>CM066327.1:75773956-76973956 GCA_033807775.1 Saussurea involucrata | reverse complement strand
TCAATTGCTTCCACTTTCGCTGGATCAACTTGTATACCCTTCTCTGAAACTACATGACCCAAAAACTGAACTTCCCGCAACCAGAATTCACATTTAGAGAACTTAGCGTACAACTTTTCTTTCTTCAGTAATTCCAAAATCAAACGAAGATGTTGCGCATGATCCTCTTTGGATCGGGAATAAATAAGTATATCATCAATAAACACAATAACAAATTTATCGAGATATGGCTTACATACCCGATTCATCAGATCCATAAAAGCGGCCGGAGCATTCGTCAATCCAAAAGGCATTACCAAAAATTCGTAGTGGCCGTATCTCGTGCGAAAAGCAGTCTTTAAAACATCCTCCTCCTTAACCTTCAACTGATGGTAGCCAGATCTGAGATCAATCTTTGAGAAGTAACAAGCTCCAACTAATTGATCAAAAAGGTCATCAATTCTTGGGAGTGGATACTTGTTCTTGATCGTGCGTTTGTTCAGCTCCCGATAATCGATACACATTCTCATTGAACCGTCTTTCTTCTTCACAAATAAAACTGGTGCACCCCAAGGCGATGAGCTGGGTCTGATGAAGCCCTTATCAGATAAATCTTGAAGCTGTGACATCATTTCTTTCATTTCTGGTGGTGCTAATCTGTACGGCGCACGAGCGATGGGATTGGCTCCAGGTACTAGGTCTATTCCAAATTCTACTTGCCTAACAGGAGGAAGACTATTCAAGTCTTCAGGAAAAACTTCTGGGTATTCACTGACAATGGAAATATCTTCCAGCTTACACTTTTCAGGCCTACTATCTATCACATATGCTAGATAACTAGAGCAACCCTTATTAACACATTTACGGGCTTTTACCATAGATATAAGACTGGACTGATGATTCTTACGATCTCCATAAATCACTACCGCTCTCTTATCGGGTAAAACAACGTGGATTATTTTCTTATCACAAACTATATTAGCCTGATTCTCAGCTAGCCAATCCATTCCTACTACCACATCAAATTCGATCAAAGCTATTGGAAACAGTTGTATCGGTACTCCACATCCCTCTATATTTATCATACAACAATCAAAAACCTCTTTAACTGCCACTTGGTTATCATTTGCAGTGTCTACTAATAAAGCATGTTTTAACATTTTAGGCTCTAAATGCATGTGAGCAGCAAAAGAAGGAGACACAAAAGATCGGTTTGCACCGGAATCAAATAACACTTTTGCACGCGTGGAGTTTATGAAAAATGTACTTGTGACCACATCAGGAGTTTCCTCCGCCTCTTTAGCTGTCATTTGGAACGTACGACCCCTCGTTCTCGGCGGTTCTATTCTTGGAACTACTGGTCTCGTAATGGTCGGTTTCCCCGATGTACCCCCTGATTGTATTCTGCCTCGCGGACAGTCTGATTGGAGGTGATCCGGAGAGTTTCACAAAAAGCAAAACCGTGTTACTCGACAGTCTTTAACAACATGACCCGTTTTCCCACATTTAAAGAAAACCCGCGACTCTACTTGGCAATTTCCCTGATGGTAACGATTACACTTTGAACATGGTCTTTCTGTTGGTCGAAATGACAGACGGTTGTCAAACCTCTGAAATCTAGGTTTCCTCGAATCTTGTGGTGGTCCTTCCCATTTTCTTTTTCCTAAGCTCTTATCGCCAGTATCTATTTTATTATCTCTTTCCACATTCTCGGCAGCATCCACCGCAGCTGTAAAAGTATTTGGCCCTGTGGCAGTCACCAATCTTCGAACTTCGGAATTCAACCCATAAATAAACCTCTCCATCTTCATCTTATCTGTAGCAACATAATATCCTGCAAAACGAGACTTCTCCAAAAATCGTGCAGTATAATCTCTAACCGACAGATTTCCTTGTTGTAGATTCATGAATTCTTCTTCTAACTGTCTGACAGCGGCTTGTGGACAGAAGTGCGTTGTGAAAGCTAACACGAATTCCTCCCATGAAAAAGTAGTATATACATCCGCTCCTCTCGATTCTGTATGAGCATCCCACCAATACAGAGCATCCCCTTTCAGCATCGCAGCTCCATAAAGCACTTTGTCTTCTTCAGCACATTTACACGTCTTGAAGATGGCCTCTATTTCTTTCAGCCATCTCATCGCCTTTACCGGATCCCGATCTCCTGAGTATGTAGAGGGCTTACAACTAAGAAACATTTTATAATCGCACCTTTTCACCCCTGGTAGAACAGTAGAGGTAAGTGGTATCTCCACTTCATGTTCCGGATCTGGTCTTTCAGTTTCATTAAGACGATTACGTTCGAACATGGCTTGTATGTTATCCTGTAATCTTCCCATTTCAGCAGTCAGATCATCTCGTGTAACAAACTCTGTACCATGCTGTTGTGTTCTACCTCCAGTTCGGCCTCCTGTTCCCCTTCCAGTTCTACCTCTACCACGATCTCCTCCTCTTCCCCCTGTTCCTAACGGCGGATTTCCTCCACTTGAATTCCTTCCTCTTCCCTGATTCCCTTGTCTGGTGCCACTCGCCATTCTGTGGATTCAAACAAGGTTAATATACACACATAAGCACATACCCCATATAATAAGATATTCCAGTTCAAACATGTACCTGTAAGATCATAATTACACTGGCCTGGTGTAATTTGAAATTACCTTACATGATGTTCCTTCTACCTTTTATACTTAATATCCCCAGGTTCTAATTTAATCGGGACATCCTACTTCACATGCAGTTTAAGTCTAGGTACGGATACTAATACCTAAATCCCTTAAACTAGGGCTCTGATACCATCTGTAACATCCCGTAAAACAAAACATACATATAACATATAATTCATAACAGGGTTTCAACAAAATCATTCACATTACACATTTGGTCCCAAAGTCTGATCTAACGAATATAAAATTCAGTACAAACTTGATCCCATTTAGATCTGATAATAGCTAATAACTGAAATTTAAGTACAAAAAGTATCATCAACTTCATAATGATCTTCATTCCACATAGCTATCCACCAAGTAATCTAATCATTTACTCTTACTGGTACCACCACCTGGGATACAGATTTTTAAAACAAAAATGAGGGTTAGACCTAAGGGTCTAGTGAGTAAATCCCTGATATTTGGAAATCATTAAAATTCATTTATATAAATACACACTTTTATATAAATACATTTACATCACACGTAAAATAATACCAAATGCAATTCACACAACATACCTTTCACATACCACCTTATCCCTCCACCAATGGCCAATAACAATTGGTTGCGAGCCAATTTATCACACCGGTCCTAAGCCCGGCCACGTATTATATTTTCATATAATACTCACATAATTATAATATCTCAATATATTATAATTACTCACGTATGACATATTCATACACATCATCAAACATTTGTTAATCACATATTGCATTCCAGTAAAAATATAATTTTTAAAGTAAAACTCACCTCGTGTGTTTATCACAAAAACTCTTCCAAGATAATTCACGTATGTTGATCCTTCACAGAATCTGAAATCAGATAAAATACCAAATATCTCTTTAAACACTAAAACTTACAAAATTCTCAATTCAAATCGCAACCCAAAATAACATGAAATCGCAATGAACAGTACAAGTCGCAACCGTGATGAACAGTACAAAGTCGCAACCTCTTACTGCGACTTCAACCCGAAATCGCAACCCACTATTGCGACTCCATCCTAAGTCGCAATCAACTACTGCGATCCCAAACCCAAATCGCAATCAACTACTGCGATTCCAATCTCAAATCGCAATCAACTACTGCGATTCCAATCCCAAATCGCAATCAACTACTGCGATTCCAATCCAAGTCGCAAACGACCATTGCGACTTCAAGCCCAAATCGCAATCGACCATTGCGACTTCGTTGAATGTCGCAGTCCTCTATTGCGACTTCGATGAATGTCACAGTTCACTGTTTCATCCTAAAACCCAGATTTTTGTACTTTTACTCTATGCAAGCTACTGTAAAAGTGCAGATATGTTTAAGACCATTAGCACAACCTAACCTTAAGCTTAAACTCCCCAAAACATCCATTTTTAACAAAACCCACCAAGAACTTAAACTAGTAATTTCAAGAACACTTTGAGAAATTAAAACATATAAAAGGTATGGATTGCTTACCTTAATTACTTCAGATTGTTCCTAGAGCCACTTCAAATAACTTCAAATAACTTCCTTCTTTCCTTTAGCCTTTCTCTCGATCTCCCTCTCTCAACCGAATACACCACACAAACACACACTCACACTTTTGCTATAAGTGTTAAAAATTGACACCTCCTGTACATGAGGTGGAAAAGAGGCGGTGGGGGAAAGGTTTGACAAAAAGACCATTTAAACCTCAAGCTTACCCTAGTTGGCAAAACATAACCCTATACTTTTATTATTAAATTAAAACTTACCCCTTAATTCCTAACTCCATAAAATACTAAATAAAAACTTATAAAATCTTAATATTTTAAATTAGATAAAATACCTGGTTATTACAAAAAACGCGATTTCACCCATTTTAACCCCATTTTCATTTCCCACTTCTTCCCTTCATCCCTTTCTCTCCCAATCTGAAACCCTAAGCCCCCAAAGTCGATTTTGAGCCATTTAGCCACAAGATTCGAGATTTGCATGTGATTTCTTCATCTACCATGGTTTTGGGAAACAAATCTTGAAACTCTTTCACTTCATCTTCTTCACCCAAAACTTTCTAGGGTTTCATCCAACCTTTTTGTCCATTTTGAAGAGTTGGAGCTTGTGGTGTTTTGTTGGTAATCTATAGGTGTTTTGTTGGTGGATTCTTGTTGTGATTGAGGTAATCAACTCTTTTCTTCATCTATGGAAAGTAGGGTTTTGGATATAAGTTGAGAGTATTGATGAAAATGCTTGGGGAACGATTTTATATGGTTGAATATGATTATTGATGGTTCAAAACTTATGAATTTAGGTTTTGGAAGATTTGGCTTGAGAATTCAAGTTTCTTCAAAGGAGCTCAAATTCGGGAAAATGTAAATTTAGCCTAAATCTAGCAAGGTGAGTTCAAGTTGATTTGTGAAAACGTTGTACATGCCAAAATGTTTATTTTAAAGTGTTTACGTGTTTTACATAAAATTATCAATTGTTGAGTTATTTAGTGGATTTTGATTATTTCAAGTGTTGAACTTTACAAATCTTGTAAAACATCCACATTTGAGATTTTTGGGTAATTGACAAATAAATCACGAATGGAAGTGTTTATTAACTTATTGCATAAGCGGAGTTTGTATGGTCAAAATACACTTTTATGTTAGTTGAGATTATGCAAAATTTATGAGATGGTACGTTTTGAAAATGTGAACGTGTGAGTTGTGGATTTTGGTCATTCTCGACCTTATGAACATATTGGAAATTGTAAACCTTTTGATTTTGGGCCGAATTCCAATTGAGAGTTAAGAGACAAAGATTTTGGATAACGATGTATTTTGGTTTATGTAACCGTGTTGGCATCACGTATTTTGCCAAATGTATATTTTGCCAGTTTATTAGTGTAATACCCCGGGTAAGTTCGTTAGTTAAATCCTAATTCCGTTAAATCTAGTTAACTTTATAAAACAAAGTTTAGGGTAAGTTAGGGTAAAATAATAAGTTAGAGGGGTATTGGACATTAGTGAATAGTGCAAGGTTTAAATGGTAAAATGGGATTTGATATTACCCCCTTAGGATCTCAGATATTTCATTCAGCAGAAATATCAGTGTGTGAGTGTGTGTTTGGAGACGAGAAGAAGCAGAAGAAGAGTTCGTACGGTTAGGGCTTCAATTGGCTTGGTTGGAAGCGACTTTGAGGTAAGTCATTTATGTTTTATGTCTATAATCAGTAGTGTTAGATTTCTATCGGATTAGAATGCTTAAACTGTAGCTGTATAGGTTTAATTTGGATCTGGGTAAAATGGAACCGACTGTGTTCTTGAGACTCCCGGTATAGTCGACTCCCGGTATAGTCGACTCCCGGTACTGTCGACTTCGTGTATAGTGAACTCCCGGTATTACCAACTCCCGGTACTGGAGAGTCCCGGTATCGGAGAGTCCCGGTACTGGAGAGTTCCGGTACAGTGGAGTCCCGGTACAGGAGTTTCGGTAGTTTTGGTGGTGTCCGGATATAGTTTCTGATTGTATTTTTGGATTAAGTTGCTCCGAAGCTTGCGAGCGTGTTTGATAAGCAAATCAGGTGAGTTTTGCTTTAAAACGTTTTGAATTGGGATACATATATATGTGTGTGTATATATATATATATATATATATATATGAGATGATTATGTGGTAGGAATATGGTTATGCGTATATAAATGACAATATGATGTAATGAGATATATATTGTATTTATATAAGCTTTGCACTACACGAGTGCACTTGTTGCCGGGTTCCGGTGAGCGGACCGGTGTATTGCCGGGTTCCGGTGTGCGGACCGGTGATGTGTCGTAGTTGTTGTACGGCGTTGATTTATTAGTTGGCTTGCTACCAACTAATATGGCCATTTGTGGAGGAATAAGGTGAATGAGATGTACACGATGCACGAGTCTGGATTGGTATTTAAATATGTGTGGTATGTTTATATTTTACGAAAGGATTACCAAAGGTTTACCTCAACTATTTTGATACAAAGGATTTACATAAAAGGTTTTATAACGATTTTGGGAAGGACCGGGATTAACTCACTAGACCCGTTTGGTCTAACCCTCATTTTATTTTCAAAAATATGTTTTCCAGGTTAAGGATCGGCAGGAGAGGATGAAGTGTAGGAAGCTTTTGATGGATGTTGATTAGGAAGCTTTTATATATTTTGTAATTTGTAGTTCCGAGACTAAAAGAGACCGTACTTGGTTTGATATGTAACTTTTGTTGTAAATCAATGATATGCATGCATGATATGTATTATGATGTATGTTATGGGATTTGGGTTGTTACAAATGGTATCAGAGCCCTAGTTTAAGGGATTTAGGTATTTGTACCCGTACCTAGACTTAAACTGCATGTGAAGTAGGATGTCCCATATATATTAGAACCTTGGGATGCTAAGTATAAAAGTTAGAAGGAACATCATGTAAGGTAATTTCAGATTACACCTGGCCAGTGTAATTGTGATATTACAGGTGCATGTTTGAACTGGGATACCTTATTATATGGGGTATGTGCTTATGTGTATATTAATCTTGTCTGAATCTACAGAATGGCAAGCAGTACTAGAAATACGACTAGAGAGGGAGGAAGAAATCCTAATAGAACGAATCCAACAGTCGGGACAAGGGGAAGAGGAAAAGAAAGAGGTAGGGGCAGAACCGGAGGTAGAGTTCAGGGGCGAGGAACGGAGTTTATTACAAGAGGCGATTTGATGGCGGAGATGGGAAGACTTCAAGCAAATATCCAGGCTATGTTCGACCAAGCTCGTCATACTGAAACACCAGATCCTGGTTTGGGAGACGAAATGCCCATTACACCTACGGTCATACCAGTGTCAAGAAGGTGTGATTACAAGATGTTCTTAAACTGTAGACCTCCAACTTACTCAGGAGATAGAGACCCAGTGAAGGCGATGAGATGGTTAAAATAAATAGAAGCCATCTTCAAGACCAGTAAGTGTGCGGATGAGGACAGAGTATTATACGGAACGGCGATGTTGAAGGCAGAAGCTTTGTACTGGTGGGAAGCTCACATTGATTCCATAGGGTCGGATGTATACTCTTCTTTTACTTGGGACGAATTCGCAACAGCTTTCAAAGGACAGTTTTGTTCTCAAGCAGCAGTCAGACAATTGGAAGAGGAGTTCATGAACCTACACCGGCGAAGTTTATCTGTTAGGGATTACACCGCTCTCTTTCTGGAGAAGTCTCGCTTTGCAGAGTACTATGTTGCCACGGAGGCTCTAAAGATGGAAAGGTTTATTTTTGGGTTAAATGCAGAAATTAGAAAGCTAGTGACTGCAAAAGGACCCGATACCTTCTCAGCCGCAGTGGATGCCGCGGAAAATGTGGAACAGGATAACCGGAGAGACGTTGGTGATAAGAGTGCTGGGAAAAGAAAACTGGAAGAAACGATGTACGATTCAGAAGAATACGAATCCCCGAGGTTTGATAGTTATTCACCTTTCAGACCAATTGAAAGACCATGTCCAAAATGCAACCGTGTACATCAAGGAAATTGTTATGTTGATCCTAGAAGTTGTTACAGATGTGGAAGAGCTGGACACGTCGCTAAGAATTGTCGCGCAAATCGATTCTGTTTCGTTTGCAATTCCCCTGATCATATTCAGTCAGACTGTCCACAAAGGAAAATACAACAGTGTAGTATGGCGGCGAGACCAACGGGTGTTAGGCCGGGAGAGGAACAAGGGCCTGAGGTATCGAAAGCAAAGGGCCGTGTTTTTCAGAAGACGGAACAAGAGGTGGAGGAAAGTCCTGATGAGGTTACAGGTATATTTCTATAAACTCTATACGTGCTAAGGTGTTATCTGACTTCGGTACGAAATGGTTATTGGTATTTCTGTGCTTTTGTTGCTTATTTGTGTTAGAGATATAGGTGGGTGTGGGGTGGCTATTCAGTTAGTTTCTATGGTTTTGATTGAGTTCGAAGTAATAGTGATAAGTATTCATACCTTTTCGCTTAACCGAATTCCGGGACGGAATTCTTTTAAGGGGGAGATAATGTAATACCCCGGGTAAGTTCGTTAGTTAAATCCTAATTCCGTTAAATCTAGTTAACTTTATAAAACAAAGTTTAGGGTAAGTTAGGGTAAAATAATAAGTTAGAGGGGTATTGGACATTAGTGAATAGTGCAAGGTTTAAATGGTAAAATGGGATTTGATATTACCCCCTTAGGATCTCAGATATTTCATTCAGCAGAAATATCAGTGTGTGAGTGTGTGTTTGGAGACGAGAAGAAGCAGAAGAAGAGTTCGTACGGTTAGGGCTTCAATTGGCTTGGTTGGAAGCGATTTTGAGGTAAGTCATTTATGTTTTATGTCTATAATCAGTAGTGTTAGATTTCTATCGGATTAGAATGCTTAAATTGTAGTTGTATAGGTTTAATTTGGATCTGGGTAAAATGGAACCGACTGTGTTCTTGAGACTCCCGGTATAGTCGACTCCCGGTATAGTCGACTCCCGGTACTGTCGACTTCCGGTATAGTGAACTCCCGGTATTACCAACTCCCGGTACTGGAGAGTCCCGGTACTAGAGAGTCCCGGTACTGGAGAGTTCCGGTACAGTGGAGTCCCGGTACAGGAGTTTCGGTAGTTCCTGGGGGGGCGGCCCCCAGACCCCGCAAGGGCGTTGCCCCTTGACCCCATCCGCTATCCGGGTAGCGGAACCCCCGTGATAAGTCGCTGAAGGGAGAACTGTTGAGGATAAGATTTTAGTAGGCTTTATGTGTTTGGCTAGTAAAGTGGTGTATGTATCTTAAATTGTTTCAGCTATTGTGGAGTCGAGGTGAAAGGTAGAATCAAATTGAAAGAAGCTTGCGAGCGTGTTTGATAAGCAAATCAGGTGAGTTTTGCTTTAAAACGTTTTGAATTGGGATACATATATATGTGTGTATATATATATATGAGATGATTATGTGGTAGGAATATGGTTATGCGTATATAAATGACAATATGATGTAATGAGATATATATTGTATTTATATAAGCTTTGCACTACACGAGTGCACTTGTTGCCGGGTTCCGGTGAGCGGACCGGTGTGTTGCCGGGTTCCGGTGAGCGGACCGGTGTATTGCCGGGTTCCGGTGTGCGGACCGGTGATGTGTCGTAGTTGTTGTACGGCGTTGATTTATTAGTTGGCTTGCTACCAACTAATATGGCCATTTGTGGAGGAATAAGGTGAATGAGATGTACACGATGCACGAGTCTGGATTGGTATTTAAATACGTGTGGTATGTTTATACTTTACGAAAGGATTACCAAAGGTTTACCTCAACTATTTTGATACAAAGGTTTTATAACGATTTTGGAAAGGACCGGGATTAACTCACTAGACCCGTTTGGTCTAACCCTCATTTTGTTTTCAAAAATATGTTTTCCAGGTTAAGGATCGGCAGGAGAGGATGAAGTGTAGGAAGCTTTTGATGGATGTTGATTAGGAAGCTTTTATATATTTTGTAATTTGTAGTTTCGAGACTAAAAGAGACCGTACTTGGTTTGCTATGTAACTTTTGTTGTAAATCAATGATATGTATACATGCTATGTATTATGATGTATGTTATGGGATTTGGGTTGTTACAATTAGCTCGAGATGGAGCTTTGGATGGGTTATGCACTTAACAGCGTTTTATTTGAGAATATGCCCTTTTGAGTGTTTTGCCTCATAAGTGAATACCATTTGACATTTATGCACTCTTGGTACTTTTTGGGTTTTATAAATCATTGAGAATTATATACAGTATCAAGTTATAAAGTATTTGAGTATATGTATATATGGTTTGACTTCATTTGGAAAGTGGCAATGAAGGGGTTTTGAGTTTGTCATGCCTTGGAGCATGTATTTGCATAATGTGGGTTAGATACACTTCATTTGCATATGTTGACTTTTAACAAATGGTCATTTGATCGTTTGAGCTTATGGCTCGGTTTTTGACTATGTTGGGTCTTGAGGACATTTGTCTGATTTTGATAGCTCGATGTAGAGCTTTGGTTATGATTTGCATGTATTGCATCTTATTTGGGAATTACATGATTTGAATGCGTTGGTTATTCTTTTGGAGTCATGTGTACATTTCTAAAATAAATAAGCTTGTTTTGGATGGTGAGATCCCAAGGTAAAGATCCGGTTTGGGTTGAACTTGGTGGTTTTAGGCTAAAGATCCGGTTTGGGTTGATGCTCAATAGACTAAAGATCCGGTTTGCGTTAATGTCTCTGTGGACTAAAGATCTGGTTTGGGTTGATGTCTCACTAGGCTAGAGATCCGTTTTGGGTTGATACCTCACTTGACTAAAGATCCGGTTTGGGTTGATGTCACAATAGACTAAAGATCCGGTTTGGATTGATGTCTCCTTAGACTAAAGACTCGGTTTGAGTTGATGTCTCCATGGACTAAAGATCCGGTTTGGGTTGATGTCCAAGATTGAATAAAGACCTGGATAGGATCGATGTCATAGACTTTTCCATCCATGAAACATGCTTGTAACTTATAATTGTAGTTTAACTTGTGTATACGCCACATTTGATGAAATCGGGTCTCCTCTGTCACCGAAAGGTGCTGTGTCAGGTATTTCTTTTATCCATGTTGTCGGTGACGTATTATATTTATATGGATTGTTTTCCATGACTTATGGGCGGTATATTGTGCTTCATCCTTGTTTGGATGTTTCTATTATTGGAGTTTTATTCGCGTTGATATTATTTGGAAATTTAATATTTATTCATATCTTGAGGGAGTTTTGGAATTGAGTCCGTTTTTTAGAAATGATTTTCATTGGAGTTTCCATCACGAAATTTGTGTTTGGAGAATGGGTTGTTGGTATACTTAATGGAAATCATGATTTAAGTTGCATCATTTTCGTCTAACGAATTATTTAATCATGATGTAAACTCTTGAACTCACTAGGCGTTAGTGTCGGAAATATATTAATGATGATTGACCAATCTTGACTTTGGATTTATTTTGTAATGTTTCAGATTTAGTTGATCATTAAATGGAGTATTATGAAGTTCAGGGATCTAATATGGACAATGTTGAATCAGTTAGACGTTGCTGTAAAGTGGAGAATCATGGAGGGTAGCGGAGTACATATTTGGATCTTCAAGGGCTATTACGAAATATTGCTGATATATTTAAAGAGGGTTCTCTCTCTTGAGAACCTAATCAGATTCATTTTTTCATTTTTCTCTTTTGAAGCTACATATTTCTTCTCTCTATTTTAGGGTTTCTTAGCTAGTTGTTTCTTTAATATGTTGAAACTAGTTTAGAGATTGTATAGTTTGTTGTTCTTAATAAAGAGAAATATTTGAGTGTGGTTTTGAAGATGGTATCAGAGCTTCAAGGATAGATCCTTGTTCCTCATCCTCAAGAAACCACTCATTTTCAAAGGTATCAAACTCCTTCGTCATTTTCTCTTTTTTCTTTTAAAGCTTTTTCATCTTCTCTTCAGATTAGGTATTAGAAACAATGATGTTTCGATGATTTTCTGATCTTCGTGGTGATTTGTAGCGTGTTTCACAACAGATATGATATTGTGGTGATTTGAAATCGTATCATCTGTTATAGATCATTAGATCTGCTGGTTCTTTTTTTTAAATCTGGTTCATCACAATAGATCCGTTGATCTGTGTATTCTCAAAATCATATCACAACAGATCCTTAGATCTGTATTGTTTTCATTCAAATAATAAAGAGTTTTTCTGAAATCTACTTCTTCTCAGCTTACTTTACGGTTTTTTTTTACAATCAGTGATTGGTTGTTTATCGACAGATTCGTTCTTTTCTTTTATCGAACATAGAAACATTGGTCCTCGTTTCAGTGATTGTTCGAGTGGTTTAGTTTGTGGAGCTTTCATATCTGTGGTTTTCACCTTTTTAGAGCTTTGTTTGTTCGAAATTTCTCTGCTCGTTGTGGCTATTTTCGTAGTTATATTCGGACAGATCTGGTTCCTCTTCTTTGTCGAAACTGATATGACTCTCTTGACTAATTCCATAGCCATACGAGAACAGATCTTGGTTTGTTCTTTCTTTTATCTTCGATCGACGTATAGATCAAATCTGACTCTCTTAGCAGATTCCATAGCCATATGAAATCAGATCTTGGATTATTTTTTGTGTGCTAATTTCTGATTTGGTTCTCTCGGCTGTTTCAATAGTCGTACGAGTACAATCTGGTTTCTCGGTTGGTTCTTATCATTCTTCAAACACATTGACGATGATGGTTCCTTGATAAAACTAGCGATCTTACTCGTTTGGTTGAAAACTCGGATCTAGTCACTAATGTGCTTTGGTTGAAACTAGCAAGACGGTAAAATCTATTGGTTCTTAGATCGTTGTGAACAATGATGCTAAATCAAGGTAAATCGCATGAAACCTCATCTGGTTTTCGTGACACCTTATAGCTAGTTTGATTATTGATCTTTGTTTCCTTATTGAGACTTGTTTCCCTTTTAGTTTGTCATTAGATTGTTGAAGATAGTTCATAATTTGCTCTCTCTTGTCCCAGATCTGGTCCAAATCTCAGATCTGGCCTTTTTTCTTTTCTCTCAGATCTGGTCCGTTTTCTCAGATTTGGTCCCGTCTTTACTTTTACTCACAGACCTGGTCCGAAATCTCAGATCTTGTCCCCCTTTCAACATTCTGTTTACTGCTTTATTTTCTATTTTTTTACTGCTTCTATTAGATCTGGTCCATCTCTTCTCAGATCTCTTTACACATGTTTAGATACTAAGATTGTTTTACTATTGGACTATTAAATCTATCTAGCATCGGTTATCTCATTTGTTCAGGTGTATAAGTCTATCACTACTGTGATTATCTCTTAGAAGGTTAGTGGACCTATATTGCAAAATCTCTGTAAGTCTTCTTTCCCTTTTTGCTTCCGCTGTTCATTCTTTTTTGGATGGCGCGGAGCACGCTGTAAGTACTTCTCTTCTTTAATTTATGGTACTGTCTATTGGGCTTCTTTCAGACTTTGTGTGCTTCTTGATTCCGTGCTGCTTGCTTCCTTCTTGTTTGTTTGGCTTGTGTGCATGTGTTTTGGTATCTGAATAGTGGGCTTGACCTAGCACCTTTGAGTGTTTTAGGAATCCTGTTGTAATCTATTCAGATTTTAAGTTCTGTGCTTATTTGCCCCTTTGTTTGTGCTCATGGTTGTTTCTACTGATGACCTCGAGAGTTCAGGGACAAAGGAATCCAAAGTTGCAAAATTAGATTTTGGAGATCCCTTGTACCTGCACCCTAGTGACACCAGTAGAGCCCCTTTATTGAATTTTAAATTGAGCGGCACTGATAATTACCGTGTCTGGGCTTGTGCTATGACCTTAGCCTTGGAAACTAAGAACAAGTTGGGCTTTATTGATGGATCATGTCTTCGTCCTGAAAATGACACTGTCCTAGGAAAACAATGGGACAGATGTAATTCTGTTGTCCTCTCCTGGATCTTAGGTTCTATGACCGAGGATCTCTTTTTAGGTCAAGTGTTTTCCAAAGAATCTTCCAAAGTTTGGGAGGAATTAAAGGAAACTTATGATAAGGTGGACGGATCTGTTACTTTTAACCTACATCAAAAGATAAATTCGTTAACTCAAAATGGCACTTTTGTATCTGAATATTACCACAAACTTAATTCGTTGTGGATACAATTTGATGCTCTTGTTAAACTGCCTTCATGTACTTGTAATGTATCCCATGATTTTCACGAACATAGTCAACTCATCAAATTAATGCAATTTCTGATGGGGCTTGATGATATCTATCAACCTATCAGAAGTAACATCCTTACCCGCGACCGCCTTCCCTCTGTCAAAACTGCCTTCTCTCTTATTTCTAGAGAGGAATCTCATCGGGGGTACTACTCCGTTATCCCATACCAAGTCCCAACACTCTGCTTTTTTGAGTAAAACCATTGAAATTAAAAAGAAAACTACAAGCAAACCTTCTAATCTCATGTGTAAACATTGTGGAATTTCTGGTCATACTATTGAACGATGTTGTAGACTCATAGGCTTTCCAAAAGACTTTCAATTTCGACCAAAACCTCAAAATCCAAATTTTAAACATGTCACTGGAAATGTCTGTGTCACCGAGTCTCTTTCTCCTAAACAACCTGGTTCTGCTTTATCATTTCCCTTTTCTGAGGAACAGGTTGCCAAGATATTAAACTTGATTGGTCAGAAAAACACTCAAGATGGGGTATCTGCCAATATGGCAGGTATAACTTCTATACCTCGTCTGGGTTGGATTATTGATTCTGGTGCAAACAACACATGACATCCAACATTTCTCGACTTAAAAATGTTGTTGATGTTTTTGACATAAATCTTACGGTAAATCAGCCCAATGGGGCTGAAGCCAAAATAAATAAAATCGGAAATTTCAAACTCACAAATACTGTAACTCTGTTTGATGTATTGGTTATACCTGATTTTCACGTCAACCTTCTTTCTGTTCACAAATTAGCCAGAGACAGTAAACTCTTCATAAGTTTTGATGAATTTGGTGTTATGTTCTCAATCTTCAGGCTTCTCTTCGAGAGAGTGTTGTAGGGACTGGTAGTGAGACAGGTGTGTTATATTTCTTTGATCAAAATGTTAACACTGAGTCTCTTCCTACTAGTAACTTGGTTGTTTCTTGTTCTGTGTCCGCTCACTTATGGCACAGTCGCCTGGGTCACCTAGCTGACCCGGTGTTGAAAGTGCTAAAAGACCAACTTAATCTTGGAAATGACTTGAGTGTTCCTTGTGAGATTTGCCATAAGGCAAAACAAACCCGAGATAAATTTAACCTAAGTGAGCGTAAAACTAAATGTCTTGGGGAATTGGTCCATCTAGATGTCTGGGGACCCTATCATGCTCAAAGTAGGGAAGGGTACACATACTTTCTGACTATTGTGGATGACTTTACCCGTGCTGTGTGGGTTTATTTGTTAAAAGGAAAACATGAAGTTGGTGATTACATAGTTGAGTTTGTGAATCTTATTGCTACTCAATTTGAAAAATCTGTCAAAATCTTTAGAAGTGACAATGGGACTGAATTTACCAATTCCAAACTTAACTCATATTTTAAAAACAAAGGCATCATTCATCAAACCTCTTTTGTTTACACCCCACAACAAAATGGGGTGGTGGAACGCAAACATCGTCACTTACTTAATGTAGCTAGGGCTCTTATGTTTCAGGGGGTGTACCTCTTAACATGTGGAGCGAATGTGTTCTTACGGCTACTTATTTGATAAATAGGACCCCTGCATCTATTTTAAATGGTAAGAGTCCTTATGAGCTTGTCCATGGTTTTAAACCTGTCCTTACTCATCTTAGGAACTTTGGGTGTTTGTGTTTTGCGGTTATACCAAATTTGACTGATAAGTTTTCATCCAGATCTGAAAAGTGTATTCTTTTGGGATATGCAAATTCCCAAAAGGGATATAAACTTTTTAGTTTTGACTCAAAGAAAATTATAATTTCTCGTGACGTAAAGTTTTATGAAAACATTTTCCCTTATAAGATGAGTTCGGATAAGTCGTTTAATCAAAATAATGAAAAATTAAATACCCTAAATTTCTTTGATTTTTTTTCTGAACCTACTGATGATTGTATTCATTTGCCTTCCAATGATGAAAATGGGAACCCCTTAATCGATGAAACCTTTAGTGACCATAGTCAGCTTGGTAGCCCTAGTAGAGCTGACAGTAGGCTGCCTCCTTACATGTCAAATGACTGCATTAATCAAGGCACATCCATGCCATCTGGAAGTGGTCTTGAATAAAACATATGGCCATGTTCTATTCAGAGGAATAAAATAAAATTGTCTTTCGGAGAGATGGCTGAGTGGTTGAAAGCCCCGGTCTTGAAAACCGGTATAGTTTACTATCGAGGGTTCGAATCCCTCTCTCTCCTTTTTTGCTTGTTGAATCGATTTGTTTCTTTATTGGATTGGTTTTGACCAGATGGTTTCATTATCATAAAGAAAGGGAAGTGGCAGCCACTGAGTAACACCGATGTGGCTGCCAGTCGGCCATGTTAGTTGAAGAAATCAAATGAAAAGGATTCTATTTTGTGTCTTAAATGAAATCAACGGGCTATAATCGGCAGTATTCTATGAGATCCGAGAGTATGGTAAGTAAGAAATAAATTTATTTCTTACCATACTCTCTATTAGTGTTATTGTAGTGTATAAAGTTGTACTTGACTTTCTAATAAAGTTGGTACTATATTAGCTTTTATCTTCAATATCTGTAGTTATTAATCCATATATGTAGTTATTAATCCATATATGGAATTGACGTAGGACCCAATTCTATTTCTTATGCTAATATTGAACTTGTTAATGATCAAAATTTGGGTTCCAATTCTGAGGGAACTCTATCTTAACCTCCTCCTTCTACTTCTCATTCTTCTAGAAAATCTGCTAGAGTGTCAAAATTTCCGAGAAAGTTTGATGACTTTGTGGTAGAGGGAAAGGTCAAATATGGGATAGAAAAGGTGGTGAATTACTCTTGTATTAGTAATGAGATTTTTTGTTTTGTTTCTAGTCTTAATAAATCTGTTGAACCCAAAACTTTTAAAGATACTTGTAATGATATTAATTGCATAAATGCTATGAATGAGGAAATGGAAGCTCTTCATAGAAAAGGTACATGGGAAATTTGTGATTTACCTCCTAATAGAAAACCCATAGGATGTAAATGGATCTATAAAATAAAATACAAGTCTTCGGGTGAGATTGAGAGATATAAAGCTAGACTCGTTGCTAAGGGTTATAGTCAAAGAGAGGGTATTGACTATGATGAGACTTTTTCTCCGGTGGTCAAAATGGTAACAGTAAGATGTATTATTGCTTT
The DNA here is from genome assembly GCA_033807775.1 of Saussurea involucrata. Classification (NCBI taxonomy): domain Eukaryota; kingdom Viridiplantae; phylum Streptophyta; class Magnoliopsida; order Asterales; family Asteraceae; genus Saussurea; species Saussurea involucrata. The sequence continues at coordinate 76,956,438 of CM066327.1, read as the reverse complement.
AGTTGTACAGTTTAAATGGAGTCTTTGTCAATTAGATGTTAATAATGCCTTCTTGTACGGGGATTTGTCCGAAGATGTTTATATGACTCTACCTGAAGGATATTATAATTCTGATGATCATAAAGTGTGTAAACTTGTTAAATCATTGTATGGATTAAAACAGTCTCCTCGACAATGGTATGCTAAGCTATCTACTTGCCTTATTGACTGTGGTTTTATTCAAAGTGAAAGTGATTATTCTCTTTTTACAAAGTCTTCTGGGTCTGTCTTCCTTGCTTTATTAGTATATGTTGACGATATTGTCTTAACTGGAAATAGTTTAGATGAAATAAATAAAGTGAAAGATCAGCTGAAAAGTCAATTTCTTATAAAAGACTAAGGAAAATTAAAAAATTTCCTTTGTATTGAAGATTTAGACTGTATTGATGGTGTTTGTATGTCACAAAGAAAATATTGTTTAGAATTGCTTAATGATTTTGGTTATCTTGGGTGTAAACCATGTAATACACCTATGGATATGAATATGGTGGTAACTGATTCTAGCAATACTAGAGATCTTCCTTAGAGTGATTTTTCTGGTTACCAAAGACTTATTTGGTAGGTTAATTTATTTATTAGCTACTCGACCAGACATAGCGTTTGATGTCCATTGTCTTAGCCAATTTATGCATGTTCCTAGACAATCTCACATGAAACTTGCCCTTAGAGTACTTAGATACTTGAAGCTTTCTCCAAGAAGAGGTGTCAGCTTCACCAGGTCAGATAATTTCTGTTTAAAAGGTTTCGTAGACGCTGATTGGGGTAAGTGTCTCTCTACTCGGCGGTCTGTTACGGGTTATTGTTTGTTTCTTGGAAATTTTATGGTTTCGTGGAGAAGTAAGAAACAAAATACTGTTTCTTGTTCCTCCGCTGAATCTGAATATCGTGCAATGGCTGCAACGGGTCGTGAAATCATTTGGGTTTTGAAAATTCTTGATGATTTACATATAAAAGATTTACTTCCTGTAAATCTGTTTTGCGATAATAACTCAGCAATTCAAATAGCCTATAATCTTGTTTTTCACGAACGCACTAAGCACATCGAAATTGATGTTCATCAAGTTCGAAAACTAATTAGTGTAGGTGTGTTAAAAGTTTCTAAAATTGAGTCTGCTGAAAATACTGTTGATATCTTTACAAAAATCCCTTGGGATAAATCAACACAACTTTTTATGTTCTAAGTTGAGAATGCTTGATTTATTCAAAGGTCAAGATTGAGGGCGGATGTTAGAAATATATTAATGATGATTGACCAATCTTGACTTTGGATTTATTTTGTAATGTTTCAGATTTAGTTGATCATTAAATGGAGTATTCTGAAGTTCAGGGATCAAATATGGACAATGTTGAATCTGTTGGACGTTGCTGTAAAGTGGAGAATCATGGAGGGTAGCGGAGTACATATCTGGATCTTCAAGGGCTATTATGAAATATTGCTGATATATTTAAAGAGGGTTCTCTCTCTTGAGAACCTAATCAGATTCATTTTTTCATTTTTTCTCTTTTGAAGCTACATATTTCTTCTCTCTATTTTAGGGTTTCTTAGCTAGTTGTTTCTTTAATATGTTGTAACTAGTTTAGAGATTATATAATTTGTTGTTCTTAATAAAGATAAATATTTGAGTGTGGTTTTGAAGAGTTAGCCTAACCTTTTTATTTGTCGACATGTGCAACAGACCATGTTGGGAATAGTTCTAGTGACATTGTGAAGAGATGAGTGTTATTAGTGTGCTCGAGAGATGAATTGCTTAATGAAGTCTTCTGCATTTATTTTGGGAATAGGAACTTGTATTTGGGTTAAGTAACACCTGACTTTATTTGGTCATGTTGTATGACTTGGGTTATTAATTGTGGGAGTTGTTACGTTTTAAATTTTGAGGTGTTTCCAAGGATGGTTTGTAGAAAGGATTTTTATCCTCATTTGGTTATTTTATTGAAGTTTATATTAGTTGTCCTTTCCAATTTTGAGGGTGTTACAAGCATGAGAAAATATGACTGAGCGAGAACGAGATTTCCATTCCCCCCCCCCCCCCCCCTAAGTTTACCCTTCGAATTAATGATGAAAACTGACAAGACTTGATGAGTACTAAGAGCATCCACACCCATGCAAGACCAAACTCCTTTCTAAAGTGTCACATCAGCTTTGCAATAACATATTCCACATCCATGCAAGACCAAACTCCTTTCTAGAGTAATAAATTATAATATAAATAATATAGATAATTATCATATAAATAATAAGTTAATTATAAAATATAGATAACAAAAATTTTACTTTTGTTTTCTTTTACTATATTTTGTGTAAATATAATTTAATTAACAAATAAAATACATAGATATATTGAAAACATGCAACGTTTATTAAAATACAAATATTATACAAAATACACAATAAACATTACATTACTAATTATTGTCTTCTTCTCCAAATCGACTCCAAATGTCTTCCACTAAATCGGTTAATTAACAAATAAAATAATTATGTTGTATTTGCTTATGTAATTTTTTTATGTTTGTGTACGTTTATCTATTAATATTTGTATTTTCGTAATTTTTTTTATATTAATGTATTTTTATTTTAGTAGTTTAAATAAAAAAAGCATCGCATAAAAATATCATTTATTTAAAATAAATTGTGGATAGAAATTTTAATAAAAATAATATAAAGTATTGTTCAAATAAATTAATAAATGAATTAAATTTAATAAACATATTAATAATTAATGTTTAAAGAAACTAATAAATAAAGTAAATTAAAAAAATGTATTTGTTTTATATATATATTTGATTATGAAAGATCTTTCTATCTTGCTAAATTTGTAAGACCTTGAAATCCACATGGCATATCATGTTATCTTGCAATGTCTTATGCAAGATGGATGTGGATACTCTAAGTCTATTGGCCGTAAAAAATCACCAAAATACCGGTTCAAATGTTGAACAGATTTATGTATGTGCCTTGTCCACATACATCTGAAGTTCTCGCGGATATACTTTATGATTGTTTATGTCACTGGAATCTTGATAGGAAATTGTCCACACTAACGGTTGATAATTGCACCACAAATGATGCAATAATCAACATATTGTTGGACAAGCTTCCTTTGAGTTCACTTATGATGGGTAGGAAGTTGTTTCACATGCGATGTTGCACGTACATTCTCAATTTGATAGTTCAAGATGGATTGACTGTTATTGGGGAAGGGATTGAAGGATTAGAGATAGTGTTGCCTATTGGACTGCAACACCAAAAAGGACTGAAAGATTTGAAGAAGCGGCCCGACAATTGGAAATACCATCCACCAAGAAATTGGCACTTGATTGTAAGACTCGGTGGAACTCTACTTTCTTGATGATCAATGTTGCTATTGATTACAAGGATGTCTTTCGACGCTTAAAGCAACGCGATCCTCAATATAAAAGTTTGCCAACTGAGCGGGATTAGGAGTTCGCTAAAGAGATTTGTGATAGATTGCACTTATTTTATGAGGTAACTCTAATTTTTATTAAACTTTACCTTTGTGTTGTTGATATGAGGTAACTTAGTTTTTGTTTTTTGGTTTTTGGAAATCCTTAGGTGATGGTAATGTTTTCTGGTTCAAAGTATCCTACGGCAAATGTCTTTTTTCCTTCGATATGTGAAATTAGATATTCTTTGGTTGATTGGGCATGTTCTCCTAATGAAGTTATTAAGAACATGGCTTCCAAAATGATTGTGAAGTTTGACAAGTATTGGTCTATTATACATGGGATTATGGGAATGGCGGCGATTTTGGATCCTCGGTATAAATTGAAGTTTGTGGAGTTACTTTTTTCTGTGTTATACGGACAAGACGGGTCGGTGATTGAAGTTGAAAAGCTCAAGAAACTAGTCTACACTTTGTTTCAAGAATATGAATCTACTGATCCCGGTGTAAGAAACAACAATGAAAGTGTTAGTGGTTCTTCTTCTTTAAGTTCAGGGTCTTCAGCAAGTCATCATGTTATATTTAAAAAGCTATTATCAAACATTGCTTCGATTGCCAACCAACATGATGACTTAGGTGTTACGACTGAGTTGGACAATTACTTGAAAGAGAAATTGTTGCCTAAGGACATAGAGGTTGATTTGCTACTTTGGTGGAAGACAAATGGGTTTAAATACCCGACACTTCAAAGGATTGCTAGAGACATTTTAGCTGTTCCCATTTCTACTGTTGCCTCAGAATCTGTATTTAGTACCGGTGGAAGATTGGTAACTCCACATCATAGTCGACTTCATCCAAAAACGTTGGAGGCTCTAATGTCTGCTCAAAGTTGGCTATTGAATGAAATACGAGGTAACCATATAAATTTTATTTTCGTTATATATTTCAATCATTTTATTTTTATTGATAAATATATTGTGTTGTTTATATAGAAACTTGTTCCGATGAGACCGAAGCATATTGTCGGACTATTGAGTATGATTATGACGTGGAAGAGGTAACTAACTAACTATACTACTATTGACAATAATTATGATATATTTATCTATTTGGTTCTTTACATCGAATATTTTATTTTGCAGGAAGCTAAGGAAAATTCAAGTTTGGGTTGACGAGTTTGTCCATTTGAAAAGTTTCGACTTTTAAGTCGATAGTCTACTTTATTTATCTATCATGAATCGTGATATTATGGATTATGTCTAGACTTTTGTTATCTTTTACATTGCAATTTAGCATATTTTGTTCGTGATGTTTGTTGGATTATATGTATTTGACCGAATGAACTATTTTAGCATCTTTTTTTCATGATTTATTTCGATGTAGCTACTTCTTTACTTCATTAATTTATGTCTAAACTTGTGTTTTTTGTTTCGGGTCGGGTCGGGTTCAGGGAAAACCAACGGTTAATGACGACGTTTTTCCTTAACGGGTTTCCCTAATAGGGATCGGGGAAACATCAGGGACCCGACGGGGATCCCCGATAAGATACCCGACGGGGATCGGTAGGGTTTTGGGGATGGGATTGCTTATCGGTTTCGGGGACGGGATTGCTAAAAACCGTCCCGAACCCGGCCCATTGCCATTCCTAATTTCAGTGAGGACATGAAATGAAATCTTCCACGTGGTTCTAAAATTGATTTTTTTTTCTAATGATCCAACTTGTATTATATTTTCAAACTTTAAATAAATTTATCCGTTTAATAATAAATCACACATTTAAGAATTGCTACGAATTTGTCAATGAACAAATTATGCCAAAAAGAGTTATAGTCAAGATATTCATCTTTTGACAAAAAAAAAGCTAGCTTATAAGTTAGGTTTTTTCTTGAGTACATGTTTGGATAACCATAAGCTAGTTTAGAGCATCTCTAATGTAAGGTTTTTATAAGCGAAAAGTGGTGTGGTTTGTAGGAACTACCATTGTGGAGAGTTCTTATAAGAACCTCATCTCCTTTGAGTTCTTATTTAATAACATTGGTTCTTACCATGAAATTTGTGTAAAATGTCAATGTCCTCATTTCTATTGGTACTTAAATTTAATATTTGATATTTATTTATAAATATAAAATAATTATGATATAGACAAATACATGGGACCCTAAAAAATGAGAATCTTATAATAACTACCATTGTGGACTTTTATATGAATTTTTAAATTAATGAGGTGAAAATAAAATGACATCAAAAGTACAAAAAGAAGGTTCTTATAAGAACCTCCATTGGAGATGCTCTTATAAGCTAGCTTTTTGAGGCGCTACTTAGAGTGTTTTTTCAGTAGCTTTTTGTAAATATTCTAATATTACTCTCATTAACATTAATTATTATTTATTATTTATTATTATAAATAAATATTAATTAATTAATTAATATTAACTGAAAATTATTAAATTAAATTTTAATTAAATATTAATATTAATATTAATTTTTAATTATATAAATTATATTATATATTCTGTAATATTAATTAATATATTTTTATGGGAATTTAGTTAAAATACCCAAAGTTTGACTTTGACTTACCAAAATACCTATTTTCTCTCTGATTTTACCAAAATACCCATTTTTCCGCGAAAGGGGTCCGCGATCGCGGACAGGAACCAATTTTGAAAATATTGTATCCCGCGATCGCGAAGGTGTCCCGCGATGGTTGTGATTTTGGTGGATTTTGATTTGCAATTTACACTTTCAACCCCTATACTTATTTACTTACTTTACTTTATACCTTTTACTTTCATAATTTTAATTTTACATTTAACACATATAATCGTTTATTAACTAAAATACGTTAAAAAATACGTTTTAATTTTAACAAGTTACACCATTATAATCGTCTCTTCAATACGTTCGAAATGAGCCCAATATTGAATATTTTTGGATTTATATATTTTAATATATATCATATATACTACATAAAAATATTTTTAATATTTACAATTCATACCCTTATAGTTAATTATTTAATTTATGGTACATCTCTTATTTTTTTCAATTTAGTTTTACACTCCTATCGCATTAACATAATAATCATATATTAACTAATTCATTAAATCGTTTTAAATTATTATTATTTGTATGTGTTTATAGATATCGTGAATGGCAATAGGACAAGGTTTCACGAGAAGAATATGAAATGGGGTTTTGACAAGTTGGTATCACTGGACTCATTTAAGAATTGTGAAAATGGGTATTTGGCGAATGATGATTCATGTGTGTTTGGAGCTGAAGTATTTGCAGTTACAGAGTATGCACAAAAGGATCGATGTCTGTCCATCACAAAGCCTCCGCCAATTTTTAATACTTACACTTGGACCATCGATAATAACATAAATAAAACGTATTTTAACTATAAGAGTACCATAAATTAAATAATTAACTATAAGAGTATGAATTGTAAATATAAAAAATATTTTTATGTAGTGTATATGATATATATTAAAATATATAAATCAAAAAATATTTAATATTGGGCTCATTTCGAACGTATCGAAGAGACGATTATAATGGTGTAACTTGTTAAAATTAAAACGTATTTTTTTAACGTATTTTAATTAATAAACGATTATATGTGTTAAATGTAAAATTAAAATTACGAAAGTAAAAGGTATAAAGTAAAGTAAATAAATAAGTATAAGGGTTGAAAGTGTAAATATGCAAATCAAAATTCACCAAAATTGATTCAATCGCCGTACTCCTTCGCGATCACCGGACGAATATTTTCAAAATTGGTCCCTATCCGCGATCGCGGACCCCTTCGTGGAAAAAATGGGTATTTTAGTAAAATCAGAGAGAAAATATGTATTTTGGTAAGTCAGAGTCAAACTTTGAGTATTTTAATTAAATTTCCTATTTTTATTATCAATTACTATTAAGTTTTTTAATTATTATTTGATTTTTTTCATATTATATATAATGGTTATTTAAAATCATAAGTTAATATATATTTTTTCTAAAACTTGTTTTAAGAAATTCAAAATTTAGGGAAATTAAATAAAATGGCAAAAGTCCAAGTCAAACTTACCAAAATGCCACAAATCTCTCTCAGTTTGCAAAAATACCCCCAAATACCCGCGATATAAAGTAAAGTAAGTAAATAAGTATAGGGGTTGAAAGTGTAACATTTCAAATTTTTCGACGAAATTGTGATTTTGATTTGATATTTACAATTTCACCCCTTATACTTATTTACTTACTTTACTTTATACCTTTTACTTTTATAATTTAAATTTTACATTTAACACATATAATCGTTTATTAACTAAAATACGTTAAAAATACGTTTTAATTTTAACAAGTTACACCATTATAATCGTCTCTTAGATACGTTCGAAATGAGCCCAATCTTGAATTTTTTTGATTTATATATTTTAATATATATCATATACACTACCTAAAAAATATTTTTTATCTGCGAAAATTCATTTTTTAACGTATTCTCAATTTTGTTTTACACTCCCATCGCATTAACTATAAGAGTACCATAAATTAAATAATTAACTATAAAGGTATGAATTGTAAATATTAAAAATATTTTTATGTAGTATATATGATATATATTAAAATATATAAATCAAAAAAATTCAAGATTGAGCTCATTTCGAACGTATCGAAGAGACGATTATAATGGTGTAACTTGTTAAAATTAAAACGTATTTTTTTAACGTGTTTTAGTTAATAAACGATTATATGTGTTAAATGTAAAATTAAAATAATAAAAGTTAAAGGTATAAAGTAAAGTTTATAAATAAGTATAGGGGGTGAAAGTGTAAAATTTCATTTAAAAATAATCAAATACAAACAAATGGTTCACCGCAGGGGTATTTGTGCGGCTTCCCCACGATCGTGGGATAACTAATTACGAAAATGCCATTGGCCGCGATCGCGGGCTTCTATCGCGGGTATTTAGGGTATTTTTGCAAACTGGGAGAGATTTGTGGCATTTTGGTAAGTTTGACTTGGACTTTTGGCATTTTAATTAATTTCCCTTTATAGTATATATGCATAATAAATTTTAAATTCTTTTAATTAATATGTTATCATTATTTAGTTTTTTTTACTACATTGGTTGTATTAATTAACATATTATATATTTATAAATTTATTTTAATTATATAATTAAATATTATAATTAATATTTTTTAAATATGTTCTTTTTGATCAATTTACATGTTTATAAGCTATTTTTGCCAAACGTGACTTTTCGTCAGTTAGTTTATCAGCTACAAGTTAGCTTATCAGCTCGTTTGCCAAACACCGCGTTAATTAAAACAAATATATTATATTACTTTTTGTTGGAATTTTATTAGGAAGTCTACCTATTTAAAGTCGTCTCTAGTCTCCTTCCCTTATTTTCTAACCCTATATATATACATATATATATAGTCTCTCTCTCTCTCCTCTCTCTCTCTCTCTCTCTCTCTCTCTCACTCTCTCTCTCTCTCTCTCCTCTCTCCTCTCTCTCTCTCTCTCTCTCCTCTCTCTCTCCTCTCTCTCTCTCTCTCTCTCTCTCTCTCTCTCTATATATATATATATATATATATATATATATATATATATATATATATATATATATATATATATATATATATATATATATATATATATATATATATATATATAGGGAAAGGTTCAATAGAGAAGTGCAAATATTTAGAGAAGTAGAGAAGTAAAAAAACACGGGTCCAGTCATATATGAACGTTCATATATGAACGTTCATATATAAACAGTCATATATGAACGTTCATATATGAACGTTCATATAACAGTCATATATGAACATTCATATATGAACGTTCATATATAAACAGTCATATATGAACGTTCATAAATAAACGTTCATATAACAGTCATATCTGAACGTTCATATGAACGTTCATATATGAACGTTCATATATGACTGTTTATATATGAACGTTCATATATGAACGGACCCGTGTTTTTTTACTTCTCTACTTCTCTAAATATTTGCACTTCTCTATTGAACCTAAGGCTATATATATATATATAAATGAGGACACTTGGAAAGCTTGACACTCAAAAGAGCTAGCCAAGCACAAGGAAATTAAACACAGCAAAAGAGAGAGAGAGAGATGGAGTGCAGAAATTTGGAGTTGACTATTAATTCTGCTAATGATTTAAGAGAAGTAAGAAGATTTTTCAAAATGAAAGTTTATGCCAAGGTATTCACTTCATTTTAACTTCCTATCCTATATATTTCATCATCACAAAATCAAGGATCTGTCGATATAACCAAGCATGTCTTTATATATGCGTATACATATCTAAATATGTTTTTGTGTGTGTTCGAGCGTGCACAGACATGTGTGTGCATCAATATATATATATATACTTCAGTATATTCTAATAACTTGTATATGAATATCATATACTTCAAAAAAAAAGTATATTCTAATAACTTGTATATGAAGGTGTGTGAGTTTAATTGTTGCATTTGCCGTATATGAATATCATATACTTCAAAAAAAAGTAAAAATCAAACGACAAGTTAACAATTCCCCGTAAGAATACATTCGTTTCGTCTCTTCTTTTAAAATACTTAAATGATTTAAAAACAGGTATTTATCGGAGGTAACAAGACAATGGAGAAGCGAACTCCGGTAGATAAACATGGTCAAACCAATCCAGCATGGAACTACACAATGAACTATGCGGTAGGCGAGTCGTGGGTGGAGCACCATGGCACGATGCTTGTGATCAAACTATATTGTAAGCGTAAACTTGGGGATAGATACGTAGGAGAAGTACATCGATCCTTGAAAGAGCTTTACGATTATGCATATCCGATTGGTGGCAGTGCGGTTGTTCGTTTTCCGGTGCAGTTAGGTTCCATTGAGTCACAAGGTCAACTTTGTTTCTCATATAGGTTTGGTGACAAAGTCTCCATTGAGAAGCTAACGCTTGCAGAGACTTTTGCTTCCTTTTTACTTACCGGTTCCGGTGGTACGACTTGATGGAGCCACTACCATCGTCACCCTTAGTCAGCCCTATTTGATACCTTGTGTAAATATACACGTTGTAGTACGTAGTATCATAATGGGCTCTCAAAGTTGTTTGCAAAGGTATTTAATCTAGACCAACAAATCATCTATTGGAGTCTCAAATCCGTTAAAATTTAATCAAGTTTTCTTTCTATTTGTCGAAATCTCCTTTTTCTTGTCAATGACTATTTTAGGAAGTAATTTGATATGGTACTAGGTTTTTCACATCGTCAAAGGTGATGTAGGAATCCAAGTAAAGGAATCTAAAAGGGCTAGGCTAGGTATGCTAAGCTTAGTAAAGACAAGGTGAATCCATGTACAACCATAAATATAGCCACCCATGTTGAAAACCACTAAAAGAATTAATTTCTATAGCGACCAAGGCTATTGTGATGACTTGGATGTCGTCGCTCTAGGTAAAAAATTAGGCTTCCCAGCTGCCATGCTTGAAGAGTTAAACTTATTTAAAATAGCTTCTTTTAAAAATAAAAATTTAGGATAAGCAACATGTCGTCGCTGTAGAGAGAATTTTTAATTTTTTTTTATGTTTGTTAGTTAATTAAAAATTGTTTTCTAAAAATAAAAATTAAGGATGAATATCATAGTCGACATGTCGTCGATGAAGAGAGAAATTTTTTTTTTTAAATATTTGGTGGTTGATAAAAAATTGATTTCTTAAAATAAAATTAAGGATGAAGCAACAGAGTCGACATGTCGTCGTTGTAGAGATAAATTTTAATTTTTTTAAATATTTGGTAGTTAATTAAAAATTGATTTCTAAAAATAAAATTAAGGATGACGCAACAGAGTTGACATGTCGTCGCGGTAGAGATAAATTTTAATTTTGTTTATGTTTGTTAGTTAAATAAAAAAATTAAAAATAAAAATTACGGATGAATATCAGCGTCGACATGTCGTCGTTGTAGTGAGAAATTTTAATTTTTTTAATATTTGGTAGTTAATTACAAATTGATTTCTAAAAATAAAATTAAGAATGAAGCAAGAGAGTCGACATGTCGTAGCTGTAAATATAAATTTTAATTTTTTTAAATAAAGAAACGTAATACAATTAAATTAAGTGATAAAAAGAAATTTATAAACTTATGGGATATAACAAAACTTAAATAAATTTGTAGGGGGAAAAAGTAATAAATTTGTACGGTTTAAGTCATTGAAGTCCAGCCCATTTTGGAACCCTAATCCCAAATGGTACTCTCTAATCGTAATAGAGCTCGTCAACAATGGCAACTTCTTTCAAGTCCAGACTCTGTAATCTATTATCGTGAATCGTTCGTTGATTTTGTTCGTTGTAATCGTCGATAGAAGGTATGTCGGCGATTTTTTAGTTTTGTGTTTGATTTTGTTCGATTTTGACATGAATCAAATCATTCCTTGGTTGCTTCTCACTTTATTTGATTTGTTGTTTGATTTTGTGTGATTATTCTGTTTCTTATTTTTTATTTGAGCAACTATTCCTATGAAAATCACCTCCAAAACCATGTTGAACTAAAAAGTGAAAAACACACAGAAGTATTGAATACCTTTGATGATTTATTAAGCTTTCAATGGCTGAATAAATAGCCTTACAGAAACGGATTTGCAAAATAAAAGCCTACTATTGCTAAAGATGTGGAAAACAGAAAACGAAAAATCAAACTTAACTGACACCTAATTTATTGCTATCAACTAAAGACAAAGTTAAAGACGGCCACAACAATGCCTCCCTTAAACTCAAAGCGCTAGCAATCAGTTTAACCTTCACATATTCCCATCTTGTTGCGTAGCCTCGTGAACGCTTCAAGTAGGCTTGGTCATAATGTCTGCTACTTGATCTTCAGTTCTACACTCGACACGTTCAATAACTCCATCCTTTGCAAGATCTCTCAAAAAATGAAACCGCACGTCTATGTGCTTGCTTCTGCCATGAAGCACTGGATTTTTAGAGAGCTTAACTGTTGAGCTATTGTCGCACATGATTGAAGTACAACCTGATTGCTCGAGTCCAAAACTGTTCCAAAAACCTTCTCATCCAAATACATTAGCAGGAACAAGCAGTTGCAGCAACGAATTCTGCTTCGGTCGTAGAGAGGATAACAATCGGTTGTTTCATGGATGCCCATGCCACTGCACCTCCACTTTGCAGAAAACATAACCACTTGTGCTCCCTCTATCATCTAAATCTCGAGCATAATCGCTGTCTGTGAATGCATACAATCCTTCTTCAGTACCTTCCTTGAAAAATAAGTCCATTGCCATGGTTCCTTTTAAGTACCGAAGTACCCATTTCTCCACCTGCATATGTTGTTCGGTAGGTGCTGTCATGAACCTGCTGAGCAAACAAACTGAGTACATCAGATCTGGCCTTGTAACTGTAATGTACATGAGGTTGCCAATTAGTTGTTTATATATGGTTCCATCTACTGCGGCTCCTTCTCCTTGTTTTACCAGCCTTGTTCCGGGCACAATTAGGTTTTTTACCGAGTTGCCATTGTATAAATTGAACTTCTTTAACAACATCTCAACATATCTTTTCTGACCAATGAAGATTCCTTCTTGATTTTGCGTTACTTCAACACCAAGAAAGTGCTTCATAATACCTAAATCGGTCATGTCGAATTCCTCCTTCATGGACAGCTTAAAATTTTCGATCATAGTAGCATCATTACCGGTAAAGATCAAATCGTCAACGTGTAAACTGACAATAATAATCTTACCTTTTTCTGGCTTGACAAAGAGAGTATGTTCAGACTCGCACCTCATAAATCCTTCCCATATGAAGTAACCTTCAATTTTGTTGTACCAGGCACTGCTTTACACCATATAGTGCCTTGCTAAGGTTGTACACTTTGTGTTCTTCTCCAGTTTGTATAAAGCCCGGAGGTTGTTCAACGTACACATCCTAACATAGTTCACCATGTAAAAGGCACTCTTTACGACTAATTGATAAACATTCCACCCCTTTCGATCCGTTAACGCCAAAAGTATGCATATTGTATCCCATCGCGCTACCGGAGCAAAGACCTTGTTATAGTCGATGTCGTACTGTTGAGCGTAGCCCTTGGCGACGAGTCTTGCCTTATGCTTATTTACTTCTCCCTTTTCATTCAATTTTGTCTTGTATACCCACTTTACACCGATCATCTTTGCTTCTTGAGGCAAGGCAGTAAGCTTCCAAGTATTGTTTTTCTCTATTGACTCTATTTCATTCTTCATTGCTTTCCTCTATACCTCGTATTTTACTGCTTCATCGAATGTACTTAGGTCTTCAAATCCTTCCACGATGACATTGTTAACGTTTCCTTCTTCTTGAGGAGTTTCTTCTCCTGTTGATTGATCATAATCTTGCAGATAAGAAGGGGGCCTTCTAGTTCTTGTACTTCTTTGTGACTCTGCAACAACGTTATTTCCCGGTTCTGGCATGGAAGGGAGAGCACCTTGTTCCGACATTGAAGGTGAGTTTGGTGTAGAAGGGGAAACATCTTCTGATATCTCCTCTGAATAATCTTCTTGTTCTTCGTGTTCTTCCTCAGCTTCACTATCATAGATTTCCCAAATAAGATGCTTTTCTGCAGTCTTCTTATCCCACGTCCAACCTTTTTCTTCTTCAAACACAATGTCACGACTAATAATTATCTCAGAGGTGACAGGATTGAACAACCTGTACCCCTTGAACCATTACTGACTCCAAGTAAGACGCAAAGAAAACTCTTGTCATCGAGTTTCTTCCTTTTCTGGTCTGCTACATGAACATGCGCCAAACACCCAAACACTCGAAAGTACTCCACGACTAGCCTTCTTCCACTCCATAGTTCTTCTGGAGTTTTATCCTTTTCTATCGAAATTGGACTTCTATTCAGCACATGAGTCGCCCATCTGGTTGCCTCTGGCCAAAACTCCTTGAGAATAGCTTTGTCATTCAGAATACAACGCACCATGTTCATTATGGTGCGGTTCTTTCGTTCGACTATCCCGTTCTGCTGTGGGGTGTAAGTTATTGTTAGTTGCCTGCTTATTCCTTCGTTCTTACAAAACAGATTAAACCCATTTAAGGTAAACTCCCCTCCTCTATCAGTACACAAACAACTGAGGCTTAAGTTAGTTTTCTTCTCAATGTAAGCTTTAAATTGGTTAAAAACAATAAAAGCATCAGACTTAGTTGCCAAAAAATAAGTCCATACCTTTCTGTTGTGGTCGTCAATAAATGTCAACATATACCTCTTTCCGTTGTTGGAAGATGAAGATATAGGCCCACATATATCTGAATGAACCAGTTGTAGTCTTCTTTGTGGATCTTAGATACCAAGTGCATAACATTCAATCAACACAATAGCATTCAATAGTCATATATCTCACTTGATTGATTGCAGAAAAGATAAATACTTTGAGTAGCCGTACAAAGGATATTAGTTGCTAATTAGGTCATTAACCCTAATTCTAAACAAAGAGAAAGTATTTATATCCCATAAGGGGTAGTTACACAAGTTGTCATAAAAAGGTCCCTGAACTTCTATTCAATTGACTTTTGAGACCTAACAATCTCCCCCTTTGAATTGAAGTTCGATATCACGCCAGTTGGGGACATATCGTTTTCTGATAGCAAAAAGAATCTCAAAGTGCCGTATGGAGTTCCTGTATTCCAGTCTGTCTTCAATCTCTTTGAGTAGCTCTTTGGCGAGATATTTTCTTATGTTGACGTATTTCTCTGACGAGTCTCTTTCTTCTTCTTCAATTATCTTTCTCAGCACGTTATGTATCTTCATCAAAGTCCATTCACTTAATTTGTGCAGCTCATTGATCCTCATAAACCGCTTCTCTCCCTTATAGTTCAGATACACATTCCGTGTCTCTAGTTTGAGTAAAAGAGTATGTACCTGTACGTCTTCAGCGTCAAGAAGAGTCAGATTGGGCTTCAGCACATTCACTTTTCTTTGATTGCTTTCTATTTCCATCTGAAAGTCATTGATGTACGAGAGGGTAATGGTGCACTTCATGAATCTTTTCATTGTTTCAAGGGCTTTGGTATAAGGTAGTGGTCGGCTGGTGCGGGTCTTTAACTCACATAGAAGTACTGGGAAGTCCTTCAAGTTCAGATTTCTGAAGTCGGCTTCCGAGAATACTCATTCTTTCCCATCATCTCGTTTAACTGCGAACACCGGGAACCATACCTTCAAGACTTTGTCGGATACGATCTCCACGATTTCAGTGATCCTGTGGTTGGTTCTAACTTCATGTACCATTTTGCTTCATTTCATCACCTCCAAATACTGAGAACGAATCGGTTCTGCCAGATTTAAAACCCCGTGACACATAACCGGGTCAAGTGGTCTGATCCAGTGAACGAAGATCTTCTTTTGCGATTCTTCTAAGTATGTGACCAGGATTCAGACGCTCTCCTGATAAGTGCCAATTTTATATATCTTTTACGTCAAATTTATCCCTCAAATGGTGTTGATTAGATGCTTAAAATACCCCAATTTAATAAGTATAGTATTTTATTATTAGTAATTAAATTAAGTTGAAAAAGAAAAAAAATTAAAAAAAATAGTCTTATTATTGGCGTGAGTGCAGCAAAAGAAAAAAAGAAAAGAAAAATAATAATAATAATAATTTAGTTTTATGAATTTGATTTCTTGTGTGTGTTTGTGTAGTTCAAAAGAAACAAAAAGAAAAAAAGAAGTGTGGCCCATCAATGCAACAGCCCATTTCAGAAAGAAAAAAAAGATGCAGTCCAATTGCAGCAGCCCAGCGTGAAAGAAAAAAAAGGCAGAAGTCCAAAATCAGAAAGCAAATGGCGGCAGCTTCCAGGTTCGAACAGCGGCAGCTGCAAATCAGGTTCACGTTTCCTTCTCCGCGCAAGTCTTCCGGTGTCCAAACCCGCCCCACAAACCGCGCGGGACACTGTTTCCTGCGTCCACGCGCCTTCTCGCGCGGCCAAACTCGCGCCCTAAACCGCACTGATCAATTAAGCGGCCATAACTCGTGGGTTTTGAACCCTTTTTAGCGGTTTTCACTTGGGGGGGGGGGGGGGGGGGGGGAGCAGCAGAGAACTCGAAAATTATCAGAAAACAAGAGAGAGCGAAAACCTTGGCCGATTTCTAGATTGGAACATCAATTTTGGAGAAATTTCTAGGGTTCTTCACCATTTTCTGATTTCTACCATTTTGTAAGTTTAATTTCAGTTTTTAAGCACCATTATGAATAGCTAAATTTCTTTGTTTCTAGTAATGAGATGTAACTAGTTGGTTTGAACTTTGTTGAGACTTGTTTTGTGTTTAATTATCAATTATATTTCATTTATACAATCTTTGTTTAAAATGTGTTCTTCAATTTGGGGTTTTTGGTTTTGAGATGGATCCCTTGAATCCTATCATCCCATTTTGAATAGCTAATTGTAATTAGGAATACATAATTGTTCTTAATTTCGATTTAGTAGCAAGTAATGCATCAATTGAGTTCCATATCAATTGATCGCATTATAGGATTGTATAATCTAATTTAAATGGTCGGGCTTTCGATCATTAGTTAGGATTGGGTGTTTGTCTATTTTAATGCAATTGATAGGTTGAGCCTAAGTTCGTGACTAGACTTAACTTAATCAATTAGGAATTAGTTCACCGAGCTCCTCGGGCTAATTTAATCGCAAGGACAAACGGAGTGTTTGATGCGTGTTGGCACTTACGGCCCGTCTGAAATCAATTGAGAAAATTCATTTTTCTTTATACAAGTCAATGATACATTGTTTCATAAAAGATTGGTTACACTCGTTACTAGATTCTTTTCGTTGTTATTAGTAGTGTCACTTTATTTTGCATATTTAGATCAATTTCAACAATCCAAACCCCCCTTTTAATTATTGTTCTAAAAAGACTTGCACATGACATCGTCTTGGACCTACGGTTGATTCCGAGTCCCTGAGGAGACGACCCTACTTATCACTATCACAATTAATTGTGTTTAGAGGTAATAGGATTATCTATATAAATATTATTATTTGCCGGACTCGACACCCGTCATCTCCCAACGAGCTGGTTGAATAGGTTGAGGTTGAGCCGTCTCCGGTTCAGGAATCGGTATTTCATAGGTACCTGCGGTGTCGTGTATGTCATGCTGAGATTCTGTTATCTGTTTTGGAGAAGGAACTGATCATAATCTTCATCATTCATTATCTCGTTATCTGAGAAGTCCCACAGAGCATCTGTCTCAGATTGAATGGCCAATACTGCTTTCTCTCTCCATACTAGTTCTATTTCCGGATTACCATCTGAGCCTTCATCGATCAACTCCAGACCTAGTCTTTTCGGAACTGTCAGCATTAGGTTTTCTTCTGGTTCTCCCTCGGGCTTTTCAACCGTCGGGTATGCTGATTCTGGCACTTGGTCTCTGACCGATGTAGATAACTGCATATCCTGAACCATGTTTTGATCTTCAGGCTGTTGGTGTGGCTCAGGTTCGGTTGGAGTTTCAGTTAACGGTTCTGTCGTTGAGGTTGACAGCTCGGTCAGTCTATGTATTTTCTCTCCCTCATGCCGATCAGGATCCTCCTGATCATCATGCTTCCGTTTCAAGCCCTGTGCTTGACCCTTACATGTGTTTTCTAGGTTGGCAACCCTCTCGGATAAGGTTTCGAGGGTTCTTTTGACGTCGGTTAAGGTTGAGGTAAGGGTATCTAGCTTTGTGTATATCTGGGCTTGGGAGTCAGGTTGAGTGTTTGGGGGTTGTGTTTGTGAGCGTAGAAGGCTCACGAGGTCGGATTTAGAGGATGTGTCGGTGTTTGATTAGGACAAGAGCTTATCGAGTAAAGCTGCTTTGAGGGCGTTGATGCTCACGTCCTAAGGGTTCGGTGTTGGGTGGGGAAGTTGAATCGGTGTTTGCACGGGGGGATCTGGCACTACTTCCTTACCCTTGATGGACCGTTTAATGAAGTCTAAATCCTCTGACAGCTTCTTTAGTATCTCTGTTTGGACAGCTTTTAAGGCGCCGTCCATAGTTTCCTTGGAGACAAACTCCGGGATGCTAATACCTGGAGCACTTAGCTTACCAGTTGTGGTAACTACGGTGGATTGCACCGCAGTACCGCCTGCGCTCACGGTTGGCGTAAGGATAGCCGTGGCAGGACTTCCACCCTGTCCTTGCAAGCCACCAAAAGGTAGACTCACTCGGGGTGTTCCGGTCGAGTCACGTAGAATCTCGACATTAGCCGTAGAGGTGTTTTGTGTCCTAGCCAAAGAAATTAAATCAGCAAGTGGCTCTAGACTCGATCGTGCATCCAAATAAGTCGAGAATCGGGGTAGGAGTTCTCTTGTTTCAACACCGGAACTCCCTAAGTGAGAGACCAGTGGCAGATGTGTTATGTCCCCTTGTGAAAATGAAACAGTATCATGTTGAGAGGACACTGAGTGGCTGGGGAGGGTGTGCGATTGCGTCGCTAGACCCACGACGTCTGTTTCAATACCCTGTCCCAACGAATGAGACGGGTTAGTGGATGTGGCTGCCTGGCTTAATGGAGGCTGGGTGGAGGCAACCTGAGTAGGTGGCATCTGCTCTCTATAACGCTCATTATTTTTCTTACTTCTCCTTTCCCTCACTTGCTCACTAGTAATTTCATTTTCAACTAATACACCATCCGCTCTCCTTGTCTCCCTAGTTTCGGATTGGGTGCGGGGAATTGGTTTCATGCAGAACTGATCATTATGGTCATCCGAGTCTGTTGATTCATCGTCTGATCCCGAGGACCCTGATTCGGAACCGGACGTCGAACCTGATTCGGAGCCAGATTCGGAACCCGACTCTGAGCCAAAGCCCGACTCGGAGGCTGATCCGGAAGCTGAACCAGATTCGGAGCTGGAAGAGGAGGCTGCCTCTTCTTATGCTTGGTCTCGCATGATATCGACCACTTCCACCTCATGTAATTCAGGTTCATCGATTTGTGGTTGAGGAGGTGGAGTGGGTTGGCGTTGAGACGAGCTAGCTCTACGTATCGACCTTTCAGCACCGCCCACGTCATGTCCCCTCACAATAATTTCTCTCAACACGCCCTGTCCGGGAGCCCCTGCCTTTCGGACCCTACCTCCTCTAGTTCATGGACCCTAAAGGTCGCTCGGGACGCGCTCCTTGGTGGACCATCAGAGCGACTAAGTTGTTCTCTCGCCTATGGTCTGTCACACTCGGTGCCAAAGGGTCTGCGAGAGCTAGCAGGTCAGCGGGTAGTACCATTGGGAGTAGGTCAGGTAAAGGTTGTTTATTCTGGATCCTAGTCATGCGTGTAGATATGAGTACCTCGTGGTCAACGCGTCGTGGAATAGTTGGATAGGCGGCCATGAAATGTGCCACGATGAGCTGAAGGAATCTGGGGAACGGGAGACACGATAGTCTTTTGTTGCCTTGTTTCTTTTGAACCTTGTCGAGCAGCTCGGTCCATAAGATGGATGCATAGTCAGTGCGCCTATTATAGGCCACGTCGTGGAAGAGACGTAGAAGATTCACAGTTGTTTGATCTATTCCCTTGATGATGGATGATAGACACCTGTTGAGGATGGTGAACATCGTGTAACAGAGTGGTGTCAGATGTACTCTGGAAAAGTGCGATGGGTGATTGAGCTCCCTAGCGTAGCCGAGAGCACGCATCTCCTGGCAGAGCACAACATCGGACACAACAACGTCAAAGCTAATTCTGCCTGGGTCGGATGTTGCTTCCGAAAGATCAAGAATCTGGCGCAAAAGATCTCGAGATATAACCACCGGTGTGTCAGCAATGCGACCATGAAGGTCGAAGGCTTGGCCACGTGCAACTGAGGTGAGAAACCTCCAGATTTGCTGCACATACACGGTCGGAACAGTAGCAGTTGCCGTCAATGCATGGTTGAGTGGGTGGCGTTTGAGAATCTCCATTAATACTGGACATTGACAGATTATGGAAGTCGTGTCCAAGTGAAAGTTGTTCGGTTGAATTGGCAAATTCGGACCACCAGGAAGGAGTGGGGCATCACCTTGTGGAGCGGGTTAGTTTGGGTTCGCCATTTATGTTCTTAAAGCAACGGAGTTAGATGGCACTTGAATTGCTAAACCAAAGATCAAGTTCTGGGCTTCGATTTCTCGGATTTGAAAGGAACTGAGAGTCGTAGAGAAGCCAAAACAGGTCACTAATCGGGTGTTGACAAACCCGGGGTGAGTGCATCTAAAATAACATGAGATAAAAAAGAACAAACAGATAGAGCTCAGAGAACACACCCGGAACATCAATGTCCGGAACTGGAACTGGATTAGATCCGGAACCGGTAGAGACCGGGACCGGGAATAGGGAACAACCCGAATGAGGAACCGGACGAGTTTCGGAACCGACAGTATCCGGAACCGGTATCGAACTCGGAAGCCACCCGGGTCCTAAGCCGATTTCGTACCGGGACTTGGCACCGAGAGTATTCCCATCCCGGTAGACAAGTCGGGATTTGGCGGAACCCCGGTGTCTAACCGAGACCTAACACAAAATAATACCGAGACAAAACCCAACCCGGAAGTCGATCCGGGAGAGGGCGGAACCTGGAAGTCTTATGACCCCGGGACATCGCAACCCCGGGATCGGTACCGGGAAATCCCATTCGGGGAATCGGTCGCGAAATCGGCCAAATTGATCGATCTCGACTCCAAATCAAAGCTCGATTTCGATTGTACACACTTGAATCATGTGAACTTGAGCGATTAGAAGTCAATTTGAAGCGAAAACGACCGAGCCGAAGGGTATGCAAACCCTAGCGGCGTCGATTTCACAAAATCGATCAGATCGATCGATAATCACTTCGAATCGAACAGAGCATGGCGATCGATAGCAGATTTTATTAAGTTTAGAACACATACCTATGAATCGAAGTTGAAATCGGAGACAAATATGAGCAAACATGACAATGTGAGTTGAATGTGAGAAGAAGTTGGTCAGGAGAGGATTTGAGCGCGAAGTTTGAAATTGTGAAGTATTCCATACTCAAACCGATTTATATATCGGTCGATACCGGAAGTGAATCCCGGTACTGGATCCTTTCCCCATCCCGGTCCCGACTTATCTCAACTTTAATATAAATGCAAGATTTACCCCCGAAGTTAAATAAAAATTTAAATTCAAACCTTTAAGATATAGAAATTACTTTGCGCCCCCTCAAGTTTTGAAAAATCCATTTCTCCCCCTCAACTTTTCAAATTTACCTTTTTCCCCCTTCAACTTTTCAAATTGACATTTCTCCCCCTCAACTTTTCAAAATATAACTTTCTCCCCCTCAACTTTGCAAACAAATGGGGAAAACTCACCTTGGAGACTTGGTCTTTGGTGGACACCCTTTAGAACAACACGTTAGTAGCCCGGGAAATGTATACGAAAACAAAGACTAAAATAACATAAATAAAGAACTATGCAGACAATCGAAATACAAAAGAAAATTATTAAATAAATACAGAAGACGATGCACCGATGTGCTTGAAACACCGAGACTGCACTAAGAGGCAAGTGTATCTTGTGAAGACACAGTTAACCCGTAGTGAAGAGAGGGTGTGACAAGTACAAGGGTGGATTAAACTTTCAAGTTCAGCATACCTAACTTGGACACGAGTTCATTGAACCGTTTTTCGTCCAAGGCCTTTGTAAACAGGTCTGCCAATTGATTTTATGTACTTACAACATAGAGTTCAATCGTACCTCGTTCAACATGATCTTTGATGAAGTGGTAGCGCACGTCGATATGTTTGGTATTTGTATACTGGACCGGATTGCTGGTGAAGGCTATAGCACTCTTTGAGTCACAATAAATTGGAATTTGTGAGTACTGGAACCCGTAATCCTTCAGTTGAGTGCGCATCCAGATGACTTGGGAACAACAACTAGCCGCAGCCACGTACTCTGCTTCTACCGTGGATGTGGAGACGCACGTTTGCTTTTTAGAGACCCAGCTAACCAACTTGTCGCCAAGAAACTGGACGTGACCCGTGGTGCTCTTTCGGTCAAGCATGCTTCCCGCGTGATCAGCATCTGAGAATGCCGTGAGTTCGAAGCATGTCAAAGGCCAAGATCAGCAGTACCTTTTAAATAACGTATAATGCGTTTAACTGCTATAAGGTGTGACTCCTTCGGTTTAGACTGAAACCGAGCACATAAAAAGGTGGAGAACATTATATCCGGCCAACTTGCCGTCAGATACATCAACGAACCTATCATTCCTCTATAGGTACCAGTATTCACATCCTTTCCGTCAGAATCGGCGTGTAACTTCGTACCCGGTGACATGGGAGTCTTCATGGGTGTGCAATTTTCCATCTGGAACTTCCGAAGAATATCCGCGATGTACTTATATTGATTGATGAATATCCCGGTCGACAGTTGTTTAACTTGAAGACCGAGAAAGAAATTCATCTGACCCATCATACTCATTTTAAAATGCGATTTCATGAGGACTGAAAAGTTATGACAGTATTGTGGGTTCGTAGAGCCGAAGATAATGTCATCGACGTAGATTTAAATTAAAATAATATCCTTACCTTCCCTCTTAATGAAAAAAGTAGTGTCGATTTTACCTACGAGAAGCCTGCGTTTATGAGAAATGTAGATACGGCATCATACCAGGCTCTCGGTGCTTGCTTCAGGCCGTAAAGTTCTTTGTCGAGAAGGTAGACATGATTGGGGTGAATGGTACTGATGAAACCGTCTGGCTGGGAGACGTACACCTCCTCCTTGAGTTGCCATTGAGAAATGCCATTTTCACATCCATTTGGAAGACGTTGAAATTCTTGTGAGCGGCATACGCGAGGAACATCCTGATGGCTTCGATTCGGGCGATTGGTGCAAACGTTTCTTCATAGTCAATCCCTTCTTGTTGTCGGTACCCTTTAGCTACTAATCTTTCCTTGTTTCGTACTACAATCATGTTCTCATCCTTTTTGTTCTTGAAGATCCATTTAGTTTCGATAACCGTCTTGTTTTTCGGGCAAGGGACCAGGCACCATACCTTGAGACTTTCAAACTCGTTCAACTCTTCTTGCATAACGATCACCCAGTCCGGAACGTTCAAGGCTTCTCTAACCGTTGCGGGTTCAACGTTGCTGAGGAAGATGGAAAAGAGACACTCATTTCCCGTTGCCTCCCATTTTTTAGTGTTGCTCAGTAGTACGGGGCGGTGTCTTCGGTTTCCACCGAGGCTCTTGTCTGAATTGGACTGTCGGATCACCGATGATCTGTTCAGATGGGTGTGCTTGAGTCCACTTACGTGTGTGAGGTAGCGGGTCCATGGACGGTTGAGAATTGTCAGGATCAACATATGAGCCTAGGGATAAGTCTTGTACCGCCTTTAGAGATGGAGTCGGATGTAACGGTGTGGCGACCGCTGATTGTGTAGGAACAGCGGTTGATGAAGATACTTCTGTTGTGTCGGTGTGAGAGACACTGTTGCTTGATCCGGGGGATGACGGTCTGAGTTGAACCACTGGAGATGCGGTCTTGGAAACCGTATTCGTGCTTGAAGATGGTGTCATCTCTATTGCGGGTGATTAGGGTGAGTCCTCCGACGATGTTGTGTTGGGGGTTAGTGGAGGACCAGTAGTTTGCGATGACACCACCACAGCTCCATCTGCATTCAAAGAATCATCAGTAGATACAGGGGAAATATAGAAATCATTATAAAAATGTTCAAATAGTAGATCTAATTCAGAACGATGTGACTTCGACGTATTGGATGAAGAAGGATCTACTAGAGTGTGCTTGGTTTCCGATCTAGAATGATTGGAGGGCAGCACTCATGTGAGCACGGGTTCTGAACTGAGGTGTTCAGAAGCCAAGTCGACCAATTCGTCGAAGGACACATTGATGCTCTCTAAAACGGTCTTCGTCCTCTTGGTGTAGACTCGGAATGCTTTTGAAGAATTTGAGTAGCCGATGAAGATCCCTTCGTCTGCCTTTGGGTTGAGCTTGCCGAGATAATCCTTGTCGTTCTTCACGAAGCACTTGCACCCGAACGCATGGAAGTAGTTGATGTTGGGGGTGCGATTGTTGATGAGCTCGTACGGCGTTTTGTTAAAGCGTTTGTTAACGATGGATCTGTTCTGAATATACCAAGCCGTGGCGACAGCTTCAGCCCATAGAAACATTGAAAGGTTGTACTAGGTTAGCATAGTTCGTGCCGCTTCCACCAAGGTGAGATTGCGACGTTCCACTACGTCGTTCTGTTGAGGAGTCCTAGCAGCAGAGAAGTTGTGTGAAATCCCGACCGATGTTAGATATTCACCGATGACGCGGTTCTTGAACTTGGTGACGTTATCAGTGCGAATGGATATGACGGCCAGCTGCATGTTGTTCTGGACACCCTTCAGATGGTTGATGATTAACCCGGGAGTCTCATCAATCAAGCGGAGAAACTTGACCCAGGTGTATCTCGAGAAGTCATCCACCATCACCAGTACGTACTTCTTATGATTGATGCTTTGGACTCGCATAGGACCGCATAGATCCATGTGTATAAGCTCCAAAGGCCTAGACGTGATTGGAACCGTTTTCGGTTTGTGAGTCGCTTTCTTCATTTTGCCCATCTCTCATACGGAGCAGAGATGTTCTTTCTCAAACCTTAGTTCTGGAATTCCTTTGACGAGTCCGCCTAGCACTAGCTTGTTTATGTTCTTGAAGTTAAGATGGGAAAGTCGTCGATGCCACAGCCAGTTCTGTTGAGTAGTTGCTTTGGACATGAGGCACACAGCTTTATCGGTCTTCAGAGAGGCGAGGTTGATTGTGTACAAATTCGTTCTTCTAGTCCCATCAAGGATCTCCGTTCCGTCTTCGTTACGAATGTTGCATCTCTTCGCCTTGAAGTTGACTTCAAGATTCTTGTCACAGAATTGGCCGATGCTAAAGAGGTTGTGTCCCAAACCTTCGACGTAGGACACTCACTTAATGGTAAGGTTGTCCTGAACTAGATCGCCATAGCCCATAATCGGGGCTACATTGTCATTCCCGAAACGAATGTCACCACAGTACTTCTCCTTGAAGTTGGTGAGCAGCTCCTGTTTACCAGTCATGTGTTTGGAGCAACTGGAATCAAGAAACCACACATGACCGGGCTGCAAAACAGAAATTAGGGGTTCTTAGGTACCCATTTATAAATGGGTCCTGATAAGTTAGGTGTAACACCTTTTCTCGAGGCCCGTTTAGATTTGGGTCCTTTCGGGATTTAGAAGAACGCGAATTAAACACATGATATGTACCAAACCAATTAGATGCATGTTTAGAATCGACAAAATCATTCATTCCACACATAGAACAACAAACACAATCATGCGAAATCTGAATCAATTGCTGAACTAAAGTAGGTTTAAACGGAAATTGAAAACCATGTTCAACAGACTTATTAAAAGCAAAATCATGATTGTTATTGTTCTTCCTAATATGCAAAAATGAATTAAAAGATTGAGTCTTCTCGTGGCGTAACTTAGGCTTCTTTTCTACCCACTCTTGTTGAACAACTCTCCCCTGACCCGTTCTATCTGAAATGGCATTAAAGTTATTGTCAGAGGAGCTGGAGTAATAGGGTTGTCGTGTAGATCTTTTACCGGTTTTAGATCATTTCTTGGACCGCCGTTTAGATTTAGATTTTGAAGAAATGGTCTCAGAAACGTTTTTGGAGTTAGAACATTCTCCTTTTTCAAAATTTGCCGGTGTAGGCATTTTCTCTAAAAATTGAGTGTGACTTGCAAGCTTTGGAGCAAAATCAATTTTTGAAACATCATAATCATGACAAACAGAGGAATTCATAAACTCATAAAACCATCGTGCAGAATCAAATGGGGTTTCACTATCAGAGTCAGATGAGGAGCAGTTAAAGGAATCATCCGCAAAGGGATTATTAAAGTCTGGAAAAAGATTCCTTTGAACAGATTCGGTTTGAACCGCGTTACCTTTATTTTGGTAACTCAAAATCTTATCATCGGTGTCAAGAGACACTCCTAGAAAAGCCTTGCACGAGGAACTATCCGAACAAGTAGTTGACGGGTCAACCGAGTTGGTGTCAGGAGAGGCAGGCTTCATTGGAGTATCCACGGGACTTTCCTTAGCCATCCTTCCTGTTAAAGCCTCTGCTGCCAAGGCGAACAGTTTAGAAGTCAATTTAGCAATCTCGGTTTTATAACTCGTTATTTCTTATTCGGATAATGGCTCGGTTTTGTTCTGTTTGAGCTCGTTTATAGTGGATAAAAGTACAATTCTTTCGGTCTCAAAAATAACCTTGTCCCTCACAATTGATTCTTCAAGTTTGAAAATGATGTTTTCCAAAATCAGAGGTGGAACATATCGTTTGAACTCTGATTGATCATGAGATCCTACATCTGGTGTTGCCGTAAATGGAACTCGAGTTTCCACAGTTTTGGCAAGAGAACAGATGTCGAAGTAATCATTTGAGAGGTAAGGTGTTTTATTTTTCAAATAAGACGCATTAAGGGTTTCATACACGAAAGGAACTTGTACATTTATATTTTTTTCGAGATAGCCCATCTTCCGAATTAGTGTCAACATTTTCAGGCTTTTCCCCTACTTTTCGTAGAGGAATTCTTGTTCGTCGTTTATGGTCCTCCTTTTCCTCATCTTCTTGTGACGGCTTAGTTCACTTGATCTTATACTCAGGGTATTTCTTATCTAGTCCCAAAAATTTGAACTCATAAAGGGTGGGAACCTTTGATAAGCTTTTCTTAAGGTAACACGGATTATCATATCCGAGTCCCCAAAGAGAGTTGTAATACTTGAATTCCTTCGGTTTATTCAAATGAATGGTTTGTTCCGATTGACCGAGTTTATAAAGTTTGGATTCTAGATCCTTAAGCTTGTTGGTCAACAAATCATTTTGTTTTTGAACTTTTTCTTGAAGAACGACACTCTTGGAATACTCCTCCTGATACTTTTCTAACTTTTCTGTGAATTCGGATAGTTGGGTCTCTAGGGATTCTGCTCTTTTTGAAATGGCTGAGCATTTGAATTGATAGTTTTCTATCACACACTTATTTTCAGCCTTTTCAATAGCTAGCTTGCCTATGTTGTCGTATTTGATTTTAGCATCGGCTTCTACCTTAGTAATTTGGGTGTCTTTGGCTTTAATCTTTTGTTTAAAAGAATCTAAGTTATGCACCATGACTTGCATCTGATCGATAAGTTTAGCATTAGAGGAAGCACATACCTGACATTCGGCTTTCTCCTTATTCTTGATGAAGGGTTCATCTTCAGTGTCAGATTCTCCTGGCTGAGTGCCAGTGTAGCACATATGAGCTTCAGCTTCTTCCTCTTCATCTTCAGCCAAGACAAGCCAGTGATCGTCTACTGCCAATAATGCTTTACCTGATTCTTTCTGCCTTGCCAACAATATCTTGTTCTTGTAGTACTCAGCATTGTGTACTACAGGTTTCCGACAGTCTCTGGCAAAGTGCCCACGCCTTTCGCAATTGTAACACTTTACCGGTTCGTCATCACCTTGCTCGTCAGACTTTCCTTCTGACTTCTTGCCTTCATCATTCTTCTTCCTTCCTTCATACGTCTTTCTCTTCCCTTCATACTTGTCTCGGTAGTCTCGGCGCTTCGTGTTGGTGGAGTAACGCTGGTTGTTGTTGGATGGTTTCTTGAAGAATTTCTTCCTTGCGTACTCCCTGGTGAGTAGGGCAACAACTTTCTTGATTCCATCAAGCTCGGGGTCAGAATCACTTTCAGGTTCTTCGTCATCATGCTCAGTCTCACGATAAGCTTATTCTCGATAAGAGCTTCGTTGGGCGTGTTTGTCCTTTTTGTGAGAGATGAGAGCAAGAGGGTCTTCTTTGGTCTTTTCACCAGACTTCTGATCTCCTATGAGTTCACGAACATCATCTTCATCTTGTAGCAGCATCTCGTAGAACATTCTCTAAGGAACGATTGTGACGAACATGGAGGACAAATCCCTTCCACTCAGGCTGAAGGTTGTTCAAGAACTTGATGTTGTTCTCTGTGTTCGTCTTAAAGATGTTGTTTTTATGAAAATCGTTGATGAGCGTGCAGAATCTTTCATAAGTCTCGGTTAGTGATTCCCCTCGTTTAGCCTTGAACGCTTCATATCGAGTGAGGCAGTTGGTTATCTTCATCTGGTTCCCCTCTCGACTACCTTGCATAATTTTCGCCAGTTGATCCCACATTCCTTTAGCCGTGTCTTTCTGACTGTCGATGCTGCAGTAGATATTATTTGGAAGACTATAGATTAGGTACGTCTTAGGCAGT
The DNA here is from genome assembly GCA_033807775.1 of Saussurea involucrata. Taxonomy (NCBI): domain Eukaryota; kingdom Viridiplantae; phylum Streptophyta; class Magnoliopsida; order Asterales; family Asteraceae; genus Saussurea; species Saussurea involucrata. Next base: position 76,927,692 of record CM066327.1, on the reverse strand, counting down.
CTATCGCCATCTACTTTCCTCTTTTCTTCAGGAGTCAACTTGTCATATGGTTTGACCACCCGTTGAGCTGGGGGTCCGCCTTCTTGTGCTTGGACATCCATCATTGGAGGAGGAACTGGTCCGTGGGTCAACGATCGCAGGATCTTATCATAGAGAGTCTTGGTCTCGATAAAACACATGAAGCGGTCTTTCCATACGTTATACTCCCCTCGGTACAGGATCGGTGGTTTGAGTTCAGATCCTATTGCTAACGCGTCTTGAGTGTTCATGTTTCGGGCACTTGAGTGATCGTAAGACGATTTTAGTGATCCAAAGGTAAAACGAGTGTTCTAACGCAAGATCCTAAGGAAGTGAGATAACTAAGATATTCCTAAGTTCAAATGGGCAACAACGAGTAACTCAAAGATAATTAAAGGAAGCAAACACTGAGAGAAAAGGAAAGAAATTGAACTGGAAAAAAATAAGATTAACAAAGTGTGCAGAAGCTAAATCCGGAACAGGGGAGATCTGAAACCAGGAATGATCTGGAAACGGAATGGATCGGGACTTGGTATAGTCCGGAACTGGAACCGGAACTGATATAGTCCGGAACCGGTGAAATCCGGAACCGAGTAAACAGGAATCCGATAAACACCGGAACCGGGACTCGTCTGGAACCGGTATTAGTCCGGAACCGGAATGAGTTCCGGTATAGACAAAATCCGGTATAAGACCGGGATCAAAGAAACGAACCCGGTATTAGTCCGGGATCCGGTACGAGAGTGCGGGAAACTAGAAAATTTGGGACTCAAAATTTCAAGTCCCGTATTCAAACGCATACCAGAAAAAATACGTACCTGGAAGTGCAAAAACTCACTGTTTGGACTTGATTGCTTCGAGTGATTTCTACAAACACTTTTAATTCCACAAAACAACCAAAAGAAGCACAAACAACTAGACAGTTCGAATTTTAACCCACTTTATGAGCAAAAATTGAGAAGTTTTAAAAGAACAGAGTGCAATAAACCCATAATTGCAAAACCACAAAATCGATGAACAAAGAAATAACCACAGATGTTTCAAGAATTAATAAAACTCTAGAAACACAAAGAGAACACTTTCTTTAACATCCATTTTGATTTTAACACAGAAATCAAGAACAAAGATTTAACTTTTTCAATGAAATAGTCGACAAAAACTGGAATGACTCTAGATTGAGAAAAAATTACCTTTGGATCGTTCGTCTTTCTGCTCTTGGATCCCGGATATCAAGTGCATAACATTCAATCAACACAATAATTCAATAGTCATAAATCTCACTTGATTAATTGCAGAAAAGATGAATACTTTGAATGGTCGTACAAAGGATATTAGTTGCTAATTAGGTCATTAACCCTAATTCTAAACAAGGAGAAAGTATTTATATCCCATAAGGGATAGTTACACAAGTTGTCATAAAAGGTCCCTGAACTTCTATTCAACTGACTTTTGAGACCTAACATTCTTGTTGCACGCCATAGACTTTTTTTTGGAATTGATTGTCGATGTTGCTTTCCTACGAGACAACTTGAACATGAGCCGGTTGACCCTTTGAGTTGAGGTATTCAACATACCATATTCCTATACTTCAACATCCTCAAACCCTTGTAATTTAGGTGGCATACCTCCTGTGTGAGAGTTGGGTTATGTTATCACTAGACATTTGCAAGCATTGAGGTTGTTCTTTTATTCTTTCTCCTACTTTAGCTGTTGCCAATTCGAAAATCCTGTTTTCCGTCATCCATGTTTGAAAGATAAGTCGCTTCCTTGGATGATAAAGCTTGCAAGCTCCATGTTGAATGAGGATTGAGACACCTTTCTCTTGCAACTGTCCCATACTCAGTAGGTTATTACACAAGTTTGGTATGTAGTACACATCGGTGACCGTATGTGTGTGCCCGTTAATTTGCAAACGTACATCTCCTTTGCCCATCACCTGTAAATGAAACTTATTTCCCAGCTTTACTGCATGCCTGAAACCTTCATCAAGAGTGAAAAACCACTGTTTGTTTCCACATATATGATTGTTACATCCCAAATCTAGAAACCACACTTGATTTTCTTGTGCTTTGTTGGTTTCGACAGAAGTCATAAGTAATATATCCTCTTCTTCATCAATCTCCGCGAAGTTAACGTCTTTGTTTCATTCACGGCATTCATACGAAAAATGGGCCAACTGATGACAGTTATAGCATTCTACCGTCGCCTTGCTCAGTGACCTACTCGTCCTCGTCCTCTTCCTCTTCCACGGACCATGGAACCTCTGCCTATGCCCCTTGCTCCTCGTTCATCATATGCGACCTTAACCACTTGTTCTTCACTGCCATTTGATGTTATCTTAAGCTTTTGCTCATGCACGAGCAGAGAACTGTGCAAGGCATCAACAGAAAGTTTGTCAATGTCCTTGGATTCTTCGATAGAACACACGATGTAGTTGAAGTTCTCGGTGAGGGACCGTAAGATTTTCTCGACAATCTTCACATCTTGCATATCCTCACCATAGTTCCGCATATCGTTGGCAACCACCATGACCCTTCCGAAGTAGTCAATCACAGACTCTCCACTCTTTATCTCCAATAGCTCCTAACTTCTTATCAACGATTCCACCAATGCACGTTGAACCCTTGCATTCCCTTGGGACTTCGTTTTCATCGAGTCCCATAGTTGTTTCGATGTCTCCTTTTGCGTGATAGTTTTGAGGATCGTCTTGTCAATTGAACTAAACATATAGTTTTTTTTGCTTTGAGATCCTTCAGTCTTGCATCTTCAAGGGCTTTCTTTTGAGCTACAAGCAAAGTGTCTTCGTTCTCGTTCTCGATAAACCCATTCTGCACCACCCTCCAGTATTCTTTTGACCTGAGAAGATTCTCCATGAGCAAGCTCCAATTATCGTAATCCCCGTCAAACTTAGGAATGCTCGATAGCAAGTTACTGATTTCGGCCATCTCTCTTGTGGGTAGCACTCGTCTCTTGTTTCTCACCTACAGGCCAGGCTTTATGTGAAAGCTCTGATACCAGATGTTGAACTGAAAAGTGAAAACACACAAGAGTATTGAATACCTTCGATGATTTATTAAGCATTCATTGGCTGAATAAATAGCCTTATAGAAACTGATTTGCGAAATAAAAGCCTACTATTGCTAAAGACATGGAAAAGAGAAAAGGAAACATTCAAACTTAACTGACTCCTAATTTATTGCTATCAACTAAAGACAAAGTCAAAGACGACCACAACAAACCAGGGGAATTCAGAGGTGATACGGTCTGGACTTTCCTCTACTTAATTTGGGGGCATCTGAACAAAATCGTTTTCAAAGGTGACAAAGGCGGCTGGAAGATACGTTTCTGGAATTCCAAAGAAAGAGATTTGAATGGATCGAGAGACTAAGTCGGAACAGAAACTTCGATTGGAAAGTGTGGCTCTCCGAACCGGAATGACTACTTCGCGCGTAAAAATCGTGGTCGAGCGGTAACATACTGTTTATTCAGCTCCAGGATCGCTGTTCTTATCTGTATCGAGACAAATAGCTGCTGAATTGTTGCTTCTGTTTTGGGTCTCGGGTTGTTTTGTTTTTTTTGTCTTTTTGCTCGTTGCTTGCTCCTGCCTCGTGTAATGCAGCTTTCGGGTTTTGTTTTGTGGTTGTGATATGTTCGGTGGCAACAGCCCCTACAGGTGTTCGATGCGAGGATCAAAGGCTGGTGCGGGGTGGTAACGCCACTTCTCCTTAGTTTATTCCTCGCAAACTTGGTGCAGCGGCTGAACTTCTCTGGCTTTACTGCTGTTCGATTCTCGTTTTTTTCGGTCTGCTTTGTAAACGTTTTTCGCTGCTGTGTAGTTTGGTTTCGTGGCATGCGTGCCTCTGTTTAGGGCTGTGGCTTGGATTATTTTGTATCTTGTGTTTTATATTTGGTGGTAATAAATTTGCTTTAAAAAAACCCAGGGGAATTCAAGGGGGGGGGGGGGTATATAAGTTACATTTTTGTAATGTTGTTAGTGAAATTCTGTTTCTGATTTGTGATTTATAATCATCACACTTTTGATTGGTTGGAGTTCGGTTTCTGGAAATCGCATATTTTATTTTAGTTTTCCTTCTTCCAAACTTGCCATCTTTGTTTTCAGTTTTTACAACTCACTCGAGCAATTCTCCATATTTTAGGGTTTTGTTGCAGGTAATATTTCTCTTTCAATTGGTTAGTTTTGACTTGCAATCTTCCAGTTTTTTATTGTCTAGAGTTGATTTGTGCAAAAACGAATAATAATTGCTTGCTTCGAGATATTTTTATTCAAATTGTTTCGCTAATTTTTTAATAATTTTCCCTCCCGAGTTACTATTACAGCTCTGTTGAGCAATTCTCCAGGTTTTTTAGAGGTTTTATGAGGTAAATTTCATCAACTCAAGAAGCAGAGCCTCGTCATCTCCAAAACTATGAACCAAAACAGAAAATGGGGTAATTATTAATCGACTACTCGATTAGTTGTGTACTCTCGTTCAATGTATCTTGAATATTTTTAGTTTCGAATAATTGTATATCAAAACGTTGGATTACATACCTATGTATATAAGAGTAGTTCGTTATCAAATTTTGTTTCTTGGATGGCACCTTAACGATTTTCAACAAAACCATTTCTTCGTTCTCAAATAGTGATGGCCAAAAACCGGGTTCGGGTCGGGTCGGCTTGGGCCGAGGCAAAAACCGGGTTCAAACGGTGACGGCCAAAACCGGTTCTGAGAAAAACCGGATCGGGTCGGGCCGGGTTTAACCCGAAAATCCCTGACCCGTTTACTGGTATGGAAAACCGTTTTTTATAAAACCGGGCCGTGCCGGTCCCAAAACCGGTTCTTGATCGGGCCGGCGTATTTTCTTTTTTTTTTAAAAAAAAAAATCTTTGTATAATAATTAATTACTAAACTTTAAAAAGTAAAAAATTGGATTGGATCACTAAAATACACTTTAAAAATACGTTTTATTTATAATATATATCACTAAAATACACTTTTACGTTTTATAATTTATATATAATTTTAAGTTACAAACTTACAAGTTACAATACATAAATTCTAAACACCCGAAGGTCCCGCTCCCGAACTCCCACCCCCATCACCAGGTCCCGCTCCCGAACTCCCACCCCCATCACCCCATCCCCATGGATTGTAATTGTATGGATTGTATGGAGCGTAGTATGGATTCTGATCTGGATTGTAGTCTTCAAGAGTATTGTACTTCTGCAGTCGTGTAATAGCCGTCCGATCGTCAAAGCGGTCGGTGTCTGGTTCTTCTTCGTCATCGTCGTATCGGGAGACGTCACCGACACTACTAACATCAGAATTGTCGGTTACGGTTCCCGGCGTACTTAGTTGTTCATCCGCTTCGTTTTCGGCTAAGTTTTCTTCCACGCCGTCTAGATCATTCTCCAGGTTTGTTTGATGTTGAATGCGGTCTTCTCCATCCAAGTAATCCTTCAGACATATGCAGCACTCTACCGATTGCGGGGTTAATCTTGTCCGACGCTCCGATATGATCCTGCCACTAAGAGAAAAAGCCGACTCCGAAGCTACGGTACTAACTTGGATTGTTAGTATATCAAGGGCAATAGTCGCCATAATCGGGAAACTCGGTTGTTTATTTTTCCACCATTCTAATAAATCTAGTGATTCAACATCTACGACGTTTGTGGAGGATGCCGTTATAAAATTAGTACGTATGTATTGATTGAATTCACCCAAATTATCCACATCATATCTAGTTTTTTTAGTAGATTCCATGGCAACCGATTGCATTAAAGTTGACATTAAGTCTTGTCGGTTTCGGCCACGGCTGCTACTAGAACCCGGTGAAAACATTTGAGTTGTAGGGGTTTGTTGGCTTCCTCCCCCATAATTAACTCTATAAATCTCAAATAATTGATGAAAATCATTATTAAATTGGTGTATGCGTTTCCTTGAAAAAGAATTATTTGTAGACGAATCCAAACCAAACGAGAAACATATTGATTGTATTAAAACTTCGACACCCGTAACATTTAAATACGGGTTTAATGCCGCGGCACAAAGAAAAGTGAAGGGGATCTCTTTAAAATATTTTACCAATTTTGCTTTCATTGGTTTGACCACGTCGTGAAAGTTGTCATCCGTTTCGTATTGAGCAAATTTTACTTGCCAAAATATATATATTTGATTTAAAAGTAAAGGGCTCGTTGGATAATAAATACCGGATAAGATAGTTGTTGCAGTTTTGAAATCGCCCAAAATATGGTGAAAGCCATAAATCATTTGCCAATCATCATCAGTTATCGTGTTTTTCGGGTAATAAACGTTATAAAATGCTTGAATATATTGTTTTTGTCTTATTAAATTATCCATCATTTTTCAAGTCGAATTCCATCGAACCGACATATCGTGTGCCGGTCCCAAAGCTTTAAAACCGACTTCTTTGCAATATTCTCTATATGCGTTTTGCATTTTTTTACCTTTTGTGAAAATCCGGCGTAACATAAGCCTAAACTTAGTTAAAGGCTCATTAAGGCAACTTAAGCCGTCTTGAACAACTAAGTTTATTATGTGTGCGCAACGTGTATGAAATAATTTTTCCTCTAAAATAGGGGATAAAGCCAAACCTAATTTTTGTACGCATGCCGTATTATTACTAGCATTATCAAACGAAATACTAATAACTTTATTTTTTAAATTATAATAATAAAGACATCTCATAATTATAGAAAACTGACGGTCACCCAAATGTGGCGAACCAAAGTGCTCAAACGTGATTACACGTTTGCATAATTGCCACGATCCCGGCACAATCCAATGTGCCGTTATGCATATATAAGATTGTGGCAATCCGAATGGTGCGCTCCATACATCACAAGTTAAAGAAACTTTGTTGGGTAAGTTTAAAAACATTTCTCGCATATTTTTTTTAGCCGTATTCCAAAGTTTTAAAGCATCATGCCGAAGAGTTTGACGGCTTACCGAACCCTTGTAGCGTGGTTGGAACCCTTGTTTGATCATGTTCGTAATGTGACGATTGTCGAAATGTCCGAACGGCAACCCCACTTGAATGACACATTTCATTTGCAATTGTCGGGCGATATCCTCATTATACGACCATACTTGACCGGAATTGTCAAGTATGGGTTGACTTGGATCGTCACCCGATTTCAACCTCTTGCATCTCTCCTCGAAGTGGCGCTTTAACGTGCTATTTGAGGCGGCTTGAAGGAAATCTCCACACCGTTTGCATTGCGCTTTTTTGTACCGTTGGAAAACATCACCAAGTTGAAATGCTCCCAAACCGGTGCTTTTCGTCCATGCTCGGCAACAACGTTGTAATTTTGTTCGGCCATTTTTTTGATAGTAGAGACTAGAGAGTAGAGACTAGAGACTAGAGAACTAGAGATTGTATAGTAGAATTTGCGAGAAACGAATATAGCGAGAGCCGAGAAATGAGAATTGTATGCGTTTTTTGCGTTTTGTAAGGTGGTGATATGAACCATAACACCCCTAGTATTTATATGGGGTTGGAGGGTGAAAAATGACCAAAAAAACGGCCAAAATTGGGTTCCAACGGCTCTATAACGGCTAGTTTTTTTTTTAAAAAATCGGTTTCGGGCCGGGTCGGGCCGGAGAAATCTATAAAAACCCAAACCGGACCCGTCCATCGGACTGGAAACCGGTTTTTGACCGGGTCGGGCTGGGCCCGGTTTTTTATCGGTTCCAGTTCGGGTTGCCCGATCGGGTCGGGTCGGGTCGGTTTGGCCATCACTATTCTCAAATATTTTATCATATTTCATTAGGAGTTAGACGAGTTTGATTTTGAGTATATGGATATTGATCTTGATTTATCAGATTTATACGTTATTTAGAACATTATTAACTCTAACGGGATTTCTTTTATGGAAGTATTAATTTGATATCCAACATGTTTGAAATGAATGTTAATTGCCAATAAATTTGTTTAAAATCATTTGCTAGTTAACGAATCAAAATTAGAATAGATATCACCTAGATTTACTCGGCATGGTTCAAAGTGATTTTTGATATTCTTTGACAAAACTTCCAACATGTGCTTATAGTTTGACGTCTTTAACGGTGTTAGATATATGAAAACTTCAATAAAACGGGGTATCTTCTTCGAGTTGAATTGGTCTTCTCTTGAACTAAAACATAACATGGAAGATCCGTCTCAAAACCGTAATTGGAGGGTTGTGGAATATGTTAATCATCGTAAAATCTGGGATCATCCAAGTATCAATGTTGTTAATGAGATAGATGTCGTACATGAAAATAGTTCGTCCGATTTTGAGTTGATCGTTGACTTAATTGAATTGCCCTGTATGAGTTAAGAAAGACGTGGTCAATCAAGTTTAGTTGATGATATCCCTACCGCTCCTGTTGTGGATGATGAAGACTTCATTAATGATGAGGATGAGGATGAGGATAAGGACGTGGATGAAGATGAGGATGTTGATATTGATGATGTAGAATTAAGTGAAGCTAATGATAATTATGTAGCTCAGTATTGGTCTAGTGACGAATCTGATTGATATATATTGTAATTTCTTGTTTTGGGTTTATTAGTTTTGGTATGTTATTAGTTTACAATTATGTATTCGATACTTTTTTATGCATTGTAAACCATCTCTCTTATTATACATGCAATTAGATTCATTGTGAACTCTTGGTAATTAGAGCATCTCCAATGGTATTTGAAGAGAGCTTGATGAAAGACTTGAAGAAGACTTGACTATTGTAGACAAAGCTTGAAAATGATTTTACTCATCAAAGGCTTGATATTCCTCAAGTCTTTGAAATAATGAATGTGAGAGACGAGAGAGAGAGAAAGTAGAAATTGGTGGGACCAACATATTTTTTATATTTTTTTCAAGTCTTTCATAAAGATTTACCATTGTAGATGCCCTTAGATATTACTGTCCTCAAGTGGTAGAACTTTAGTCATTGTGGCTACTTAAGATTTTTGCCATATATTAACTCTAGCCTGTTTTGATGTCATTGTGGCTACTTCAGATTTGTGCTCATCAGGCGTCCTTCTTTTAACTTCGAAGGTGCTTCGTACGTATTAATTTCTTACAAATTCTTGCAATTTTTAATTAATTTTCCCTTCAATAGGAGCGCAACCTACAACCCACATGACCCTATTTTATCTACAACCCACATGATATTTGTTATTATGTTTCCGGCTTATTCTTTTGCAATTGTCCACCTATGTCTACCTCGAATGGATAAAAAACTTAACCCACATGACCCTATTTTATTCATCCCTCGATACTTGGTTGAATTGTTTTTGGGGTAAATTAATCTTGGTTGAATTGTTTTTGGGGTAAATTAATCTTGGTTAAAAGATAAGTTTACTTGATTTGAAGAGATAAAAACAACGTAGGATTCAAATGTTAGTCCTCAACTTGAACCATTTCTTTTATACATACGCGCGGAAAATCATATGAGAAGTTGAGTTAATATGAGAAGCGTGAGAAGCGGATATGAACCCTCGATAATTTTTAATCTCAAGCCCATCCATTAATTGCGCTTGATACGGTGATTGATCTGGTACATCTCGGTGCATCTTATGTCAGTGCATCTCATCCTAACGGTTGATAATCACTTCTCACGCTTCTCACGTTAACTTAACTTATCACCGGAACCCAACCTTATATGTATATTAGTATTTTTTATGTAATCATTTTCAAAATCTTATAGTATTTTTTATGTAATCATTTTGATTGTGTTGTTGATGATGAAGAACATATGATGATGGTTTCACGTATGAAATGCTATTATGAATTGTTTAGAAAATTAACATATTGTTTCGTATGCAATCATTTTGATTGTGTTGTTGATGATGAAGCACATGTGACACCCTCCCAAAATTGGGCAAATAAACTAATATAAAAAGAAAAGGAAAGGAAAGATAAAATAAAATAAAATTGGTTTTTATTTTAGTGGACCAAAATTATAAAGAAAAAAATAGTTGGAACGGGTAAGTATGGTATTTAATGAAAGCGTGAAGTTAAGAAAGGAGTTTAGGTTCAATCGGACTAAATATGAAAGAAAATTCCAGATCATAGATGAAAAATGAAATTTTGGCCAAAACATTAAAGCAGGGGACCGAATGACATTCTTTAATAGTTCAGCGTTAGTGTAGAAATCAGTTGGTTCAAAGTTGAGGGACCTGTTGTGTAATTATGACATATCTAGTATTGAAAAGGACTTAACGGTGATTGAGTTTTGAGGCTTGCTATTGGTTACTTTCAGGGCCGGCCCTGGCCCATGGCAAGTGTGGCTTGGGCCATGGGCCCCAGGTCCAGCAGGGGCCTCAAAATCATACTATCATATAGGGTTTTTAATTTAATCAGTATGTTGTATTTCATTGACAGTGAGAGACGAGAACGAGAAGTCGAGAGCCTGCGTGCGAATGTGCGATTGCTTGCTGGATTGCTGTTGCTGAATGCTGAGTGCGATTGCTTGCTCGATTGCTTGCTGTTTGCTCTCACCCAAGATGGTAATCACTAAACCCAAAAAGTTGTGTTTTTTTGGTGTCTTTAGATGCATCGTAACCATCGTTTTAATGGTTGTAAGGCTGTTTTCTTGTTTTTTTAGGTTTAGCTTTGCTGGAGTTCAAACAAACTTTGAATGACACCAAGAATGTTTTGACCAATTGGGTTGATAATGATGAAACCCCATGTTTATGGAATGGTATTACTTGCCAAGTTCCAATCAAACTGACCAAAGAGTTTTATCCATGTAAATCTTCACTTTTTATTTCAATTTTTTTTTATTTTATTGCCCATTTTATAGAAGAAAAAGAGTAACATAAAAACCCTAATTTTTGTGTCAAGATTAAATTTTAAGTAACCTTTTGGTGGTTTTGACAGAAACTTGCCTTATATGGAGTTTGGGGGATTTACATGTAGATTTGCAGTTGCTTGATTTGCTTCTGCCTTCTGCCCTAAATGGCTAAATCAGGTGTTTTCTATCCTTTTTTGAACTGTGGTTTGCTTGCATTTTGATTTTGCCTGTTGGTTTGTTGTTCATTTTGCCTGCTGGAATCTGGATTGTTGTGCATTTGCTTCAAATATGAAATCAAACGTTGTAGAAGAAATTTCAAGACTTAAAATGAACGGAACCTGTATAATCTGGCTTCAAATTAATTGTGCTGATCTCAGGAGCAACTGAATGGTTGCTGCTTATTTCCTTGACTGAAGCCATAAGAGCATATCTAGCATTAGCTTCCAAGTACACATTAAGCTCTATATGGTGCGCACTTGAGGTTAAAGGAACTGCTACTTGAGTCAGCCTTGTTTCCTAAGACCAAATTGACAACAGATATATAACCATGTGAAGTGAAATTTGATTAACAGTTAATGCAAGGACGATATAGTATCCATTGAAGATTATATAAAAATCATTATACTCTTGATACCTCTCAATAGCAAGACAACTTGCTTAAATAATCTTTGCAAGGTGTAGAAACTTGTCATGTGATAACATATTGATATAGTTTTTTCCCTTTCTTTTTTTCTTCATTACTAATTTTACGATTACTAATTTGGTAAAGACACATTAGAGACATATATATAGACCCATGCATATTTGTTTTGTTTCTAGTATCGAGTCAAAACACATTCTAAAAACCTATCAAACTTTGCATACCTGAATCTGGAAGTATCTTAAATCATGAGATATCTGCAAAAAGGAAAATGAACAATCTAAGTATTCGTGTACAAATCTTGAAGGCTCAATATACTGAATATAGTAAAATTACATTTCGGGAAGCATCTCCATATATCTCACGTAGTAGGGCCATTGTCAATGCTTTCCTCCCTGACCCTTTAGGTCCCTTCAAAAGAATATGTGGAAATATTTCCTGGGTTGCCTAGAGTGCATAAAAAAGAATAACAAAGTGTTACCATCACAAGACTATGCATGCATAACTTGAAATTGTCAAACCAAAACTTTAGAAAATCATGATTTGTGCATAATCTGCACTTGGCAGTTGTTGAATGGTTTAGTGCACGATGATTAAGTGGTCAGAATGATCAATATGCTCTTATGATATAGCGCAAAATGAAATATGGTTGTTTGGTAATTGTTCAGAATTAAATTACGGTGCTGAATGGTTAAGGAAGACCCAAGATACAAAATCATTTCATAGGGTTTTAGAACTGTTAAGAGGCAAACATTTTTTTGCCAAACAAGATTCACCTCTTAGCGAGTCATAAGTTGCCTCTTAATGGAACTATTAAGAGGTAAACAAACAGCCCCTAATGATGTTGTTATTCAGAAATGTATTTTATGTTCTATTATACGGGGTTTTGGTTTATGTCCCCCTCGTTGTACTATTTTTGTTTCTTTTAATAAAGACCCGGCGTGGGGATGAGCCGCCTAGCTTGACTAGGTTCCAAACCCCGTTAAATTGTTTTTCGTTCTCGTAATATAGTGGCCTTTTTTTTGTCTTTCGCCATGGGCATCCGAAATCTCAGGACCGGCCCTGGTTACTTTATTCCAACACATGCGCAGATAGGAATTATATACACATCACCCCTATCCGCACATAAGCAACAACATCACAGTTACATAAAACGAGTAAACATCTACAAGTAAATATGTATCCAACACCTCAGTACCATCGAGGCCTCGGTCCCACCGAATTGCAATGTATCCAACACCTCAGTACCATTGAGGCCTCGGTTCCACCGAATTGTAATGTATCCAACACCTCAGTACCATCGAGGCCTCGGTCCCACCGAATTGTAATGTAACTGACACCTCAGTACCATCGAGGCCTCGGTCCCACCGAATTGTAATGTAACACATTTATACCAAGCATCCAAACCAATCAAATATTACACACCACAAACAACTAGTTCACACCACAAAGACAATAGTACATACAAACTATTATGACATGCATACAACCCCTAACTACACAGTGAGAGAACTCACCTCGAATGCGCGCCCAGCTTAATAACACAATTCAAGCTTCACAATTACGGTCACTTCCCAGCACCTAAATGCATGTTAAAACGTGTCAATACAAGACCCGGACCCTATGACACGACACACGCTTAAACCGTCACTAAAACTATTTTTCCGTTCTCACTAAACAGGTCTGTTCGGGACCTGTTTCGACCCCTTTAAACCCAGAAAATTCCCAATATTATTTCATGACCAGAAAGTACTCTGAGTTAGGGTTCCAAGGACATATTATACGCCTCCTAACGATTTTTCTACAATTTACTACGGATTTTACAAAAACAGATTCCGTAACAGCGAAATTCAGCACCTTTCAGTATAAAACGACAAATCGACCCATGCTACGTCCCGAACTGGGTTTTTCACAAAACACAGAAAAGTTTCTAGACTCAAAAAGGGAACTTTTGACACCGGTTTCACCCCAAACCGAGTTACGAGCAGAAAGTTATGATTTTCGCAAGATCAAGGCAGATTCCAGAAGTTTTCACATGAAATGACGAAACACCGAACTTGCGACCACTTTTTCGCCTAGTTAGAGGTCGAACCAGTTTTTCGCTAAAACACGGAAAACGTGCTCGACCCTGAACTTGAACCGTGGGCGCCAGTTTCGGCTCAAACGGAGTTACGACGAAAAAGTTATGGTTGACACAAAACAGTGGCAGAAGGACGTTTTTCACATAAATTGACGATTTTATAAAACGGTTTGAGGTTTAACGATTCGGGTTTACAACGGAGGTTCACCCTAACAGGTTTTTAGGTCACAAGGGCTGGGTTCAACCGCGCACCACCCACTGCCACCTCCGGCAGTGGTGGTCGCCGGCGGCGACGGCGGCGTTTACGAAAACACCACGAGACAAGATTAAAACGAACCCTTAGACTACCCCGACTTCCCTAAACCCCCACACCCACCCGGCTCACTACTCTCGACCACGCACCACGCCGCCTTGCGCTGGTGGTGCACGCTGGTGGCCACGCCGCCGGCAGCCAAGGCTGCAGCGGCGGCGGTGGTGGTTTTCGGTGGCAACGAAAAGGAACAAACGAGGGGAAACTTACCTTGCGACGAAACTTAGCAGCAATCGAAGGGGACTCCGATCACCGGCTGGTCCTCTTTCTCCCTCGCTACTCTCCCTTTCGCTGCTCTCTTCTCCCTCGGTGCTCTCTCTCTCTCTTTCTCCGGCCGGCAAAACAGCCACAACGGCGGCGGTGAAGGTGGGTTGTTCACGGCAGCAGCAAGAAACAAGGAGAAAGGGAGGTGCGGCTTGGTTGGGGGCTCCACGGCGCAGCAAGGAAGAAACAAAACAATAATAGGGTTGCTGTGTTTCTTTTTCTTTTTCATAGCAGGAAGGAAAACGAGAGAGGTAGGGTGGGATTGGTCCTCATGGGCCGATCCATGCACATTTCCAAGAGAAGCCTCATTTGGTCCCTCAACTTAAAGCATTGCCAAAATTATTCCACAATCATTTAGGATTTTACTCTTTAACTCTTTAGGACCAAAATGTTTACGAATAAGGTTTTTCCCGACAAGACTTAATAATACAAGATCAATTAAACAATTATATACAATTAAATAGAAACGAAAAACCAAAACCAAAACCATATCGGAATACGGGCTTTACAACTAATTTGGTAAAGACACATTAGAGACATATATATAGACCCATGCATATTTGTTTTGTTTCTAGTATCGAGTCAAAACATATTCTAAAAACCTATCAACCTTTGCATACCTGAATTTGGAAGTATCTTAAATCATGAGTTATCTGCAAAAAGGAAAATGAACAATCTAAGTATTCGTGTACAAATCTTGAAGGCTCAATATACTGAATATAGTAAAATTACATTCCGGGAAGCATCTCCATATATCTCACGTAGTAGGGCTATTGTCAATGCTTTCCTCCCTGACCCTTTAGGTCCCTTCAAAAGAATATGTGGAAATATTTCCTGGGTTGCCTAGAGTGCATAAAAAAGAATAACAAAGTGTTACCATCACAAGACTATGCATGCATAACTTGAAATTGTCAAACCAAAACTTTAGAAAATTATGATTTGTGCATAATTTGCACGATTTAATTTTGGAAAAATCAAGCAAATAAGACTAAGGGGTTGTTTGGCAGTTGCTGAATGGTTTAGTGCACGATGATTAAGTGGTCAGAATGATCAAGATGCTCTTATGATATAGCGCAAAATGAAATATGGTTGTTTGGTAATTGTTCAGAATTAAATTACGGTGCTGAATGGTTAAGGAAGACCCAAGATACAAAATCATTTCATAGGGTTTTAGAACTGTTAAGAGGCAAACATGTTTTTGCCAAACAAGATTCACCTCTTAGCGAGTCATAAGTTGCCTCTTAATGGAACTATTAAGAGGTAAACAAACAGCCCCTAATGATGCTGTTATTCAGAAATGTATTTTATGTTCTATTATACGGGGTTTTGGTTTATGTCCCCCTCGTTGTACTATTTTTGTTTCTTTTAATAAAGACCCGGCGTGGGGATGAGTCGCCTAGCTTGACTAGGTTCCAAACCCCGTTAAATTGTTTTTCGTTCTCGTAATATAGGGGCCTTTTTTTTGTCTTTCGCCATGGGCATCCGAAATCTCAGGACCGGCCCTGGTTACTTTATTCGACTAATATGCCAAGATTTTTGCTTAAATGTATATCCAAACTATCAATGAATAAAACTGTCCAAAGCATTTAAAAAAAATAATGGAGTTTTGAGAGACAAATCGGTGCTTAAAGTTCATGCTCGGGTTTTCGGTTTTTCTACGATTCAAGATAAGATATTCAGTGGAATCTCGTGATTTTCATGTCTTTAGCTTCGTTTTTAAGTTCTCTATCAAACCCAATCGGTCTCTAGTCCCTTATCTAGGTTTAAAAGGTTTGTTTTCATGTTCAAAGTTTGTCAGGTTCGGTTAAAAAACCAAACATTTGGACTCAAAATGCGAGTTTGTTCAACCATTTTACACGATTCTTGGCTCATTTAATGAGGAAAATGTTACCAAGGATAAAAAAAATGCAAGAATATGATGGCCGACGGCGAAACGACGGAGAAACGAGGTTAACAATGTTCAGACATGATGGCCGGCGGCCGACGCTGAGTTGACGAGAAATGGCAGCCAAGGCCTTTTTTTTAGTTGGGTCTTTTATCAGATTGGATTTCGATTTTTTTTTTATTTTGGTTAAATGTTGGGGCTTGTATATAAAAGTATTATTTTGGGTTCCTTAAATATAAATATTTATCTGATTTGGGTAAATGTTGGGCCTTATATATAAAACTATTATTTTGGGCTCCTTACATATAAGATTTATCTCATTTGGAGTTATAATTTAAAATGAAGTCCAACCAAAAGTTAGCTTTTGCTAATTAATATATTAAAAATTAATTATATATTTGTTTAATATATTAATTTATTTTAGAAAATTAATATATTAATTTATTACATCGGTGGTCCCTGTGTTTACCCAAATTTTGGATTTGGTCCCTAAAGTACACTATGTACGGTGATGGTCCCTAGATTTTTTTATTTACTTTCACTCATGGTCCTTCTATGTTTAATTTACTATCACTTGTGGTCCTGCTTAACATAAAAGGACCATGAGTGAAAGTAAATCAAAAAGTTAGGGACCCCACCATAGTTTGTGTACTTTAAGAACCAAATCCGAATTTTGGGTAAACCATAGGGACCACCGGTGTAATTCACTCTTTAATAAATGACTTAAAGGTGTCGTAATTTGATATTATCAATCGTTTAGGACACCTTAATTTGGAACATATGTTTCTATTAGTTGTTAAAATGATAAAACGACGTCAATAATCATTACCAAGCGTAGCACTTAGAAATTTATTAAACTATTTGATGATTTAGTAGTGGGATTAAAACGTCGTAACTTGAGTTAATTATTGATTGTGACGCTTTAATTTGGAGAGGCGGATTTATAAGTTTATAAAATGATTATTTTGACGTTTGAGACGTAAATCGAGTTTTAGACTTGGGGTTTGACTAAAGTTAGTCGAGGTTGACTCGGTCAACCAAGGGTTTTCTTTTCCCTCGCTTAACCCACAAGGATTTTTAACAATAAGATTAAAGTGAGATATTTGGGACATTAAGAAACTCAATTTTAGGGGACTTTAGGTCGACTCGAGTTTTACTATTGTTGACCTGTGGAGAAATTAAGTCATTAATGAGATTATGGTATGAAATGTGTAGGTTTTCAATCAAGAGCTATCAGTAATCGATCTACACGGACATGTAAGTCTTCATGAGACTTACAATAGGAAGCATACCTACATACAAAATTTATTTTCAACATTATATGATTTATATGGTGATGTGTACATATGCATGATGTTTCAGTTTACATACATGATGCCATATGTTTTTATATGTATGTTATTTATGTTCAGCTGCATGTTATGTGATAATTTTGTTTTCAAATAACTCTAGAATGTTATTTCATATGAAGATTTTATAATCAATTTTAACTTAACAGGTGAGCATTTGACCAGTAAGTCCGACGACAAGTGGCACGACCTCGTAAAGTGTTCAGACAAGGGCATGTCGGATAACCTAGGGAATGCAGTGACAAAATGATAAGTTTTAATGGGTGGGCATTTGATCAGTAAGCCACACAACAAGTGGCAAGACCCCGTAACGGGTGTCCGGTGCAGGTTGGACAACCCAAGGAATGCCAGTGACAAAATGACCCATACCTAACAAAAAAATTTATGAGATCTTTTTTTCTTTTAGTGTTGCATGTTTATCAGAAAATGCATACTATTTGGTACAAGGTTTACAAGTTAATTATGTATGATATGAAATGATTTTGTTCACACAAACCATGAACTCGCTGAATTTTATGAGCTGACTATAGTATTCATCTCAGGGACAGAAAATTTCAGGTTGGATAAAAGAAAATGGCACACATAGAGACTTGTCATGTCCATTTAAGTTAAATACTCATATGCAGACGTCTTTTATGGATAAATGTTGTAACGCAACCCGATATGGGGCAGACTAACATTTAAGTTACATATTTATTGTTTTAAAGTATTCCGTTGTAAGCGGTCTAAAGTTTTAATTTAGCTGTAATTTTGGGGCATCTTTAGAGAAACTGTTTCAGATTACGTAACATTCGTAATGACAATTTATGGGTGTTACAACACATATGATGATGGTTTCACATATGAAATACTATAATGAGTTGTTTAAAAGATTAACATATTATTTCGTAAGTGAAATAACATTGGTATGAAGAAAGGGTAACAAAATCCATTATTGTTTCACATGCAAAACCAAAATAATTGGTTTGGTTTCATATGCAGGGCCGGCCCTGGGCCATGGCAAGTGTGGCTGCTGCCATGGGCCTCAGGTCCAACAGGGGCATCACTCTTAAAATAAGGCCTTTATATATATTACATATAGTCATCAATTTTGGGCCCAAATAGACAAAGACCAGTTTGAAAAACAGTCGGCCGAGGGATTCGAGAACGAGAAGAGTGCTGTCGTGCGGCGTGCGATTCGACTTTCGAGATAGGCGTGCGAAATCGAATATCATCTCTCTCTCGTTCAGTCAATCGAATATCATCTCTCTCTGTCGAAATCCATATTGAAAGTGTTAAAGCCATCAAAACTCAAGTTGGCAAAATCAAAGATGCTTTAATACAATTGGCTGAGGTAACCGAGGATCATAAAATGTGTAGGGATGCCACTTCTTTGGTTGATGGTGAGCTTTCAAGTTTTGATTTTATTGTTAGTTTGGTTATTTGGCATGAAGTTTTGTATAGAATTAATTTGGTAAGTAAGAAATTACAATCTAAAGATATGCTTCTTGATGTTGCCATTGAAAATCTCAGGGATTAGTTGTCTTTTTTGAAAACTATAGAGAAAATGGGGTTGCATGTGCTATAAATGAAGCAAAATAAATTGCAAATGATATTGGAGTTGAGCCGGAATTTACTGTAAAACGTTCTTTCTCTCGAAAAAAACATTTTGATGAAATTCCAAATACCGAGAGAGAACAACAATCTGCTCAAGAGTGTTTTAGAACGGATTACTTTCTTGTTTTAGTTGATATGGCTCTTTCTCAACTACGAACTAGATTTGAACAAATGCAAGAATTTGAATCTATTTTTGGTTTCTTGTTTGATGGAAGAAAGTTGGTAACCTTACATGTTGATGAGTTGAAAAAAAGTTGTATGAATCTTGAACTATGTTTAACAAATGGTGATGATTCTGATATAGATGGGGAATATTTGTTTATGGAGTTGCATGTTTTACAGGAAATGTTACCGGAAGAGGCATCCAAGAGTGGAAATCCTTGGACATCCATACAAATTTTGGAGTTTGCAAAGAAGATGGACATGTTTCCACATGTCTTGGTTGCTTATAGGATTTTGCTGACCGTACCCATCACTGTTGCATCCGCGGAAAGAAGCTTTTCGAAGTTAAAGTTGTTGAAGTCATATCTACGTTCTACTATGAGACAAGAAAGATTGAACGGGTTAGCAATTTTGAGTATTGAGAGTAAGTTTTTAGCGGATGTTAACTATGATAAAATAATTGATACTTTTGCTTCGAAAAATGCACGAAGGCATCGTTTTAAATAATGTATTTTATGTTATATTATACGGGGTTTTGGTTTATGTCCCCCTCGTTGTACTATTTTTGTTTCTTTTAATAAAGACCCGGCGTGGGGATGAGCCGCCTAGCTTGACTAGGTTCCAAACCCTGTTAAATTGTTTTTCGTTCTCGTAATATAGGGGCCTTTTTTTTGTCTTTCGCCATGGGCATCCGAAATCTCAGGACCGGCCCTGTTCATATGGAAAACAAAATAATTACAATGAAGCTGGTTATGGAAACCGAAAATGAGATTTTTAAAATAGGGAATATTCCTAAAATAAATCTTTTAAATATGATATTTTATGAGATATTTAAAAAAAGTTGGTTGTTCCTAAAAATACAAATTTTGTAAATAGACAGAAATACCCTAGTTTGTATTGTTTGTAACCTTCGGATGGTCCGAAAATGAAGGTGCCTATATATATATATATATATATATATATATATATAGGGGTGGTTTATTTTGCAACCTAGTAAAATGTTACAAACCGGTGCAACCCTCATCTAAATCATTCATTTAGCCCATTCATTATGTAGACATTGGATTTATTACTAGATTGCATTAATGATTACTTGTTTAATGCAATAATCTTACCTGCAATATCATTGGCGGATTTAGTATACGGTGGTAGGGATCCTTGACCCCAACCAACCATGGTAAATTTTTTTCTTTCTATTTTCTACTATTATAAAGGAATGGGCCCCCAACAATTGTATTGTAAGGCCCATAATCTCCAATCCAAAAATAAACCTAAGGATAGAGTGCAAGAAGCAATTTTCGTTTAACCAACATTGTAAAAAATTAATCGAAACTGAATTGAATAAGTTATCTTTATTCAATTTAACGAGTCGCATAAGGCGAAAACGAGTAGCCCAAACCGTTTCTATTTGGATGAATTACATGGTTTCGGGTTTTTTTCGACACCCCTAAGTGTGCCCCCAACTATAAAAAATTATGGATCCACCACTGCCCGCAATGCATAGTATTTCATTAAATGCCATGAAATGCATATTGTTTCATGAAAATACCACATTCATTCGTATATTCATCATCAGTGTGATATTCATCACGAATCTACATTTTCACTATAATATTCATCAAGAATATAATAGCATTCATCATGGAATATATATTGTCAATCATTAATATTTATGTACAATCACATGTATACAATAACTCTATAGTATCATATTAGTATGATATTTATCATAAATATTAATTTTCAACATAATATTCATCATGTATATACATATTATTCATTATGAATATACATAATACAAAACTTAACAACCCCCTTGCGTGTGTGCTGAGGATATGGTAGCTTGCGATGTCAAACTTGTGGGATTCCGAACATTTAAAAAAACAATTTTGGTGGCTAAATTTTAAAAAAAGTTAAACCGATATGGTTATTTATGTTAATTTCTCCCTTAAAGCCCATGATAGGTCTAAACCTCATAAACAGGTCAAACTAAACCATCGTTCTGTGTTCTGTATTGACTGGTTTTGTCACTTGTTGTCAAACAACTCGGTTTCAATAATTTATGAAAGCACCATTGCAGATAGGGGGGGTTAAACAGCCTAAACCAGACCACGAACACCCCTAATCCGATAATAGTTGGTAACGTTTAGAAAGATTATTCAATCGAGGAAATAATAAAGTGAAATCAAAACAAAACAAAACCTTAGAAGTTGAAACCATTACGTTTGTTCAGGGATGGACCTATGAAAGCTCGAGTGTGGTTCCATGCACCCGCTTAATTTATTTTAGTAAGTTGAATGATTTTTTGGTATGAAAGGTGCGCCAAATAAAACTTTGAGGGGTGCTCCGGTATATTAGATAATAGAAGAAACATCAACTAAAAAAGGGAAAAAAGATCCTCAAAATCAAGCAAAAAACTGAGAAAGACTTCAAAATCAACCAATAAAAAGGGAAAAAATCGTTTCAAAATCAAATTACATAAACTCAACACAAATCTTGAATCCGGTGTTGTCAATTCGCGAAGTTCCCTCATGATAATTTGATGTTAGACTCTTTTAGTTTATTATTTGTGCGCAACGTGTATGAAATAATTTTTCCTCTAAAATAGGGGATAAAGCCAAACCTAATTTTTGTACGCATGCCGTATTATTACTAGCATTATCAAACGAAATACTAATAACTTTATTTTTTAAATTATAATAATAAAGACATCTCATAATTATAGAAAACTGACGGTCACCCAAATGTGGCGAACCAAAGTGCTCAAACGTGATTACACGTTTGCATAATTGCCACGATCCCGGCACAATCCAATGTGCCGTTATGCATATATAAGATTGTGGCAATCCGAATGGTGCGCTCCATACATCACAAGTTAAAGAAACTTTGTTGGGTAAGTTTAAAAACATTTCTCGCATATTTTTTTTAGCCGTATTCCAAAGTTTTAAAGCATCATGCCGAAGAGTTTGACGGCTTACCGAACCCTTGTAGCGTGGTTGGAACCCTTGTTTGATCATGTTCGTAATGTGACGATTGTCGAAATGTCCGAACGGCAACCCCACTTGAATGACACATTTCATTTGCAATTGTCGGGCGATATCCTCATTATACGACCATACTTGACCGGAATTGTCAAGTATGGGTTGACTTGGATCGTCACCCGATTTCAACCTCTTGCATCTCTCCTCGAAGTGGCGCTTTAACGTGCTATTTGAGGCGGCTTGAAGGAAATCTCCACACCGTTTGCATTGCGCTTTTTTGTACCGTTGGAAAACATCACCAAGTTGAAATGCTCCCAAACCGGTGCTTTTCGTCCATGCTCGGCAACAACGTTGTAATTTTGTTCGGCCATTTTTTTGATAGTAGAGACTAGAGAGTAGAGACTAGAGACTAGAGAACTAGAGATTGTATAGTAGAATTTGCGAGAAACGAATATAGCGAGAGCCGAGAAATGAGAATTGTATGCGTTTTTTGCGTTTTGTAAGGTGGTGATATGAACCATAACACCCCTAGTATTTATATGGGGTTGGAGGGTGAAAAATGACCAAAAAAACGGCCAAAATTGGGTTCCAACGGCTCTATAACGGCTAGTTTTTTTTTTGAAAAAATCGGTTTCGGGCCGGGTCGGGCCGGAGAAATCTATAAAAACCCAAACCGGACCCGGCCATCGGACTGGAAACCGGTTTTTGACCGGGTCGGGCTGGGCCCGGTTTTTTATCGGTTCCAGTTCGGGTTGCCCGATCGGGTCGGGTCGGGTCGGTTTGGCCATCACTATTCTCAAATATTTTATCATATTTCATTAGGAGTTAGACGAGTTTGATTTTGAGTATATGGATATTGATCTTGATTTATCAGATTTATACGTTATTTAGAACATTATTAACTCTAACGGGATTTCTTTTATGGAAGTATTAATTTGATATCCAACATGTTTGAAATGAATGTTAATTGCCAATAAATTTGTTTAAAATCATTTGCTAGTTAACGAATCAAAATTAGAATAGATATCACCTAGATTTACTCGGCATGGTTCAAAGTGATTTTTGATATTCTTTGACAAAACTTCCAACATGTGCTTATAGTTTGACGTCTTTAACGGTGTTAGATATATGAAAACTTCAATAAAACGGGGTATCTTCTTCGAGTTGAATTGGTCTTCTCTTGAACTAAAACATAACATGGAAGATCCGTCTCAAAACCGTAATTGGAGGGTTGTGGAATATGTTAATCATCGTAAAATCTGGGATCATCCAAGTATCAATGTTGTTAATGAGATAGATGTCGTACATGAAAATAGTTCGTCCGATTTTGAGTTGATCGTTGACTTAATTGAATTGCCCTGTATGAGTTAAGAAAGACGTGGTCAATCAAGTTTAGTTGATGATATCCCTACCGCTCCTGTTGTGGATGATGAAGACTTCATTAATGATGAGGATGAGGATGAGGATAAGGACGTGGATGAAGATGAGGATGTTGATATTGATGATGTAGAATTAAGTGAAGCTAATGATAATTATGTAGCTCAGTATTGGTCTAGTGACGAATCTGATTGATATATATTGTAATTTCTTGTTTTGGGTTTATTAGTTTTGGTATGTTATTAGTTTACAATTATGTATTCGATACTTTTTTATGCATTGTAAACCATCTCTCTTATTATACATGCAATTAGATTCATTGTGAACTCTTGGTAATTAGAGCATCTCCAATGGTATTTGAAGAGAGCTTGATGAAAGACTTGAAGAAGACTTGACTATTGTAGACAAAGCTTGAAAATGATTTTACTCATCAAAGGCTTGATATTCCTCAAGTCTTTGAAATAATGAATATGAGAGACGAGAGAGAGAGAAAGTAGAAATTGGTGGGACCAACATATTTTTTATATTTTTTTCAAGTCTTTCATAAAGATTTACCATTGTAGATGCCCTTAGATATTACTGTCCTCAAGTGGTAGAACTTTAGTCATTGTGGCTACTTAAGATTTTTGCCATATATTAACTCTAGCCTGTTTTGATGTCATTGTGGCTACTTCAGATTTGTGCTCATCAGGCGTCCTTCTTTTAACTTCGAAGGTGCTTCGTACGTATTAATTTCTTACAAATTCTTGCAATTTTTAATTAATTTTCCCTTCAATAGGAGCGCAACCTACAACCCACATGACCCTATTTTATCTACAACCCACATGATATTTGTTATTATGTTTCCGGCTTATTCTTTTGCAATTGTCCACCTATGTCTACCTCGAATGGATAAAAAACTTAACCCACATGACCCTATTTTATTCATCCCTCGATACTTGGTTGAATTGTTTTTGGGGTAAATTAATCTTGGTTGAATTGTTTTTGGGGTAAATTAATCTTGGTTAAAAGATAAGTTTACTTGATTTGAAGAGATAAAAACAACGTAGGATTCAAATGTTAGTCCTCAACTTGAACCATTTCTTTTATACATACGCGCGGAAAATCATATGAGAAGTTGAGTTAATATGAGAAGCGTGAGAAGCGGATATGAACCCTCGATAATTTTTAATCTCAAGCCCATCCATTAATTGCGCTTGATACGGTGATTGATCTGGTACATCTCGGTGCATCTTATGTCAGTGCATCTCATCCTAACGGTTGATAATCACTTCTCACGCTTCTCACGTTAACTTAACTTATCACCGGAACCCAACCTTATATGTATATTAGTATTTTTTATGTAATCATTTTCAAAATCTTATAGTATTTTTTATGTAATCATTTTGATTGTGTTGTTGATGATGAAGAACATATGATGATGGTTTCACGTATGAAATGCTATTATGAATTGTTTAGAAAATTAACATATTGTTTCGTATGCAATCATTTTGATTGTGTTGTTGATGATGAAGCACATGTGACACCCTCCCAAAATTGGGCAAATAAACTAATATAAAAAGAAAAGGAAAGGAAAGATAAAATAAAATAAAATTGGTTTTTATTTTAGTGGACCAAAATTATAAAGAAAAAAATAGTTGGAACGGGTAAGTATGGTATTTAATGAAAGCGTGAAGTTAAGAAAGGAGTTTAGGTTCAATCGGACTAAATATGAAAGAAAATTCCAGATCATAGATGAAAAATGAAATTTTGGCCAAAACATTAAAGCAGGGGACCGAATGACATTCTTTAATAGTTCAGCGTTAGTGTAGAAATCAGTTGGTTCAAAGTTGAGGGACCTGTTGTGTAATTATGACATATCTAGTATTGAAAAGGACTTAACGGTGATTGAGTTTTGAGGCTTGCTATTGGTTACTTTCAGGGCCGGCCCTGGCCCATGGCAAGTGTGGCTTGGGCCATGGGCCCCAGGTCCAGCAGGGGCCTCAAAATCATACTATCATATAGGGTTTTTAATTTAATCAGTATGTTGTATTTCATTGACAGTGAGAGACGAGAACGAGAAGTCGAGAGCCTGCGTGCGAATGTGCGATTGCTTGCTGGATTGCTGTTGCTGAATGCTGAGTGCGATTGCTTGCTCGATTGCTTGCTGTTTGCTCTCACCCAAGATGGTAATCACTAAACCCAAAAAGTTGTGTTTTTTTGGTGTCTTTAGATGCATCGTAACCATCGTTTTAATGGTTGTAAGGCTGTTTTCTTGTTTTTTTAGGTTTAGCTTTGCTGGAGTTCAAACAAACTTTGAATGACACCAAGAATGTTTTGACCAATTGGGTTGATAATGATGAAACCCCATGTTTATGGAATGGTATTACTTGCCAAGTTCCAATCAAACTGACCAAAGAGTTTTATCCATGTAAATCTTCACTTTTTATTTCAATTTTTTTTTATTTTATTGCCCATTTTATAGAAGAAAAAGAGTAACATAAAAACCCGAATTTTTGTGTCAAGATTAAATTTTAAGTAACCTTTTGGTGGTTTTGACAGAAACTTGCCTTATATGGAGTTTGGGGGATTTACATGTAGATTTGCAGTTGCTTGATTTGCTTCTGCCTTCTGCCCTAAATGGCTAAATCAGGTGTTTTCTATCCTTTTTTGAACTGTGGTTTGCTTGCATTTTGATTTTGCCTGTTGGTTTGTTGTTCATTTTGCCTGCTGGAATCTGGATTGTTGTGCATTTGCTTCAAATATGAAATCAAACGTTGTAGAAGAAATTTCAAGACTTAAAATGAACGGAACCTGTATAATCTGGCTTCAAATTAATTGTGCTGATCTCAGGAGCAACTGAATGGTTGCTGCTTATTTCCTTGACTGAAGCCATAAGAGCATATCTAGCATTAGCTTCCAAGTACACATTAAGCTCTATATGGTGCGCACTTGAGGTTAAAGGAACTGCTACTTGAGTCAGCCTTGTTTCCTAAGACCAAATTGACAACAGATATATAACCATGTGAAGTGAAATTTGATTAACAGTTAATGCAAGGACGATATAGTATCCATTGAAGATTATATAAAAATCATTATACTCTTGATACCTCTCAATAGCAAGACAACTTGCTTAAATAATCTTTGCAAGGTGTAGAAACTTGTCATGTGATAACATATTGATATAGTTTTTTCCCTTTCTTTTTTTCTTCATTACTAATTTTACGATTACTAATTTGGTAAAGACACATTAGAGACATATATATAGACCCATGCATATTTGTTTTGTTTCTAGTATCGAGTCAAAACACATTCTAAAAACCTATCAAACTTTGCATACCTGAATCTGGAAGTATCTTAAATCATGAGATATCTGCAAAAAGGAAAATGAACAATCTAAGTATTCGTGTACAAATCTTGAAGGCTCAATATACTGAATATAGTAAAATTACATTTCGGGAAGCATCTCCATATATCTCACGTAGTAGGGCCATTGTCAATGCTTTCCTCCCTGACCCTTTAGGTCCCTTCAAAAGAATATGTGGAAATATTTCCTGGGTTGCCTAGAGTGCATAAAAAAGAATAACAAAGTGTTACCATCACAAGACTATGCATGCATAACTTGAAATTGTCAAACCAAAACTTTAGAAAATCATGATTTGTGCATAATCTGCACTTGGCAGTTGTTGAATGGTTTAGTGCACGATGATTAAGTGGTCAGAATGATCAATATGCTCTTATGATATAGCGCAAAATGAAATATGGTTGTTTGGTAATTGTTCAGAATTAAATTACGGTGCTGAATGGTTAAGGAAGACCCAAGATACAAAATCATTTCATAGGGTTTTAGAACTGTTAAGAGGCAAACATTTTTTTGCCAAACAAGATTCACCTCTTAGCGAGTCATAAGTTGCCTCTTAATGGAACTATTAAGAGGTAAACAAACAGCCCCTAATGATGTTGTTATTCAGAAATGTATTTTATGTTCTATTATACGGGGTTTTGGTTTATGTCCCCCTCGTTGTACTATTTTTGTTTCTTTTAATAAAGACCCGGCGTGGGGATGAGCCGCCTAGCTTGACTAGGTTCCAAACCCCGTTAAATTGTTTTTCGTTCTCGTAATATAGTGGCCTTTTTTTTGTCTTTCGCCATGGGCATCCGAAATCTCAGGACCGGCCCTGGTTACTTTATTCCAACACATGCGCAGATAGGAATTATATACACATCACCCCTATCCGCACATAAGCAACAACATCACAGTGACATAAAACGAGTAAACATCTACAAGTAAATATGTATCCAACACCTCAGTACCATCGAGGCCTCGGTCCCACCGAATTGCAATGTATCCAACACCTCAGTACCATTGAGGCCTCGGTTCCACCGAATTGTAATGTATCCAACACCTCAGTACCATCGAGGCCTCGGTCCCACCGAATTGTAATGTAACTGACACCTCAGTACCATCGAGGCCTCGGTCCCACCGAATTGTAATGTAACACATTTATACCAAGCATCCAAACCAATCAAATATTACACACCACAAACAACTAGTTCACACCACAAAGACAATAGTACATACAAACTATTATGACATGCATACAACCCCTAACTACACAGTGAGAGAACTCACCTCGAATGCGCGCCCAGCTTAATAACACAATTCAAGCTTCACAATTACGGTCACTTCCCAGCACCTAAATGCATGTTAAAACGTGTCAATACAAGACCCGGACCCTATGACACGACACACGCTTAAACCGTCACTAAAACTATTTTTCCGTTCTCACTAAACAGGTCTGTTCGGGACCTGTTTCGACCCCTTTAAACCCAGAAAATTCCCAATATTATTTCATGACCAGAAAGTACTCTGAGTTAGGGTTCCAAGGACATATTATACGCCTCCTAACGATTTTTCTACAATTTACTACGGATTTTACAAAAACAGATTCCGTAACAGCGAAATTCAGCACCTTTCAGTATAAAACGACAAATCGACCCATGCTACGTCCCGAACTGGGTTTTTCACAAAACACAGAAAAGTTTCTAGACTCAAAAAGGGAACTTTTGACACCGGTTTCACCCCAAACCGAGTTACGAGCAGAAAGTTATGATTTTCGCAAGATCAAGGCAGATTCCAGAAGTTTTCACATGAAATGACGAAACACCGAACTTGCGACCACTTTTTCGCCTAGTTAGAGGTCGAACCAGTTTTTCGCTAAAACACGGAAAACGTGCTCGACCCTGAACTGGAACCGTGGGCGCCAGTTTCGGCTCAAACGGAGTTACGACGAAAAAGTTATGGTTGACACAAAACAGTGGCAGAAGGACGTTTTTCACATAAATTGACGATTTTATAAAACGGTTTGAGGTTTAACGATTCGGGTTTACAACGGAGGTTCACCCTAACAGGTTTTTAGGTCACAAGGGCTGGGTTCAACCGCGCACCACCCACTGCCACCTCCGGCAGTGGTGGTCGCCGGCGGCGACGGCGGCGTTTACGAAAACACCACGAGACAAGATTAAAACGAACCCTTAGACTACCCCGACTTCCCTAAACCCCCACACCCACCCGGCTCACTACTCTCGACCACGCACCACGCCGCCTTGCGCTGGGTAAATGTTTGATGAATTTGAATCTATTTTTGGTTTCTTGTTTGATGGAAGAAAGTTGGTAACCTTACATGTTGATGAGTTGAAAAAAAGTTGTATGAATCTTGAACTATGTTTAACAAATGGTGATGATTCTGATATAGATGGGGAATATTTGTTTATGGAGTTGCATGTTTTACAGGAAATGTTACCGGAAGAGGCATCCAAGAGTGGAAATCCTTGGACATCCATACAAATTTTGGAGTTTGCAAAGAAGATGGACATGTTTCCACATGTCTTGGTTGCTTATAGGATTTTGCTGACCGTACCCATCACTGTTGCATCCGCGGAAAGAAGCTTTTCGAAGTTAAAGTTGTTGAAGTCATATCTACGTTCTACTATGAGACAAGAAAGATTGAACGGGTTAGCAATTTTGAGTATTGAGAGTAAGTTTTTAGCGGATGTTAACTATGATAAAATAATTGATACTTTTGCTTCGAAAAATGCACGAAGGCATCGTTTTAAATAATGTATTTTATGTTATATTATACGGGGTTTTGGTTTATGTCCCCCTCGTTGTACTATTTTTGTTTCTTTTAATAAAGACCCGGCGTGGGGATGAGCCGCCTAGCTTGACTAGGTTCCAAACCCTGTTAAATTGTTTTTCGTTCTCGTAATATAGGGGCCTTTTTTTTGTCTTTCGCCATGGGCATCCGAAATCTCAGGACCGGCCCTGTTCATATGGAAAACAAAATAATTACAATGAAGCTGGTTATGGAAACCGAAAATGAGATTTTTAAAATAGGGAATATTCCTAAAATAAATCTTTTAAATATGATATTTTATGAGATATTTAAAAAAAGTTGGTTGTTCCTAAAAATACAAATTTTGTAAATAGACAGAAATACCCTAGTTTGTATTGTTTGTAACCTTCGGATGGTCCGAAAATGAAGGTGCCTATATATATATATATATATATATATATATATATATATATATATATATATATATATATATAGGGGTGGTTTATTTTGCAACCTAGTAAAATGTTACAAACCGGTGCAACCCTCATCTAAATCATTCATTTAGCCCATTCATTATGTAGACATTGGATTTATTACTAGATTGCATTAATGATTACTTGTTTAATGCAATAATCTTACCTGCAATATCATTGGCGGATTTAGTATACGGTGGTAGGGATCCTTGACCCCAACCAACCATGGTAAATTTTTTTCTTTCTATTTTCTACTATTTTAAAGGAATGGGCCCCCAACAATTGTATTGTAAGGCCCATAATCTCCAATCCAAAAATAAACCTAAGGATAGAGTGCAAGAAGCAATTTTCGTTTAACCAACATTGTAAAAAATTAATCGAAACTGAATTGAATAAGTTATCTTTATTCAATTTAACGAGTCGCATAAGGCGAAAACGAGTAGCCCAAACCGTTTCTATTTGGATGAATTACATGGTTTCGGGTTTTTTTCGACACCCCTAAGTGTGCCCCCAACTATAAAAAATTATGGATCCACCACTGCCCGCAATGCATAGTATTTCATTAAATGCCATGAAATGCATATTGTTTCATGAAAATACCACATTCATTCGTATATTCATCATCAGTGTGATATTCATCACGAATCTACATTTTCACTATAATATTCATCAAGAATATAATAGCATTCATCATGGAATATATATTGTCAATCATTAATATTTATGTACAATCACATGTATACAATAACTCTATAGTATCATATTAGTATGATATTTATCATAAATATTAATTTTCAACATAATATTCATCATGTATATACATATTATTCATTATGAATATACATAATACAAAACTTAACAACCCCCTTGCGTGTGTGCTGAGGATATGGTAGCTTGCGATGTCAAACTTGTGGGATTCCGAACATTTAAAAAAACAATTTTGGTGGCTAAATTTTAAAAAAAGTTAAACCGATATGGTTATTTATGTTAATTTCTCCCTTAAAGCCCATGATAGGTCTAAACCTCATAAACAGGTCAAACTAAACCATCGTTCTGTGTTCTGTATTGACTGGTTTTGTCACTTGTTGTCAAACAACTCGGTTTCAATAATTTATGAAAGCACCATTGCAGATAGGGGGGGTTAAACAGCCTAAACCAGACCACGAACACCCCTAATCCGATAATAGTTGGTAACGTTTAGAAAGATTATTCAATCGAGGAAATAATAAAGTGAAATCAAAACAAAACAAAACCTTAGAAGTTGAAACCATTACGTTTGTTCAGGGGTGGACCTATGAAAGCTCGAGTGTGGTTCCATGCACCCGCTTAATTTATTTTAGTAAGTTGAATGATTTTTTGGTATGAAAGGTGCGCCAAATAAAACTTTGAGGGGTGCTCCGGTATATTAGATAATAGAAGAAACATCAACTAAAAAAGGGAAAAAAGATCCTCAAAATCAAGCAAAAAACTGAGAAAGACTTCAAAATCAACCAATAAAAAGGGAAAAAATCGTTTCAAAATCAAATTACATAAACTCAACACAAATCTTGAATCCGGTGTTGTCAATTCGCGAAGTTCCCTCATGATAATTTGATGTTAGACTCTTTTAGTATTTGGGCCGAAAGTGAAACGATGTATTGGCCCAAGTTAAAAGCAAAAATCAAGCCATGGCTACGTATTCAATTCATTTATTTGTCTAGTAAGCAAATTAAATATTAACTTGAGATTTTGGCTTTTTGTTTTTTGGTGGGTTAAGCAAGTGGAGTAAAAGGGAATTATAGATTTAACATTTATTATAATCTAATTAGGTTTATAGACCGTTTAAAAGATTTAAACATTCTAATAATATGATTTGAGTTTATTGGATCAACTAATAAATCATCGTATCTAAAAGTGTTATACTAGATTTATACGACAATTTTAAGCATTTAACATTTGATTTAGATATTTTTAAAACAAGGTATTGCATTATTTTATAGGACACTTTTGAAATTTGTCATATAAACTCATTTTTATAAGACACTTTAAAATAGTGTTCGGTAAAATAACTAATACGATACTTTATTTGAAATTTAATAAAAATAACTTGTTAAAACGTCCAAAAAATGTGCTACAAATCTATTGTAACACTTTAAGAGTGACACTTTAAAACGTAACGTTTTATTGTTTGGTTCTAAAAACTTAGGTGTTGTTTGGTTCGTAGAAATTAAAAGATTTCAAGGGAATAGTTCCTTTGACAAAATTCCAATTTCTTTGTTTGGTTTACAAATTGAAATGGATGGAATCATCTTGTGTTATACCCGTCCGTTGGTCGGGTGCACGACATGACTTTAATCTAGATTCATGTATAATTTCTCAAGTGTCATTCTGTTTTCTAATATATATTTTTTTTTTCAAATTCATGTGATCAGTGGATCAAAATTTATCTAGAAAACTTACAAGATGTTATGGCAAAATTCTCCTGTAGGAAAGTTGAATCTCTTTTAACTAAAGGGCCTTTGGCCTAGCGGTATGAGAGCCTTTAGCCTTGTAAGAGGTCAGAGGTTCACCAAAGGTGAGGAGGGTGTGTGAATTTAATTGTTTCATTTGCCGTATATAAATATTATATACTTTAAAAAGAAGGTTGAATATTTTATGTTGTCAGTTGATGCAGAAGCAAAACCATCCCTGCGATTCGTTTGTTTTAAGGTCATAAATAAAAATTTAATGAAATAGTCAGACAAAAGAATGTAAAGGCACATATCTGGTAGGATGTTAGGCCAAGGCACGCTCAGACTTCTTATGTGTGCAAGAGTTGCCATTGTTCAATTGGTAAGGGAGATTGTTGATCAAAACTCTCTTAGTGATTTGATTATGACCCTCATACTTAGTGAATTTACATTTACTATTTTAAAACTTAAAGCTTTAGGGTCGGCGATCACACTGAGTCTTTAGTAGACTTGTCTTCTTCATTAGCTTGGTCTTCGACTTCAACTGTGAGTTTCTTTCAACGTGAGACTTGTCTTCTGGTATTACACTTAAAACTATTTACAAGGGGAAGCGTTCAGCGATCACACTGAGTGTAATACTAGAAAACAAGTCTCACGCTGAAAGAAACTCACAGTTGAAGTCGAAGACTAAGCTGATGAAGAAGACAAGTCTACTAATGATCTAACGTGACATTCAGTGAAACCAAGACAAGTCTACAATGTGTGACAAATCTGTTCAAGCTTCGGGGATAGTTGAAGGCATCCTCAGTGAAAGCTGAAAGATGTTCATCAGCGATAGCTGATCTTGAAGTTTGCCTCTCAAGATTTGTTTGTCTTATCTAGTTGCACAAAAGTACGAATGTACAAAAGCAAGCATGCTTTTATCCATAATCGTACAACCACCCTTTCTGCCACACTATTCACAATACGACCAAAAGCATGTATGGGATAAAGTTAATCTCATGAAACCAATACTCGGTGGACACATGGATTAAACCTTCTGACCTGCATTAATTGCATAGGGTATAAATATGTAACAACCCACACCAAACAATCATGCCAAAACATACCTCTATAATTCAAAACGCCAAAAATGGCTCAACATAGTCACACTATCAAGATTACAAATTGGGTTCGCGGAAATAACTCTAACTACAGCTGAGAACATAACTACAAAATAAAAGGGAAAGTCTTCTAATCCTTCTATACGCAAGCTCCGACTCACGTCTTGCCAATCCTCTAAACGAGCTCTCAGCTACTTGCTTACCTAAAAAGGTTTTAGTTTTGAAAAGCGAGGGTTAGACCATAGGATCTAGTGAGTTCCCTCAAAACAAGGCCACAACATGAATAACAAGATTTATAAAATTAGCAACAAGGGAGTTTATGTGAATCCATAACGAAGAACACTTACATGATATGCACACCATGACACATGCTAATGGCACACGCTAAAGTCACACACCGTGACAGCGTAATAGGGCACACACCGCCCATATATGAAACGAATTCATATATATAATTATTATGGGACACCCCCCATTCACACCATGACCATAGCATGTCTATCCACATTTAAATCGTTCATTTAGCTACACACACTTCATTTTGTAAACAAAGAAAACAATTGATATGTATAAGTTGAATACATGTATAAATCATCTCACTTGTACAAGATTTGGGTTTAGAAAGACTCACCTGACGTCCACGCTAGATGCCCTCACTTGATACTAGGGCTGTAAACGAACCGAACGAACACGAACGAAGGCTTGTTCATGTTCGTTCGTTTAACTTAAC
Organism: Saussurea involucrata; assembly: GCA_033807775.1. Classification (NCBI taxonomy): domain Eukaryota; kingdom Viridiplantae; phylum Streptophyta; class Magnoliopsida; order Asterales; family Asteraceae; genus Saussurea; species Saussurea involucrata. The sequence goes on along the minus strand of CM066327.1, from coordinate 76,893,395 downwards.
CGAACAAACGAACGAACACGAACGGTAAACGAACGGGATTTTTTGTGTTCATGTTCGTTCGTTAAGAATTTTTGTTTGTTCGTGTTCGTTTATGTTCGTTCATTAAGAGTTAAACGAACGTAAACGAACGAACTTAAATGAACATAATCGAACGTAAACGAACGAACTTAAACGAACATAAACGAACGTAAACGAACGACTTTAAATGAACATAAACGAACGAACTTAAATGAACATAAACGAACGAACCCAAATGAACAAAAAAAACCACCATACTCATCATTCCGTTCGTAAAAAATACCTTAACAAAATGAAAATCTGGGTTAACTTAGGAGGTATGAAAAATAAATTCTAAAATTTCAATTTACTTGATGATTTTACACATTAATTTCATATTATATAAATATGTTTATGTATAAACAAGCATAAACGAACATAAACGAACGTAAACGAACATAAACGAACGAACATTAACGAACATAAATGAACGAACGTTCACGAACATAAATGAACGAACGTTCACGAACATAAATGAACGAACGAGACCATTGTTCATGTTCGTTCATTTAACTAAACGAACAAAAAAACGTGTTCATGTTCGTTCATTTATTAAATAAACGAACATAAACGAACTTCCCGCCGAACAGTTCACGAACGGTTCGCTGAACGTTCGGTTCATTTACAGCCCTACTTGATACTGCTACCCTCTAACTGTACCTACAACGGCACTCGACACACGAGAATGGATGAGTCACTAACAGTTCTCAATGACTAAACTCTTATACCCTCCTATACCGGATTCTTAGACATAACAGTCCCGATTCCGGATCTGCCCTTTCCGGATTTCGGAATTCCCACCTCCGGACACAATTCGGTTTCCGGATTCATACCGGATCCGTTAGCTTCCGGACAAGTTCCGGTTTCCGGATACATACCGGGTCCCATGACTTCCGGTTCCGGATTCTGGATGCATTCCGGATCCCATGACTTCCGGTTCCGGATTCCTGAAACTCTCTGATCAGAATAACCGCAAATTCCCCAATTCATTACAAAACTGTGTTTATACGCTAAGGCAACATGACTAGATAAAAACATTTGGAAACAAAAAGGAAGGCAATTAAATCCCCTTTCGACTAGAAATCAATTGATTTCACTCCAAATTTCTAATCCTGCCCTAAAGTCTCACATTCCAGAGAATGAAGAGATTCCAAAGAAATCAAAGAAAACACACAGCAAGGGAGAGATGGTTACCTAGAAGAAGAGTACGCTCCACACACGGAAATCTTGAATCCTTGATTCCTGGATGAACCTTTCAAGAAGTTCCTAATCCTTTGCACACCTCAAATCGCACCTTCAGCCGCACACAGTGTTATTGAATCCAATCAGAGTTATTAGGGTTTCTCCCCTTATTTATAACAATCCCACAAAAACACTAAACTTCGCCTTTTCACTCTTTGGCCACAAGACTTCATTTTATTATTTTTCTTTCTAAACTAGGTTATTACAACATCCCCCCCTCAAAAGAATTCCGTCCCCCGAATTCCATCTTCAAACAAATGAGGGAAACGGGTCCTCATATCTGATTCCACCTCCCAAGTTGCTGTAACACCCTCAATTTGGAACGAGCAACTAACATTAAAATTCAATAAAATAACCATAATAAATAAAATCATTTCTACAATTCATTCCTTAAAATACCTCGAAATTAAAACAACATAAAATTCTACAGTTTGTGACTTAATACGGGCGTTACTTAATACAACATAAGTTGCTAGTCCAACAAGTGCGGAAAACTTCACTACTCAAGTCACCTCTCGTGCACCCTACTGGCACTCGCCATTTCACAATGTAGTTAGAGCTACCCCAACCTGAGCCTGTTGCACATGCCGACAAATAAAAAGGGTTAGGCTTACGCCTAGTGAGTTCAAACATTTTATCATGACTATATAAAAACATAAGTCAAAAGAGTAATAGTTTAGTCATGATTTCGAAAGGGTTTACTTTAATTGCAAATCATCCATTTTCCAACTCACACATTTCCATGGGAAGGTTCCCGAAAGGTATAATACGTTTTTCCAAAATGAATTACGTTTCCAACTCACTCAAATACGTGAATAAGTCTAGGTTAGGCAAAACCTTCAAATATGGTTGACAATACATACTCGACCCGTAAAACATGAAAACCGTCCATTAGATATAACACTTTATTAAAACGTAATACGAAGCAAATGTAGCATAAACCCGTCCATCAACCATGGAAAACAATCCATATGCATAAATATAACCTCCAAAAATGCGAATAAATAAAATACCCAAAATCAACACCCTTCGGTGACGGGGGAGACCCGATCTCATCGAATGTGGCAACACATAAATTAAACCACGATTAAATAAATGCAAGTAAGCTTCTTGGATGTGAAAACATATGACATCAACCATACTAGGTCTTTAGTCAATCCTCGGCATCAATCATACTAGATCTTTAGCCCATCTTAGACATCAACCAAAACTAGGTCTTTAGTCCGTTTTAGACATCAACCAAAACTAGGTCTTTAGTCCATCTCCGGCATCAACCAAAACTAGGTCTTTAGCCCTTCTTAGACATCAACCATACTAGGTCTTTAGTCCAAGCCATCAAGTTCAATCCTACTGGATCTTTACCTTGGGAAAACCCACCATCCGAAACAAGCTTACTCGACTTAAATATAAATACATGACCCCAAAAGAATAACTAATGCATTCAAATCATGTAAATCTCAAACATAATGCAACTCATGCAATGCAAACCCCAAGCCCACATCGAGCTTAATAAAACCGGGCGAATGCCATCAAGACTCAACCGAGCCCAAAACCGAGCCCTCTGCTCAAAAGATCTAATGATCATTTATCAACATCAAATCATGCAAATGAAATGCAATTAAGCATATAACACATCCTAGACTCCACCCCGAGCATGTAAATATCAACAACGTGCAATAAGAGCAACCCGTAAATAAGACTCCACATCGAGCCATTTAAACCGAACAAATGTCCCAAGACTATCTCAAAGTCAAAACCGAGCAAAGTTCTCCAAGCTTGCTAGACCCATAATGTCGGTCATCATCGCATAAAACGTGTTTAAACAAACACGTATCCCAAAATCATCATTAACCCCAAAACTCAACACGGGTTAAACAAAAGGGGTTTTTCCAAATGACTCACACCCTTAATATTCTCAAAATGACCCATAACACTAAAAGTGCATTTCCCAAATGGTTTATTAAAATCATTTACACTAACATGATTAAACCATCAAATAAACCTCATTTTGAGCAGTTAATCTTTAAAGACAATTTACGGTTTCTAACCATCCAAATATCCAAAAGCCCCAAATGTGGGTGTTTTACACATTTATGAAGATAAACACTTCAAAAGAGTTAAACTATTCAAATAACTCAACCATAGATATTTTCAAGTAAAACACACAAATATTTGGAAAATACTAATTTTGGCATGTACAAAGTTTTCGCAAAGTAACTTGAACTCACCTTGCTAGATTTAAGTTAAATCTAGAGTTTCTCCAAACGTAAGCTCCTTTGATGAAGTTTGCATCCTCAAGCCAAAACTTCCAAAACCTATATTTATGAATTCCCAACCATCAATATCACAATCCAACCACATGAAATCATTCTCCAACCATAAAACATCAAAACCACCAATAATACCAAAACCCTAATTTCTTAGATGAAGAAAAGCGATAATTACCTCAATCACAACAAGAATCCACCAACAAAACACCTATAGATCACCAACGAAACACCATAAGCTCCAATTCTTCAAAATGGTCAAAAAGGTTGGATGAAACCCTAGAAAGATTTGGGTGAAGAAGATGAAGTGAAAGGATTCTTGCTTTAGCTTCCAAAACCATGATAGATGAAGAAGAGACACTTGAAAACTTGATTCTTGGGGTCTAAAAGGCTCAAAATCGACATTAGGGTGAAGGGTTTCGGTTCTTGGGAGAGAAAATTGAAATGGGTGAAGTTAGAATGAGAGAAGTGCTGAAAATCGCGTTTTTAAGGGTCCTGGTACCCTGGGCGATAGTGACATGCGATAGTGACGGTGTCACAATCGCTGGCACAATCGCACGGGTTGTACCGAGAGTTTTTGGCATCCGGCGATTGTGACATGCGATTGTGACAGTGTCACAATCGTTGGGCACTATAGCACAGGGTGTACCGAAACTTGTTTTGGCCATAACTTCTTCGTTTTAGCTCCGTTTTTGCTCCGGAAAGAACCGTTGGACTTGTATTTGAATTCCTCATCCAACAAGACCATAAAATCTAGGATTTAATCCAAAATCCTATTTTTCATATTTTTCTTAAAATATCGCTTTCCACACTGATCGAAATTGTACTTATCCGAAAATTACGGGTGTTACAGTTGCCTCCTGACCCTTATGGAAACGCCACTGAACCTTCACCAGAGTGATTTGTTTATTCCTCAACTTCCTGGCCTTGCGGTCTACGATCGCCAATGACTCATCCGCATAATTTAACTTTTCATCTACACGAACGTCTTCTAATGGCACTGCCATACATTCTTTGGCCAAACACTTCTTTAAGTTCGACACATGAAATGTCGAATGGACTCCTCGCAGTTCATCAGGCAAATTCCAACTTCTACGCCACCTCGCCCACACGTTCGGAAATGGCAAACGGCCTGGCATGCCTAGGCCTTAGCTTCCCTAACTTTCCATACCGCACGGCGCCTTTCCACGACGACACCTTAAGCATCACTTTATCCCTCAACATGAATTTAATCGGCTTCCCCTTTTTTTTGCTCGCATACATCCTTTGGCGGTCCAGAGCCACCTTTAACATCTCGCGAATCTGGTTGACTCATCGGTGGTCGACCACGCGACCTCCGGTCTCACCTAACGTCTCTCTCCCGCGATACATCTTTACTCATGGAAGATTCACAGATAGCAGCACATGCCAACCTCTTTGCTTCTCTAAGGTTCTCTTGCTTCCACTTGCATGACCCTTCAACAATCGAGCGTATGCCAACAAATTCTCACACTTTCTGCAAACTACAACTCTTACCCCAGGTAAATCACGTACCACAACTATGACGCCTCAGGCCAATGGTACACAATACCGTTCACACACCTAGACGCACGGTTGCAACGAATTAAGATTTTCACTCACAACTTCTCTTCCGCGACAGAACAAATTTACAAAGGTTAACGCCATAACAACATGAATTCCTTAACGAACGTTCAATTCACTAACTTAGCACAAGATCAACCTCTAGTATCACCCTAACTCACAGTTATGATCCTCTTCAACAGATAACACACAATTCTACAATCACTTTCCCCAACACAATATACGTCAAAGGCAAATACACTTTCTCACCTGAATTATGCTGACCACGATCCATCAATAACAACATCAAACAATCAATTCACACGCTTTCACCACAACATCACTCCCACACTATACAGAGCTAAAAGTAGGAAGCCTCCACAATCCAACATCGGAAGCACCCACCAATCCAAACAAAACCACTTCTGAAGACTCACATTTAAATTCTCCATGCACCTAACAGTCGTCCATCCACATATGAAATAAATTCAAGTTTCACCCACTAACCAGGAAGGAGCAACCATGCTCGCACAAAACAATTCCCATTAGCTTAACGCTGAACGACAAATTTTACTTGGAATATTTCTCCCACTACTACCAAGTCCAATCTAATGGTCCTTCACCCCGAGCACTACATTCGACTACTTTCTTCCACTTCCTTCTCAAACATAAAACACGTTTCCAAAGAACGACTCACTAGAAGGTGCACACTCTTGATCAATCATACAAGCTAGCTTTCCTCGACTCTTAAACCAATCACATACACGCAAATACCCTTTCTCATACTCCCACTAGGAGTTCATGTACCCGACGGTGACGTTCTGAAAGCATTGCTTCCCACTTTCCGTGCCACTTGCCATACTTTCTACTTCCAGTTTACTCACTTATTTCAACCTACCGTCCCCATTTCCTCGGGCTAGTATGGAACATTTCTCATCCAACATTGACCACTCCATACACGCAATTTCAATGGTTACTATGCCTGACCAATAGTTTCACCACATCTCATACGAGAAATTCAACCAAGTTATTGCGAAATAACACCCAATGCTTGAAGCCACCACACACTTCTCGTTTCCCCAAACGAGATCAACCCACTCCTTTGCATTTCCTTTACATACAAGGATTAGCTCAACCTTCCCAAAGATTTCGTATCTACTACGAAACATCATAAACTAACCAATCCAACATCTTCACAAATATTACTACGACACAAGGCAAACACACTCATCAACCAACCCAAGAGCACACTATTTCCATCTTACCTAGCCACCAACTACCACCCCATTCTTTTACTCTCGGATAACAATACCACACGCCACTCAGACACCCTTGCATCTCCACATATAATTTTGCCACATTTGAACAACTTATAAGCAAATCCCGAGCAAAGATCTCCACCTACGCTCATCCCATGTCAACACTAGTCCACCACTTAACCTCACAACAACTCATTACCACCAACGTCTCGCATGCTCACTAAGTATAAGTTACCGCCAACTTATCCACACAACCCCCACACATTAGAGGTTCCATCCCCATGATCATTTGTACGCACACTAGGCCTTTCTTTCTCCACGCCAAACACAACATATATTTGAAATAACAATATCTCACGACTTTGCCTTTCTCCAATCTAGATGAACCACAAATTATGACTGTCTACTTCACTCGATCGAGTCTTTATCCCAAGCCGACTCTTCGGAATCCACACAAAACACGCTCAAATAAATCAAACGATAAGGCGCTCCCTTGCAAACCAACATAATCCACGTGTCCCCCATGAGTTGTGCTAACTACTTCATTCGTAAATGACATATCAATCACATAGGAAAATCACCTATCCAACTACCAATTCTCCACTTTCAGAACACTCACAAAAGGCGGTCCAACCTCTTGACAGATATACACCTTTCCCCAACCGACCTCTTATCTCCGCGTATACACCCGACAAAATAATCGCACTAGGGTTACCTTTCCCAATTCCAATCTTCTGACAACGAAAATTTCCACCGAAATCTAATTCTTCTTACGCATCGTAACTAACTTTGTGCTCCACAATCCTCATATGTTTGAGCCACCAGACTTAACCGACAAATAGCCTAAATACAAGTTCACCTCAACTCCGGCTCCACGCCGATACCATTTCATCAACATACCATAACGCTACCTTTCGAAGTGTCTTGCCTACTTCGAAATCACCCGGGACACACCCCCCGCCGTCAGCCACAAGTCAAATTACCAAACAAGAGCAAAGACTACCATCATACAAGCATTTCTAAAGTCAAAGACTGAGACTGCAGTTATTCACCGCCCTCCCTAAAAGGAAACACCAAGGTCACGAATCGACCATCGACGACTCAACCACATATTTCCACTCTCGAAACTTTCCACATCCTTAAGCGCGATACCTCTCACTACCTAGCGAGTTCATAGCCTTCATGCATGACGACACAATGATTTAAATCGTTTTACACACTTGAAATACACCGCAAAACAAGGTTTGATATGCATGACACGATGCCTCCATAAGGAATTGTGAGTTCCAGATCCGTGCAACGAACAATAAGAAATCAATATATGAATAACAATACGGTATGATTTCAACTGGTCATCCAATTCGCTTTCAATATGCAGAGTGTTTACAATATGATTAGGAAAGCAAAAATGACAACTAGCCTAAAACAAAGGCTAAACAAAACTATTTATATGTTGGGCCCGTGGTAACAAGCCCACGACCCGTTCACTAACAAGGCTCAAAATAAACAATTACAAACCAGCCCTTGAACTTCTATTCAACCATTAATTGACCCTAACAATCTCCCCATTTGAATTGAAGTTCGAGTTCGCGCCAGTTCTCGACATATCTTTTTCGGAGCGCAAAGTGTACCTCAAACATTCGGATGGCGCGGTGGTACGTGCGAAATGTGTGTTTTAATCGCAGTGGGTTGCAAACTGTCCACAGTGGGAAGTGCAAGTGCACACTGTCCACTATGATCGTCACAGCAAGTAATAGTTGGTAAAATACCAGAATCGAATCCACAGAGACTGGACAATCAAGACAATACGGTTCTCATGAGCTCCTTTTACAAGTTTCAACTAGAGAGGAAAATAATACTTTGGTTTGGTTTGGTAAAATAGCTACTTGAAACGATTTACTAAATGCTAAAAAGGAGGAATGTAGGTTGGATTTTCCCTAAAATTTATCTCAAATACTCGGTCCTTAGAGTGATCCTCGTATTCGTGGTGGACATTTTCGCTAGAAAAGCCCGGTTACAAAATACTCACACCGTTAGATAAAAATCCCATACTCTTAGTACTTGTTGTTTTGTCAATGGTAATCTCTAAATGGACCTTTTCAGGCCTCGATGGAATGTGTAGAGACAAATACTCTAAGTGTTTTTAATACACAAATTAGCTTGCCTACTACTCCAGTGGGCAGAGATTAGCTCACTGTGCCGACCTCACTTTCGTAAGTGTCAAAAGAATTCTTTCGAATCCCCTAGCATCATTCAAGCTCGTGTCACTGCGCTCTACTTATTTCTAAGTTAAGAACTAGACTTTAGATCCTTGCAAGTGATCAGCTTGTTCGCATCCTTGGGTAAATATCGAGAATGAAAGACCAAAACAACAAATATTCTAAGTATAAAGATTACTCAAGCATTTTTGATAAAATCCAGGTACTTCTCCTTCCTACATCCCAAAGGATGTTTAGCCTAACATTTCCGAAGTAAAGAAAACAAAAGATGAAGAATTGCACATAATAAAACTGAAAGTGATTTGCATTAACTGCTCACAGTGGGGAACGAGAAGTCGTCCCTGCACTGTGTATTTCGAACTACAACAGAAAATAAATTACTGAAATTAAATGCTAAGTTACTGCAGTAAATGAAAGCTTACAACTTAAGGAAATGCTAGATAAATTGCAAGATAGATGTATCTCATAAATGAGACCCAACACTCCTTTTTATACTAAGAAGAAGGTGTTGGTCTTTACACAAAAAGGGTTTTCCAAGGTGCAAGGACTGCAGGGAGATGCAGAAATTAGTCCAAAGGGTAATACTTCAATCCTCCATGTATAGCTCTTTTTACCCAATGGTCCATTAGAAGTCAACTTTATTCAAGTACAAAGGTACAAGCTTTATGTCATCTTTAAGGAAACCTTTCAGCCACCACATTTCAGATTTTTCTGCCAAAGGATCTTTCCAACTCCAGGTTTTTATATTTCCAGCCCATGGTTTTCTTTTGTTTTCTGCTCTGCTCGAAGAGTGGGGAACCGGAGTGGGCACTGTATACGTCACTGCGGATGAAAAATCGAGAAAACACCTAAAACTTCCCCAAATAATTTATTAAAGACCATGGTTCACTCCTTTTGCTCGTTTTCGTAAATCATACCAAGAATGGGGGTTTTTAGAAGTGAAATGGCTAAAATTGACAAAATAAAGTGGAAAATAAATGGAAATAATAACTCTAAAAATAGAGTTATCACAACCTCAAACTTAAATCATTACTTGTCCCCAAGTAATAAAAAGAAAGAAATAAAATAAAAAACAATGCATTTGAAACTTTGAGGGACTTACATACTTCTTGACTTGAATGAGCGTTTGATCTCCTTCCTCCGATACTTCCTTCGGTCCGAAACATGAAAATTTCACTTTTGTGTTTGCCGAAACCTTTCCCTTGTTTACCTTTTGATCAATAGGGCTTTCTTGGGTTTGAAGGGTTTATGGCTTTGAATCTTTTCCCAAGGGTTTTGACAAGAATTTCCAAACATGGACCGAAGATCTCGCTTTGAGATTTTTATTTCAAGAAGTGGGTGTTTAGTATTTTGCTATGATAAGAACGTACACTTTCAGGCTTTATTTGGGTATAATGAGTATGGCTATTTTTTTGTGAGGGTGGGTATTCTGATGGTCCAGAATAGGCACACCATCGTTTTCTGGGAGTGAGCACTTTGATGGTCCAGAAAAGGCACACCATCAATTTTGTTAGTGCTACTCCGATTTTCTTCTGTTTTTGTATTTTTGTGTTTTCTCTTTTTTTTTGGGAGGGGGGTACGGCTTACCCACCTCAAACTTGGACTTCACAGTGTCCTCACTGTGAGCAAACTGGAGGTCACTCTGGAAGTTCCCACCTCAAACTTAAAATCTCACAGTGTCCCCACTGTGACATTGAATTAATGAACAAAGGTGGTGGTTTGGGGTACAAAAAGGGTCGTGTTTAGATGCGAAAAATGGCCTAAATCATTTCACGGGACAAGTTGAGATTTGTACTTACAAAAGTGACCTTTTAAGTCGGAAGCCGAAAGTTGTACCTTGAAATGGAAACGAGGTCAAACAAGCATTCAAACAATCAATACGTTAGTACCCAAAAGTACCTACCTACCGGTAGGATTTTCATGCATCGATATTTAAAAAGTTAAAACAGCAAAAAGTGTCAATGCCTAGCCATAGGCACAAAAAGATAAAACAACCCGAAATTTAAAATTGTTTTTGAGAGCAAAAGAGTGGAACCAAAGTTTTAACAAACCATTCAACGGGTCGGGGTGGCATCTGGTGAACTGGCGGCGTCATCCTCTTCAAACTCGTCATCACTGGCATTGGTTGGGCAAATATCCTCAGGAAAATCTGGGAGCTGAGCAGCTAGCATTGGGTTGGCCTCTTTCATCATCAGGCCCGTCACCTCATCCCGTTCTCTTGTATACATCCAAAATTTCTGTGTGGCCCGGTTCTGATATCGCTGCTCACTTTCCAGCAACTCGATCCTGTATGTGAGCCTCTTCAAAGCTGCCAAAATCTCTCCCATTTGGTTGCTTGATGATCCGGCCTCGGTTGAATGGAGTGGTGTACGCGGCGTTCTCACAACATGCTCCTCAGCAATGGTCACAGTGGGGTGAACAGTCCCCACTGAGGGGATATCTTCTGTTTGTTCAGCTGGAGGAGTGGCGACGTACCTTCCCATCTTGCGGATGGTTTGTGCGCTGATGTTGCTCGTGGAGTCAAACCACTGATCCTCCACCGCCGAGGGTACACCTGCGTCTATCATTAGTAACGTAACGAGGCAAGGAAGGGGCAAGACTACCTTCTTTCTGTTTCGAGCTTGATCTATGGCCGCATGCATAACAATTCCGACGTTGATTTTTCGTCCAGTGAGGAGGCAGTACAACAAAGCACATTTATGCATAGACAATGTGGTATCGTGCGATGTTGGGGACACAGAGGCCCGGAGAAATTGGAACCAAACAGCGGCCTCGGTAGTGAGGGAGCTAGCATTTAGGCACCTTCTCTGGCCGTCTTTATTCCACGGCTTCCCCTCGACTGCTATTTCGCGCAAGACAAGATCCTCGTCCGTCGGGGTCATTTTCTTTAAAAACTGGGCAAACTCACACACAGCCGGGCTCCTTCTTCCTAATACCCGGTTAATCGCTCTTGGAGTATAGCTTACTTGCTTACCCCGAACTACCACAGTGGGATCCTTTGCTTGAGAGGCCTCGGCGTAAAATTCACGCACTAACGAGGCATTCGCGCGTCGATTGGCTTCAGCCAAAATCGACCAGTCTTGCGCTACAATCCTATTCTTAACAAATGGGTTGGCCTCAACAAACTCAGGGTCGAAACCCCTCTCTAACTTCAGTTTCTGTGTAGCAATGCACTCATAGTGGGCAGCCACCTCCGGAGTGGTGAACTGCCTGGGCACCCCACTGGGGGCATGCGCAGTGCCCACTGTGGACTGATGTGGGTTTTTGGTTTGAACTTGGTCATCCTCAACATCAATCTCAACAGAAGATGAACTTAAAGAGGGCTGAAGACTTGTACCTTTCTTTGACGGTTGTTTTGCCGGCCTTTTTGTCGGTTGTTTCAGAGCTTTGGTCACCGCAGACCGGGTGACCACTCCTTTCCTTCTTGTGGCCCGCAGAATTAGGTTCTCCCCACTGTGGGCAGTCTTCCTCACTGTCTCTCTTTCAACACTATCCCCAAGCTTGCGGTATTGTTCCTGATAGTCATCATCAACCTTCCTCTGAAATTCCACTTCTTCAGCAAAAATTTCTGCCTCAGCCCTTTTCCTTTCTTTCTCAAAAATCCTTTCCTTCTCAGCCTTCAACCTTTCTTCTTCCATTCGCTTTTCCTCTTCTTCCTTTCTGATTCTTTCTTCTTCCTCTCGACGCCTCCTCTCGACCTCTTCCTTTCTTTTTCTAATGGCTTCCATTTTCTGTTTGAACTCCTCTGCTAACCGCCTCTCTTCTTCTTCGGCTAGAAGTGTCTCGGTCTCGAAATGGGTGATACTGTTGTCTGAGACTTGCGATGATGAAGTAGCTTTTGGGCTTTCGTGCTTTGAAGAACCCTCGTCGGCCGCACCGGAGATGATCGGGTTTTCGCCGGAGACCGGTGGCGGTTCGTTCAGGTCATTGGTGACGGCTTCCGGTGGTTGTTCCTCGGCGGTCCTGCGGCGGACGGCCGCACGTGTGAGTGCATCGGGGTTGGTGTTCATTCTCTTGGTTCTTGCCATTTTTAGGGTTCTGGAAGGGTTTTGCTGGTGGGTTTTTAGTAGAGAGAGAAATGAAGAAGAAAAAGTTTGCTGGGTAAATTTTGGTAGCAAAAGAGGTTAAGGTGGTTTTTGGAAATGTTTTCTTGTCAAAAATGGGGGGAAACCGCCGGTTTTAGGAGAGAGGGAGAGGAAGGACAATGATAGCTTTGCTTGGGAAATGATGAACTATGACAACATGGCCTAAAAGTAGACTTGATGGCAGCAAAAGGTGAAAGCTTGTCAGCATTGGGTCCCAAAAATGGTCCTTTCATTCGTCAGATGGGGAGTGGGGAGTGCAGTGACCTGAGCCTTCCCCACTGCAAAGCACTTTCCTTGATTTTTCTTCAAAAAGTGGCACGTTCTTCTACACACATTAAAACAAACTACCATGCAGAATTAAAAAGACCAAAAATAATAAAAAAAAACAGCAAATAAGTGAAATAAAATATTTACAAACGGTTGTGACATTGCTTAACCAGAGCGGGATGGAGAGTGGGATGGAATGTGGGCACTCTTGTTCAGAAAGTGCTTCACCCTTTGCCCATTGACTTTGAAGATTTTTCCGGATTGAGGAGCCATTAAGTCCAGAGTTCCAAAAGGGCTTACCTTGACCACAGTGTAAGGCTCTTTCCATCGTGATTTTAGATTTTCCGGAAACATCCTTAATCTTGAATTAAAAAGTAGCACTTTTTGTCCCTCCCCAAACTCTCCATGAGTGATTTTTTGGTCAGGCCACCACTTGATCTTCTCCTTGTTGGTTTTTGCATTTATGTCGGAGTGATGACAAAGTTCTTCTAACTCATTGAGGTAGGCATATTTTAAGTGGGAAGGCAATGGCTTCAAATTCAAGTCAGGGGGATTTTTGGATGGTAGTTTGACATGTCTATCTTTGAAATCTAGCTGCTCAAAAGCTGCCAAGATCTCGTTACACTCATCCTCAAAAGTGTTATCACTCTCAGATTCGGAGTGCTCACTCTCACTCCTCACTGTAGGCACTGTGTCAAGACGGTGGGTTCCATTAATCGAACTTAAAGCAAAACAGTCTTCGGTTTCCATATACTTAAGGGCCTTGAAGACATTGAAAGTTACCTCTTGGTCATTAACCCGCATCGTGAGTTCTCCTTTGTGTACATCAATCAAAGTACGTCCGGTTGCAAGAAACGGACGCCCTAAGATGATTGGGATTTCTTTATCGGCCTCATAATCTAAAACAAGAAAATCGGCGGGGAAGATAAATTTATCCACTTGGACCAAAACGTCTTCTATTTTTCCCTTGGGATAGGCAATGGATCGGTCGGCTAGTTGTAATGTCACGGTTGTGGGTCTAGCCTCTCCAATCCCTAACTTGTTAAAAATGGACAAAGGCATCAAGTTGACACTAGCTCCTAAATCACAGAGTGCTTGGCCTACTTCTTGTCCTCCTATAATGCATGGAATGGTGAAACTACCCGGGTCTTTCAACTTAGGTGGAATCTTGCTTGTTAGGAGGGCACTACATTCTTCGGTCAAAGCCACAGTTTCAAATTCACCCAACTTCCTCTTTTTGTTCAAAATATCTTTTAAGAATTTAACATAGCTTGGCATCTGCTCGAGAGCTTCTACCAAGGGTATGTTAATGTGAAGTTGCTTAAAAATGTCTAAGAATTTATTAAACTGAACATCGACATTTTTAGGCTTCATTCTTTGAGGAAATGGAATGTTTCGTGGGTCAATCTGAGTTTGCTGTGGTATTGGCTTTGGAACAGTAGTCTTTGGGACAGGTCCAAAAGTGGGAAGGTCAGGGATGTCGGTCCCCACTGTGGGGATCACAGTGACTTGAGGAGTGCCCACTGTGGTGCTCACAGTGGGTTTTTGAGGCGAATCATCAGATTCAAAAATGATATTTTTCAGATCCTTTCCACTCCTTAAAGTTATGGACTTGACATGTTCTGGTCCTTTTCCTATCACTCTAGCTTGCTCGGTATCACTCGGTAACGTTCCTGGTGGTCTATTCTTAACTTCAACGGCTAGCTGTCCTACTTGGGTCTCTATATTCCTAATGGCTGCTTGGGTTTGATTCATAAAACCTTTGAGAATCGACTCGATCGATTGTTGAGCCTCAGCTGGTTGGTTGGATCGTGGTTGGTATGGTTGTGGGGACTGCCCACTGTGATGTGGGGATTGCCCACTGTGATGTTGCTGAAATCCCGGGGGATTGTATGGTCTTTGCTGGATGTGACTCGGTCCTTGGGGTTGGAGTCCTTGATTACCGGACCAAGAGAAATTCGGATGATTTCTCCAACCTGGATTATAAGTCTGCGAATAAGGGTTGTTCCTTTGGTTGGTCCCTATGACATTAACAGATTCGGGGTTTGCTGGACAATAGTCGAAAACATGCTCCTCTCCACAAAGGGAGCAGTTATCAGCGAGATGGGTTGCGGAATTGACTTGGCCTCGATTTTGATTTAAAACGATTTTTGTCAAGGCCACTAATTGTGCATTCATGGTTTTGAGTGCTTCGGAATCTATGGTGTTGGTCTTAGACATGGGTGCTCTCGGATTTGACCATTCGGTATTGTTGTTGGACACTTTTTCTAAGATTTGATATCCTTCGTTGTAAGTCATACTCGTAAATGTTCCACCGGCTGTTGCATCTAAGATGATTTTGGCTGCATTGGAAAGACCATTGTAAAAGGTCTCCAATTGGATGCAATGTGGGATGCCATGATGTGGGCACTTTCGAAGTAAATCTTTAAATCGTTCCCATGCATCCGAAACAGCCTCATCTTCCTCTTGCCTAAATAAAATTATATCATTTCGAAATCTAACATTCCTTGTTGGAGGAAAGTATTTTTGCAAAAATCTATCGGCAAGTTCTTGCCAAGTGGTTATCGAGTGAGGTGCATGTGCGTTCAGCCAAGATTTTGCTTTGTCCCTTAATGAAAAAGGGAAAAGCCTTAGTCTTAATGCCTCATCACTAACACCTTGCAATTGAAAGGAATCGGTCATTTCTAAAAAAGATTTTAAGTGCGAGTGCGGATCCTCAGATGGCGATCCTCCAAATTGACCCATGGCTTGGATCATTTGAAACATCACCGGTTTGAGTTCAAAATGCGTTGCAACAATATTGGGTCTCAAAATTCCGGAGCTTAAATCACCAACTCCGGAAGTAGCATAGTCCCGTATTTTTCGATCTTTGTTATCGGCAATCGTGATTGTGGTCTCCACTATAGGTGGCGGTACTGCAGCCATGTTCACAGTGGGGATCACAGGAGGTTGTCGATTTGTTTTCTTGCTTCTTCGTGTTTTTCGCAACGTTTTTTCTATTTCGAGATCTATTGGAACCAAATGTTCGAGTTGTCGCCGTGGCATACAATACGAACAGCTTAGAAAAACTAGTTACTCGGGCTCGAACAAAAACTAATGTCTTGAGATTTAAAATCACGCCTGTCCCCGGCAGCGGCGCCAAAAACTTGATACGTGCGAAATGTGTGTTTTAATCGCAGTGGGTTGCAAACTGTCCACAGTGGGAAGTGCAAGTGCACACTGTCCACTATGATCGTCACAGCAAGTAATAGTTGGTAAAATACCAGAATCGAATCCACAGAGACTGGACAATCAAGACAATACGGTTCTCATGAGCTCCTTTTACAAGTTTCAACTAGAGAGGAAAATAATACTTTGGTTTGGTTTGGTAAAATAGCTACTTGAAACGATTTACTAAATGCTAAAAAGGAGGAATGTAGGTTGGATTTTCCCTAAAATTTATCTCAAATACTCGGTCCTTAGAGTGATCCTCGTATTCGTGGTGGACATTTTCGCTAGAAAAGCCCGGTTACAAAATACTCACACCGTTAGATAAAAATCCCATACTCTTAGTACTTGTTGTTTTGTCAATGGTAATCTCTAAATGGACCTTTTCAGGCCTCGATGGAATGTGTAGAGACAAATACTCTAAGTGTTTTTAATACACAAATTAGCTTGCCTACTACTCCAGTGAGCAGAGATTAGCTCACTGTGCCGACCTCACTTTCGTAAGTGTCAAAAGAATTCTTTCGAATCCCCTAGCATCATTCAAGCTCGTGTCACTGCGCTCTACTTATTTCTAAGTTAAGAACTAGACTTTAGATCCTTGCAAGTGATCAGCTTGTTCGCATCCTTGGGTAAATATCGAGAATGAAAGACCAAAACAACAAATATTCTAAGTATAAAGATTACTCAAGCATTTTTGATAAAATCCAGGTACTTCTCCTTCCTACATCCCAAAGGATGTTTAGCCTAACATTTCCGAAGTAAAGAAAACAAAAGATGAAGAATTGCACATAATAAAACTGAAAGTGATTTGCATTAACTGCTCACAGTGGGGAACGAGAAGTCGTCCCTGCACTGTGTATTTCGAACTACAACAGAAAATAAATTACTGAAATTAAATGCTAAGTTACTGCAGTAAATGAAAGCTTACAACTTAAGGAAATGCTAGATAAATTGCAAGATAGATGTATCTCATAAATGAGACCCAACACTCCTTTTTATACTAAGAAGAAGGTGTTGGTCTTTACACAAAAAGGGTTTTCCAAGGTGCAAGGACTGCAGGGAGATGCAGAAATTAGTCCAAAGGGTAATACTTCAATCCTCCATGTATAGCTCTTTTTACCCAATGGTCCATTAGAAGTCAACTTTATTCAAGTACAAAGGTACAAGCTTTATGTCATCTTTAAGGAAACCTTTCAGCCACCACATTTCAGATTTTTCTGCCAAAGGATCTTTCCAACTCCAGGTTTTTATATTTCCAGCCCATGGTTTTCTTTTGTTTTCTGCTCTGCTCGAAGAGTGGGGAACCGGAGTGGGCACTGTATACGTCACTGCGGATGAAAAATCGAGAAAACACCCAAAACTTCCCCAAATAATTTATTAAAGACCATGGTTCACTCCTTTTGCTCGTTTTCGTAAATCATACCAAGAATGGGGGTTTTTAGAAGTGAAATGGCTAAAATTGACAAAATAAAGTGGAAAATAAATGGAAATAATAACTCTAAAAATAGAGTTATCACGCGGCGATAGTCGATGCGTTCTTCAATCACTTCTAAGGCTTTTCGAGCGGTTGTCTCATTAAGATTGGGAACATACGAGAACCTTCGATTTTTGGATTCGAAAGTGATGATTTTTCGAAGAGCATCTTGGACTTTGAAGAGCGTGCCGTCGCAGAATCTGTCTACCTGACTGAAGCGAAGAAATCTCTTTTCATTCTGATCGTTGATGTAGACTATCCCAAATTCTGGTTCCAGAAGCAGTGCATTCTCGGGATACATCTTCAGTTCGGGCGCTTTCAGATTCGGCTTTAACAGGTTTACCTTCTTCGCTCTGTTCTCGATTGCCATTTGAAAATAGTAAGATAGAACATCATGATTGTGCGGATTAGGAATCGACGAACAGCCTTGAGCGCTTTGGTCACAAGAAGTGGTCGGATGGTTCGGGTTCGAAGGTCTTTCAGAATAGCATAGAAGTCGAACGGTCGGAGGTGCTTGAAGTCGGCTTCAGAAAAACTCCATTCATTACCGTCTTCGCATCAGACGGTGAATACTGGGTACCAGATCTTCAGAATACGGCCTGATTGGACGTTAAGCACTTATGTGATCTTATGCTTGGTTCGGACTTGGCTAATCGGAAGACACCGTTTTATGGTGTTTAAGTACTGGCTTTGGTATTACGGGTTGGAGTTGGAAACACCAAGGCAAAAGGTATGCTCGATATTGCGTAACCTATAGACGTACAGCTTTTTCAGTGATTCTTCCAGGTGAGGAATGAAGATCATAATCTTCTCCCATCGGATTTGTTGCTGTTGAAGAGGAGGATGATCAGAAGCTGTCGGGTGTTGAGGAGATGTTGGATTTTCAGCAGTTGAGGTTTCGGGTCTTGTAGAAGTTTCAGCGGCTTGAGCGGTGTGAACGGGAGTACCATATAGGTTTTGCAGCAGAAATTGGTCGTAGTCAACATTATCGTCTTCATCAGTGGGGAGGATCAGGTTTACCTGGAGATTTACAGCACTGGCGACTTTTTCGTACCATGCATTTTTGGTCTCCGGGTCGATCTCAGTGTCTGGATAAATCAGATTGAGAGCAGGCCTATCTGATGTGTCATATGTGACCAATTCCTGTGTTGTTCCCTCAAGCTTCGGGTCTTCGTCATCAGAGATGTCTATATCCAAGACCATCTCAACTAGACTCAACTGGGCTTCAGGTTCATCTTCGGTTGTAGTTGCCACAGTTGAAGGTTCTGGTTGAACCACAGTAGTTTCAGGGATGATTGGGGCGGACTCAGATAAACGTAGTCTCTTGTTCTCCCCCTCACGGTGATCAAGATCATCCTGGTCATCGCGCCTTCTTTTGAGTCCGCCAGCTTGACTCTTGCAAGTATCTTCGAGTGAGGCGACTCTGTCGGACAACATTTTGAGCGCTTGTTGAACGTCCTTAAGAGTCGTGTCAAGCTGGTCCAATCGTGATGTAACAGATGACGAAGGAGCAGATATCTGTGATAGTAGAATGGAGATCAGGTGTGCTTCGTTAGAGGCATCGGTTTTGGTGTGCTGGAGCAGTTGAGCCAGAAGCATAGTCTTCAAGGTATCCACCGAATAATTTGGCTGAATGGGAGCCGGTGGAGGTATTGGTGCAGTTTTAGAATCGACTACCTTCTCTTTACCTTTAATCAAGCTTTTAATTTTATCGAGCTCGGTGGTGAGGCGCTGCTCAATTGCCTCGCGGACAGCCTTGAGGGTGCTGTCCACAGACCCTTGTGACACAAAGTCGGGTAAGGTAACTCTAGGATCACTTAGATTGCCCGTTGAAGCATCTACCGCAGAGGTAGAGCCACCTACGTTCACGGTTGGCACAGGGGTAGCCGTGGTAGGATTTCCTTCCGATCCTCGCTTTCCGCTTAAAAGCGGAGACACTACGGAAGTTCCGATCGAGTCACGAAGAAGATCGATTTGTTGGGTCTCATCGTGTGTCCTAGGCGAAGAAGTAATATTATCAATTGGCTCTAGACTCAATAGTGCTTCCAATGAAGTCGAGACCGGGGGCTGCTGGTCTCTTATTTCAATACCAGTACTCTCCGAATGAGAGACCGGTAGATTTTGTGCTAATTCCCCGTGTGAAGTTGAAACATCCATCTTTTGAGAGACGGATGAGTGGCTTTGGAGGTTGTGTAATTGCGCCGCTAGGTCCACGGCGGCTTCTTAAATACCCCGTCCCAACGGATGAGACGGGATAGCAGACGTGGCTACCCGGGCGACACTCGGTTGGGTTCGCTCAGAAGCCTTTTTATTTTTACGGCTTATTCTCTCTTGATTCTTTTTGGATCTGACTTCACTCTGTCTCACCTCTTCTTGATTTTCAACTAATTCTCCCTCCGCTTTCCTTATGTCTCCCATATCAGGTTGGATAGTCTGGATGAGTGGGGTTGATGGTGAGGCAGATTGGATTCCTTCGGTTAGTTCTGGGTTCGGTCCAATACGGGTAGGTATTAAGGATATCCGTATGGCACGGGTCGTATCGGACTCAGTGGAGTCGGATTCCACATCCTCAACCCGTCTGGTCGGTAAGGGAGGATCAGATAGGTAAGGTTCCAGGTCACGGTGAAGCATTGGTCGTGACGACTGTTTGGGTAAAAAATCACACCCTCGACCGACTTGAAAAATTCCCTCGACATGACCCATGACCAAGGATATCTACGACGGTCATACCCTCGACCGACAAAGGTAATACCCATTATTGCCATATCCCCGACACACGATAGTTGGTTATTAAAAGACATCCCGGGTCAATAATCATCTAATGATCACACGTGTCGCACGTCACGTATCGTTAACGTTAGTCTTATGTCACTAAGTACTATGTTACTAGTCCTACGCCACTAGTCTTATGTCGCCAGTTACATGTCGTCAGTTACGACTCGTCGATCTTACGTCAACAGTCTCCTGTCATCGGTCTTATATCGCTCTGGTCCTGCGACAACATCGTCCCGACCTACTGGTCTTACGACCTAATCCTTCAACATCATCCTGGTCTTACGATATTTTCATAAGACCATTCCTATATTAAGATAAGGTCTTACAAGACATTTACAGTCATATACATGGTCTTATATTTCGGCGACGGTCGTATGCTCCATAAGACCGACGTCCAGAACTTAAGACGGTCTTACGATTATACTAACCATTAATGGTCAACAGCCGTTTCTCTTGTTCATTAATGCAGGTCTATGAACATTCATGGCATAACGAACAGTAACGGACGAGCTCTTAATGACATTAAAGACTCGACGGCGGTTACAAAACCAAACATTCAAAGCGCATTTAATGCCCGACAATGGTTACAAGACCAACCATTAAAGCGCAGTTAATGCCAACAAAAGCTATATAAAGGCTACTCCACCTTCGATTAAGGAACGAATTCATCATGCTACACAACTGCATTTTTACATTTCTCTCTCAATACAGCAAAGTATGCGAACATGCCTCGCTTACGCAAAGTTTCACCCGACGGCACCCGACGACGGCAGTTCAAACCGCACGACAAGCACACTTATTTGCACGATTTACGCATGACATACGTTATTTGCACACGACTAAGTTTACTTTTTCTAAAATTGTAACTTATTCTACACAAAATACTTGTTTCAAATGGATTATCGCCCCTGATTGGCGACCATAGTGCACTGTCGACTCTCACAAAGTCGACCGCGGTTTTTTCCCTCGTTTTGGGGTTTTCCGCGTCACCAAATCTCTTGTCTCTTTTACTTTTTTCTCGCAATTATGTTGTTTGGCTCGATATACGTTTCTTTAGTTGTTAAATGTCCACATCAACCTTAAATTATATTTTTGGACGATTTTTGGCATTAACAGTTTGGCGCCATCCGTGGGACCCCATCTAGAGAAAATCTCAAGCCAACACACATATTGCTCTAACGATCTTGTAAAGTTTTTTCAGGTATATGGCAAATTGTCAAGACCTCCTGATTCAACTTCAATCGGAATTGAATACGGCTCGAAGCCAGATTCAAGCCCTGATAAAAAAATGCTCCGTCGAAGTATCGTATGTATCGCATCATCCAAGGGACTCGGGGGCTCGGAACACCCTCCACAAATTGGGAAACACCGCGTTTGATTTTAAAAGTCCTCGGAAAGAGGCGCCTATCGACTCCGTGTAACGGGTAACTGTGACGTCCCACTTAGAACAACTCTATATATATATACTCTAAGTATATTCTCCTCATTCAATTATTATGATCTAACATATAAATGTTGATTTAAGCATCAAAGGATCATTGGTCAAACCAACGACCACCCCCGATTTTACATTGCAGGCTCGCAAGATCATATAAATACAGGTCTTACGATTTATATCGTGAGAAACAAAAGTCTCTACGGCTTAAAACGCAGGTCTTACGATTTATGTCGTGAGAAACAAAAGTCCCTATGACTTAAAACGCAGGTCTTACGATTCATATCGTGAGAAATAAGAGTCTCTAGACTTACATCGCATGTCTTACGATTTATATCGTGAGAAACAAAGTCTCTACGACTTAAAACACAGATTGCAATTTATAATCGTCAATAAAAGACGACTTACATTTTAAATCTTATGATCGCTAGTCATGGCAAAAGCAGGTTGCAATTTATAATCGTCGATAAAAGACTACTCACCTTTTTAGTCTTATGATCGCCAGTCATGGCAAACACAAGTTAAAATTCTCGGTCACCAATAAAAGCGACTCGCATGTTGAAATCTCATGATCGCTAGTCATAACATATGTTGTCAATAAAAACGACTTACACATTGAATCTCACAATCACCAGTCATGGTAAGACGCATGTCAAAACGCAAAAGTCGCCAATAAGTGCAACTCGCACATTTTAATCTCAGGATTACCAATAAAGGCAAGTCGCAAGATTAACCGTATAATCATGAGTAAGGTAAAATTTTTACCGATTATCGCTAAAGTCTTCCAAGAAGGCGATTATGTCCTACGACGAGTGTTCCAGAGCACTCAAGAGCTCAACGCAGGTAAGCTTTCCACCAAGTGGGTAGCTCCTTATCGTATCTCAGAAGTCACGGGTAAAGGTGCCTATCGGCTCCAAACCCTCGACGGTCGAGATATCCCCCGTAGCTGAAATGCGACACATCTAAAAAGGTATTTCTTCTGAACCCTTTTTCCTCATACAATTTTTATTCATCACGACGATTACTGACTTAAGCATCGGAGGGTCGTTGGTTAGCCAACGACCAACCTCTGACATTGTCTTATCGCAGGATCGCTCTACTTAAGCAAGTTACCAAGTATATTGTATGACTTCAATAAACTTTCGCAGGAACGCACGACTCAAGTTCGTCGCACGATTTAATCGTACGATCATAAGGTCTAACGACCCTGCGATCTATGTTTTTAACTTACGTTTGCCTATACGATTCAACTATATAAAAGTCTTACGACTTATATTCTAATCATTGTGTTATGATGGATGCCTAAGTCGCATATCTTCTTGTGTATTTTTATATGATGTACCTCACAGTTGATATTCACAAAGTGTAAGGCACAAGTTCAAAGGAAGTGTAAGTTTCATTCATTGAGTGTTCGATCAAATACATTCAAGTGATTCGACCACCAACGGTCGAGTAGTAAAAGCAAAATTAAGAATGAAATTTCCTAAGACTGAGGAGGAGCGTCAGCCGCATCGGCTCGGACCGCCAGATCATAGGTCTCTAACGACCGTATCGGCTGGGAACGCCAGATCATAGGTCTCTAACGACCGTATCGGCTGGGAACGCCGGATCATAGGTCTCTAACGACCGTATCGGCTCAGAACGCCAGATCATAGGTCTCTAACGACCGTATCGGCTCGAAACGCCAGATCATAGGTCTCTAACGACCGTATCGGCTATGAACGCCAGATCATAAGTCTCTAACGACCATATCGGCTATGAACACCAGATCACAAGTCTATGACGACCATATCGGCTCGAAACGCCAGAACATAAGTCTCTAACGACTGTATCGCAAGATTTTCTGAAATTTTATCTTGGTTCAATCATCTTATGATCGACAACAAGCTTTGTTTCGGCCCAATCGTCTTACGATTGTCTTCCAACCCATACGTCTCATTTTGATAAAGATCATCTTACGATCATCGTCGGTTCCTTACATCTTAAGATCGTCGTTAATTTTTCATCCTTCACATTAGTGGATGAATACCACAAGTATATTGCGCATTAAAGATCATCTTTCGATCGTCGCAACTTAATTAACACTATCGACTGGTCTCACGATTTTAGCTGACCAAGTCGGTTGTCTTCTAATGATCCAATTACCAGAAATGACACGAATCATCATTTTACTTTGGTGCGAGATCTGAAATTCAAATGGCTTTGAAATTCAGATCTCGGGGGGCTAACTGTTTGGGTAAAAAATCACACCCTCGACCGACTTAAGAAAATCCCTCGACATGACCCATGACCAAGGATATCTACGACGGTCATACCCTCGACCGACAAAGGTAATACCCATTATTGCCATATCCCCGACACACGATAGTTGGTTATTAAAAGACATCCCGGGTCAATAATCATCTAATGATCACACGTGTCGCACGTCACGTATCGTTAACGTTAGTCTTATGTCACTAAGTACTATGTTACTAGTCCTACGCCACTAGTCTTATGTCGCCAGTTACATGTCGTCAGTTACGACTCGTCGGTCTTACATAAACAGTCTCCTGTCATCGGTCTTATATCGCTCTGGTCCTGCGACAACATCGTCCTGACCTACTGGTCTTACGACCTAATCCTTCAACATCATCCTGGTCTGACAATATTTTCATAAGACCATTCCTATATTAAGATAAGGTCTTACAAGACATTTACAGTCATATACATGGTCTTATATTTTGGCGACGGTCGTATGCTCCATAAGACCGACGTCCAGAACTTAAGATGGTTCTACGATTATACTAACCATTAATGGTCAACAACCGTTTCTCTTGTTCATTAATGCAGGTCTATGAACATTCATGGCATAACGAACAGTAACGGACGAGCTCTTAATGACATTAAAGACTCGACAGCGGTTACAAAACCAAACATTCAAAGCGCATTTAATGTCCGACAGCAGTTACAAGACCAGCCATTAAAGCGCAGTTAATGCCAACGAAAGCTATATAAAGGCTACCCCGCCTTCGATCAAGGAACGAATTCATCAAGCTACACAACCGCATTTTTACATTTCTCTCTCAATACAGCAAAGTATGCGAACATGCCTCGCTTACGCAAAGTTTCGCACGACGGCACCCGACTACGACAGTTCAAACCGCACGACAAGCACACTTTTTTGCACGATTTACGCACGACATACATTATTTGCACACGACTGAGTTTACTTTTTCTAAAATTGTAACTTATTGTACATAAAATACTTGTTTCAAAAGGATTATCACCCCTGATTGGCAACCATAGTGCACTGTCGACTCTCACAAAGTCGACCGCAGTTTTTCCCTCGTTTTGGGGTTTTCTGCCTCACCAAATCTCTTGTCTCTTTTACTTTTTTCTCGCAATTATGTTTTTTGGCTCGAGATACGTTTCTTTAGTTGTTAAATGTCTACATCAACCTTAAATTGTATTTTTGGACGATTTTTGGCATTAACAACGACGTACCTGCTTCGCCCGTCGGTCGGGTGATAGGAATGGAAGGTCGTTTGCTTGTTCCGACTTGATGGGGTTGGGTAGTACTGGGACGCGTATCCAATGCACCGCCCGCTCCTGTTCCCCTCCCATGAATTCTCAACACACCCCGCCCGGGAGCCCCTGCTGCCCGGGCCCTACCTCCTCTTGTCCTAGGACCCTCACGTCGCTCAGGTCTAAGTCCCTGGGGAGGTCCCTCCGGCGCTGGATGGACCATGGGATTCCCTAACTCTTGCCTATATTCTATCACACCCAGTGCATTGGGGTCCGCGTATGCCAGTAAATGTTCAGGTATAGGCATGGATGGGGTGGCAGATGGATTACGAATCACCAAGTATTGTTGATTGTGATGAGGACATACCATATGGTTGATTCGTCGTGGGATCAGAGGGTTCGCATCCATGTGTTGGCGAACGGCTAGAGCAAAGAACGGGGGAAATGGAAGGAACTTCTTTTTGGTACCGTCGGTCTGTCTAATGGCTAGCACCATTTCACACCAAATAACTGCTGCGTAGTCTATGTGCCAATTGTAGACAACGGCATGAAATAAACGTAGGAAGTCTACGGTGCATTGGTCTATCCCCTTCCATCGAGAGGATAGACACCGGGGCAATGAATTTCCTGTTGAAAGCGGACGAGCGGTCAAGGTCGTGGCGATATCCTAGCGCACGAACTTCAGCACACAGTGTGACATCATCGATGGTGGGTGCGTATGCTGCATGGCCTCCGGCAGTCGGTTCCGGCAGGGACAATAGTCGGCGGAATGATTCCAGTGTGAGAGTGAACGGATGGTGATCGATGTTGGCAGTGATGGTCTGAACGTTGTTGACAGTGACCACCCTCGCCGTATGCCAGACTTGATGTACATATATGAGCGGTACATCAGTTGTCGCGGTCAGTGCTCGGTGAAGCGGGTGGCTGAGCAAAATATCAACAACCACTCGATGATCGGGTCGGAATGCCACAACGTCAAGGTGGTGGTTGTTCGGATTGATCTCAATTTCCTGATCCACGGGAACCAGGGCATTGTCGGCCTCGTCGTCTATGACATCCTCTTACGGAGGGATGTTTTGCTGTGGTTGCTCTTGTTGTTCCGCCATGTATAATACCTGTAAAGCACAGTGTTAGATAATGGACGGGATAAAATCATCTTTAATGCGTACCTTAGCATTTGAATGGCTCAATCATCAGTTGATTGAGGACTGGCTGTAGGAGCATGACATTGGGATTGCCAATGTGTGAGAATGCAAAGGAATTGGACTCGAGCAGTGTCCGGATAAACAGGGTATCCGGACAAGCAAAACTGACCTGACAGATAGGGGTTACCGGATAACCATAGGAGTTACCGGGTTAGTAAAGGTTACCGGACAAAGGAAGCTTATCGGGTGAGGGTATGTCATCGGTGAGGACTGTTCTATCTGGAATTTCTTAAGAATATCCCGAATGTACTTAGCCTGGTTTATGAATATCCTGGTCGACAGTTGTTTAACTTGAAGACCAAGGAAGAAATTCATCTCACAAAGCATACTCATTTTGAAAAATTGTCCCATTAACTTGGCAAAGTTCTTAGCATATTGAGGATTAGTAGAACCGAAAATTATGTCATCTACATACACTTCTACTAGGACAATATGACCTTTTTCGTTTTTGATAAAAAGAGTTGAGTCGATTTTACCTCGTGTGAATTCCGACTTTATCAAAAACGCAGTTAGAGTATCATACCAGGCCTGTGGAGCTTGCTTCAGTCCGCATAACGCCTTGTCTAGTATATAGACATGATCAGACTTCTTCTCGTCCACGAACCTATCCGGTTGCGACACGTACACTTCTTCCTTGAGATCGCCGTTAAGGAATGCAGTCTTCACATCCATTTGGAAGACCGTAAAATTCTTGTACGCGACGTATGCAAGGAACATACGTATAGCTTCTATTCTCGCCACCGGAGCGTATGTCTCGTTGTAGTCAATCCCTTCTTGCTGACGGTATCCCTTAGCCACGAGACGCGCCTTGTTGTGGACTACGATGCCGTCCTTGTCCTTCTTGTTCTTGAAGATCCACTTGGTTCCGATCACCGTCTTGTGGGTTGGACGTGGGACAAGTCGCCATACCTTGAGAGCCTCGAATTGGTTGAGCTCTTCTTGCATGGCTATCACCTATTCCGGATCTTCGAGTGCTTCGCGTATGGATGTCGGCTCGATCTTACTCAAGAAGCCGGAGAAGAGGCAGAAATTAGCTGATGCGCCTCGCGTTTGGACTGGTGTGGAGGGATCACCGATGATTTGGTGTAGGGGATGAGCTTTCGTCCATTTGGTGGTGTGTGGAAGCAGCTGCTGAATTGAATGTGAGGCGTCCGGATCCACATAGTTACCAGATGGAAGGTCTTGTACCGCTTTAAGTGTAGCCGGTTGATTTCTGGGAGGAGACGGGGAGGATTCGTCGAAGGTTGAGCAACTTCTGGTTCCGATGAATGCAGAGGCTGATCATCGATTATAGCAGATGACGAATCATTAGGAACGATCTCCGGGTCTATTATTGGTTCCTCCGGGGGGTAGTAGTATCAGATGAAGTTGATGATGACGGTTGAGATGTCTCCACAGTGATGGAAGGCGTGCTTGTCGAAAGCGGCGGACCGGATAGATTCACCGAATCATAAAAATATGTGGAACGGTAAATCATAAATCTGAAATATCAGCATTCGATGAGACATGAGGGGTAGAAACGTTAAGTATGTCATCATAAAAATATTGGAACAGTAAATCTAAATCTGAAATATCAGCATTCGATGAAGATGCATGATTCAGATTTACTGTCGCTTGTGCAGATCCCGAACGTGGAAGTTCGGAAGCTAGCACGCCAGTTAAACCGGGTTATGAACTGATTTGTTCAGAAGCAAAATCTGCGGCTTCGTCGAATGTCACGTTTACACTCTCAGTAACGGTTTTAGTCCGTTTGTTGTAAACACGATATGGCTTAGCCTGCATGGAGTATCCTATTAATACTCCCTCGTACGGAGACGTGCAAGGGGGAAAGACAAAAGTAACTTGTAGAGTAGACCTCATGATCAGCGCTTGTTGAACAGTACTTTATCAGCGAGTGACAAAGCTCAGCAATCGCTGAAGTCTTCTACTTGATACTTTGCGTTGAGTGGACAGGTCTTGGCTTCGCTGATATCCGCATCAGTTCATTAGTAGACTTGTCGCTGTTCTTGAGCTTGATCTTCGACTTCAGCGTAGAACATAGTTTACGTGAAACTTGTCTTCAGGTATCATAAGTAAACAACTAAACTATCAGCGATCATCAATAAGACTGAACAGACTCAGAGCTTATAAATGAACAGAGTTCGCTGAATGGTAAAATTAAAGAGCATGAGTTTCCTATCAGCGGTACTGTTAGATACATAGTACTTATCAGCGATAGTGAAACTCTAATACATATTGTCTACTTATAATTTTCACTAAGTGTTTTAATGGGTCATTATCAAATCACTGAGAGTTTGGATCAACATTACCGGATGAGTTTACCGAATGCGAGGGCTTACCGGTATCTAGGACTTACCGGGAGTTATGTCCAGTAAGTACTGAGATAGTCTGTAAGTTATGAGATTATCCGGTAACAAGAGGGAATAAGGACTTACCCGGTAACAACTGTATGAACCCGGTAACCACGACTGTGGTATCCGGTAACTGCGGCTGTGGTTTCTAATTCGATTGGAAATCGATTAGGGTTGCTCAAAATCGTTCCTGAAAGATTAGGAACTCGACCAAACACAAAAATAACAATACCCAAATCGATTTTGAAGCAAAAACAACAAGTTTTGATGGTAAAAATTCGATTTTTAGCAAGAACGGAGATAAAACTTGAAAATTTTGATTTTGCTAATAACACAATCAAACAGTCGAATTAAGGTGTGTAAACTTGCAGATTTGCATATAATGATGATACTAACCAAGTATGATATACGAAATTAATCAATTTTGTCAGAATCAAAATATGAGATTTTCAAGAGCACAAGAACACAGTCGACTTTTGAATAGAAATTCTTACAGAAATCAAGAATCACTTTGAATCGTTTCGTCCGTTTGCTCTGATACCAATTGTGAGTTCCAGATCCGTGCAATGAACAATAAGAAATCAATATATGAATAACAATACGGTATGATTTCAACTGGTCATTCAATTCGCTTTCAATATGTAGAGTGTTTACAATATGATTAGGAAAGCAAAAATGACAACTAGCCTAAAACAAAGGCTAAACAAAACTATTTATATGCTGGGCCCGTGGTAACAAGCCCACTGCCCGTTCACTAACAAGGCTCAAAATAAACAATTACAAACCAGCCCTTGAACTTCTATTCAACCATTAATTGACCCTAACAGGAATAGTCACACACACATCGATCTCGAGGATCGCTCACCCGCAACCCATGATATCTCACAACCTTGTCTATCAATCAAAAGTGCATTCACTGAAACTCTTTTTGTACAAATTTTAAAATACGGAAAAATCACCCACACTGGGAGAGTCAGTCGACTCTCACACTCGCCGATATGACAATAACGTGTCCACACTGACTCCGCTTATAAAACCATGTGATCAAATGTTTTTATGATTTCTAGAACAAAGGTTAATTCACTTGTAAAAGACGTGAAATAAGTCGCTATTTCCCCAAATTCAAAATTCATCACACAACATAAGTAAAAACGTATTTTCTCTCAAGCACACGCTTGCACGTGCCAACTCATTTTCAAATCCAGAAACTCACAAGGCACCCACACTCATGCACACACACATATATTTGACACGAAAGACTCAAGTAACTTGTTTGAAAATATAATGCATGACTCACTTTACATTGATGGCTATTCGCTCTAAGAAGGTCAACCGTTTGCAGTCACAACAAATCAACACTGACGCCCTACTTCCGATCAAACCATCAGGTTCCTCCCATTTGCATCAACCTTCGGTACCGGTGCTTCCCTACACACTTGTATGCCCCAACTTCACCGTGACCACTTGACTACGGGTTTGCAAAATATGTGGCTTCACTTCGACCCCAACTAGGTTAACCAACAATAGCTCTTTTTCATTTGCCCCTTTTCGTCCTATCCTCGCCTCATATTTCCAGCCAACACGTCTACCATTTCTTAACCACCCTTGCCACTCTTCCACCGACTAAAGAGTTAGAAAACGCATCTCTACTTCCCGATTCTTAAGTTGAAACTCTCAAGATCCCAATTCATCGACATCTAAAACTCCCAGAATGAAGAATCATCAGAAATTAAGAGCTCACCTCCCATCAATTATTCTCCTCTTATGAACCCAAGAGATTCTACCTCACACGACCCCTCATAATTCAAACAACACTCTACATGGTGTCATCAATCACACCATGAACGATCTCGCACAACACACCAAACCATCACCATCATGGCAAGGTTAGACTTCTCTACACACTACCGCCTCCATCGATCATCTGAACCACAGTAATCAAGCACACCCACGCACCTGTAAATTCACAATGACATTGGCCAGATGTGATTTGAATTTAACTTACATGAGAGTCCTCACTACCATCGTCCTGAATTCTCGGTGATCAAAGTCTTCCCTAAAGGCTTCCTATATCTCAGTTGTGTCCTCCTACTCTACAGTTTAAGTTTAGGCCCATCCGGTCACCAAAATCCCTTTAACTAGAGCTCTGATACCAACTGTAACAACCCACACCAAACAATCATGCCAAAACCTACCTCTTTAATTCAAAACGCCAAAAATGGCTCAACATAGTCACACTATCAAGATTACAGATTGGGTTCACGGAAATAACCCTAACTATAGCTGAAAACATAACTACAAAATAAAAGGGAAAGTCTTCTAATCCTTCTATACGCAAGCTCCGACTCACGTCTTGCCAATCCTCTAAGCGAGCTCTCAGCTACTTGCTTACCTGAAAAGGTTTTAGTTTTGAAAAGCGAGGGTTAGACCATAGGGTCTAGTGAGTTCCCTCAAAACAAGTCCACAACATGAAGAACAAGATTTATAAAATTAGCAACAAGGGAGTTTATGCGAATCCATAATGAAGCACACTTACATGATATGCATACCATGACACATGCTAATGACATACACTAAAGTCACACACACCGTGACAGCGTAATAGGGCACATACCGCCCATATATGGAATAAATTCATATATATATATATATATAATTATTATGGGACACACCCCCATTCACACCATGACCATAGCATGTCTATCCACATTTAAATCGTTCATTTAGCTACACACACTTCATTTTGTAAACAAAGAAAATAGTTGATACGCATAAGTTGAATACATGTATAAATAATCTCACTTGTACAAGATTTGGGTTTAGAAAGACTCACCTGACGTCCACGCTAGATGCCCTTACTTGATACCGCTACCTTCTAATTGTACCTACAACGGCACTCGACACACGAGAATGGATGAGTCACTAACAGTTCTCAATGACTAAACTCTTATACCCTCCTACTCCGGATTCTTAGACATAACAGTCCCGATTCTGGATCTACCCTTTCCGGATTCCCTTCCGGATTCCGAAATTCCCACCTCCGGACACAATTCGGTTTCCGGATTCATACCGGATCCGCTAGATTCCGGACAAGTTCTGGTTTCCGGATACATACCGGGTCCCATGACTTCCGGTTCCGGATTCCGGATGCATTTCGGATCCCATGACTTCCGGTTTCGGATTCCTGAAACTCTCTGATCGAAATAACCGCAAATTCCCCAATTCATTACAAAACTGGGTTTCTACGCTAAGGCAACAGGACTCGATAAAAATATTTGGAAACAAAAAGGAAGGCAATTAAATCCCCTTTCGACTATAAATCAATTGATTTCACTCCAAATTTCTAATCCTGCCCTAAAGTCTCACATTCCAGAGAATGAAGAGATTCCAAATAAATCAAAGAAAACACACAGCAAGGGAGAGATGGTTACCTAGAAGAAGAGTACGCTCCACACACGGAAATCTTGAATCCTTGATTCCTGGATGAACCTTTCAAGAAGTTCCTAATCCTTTGCACACCTCAAATCACACCTTCAGCCGCACACAATGTTATTGAATCCAATCAGAGTTATTAGGGTTTCTCCCCTTATTTATAACAATCCCACAAGAACACTAAACTTCGCTTTTTCACTCTTTGGCCACAAGACTTCATTTTATTATTTTTCTTTCTAAACTGGGTTATTACAAAATAGATGAGAAAACCTTCAGTTTTGAAGGATCCCCCTCTACTGCTTCATTTGAAGAAAATCCTTTTTCTTCAAACTCCCTTCTCTCTTGTTCTTATTTCTTTGTGCATGAAACTTAGTGATTCTTAGATTGTTTAGATTAGGTTTACCTTATCTATTTCCCCAACAATCTGTAAATTGTGTTTTTAATTTACTTAATAATCAATAAACAAATTTGAAATTTATAATTTTGTATTTGTATTCACCCCTCCCCCTACTGCAAACTAAACCCTTGTAGTACCCTTATTGGGGCCAACAGAAATGAAGATAATGAGGACACACACGCATGCACAAAGATCCCTTCTTATCTTCTTACCTTAACTCTTTTCTCACACGATCCTCCGTCTACACACATACGTGCGCACACACAAACACACACACACACATACACACACACACACACACACACACATATATATATATATATATATATATATATATATATATAAGTTATGCACCCGTGCATGTTGCTGCACTGAGCATATCGACTTTGAAACTGATAACTAGAAATGGAACTCCTGTTTCGTGTCTTCTACTATTTTCCGCCATTCACGAAGTTAATTTCATGGTTTTATATGGTATATGAAATCAAGGTTGATATGTTTGGAATTGCTAGATAGCGGAGTTCTCAATGCGATAACATGTTGTTCTTAGATTTAAAAGGGCAATGTAGGCATTAACAGGTTGTTTTCTTTTTTTTTGCAACTTGTTTACAAAATAAAATCCAACATATATGTTATAAAAACCGGATCTTGATAAATCCTACAATCACTAATCATACATAAATTTGAACACTTTGTTTCCCTTCGTCTTTCATTTACATTTGTATTCAGTCAAAAAGTGTTCTTCAAAGCATACAATCATTGAACATACCAAATTTAATTGAAAAAGATTGGGTTTAGGATTACATTAAAGGCTAGGAGGATTTGATTTGTGTTATTTTCTTGGGCTGCTTCATGTGCTGCTATTTGAAAGAGAACCAAATACAATTTTATTTTATTTTTTTGGAAAAAGGAGACATAACCTCTTAGAAAAACGAAAAGGGCATACCCATTTTGACATGACAAAACACCTGTTAATGCAAAAAATCACCCAAAAGATAACTTAAGGTCGATGTGGAGCTTTAACAACTAAAGAAATGAATCACGCGACAAATTGTATGACAGATAAGCAAAATAGAAAGAGACGGGAGAATTTGGTGACGTGGAAAACACCGTCGAGGGTAAAAACCGTGGTCAACTATAGAAGTCGACGGTGCACTATGGTCGTCAAACAGGGACGACGTCCTTTAGTAATAAGTGTCATGAGTACAATAGATTTCAATTACAGAAGAAATAGACTTAATTGTAAGAAACTAATGTCGTGTGTTGTGCGTAAGAATGCTTCGTCGTGCGTTTCTTCGAAGGAAGATGTGAATGATTGTTCGAACACTTCGAGAATGCTTCTGGTAAGTTTCTGAGAATCGGTTGTTGATTGCAGAGGATTCGTTGTATAGCTCTGGAAATCAGATGTCTCGAATGTGTCTTTAGCCTTGGAATATATATGCTTTGGCATCATTAATGACCTTTATAAATGTGGAAAACGGTCCTTGGCATTGAATGCACTTGATTGTGGTCTTCAATTATGACCGTTGTCCTTTATGGTGCTTGACCTGCATTAAATAGCTATCAAAGAAACACTTGTCGACCGTTAGTAGGTTAGTGTCAAGGATAATTGTACGATGGTCGTCCGTTTCGGGGAATATTTCGATCGTACGACGGGGGTGCCTTGCTGGCGATAATCAAAGATACGGTCGTGCATAATTTAAGAGACCTTATCTTAATACAAGATTTGTTGTGCATAATTTAAGAGACCTTATCTTAATACATAATTTAAGAGACCTTACCTTATCTTAATCGTGAGGTGTGATTTTTTACCCAAACAGTTTGCCCCCAAATTTTGAATTTGGCATGCGAATTTAATCTTTAATTCCTAAGGTAACTGAATGGACATGTGTCAACCATCGAGTCGTCTCTGGTTCGAAAGAAACCGAATCGGTTTGAAGGTAACCGAAAAGTCGATAATGAGAAATAGTAAGGAAGAGAAAAGATTAGTATAAGCAAGATCTTGTTTATGAGATTAAACAATTCGCTCTTATACCACTTGTTGGTCCCGAAAGGGTTATATAAGTTTGTAGAAGGCTGGGGGGGGGGGGGGGGGGTTGAATACAAACACACAGATTTTACTTTTCTAAATTGTTTATTGGTATTTATCAAACAATTTACAACTTGTTGCGGAACAAGATTAAGGATTAAACCTAATCTAAACAAGTTATGAGAACACTAAGTTTCTTGCACTAGAATTAAGACAGAAAGGAGATAAGAATATTAAAGACTAATATTCTAACAATAAGTAGTAGAGAGAAGAAGAATGGCCGAGCACTTCATTTCTGAAGTAGAGTTCTTCTTATATACTGCATGCATTTAATGCATAGCAGTACAACTTTACACGTGGCAGCAACTGATTGGTTGCATGGTTTGACCTTTGTAGACAACCTTAGTAGCCGCATGATGTACAGTGTAGAATCAGAGTTGGTTGTACGATTCTGGACAAAAGGGATGTCCATTCTGACAGTTCGTATGGAGACGTGCAAGGGGATAAGACAAAAGTAACTTATAGAGGAAACTTCATGATCAGCGTTCACTGAACAGTACTTTATCAGCGAGTGACAAAGCTCAGCGATCGCTGAAGTCTTCTACTTGAAACTTCACGTTGAGTGGACAGGTCTTGTCTTCGCTGATATCCGCATCAGTTCATTAGTAGACTTGTCGCTGGTTCTTGGGCTTGATCTTCGACTTCAGCGTAGAACCTTTGTTGACGTGAAACTTGTCTTCAGGGATCATAGGTAAACAACTAAAACTATCAGCGATCGCCAACAAGACTGAACAGGCTCAGTGCTTTATTGATGAACAGTTTCACTGAACGTCTATTCTAAAAAGCATAAGTTTCTTATCAGCGGTACTGTAGAGACATAGTACTTATCAACGATAGTGAAACTCTAATACATATTGTTTACTTACAGTTTTCACTAAGTGTTTCTAAAAGAGTCATTATCAAATCACTGAGGGTTTGGATCAACATTTCTTAGTTTGTTTGGCATTTCTTCTTCAAATATGTGTTTTTCATTTAAAACCCTATTTTCCCAGTTTTTGTGATTGTGTTCGTATTTATGTGAAAATATGTGGTTATTTCAGATTTATGAAGAAAACAATGTATTGATTCTTCATTGCTGGTAAATGTTTAAAATTATTAGTGTTTATTTCCTCTTTTTCGATGGCAAATCCTAACTGGAATGCTACCTATATCGTTGGTTCTCTCACTAAACCCCCGTTTTTCTCAAAGAAGAGTATTCTCAATGGAAAATCCGAATGGTCAATTTTTTGAAACGGATAGACAAAAATATTTACAAATCCATATTAAATGGTCCATGTATCCTTATGATTGTTGTTCCTCATGTTCCAACTACAAAAGTCTTTGCCTATCAAACTCCAAAAGATGAAGATGCATGGAGTGATGAAGATCTTGCCAAGATGAAGGTTGATCACAAAGCTAAACGACTGTTGATAATGGCTATTCCAAATGATATACTCCAATCTCTTGACTCTTGCAATACATCAAATGAGATCTCAGATGAGCTTGCAAATCAATTAGAAGGAGGGATAAAGACCAAGAAGAATCGTAGAGCATAATACATCAATAACTACAACAACTTCTCTGCTCTACCTGAGGATAATCTCCAGCAAACCTATGATAGGTTTAATACCTTGGTCAACAAATATAGAAAGAATGAAGTTTACAAAACAAAAAAAACACAATATGTTGTTCTTCAAGAGCTTAAATAAAGAATGATTGCAGTTGTTAATGTCCCTGCAAACAAGTCAAGATCTGGAAGTTGGTCTTTACATGATGTTTTGTACACTTGCAGCTCAGGAGAAGGATGTGAACAGAAAGAAAACCACTCTTGGAGGGCCTATGACTCTAGTCTCTGAATCAAATGAGAAAACCAACTCAAGCTCATCTAGAGATATGTCATTTAGAGACAGTTCATCCAGGGACCATGAAAGAAGAAAAGGAAATAAGAAGGCACTGGTAATTCAGAGTGATGCTTAGACTAGAGATTTTGGTTCAGATGGAGATGATTTGAGTATATTTGGACAATCTTTAGCTCTAATCACTAAATAACTTTCCAATAAATTTGTCAAGAAACCATTTGAGAAGAGCTAAAGAGGAGATGGATACAGAGAAGAGAGATACCAGAAGCCAATCCAAGTTCATGACCAGAGACAAACTTAAAAGTATATATAGAGGGAAGAACCTAAAGATGAGAACGTTTTCAAAACCATTACGACAAATGAAAGATTCTATAGATATGGAAAACCAAGAATTTTGCTGTTGATTGTAAAGAAACTCTTCTGAAAGATACTGACTATTACAATAAAAAATACAAGTATAACTTCAAAGAGAGGAGCCTCATCAGAGTAGATGAATTATGTGTTGCAGGTAAATTATTCTTCAGAGCCTTTGAGACAAGCTCTACACAGAGAAACCTAACGTGATAATGATCAACAGACTTCAGAGCCTCTGAATAGCCAACCTCTATGCTCCAATACTTTGAAGATCAACTTTGTGAATACCTCTATCTCAGCTAGGTCATCCTATGGGAGACTGCCACGTCTACAAGAAGCGGTTATTTTTATGATTAGTGGCTGAATGATTGACTTTCCCTTTATTCCTATATAAATAGGAGGATTCTGTTTGTTAGGATAAACACACAAATACTGTCTCACACACACACTTCACACTGTAACAGCACACAATAGCTAGAGAGAGAAAGAGAGAGAGAGAGAGAGAGAGAGGCGAGTCTGAGAGATTTTTACACACATAAGTAGGTGTTCTTGGTGTGTTCTTCATTCTGTAATCTCAAATTCTTCAGTAAATCATATGGCAACGATGGCTTCTTGGATTGAATGTTTGTGTATGATCTCTCTATCTTTCTAGTCTGTTTTCTACCTGCTTCTCAGATTCATCAGTAAATCATTTATGATGCGTTTTCAGTTCTAGTTTTGTTTGTCCTTGCTAATGCTACTTTTAAGTTTCTTCTTGTGAGCTACTATATTGGTACTCCAACCTTTGTTTTCTTCCTCATCATTTGATCTTTTTATGTGTATGATATTTGGATGGTGGCAAGGCTACATCAACCTTTTGGCCTTATGATTACTGTAATGTGTGACATTTGGGTTTGGAGGGATAAGGGTGGTCTTATTTTGATCTGATGCTGAAATTCTCAAATTATGTTCTTGATTTGCTGTTGTTTTATAGCTTCTTGGTTCAAAGGAGATATAAGGATGGAATGTTAGATGTGGGTCTGTTTCCACAGTGATTTAAGGATAATCTATATGTTTTGTGTTAATGAAATTTGGATGTTAGTTCCCAAAATTTAAATGACCAGTGGTTTTTCTTCAAAGATGTAGTTAACATTGGCCACTGGTTCAAAAGCATGTTTGCAAAAGTCAGAAGCATGCATCCAACCAAATAGTGACACGTGTAAAGTCCTCCTGACATGGATTAAATGCATGTAGTATAAATAGGAGGATTGCACCTTCATTTTGAAGGTGGCTATCCCTGAACTTACTTTGTGCCTTAGAAAATTATCCTTAATTTTCTTTCTTTCCTTCTTTCTTTTTTATTCTTAGTGCAAGAATACTTAGTGTTTCTCATAGTTTGTTTCGATTGAGTCTTGTACTTAGTCTTATTCTGCAACAAGCTGTAAATTGTTTGATTTATCAATAAAACAATTTAGAAAGATAACAATCTTGTGTTTGTATTCAACCCCCCGTTCTACAAACTTAATACTTGTATAACCCTTCAGGACCAACAATCTTGGCATCATATCAAAAGTGATGGATTCCTAAGTGGTACAATTTTCTGGGCTTAGCCTCTCCATGGCTCTCTAATTAGATTGGGTGGAACTGGAGGAATAAGGGGACTAGGGATGGAGTAGAAAGAGCAAGATTTTGATTTTGGTTGGAGCCTTAGTAAGAATCAATTTGGCTTCCAATTTTCTCATCAATTTGGCTTCCAATCTGATGTAGTGAGTTCCTATTTTTTTTTAACGAACATATGATTTCGGTTGGAGCCCTATAATTAATTGATGATTTAGGTGGGACTGGTTTGCCAATAGTGATCCTCGGGGGTTATATGTTCAATTATTGATGTTGATTTGCATTCAGTTGATTCCTTGGTTTTATGATCACTTCTTTCATCGGACAAGGCATCAATATTTGTCGTCGGTTTCACTTCTGGGTGATTTGATCATGTTTGAGGATTTCAATGGGTTTTGGACGAATATGATTTTTATCAGAATTTGGATTTGAGCCTCTGATTATTTTAAATGGACAATGGGTTGGGATAAGCTTTTTATGGATGTGGACTCTTTTTTTATTTTGAGTATGGGCTTCACGGAAATTTGGATTGGTTTTTTAAGGAAATATAGATTGGATCATTTTATTTGGGACTCTGGATCTCAAATCTGAGCCATATAATTTGTACTTGTGACTTTTATATGGGTTTCAGGTTTTCTGCTCTCTGTGCTTCTTTAGGATTGTCCAATTTTTTTTAAGTTGGACTGCAAAATGGGCTTTAGAAGATTTGCTAGATGGGATCATTTTCGAGTTAGTTGTTGTTCGATAAAGCTTTGAGTTTGGGTTTCATTGTTTTGGGCCTTAATTGTATTGGGTCGTTTTTATTGTTGGTTTGGGTTTTAGTTGTAGGTATATTTTACAATTTATTTCTGAACTTTTTTTAGGACGGTGTTGTTTGGCTAAAAAATCACACCTCACGACCGACGCAGAAAAACGATAGACTTACTTCGCACAACAAGTCTTGTATTAAGATAAGTTCTCTTAAATTATGCACGACCGTATCTTTGATCGTCGCCAGTAAGGTACCCCCGTCGTACGACCGAAATATTCCCTGAAACGGACGACCGTCGTACAATTATCCTTGACACTAACCTACTAACAAT
Source organism: Saussurea involucrata (assembly GCA_033807775.1). Taxonomy (NCBI): domain Eukaryota; kingdom Viridiplantae; phylum Streptophyta; class Magnoliopsida; order Asterales; family Asteraceae; genus Saussurea; species Saussurea involucrata. Next base: position 76,853,700 of record CM066327.1, on the reverse strand, counting down.
CGATAAGTGTTTCTTCGATGGCTATTTAATGCATGGCACGCACCATAAAGGACAACGGTCATAACTAAAGACCACAATCAAGTGCATTCAATGCCAAGGACCGTTTTCCACATTTATAAAGGTCATTAATGACGCCAAAGCCTATATATTCCAGGACTGAAGACACATTCGAGACATCTGATTTCCAGAGCTATACAACGAATCCTTTGCAATAAACAACCGATTCACAGGAACTCACCAGAAGCATTCTCGAAGCGTTCGAACGATCATTCACATCTTCCTTCGAAGAAATGCACGACGAAGCATTCTTACGCACGACACACGACATTAGTTTCTTACAATTAAGTCTATTTCTTCTGTAATTGAAATCTATTGTACTCACGACACTTGTTACTAAAGGACGTCGTCCATATTTGACGACCACAGTGCACCGTCGATTTCTATAGTCGACCGTGGTTTTTACCCTCGACGGGGATTTCCGCGTCACCAAATTCTCTCGTCTCTTTCTATTTTGGTTATATGTCGTACGATTTGCCGCGAGATTCCTTTCTTTAGTTGTTAAAGCTCCACATCGACCTTAAGTTATCTTTTGGGTGATTTTTGGCATTAACAGTTTGGCGTCCACCGTGGGGCCCCATCTAGAGAAAATCTCCGACAAAGCGTACGTCCTACTAACTATTTCTTGAGCTATCTCTGTTTTTTCTGGAAATATCAGGGCAAGGAAATGTTTTCCATCAGAAAAATGGTCCAAAACCGAATGCTCGCAACCTCTTCGGACAGTAGAATGGTCCAAACCAAAGTCAAAATCAAGGAACCTTCTTTAGGAATCAGAATGGTCCACTCCAGAACCCGGGAGGCTTCTATGGTCCTTTGGGAATCCTGCTACAGAATTCAGGAAACTTTTTCAATTCCTAAGGAGGTCCGAATCAAAATGCTGGGAATACCTTCGGTCAACAAAATGGCCCAAGACCATTTTTTGGAGTTCCCCCTCAGGGACAATATCCACCACAGCACCTTTGACCACCGTCGTTGTTTCAGAATCTGACAATGCCAATGTCGTCGACAACATTTCGGCCGATTCCATTTCAAAATCAGACGATACCCATGTCATCGGTGACATTTCACACTGTCCCTATTCAGACTTCCTTCGTTCGATTCCAACGATGAGCATCCCGACGATGCCCCAGTCGACGTTCACTTTTCCACCTCAAGGAGATGCTACTGACTCGACATGTCACAATGGCTTCCAGATGAATAATGGCTTTGTCCCTGCAACAACTGTAGGGTCCAATCAGGACGACCCAGTCGCCCGACGCTTGAAATTTCTCGAAGATCATAACGAAAAGATGTTGTCGTTACTTTCAAATATTTTCGGGCGCTGCCGTCCCCGTCGACATCGAGCCCCACTCGGGATTCCAAGCATCCCCTTTTGTCGACGAAATCGCAACCGTCGACATCCCAAAAAAGTACAGTATTCCAACTTTTACGCCCAAGTATTCGGGAATAACCGACCCGACAGAAAACATCACCCAATACAAACAACTAATGTGGACCGCGTCAATCCCACATAAATACCAAGAAGTTTGTATGTGCAAGAGTTTTGGTGCGACCCTTACAGGAGCTGCTCTCTAATGGTTGATCAACCTCAAACTCAAAACCATCGACAAATTTGCTGAGTTGGTCAACCGGTTTTCACAACAGTTTGCCAGTAGTCGCAAGATGGAGAAGCAGACCAGTGACTTGTATTACGTCGCTCAAAAAGCTGGAGAGTCCATTCACAGTTATTTTAATCGATTCAACGCAAAAATGATCAGTATTCGAAACTGTGACATCAAAACCGCAATCGAGGCCTACAAACGAGGTCTTGACGACGACAGTTCAAGGTTGTACATCGACCTTAAAAAATACCCTCCAGAAAACTTTGAAGACGTCCGAGCTAGGACGTTGGCATACATGAGAGTGGAGGACGATATGGCGTTCCGTCGTAAGCATTTGGGCGACAAGAAATCCCTGGGGTAAAGAAACCGGATTTCAAATCCAAGGCGAACGTCAAAATGGAACCCATATGCCAGATATCGAACGTCCGATTAGAAAAGAAGAAGAATAATCCTACGACTAAGTTTCCTCAGTATCCTAAGATCTCCTCTTACGGGTTCAAGGGTACATCCAAGGACTTGGTCTAAGCCCTCAAGAATGTACAGTCAACCATTCGATGGCCCAAGAAGAGCGACAAAGATGACTCCAATAAAGACAAATCCAAGTGATGCGACTTGTGTAACGACTATGGTCACACGACGGATGATTGCGTAGCATTACAAAAGGAAATGGCTTGGCTTGTCCCTAAGGGTCATCTTCAAGGATTGATCGACAAAGAAGCAACGCCTGTCGATGATACACGACCAACGTCCCCTGTCCACGCGAAGTTCGTCAACTGTGTGACATGAGGATCGTACGTCTGTGGTCTAACTTATTCGACAGCCAAAAGGCACGCCAGCCAAGTATCGGACGAGTACCCGATTCCTCGGTCGTCAAGACCAAGACAAGAATTGGAGCTGGAAGCAATGCCCATAACATTCGACCAAGACGATATCCAAGACAACTGGCAGAAGCATCACGACGGGTTGATTATCCAGCTTACCGTTGGAAATTGTGCGACCAAAAGAGTCTTGGTCAATAGGGGAATTTCGGCTAATATTATTTTTCTCAGCACCATCAAGGCGATGGGTATCAACAAGTAAGAGATCGTTCGCCGCTCAACGACTCTGGTAGGATTCAATGGAGACTCGACCAACACTCCCCACTCTAGGGGAGGTCATTCTTCCAGTCTACGCTAAAGGGATCAACAAGCAGACAAAATTCAACATCATCGACTGTTCGTCAACTTACAACATAATTCTTGGTCGACCATGGATCCGCGACATGAAAGTCCTCCCCTCGACGTACCATCAGAAGATCAAGTTCCCAACACTGTGGGGAGTCCAAGAGATTAAAAGTGAACAAAAGACCGCTCGTGATTGCTACAAGGTGACGTTGAAATCTCAGGAAAATGACATCTAGCAATTACAGTCTGTCTTGAGAAATCCAGAGTTAATAGGTCGATTGGCAAAAATGGAGCATATATCTCAGTAGTTACGACATCGACTTTAAGCATAGGACGACGATGAAATCGCAGGTCCTAGCAGACTTTGTCGCTGATTTCAGTCCTGAACTAGAGAAAGAAGCACAAGATGAGACTTTTACTGTAGCGACTACAAACGACACGACCTAGATGCTACACGTCGACGGTTCATCTAACGCCAGGGGGCAGGTCTAGGCGTCATCTTAAAGTCGCCACAGGGGGGGTAAGATGGTGTACTACACCCATACGATGCGACTTCAAAGCCACAAACAACGAAGCTGAATATGAAGCCATGATCGTGGGAATGAACATGGCCCACGACTTGGGGGCAACTAGGGCTGACAATGGGTAAGGGTAACACCGTTACCCGTTATGTTTCGACCCGTTGGATAAGGGTATGGATAAATAAAATGTTATCCATTTATCCACTAATCCATTACCCGTTTACCCGAAATTTTTGTGGGTATGATATGGATAAACGATATTTTTCGTTATCCATTACCCGTTACGATATAATATATATATATATATATATATATATATATATATATATATATATATATATATATATATATATATATATAAAATTAAATATTAGTGTGTATGTATACATAATTATATATTATTAATATTCTTTATAATGTTGTCGTATATTAATATGTACTTTAATTTCCTTTTTATATTTATCGAGTAAAATATTTCATGATGATTAAACGAGAAACAAGACGGGTTCAAGAAAATAAATACAATGAAAAATGTTAGTCTTGTAATTTTTATATATATATTTTAATATTATACTATGATTATTCTTTGAAAATAATAAAATGTTTAGTATACATATTAGATATAAAATAGTAACTATATATATATATATATATATATGAGCTTATGTTTTACTTAGATATTTGAGATTTAACGATATCAATTATAGTTTAAAATAAAATTTTGTTTTACCATTTGTCCATTACCCGTTTCGTTACCCGGTATTTTTAATGGGTAGGGTAGGATATGGATAAGGGTTTTATGAGATAGATAATTACCCGTTTAGTTCTCCGTTATTTTAAATGGATTGGATAACGGATTAACCCTTACCCTACCCATACCCTACCCGTTGCCAGCCCTAGGGGCAACCCGACTTTACGTCAAAAGTGATTCCCTATTAGTCGTCAATCAGATGAATGGGGAATTTGCGGCAAAAGACTCCAAGATGACAGCTTATCTTAAAGTAGCCAAAGAAAAGTCAAAAATGTTCGATCCATTCTCAATCGAGCAAATCCCAAGAGATCAAAATACTCAAGCCGACGCGCTAGCAAATCTTGGGTCTGCACTCAGTAAGCCATCGTTCGACACCATCCCTATGATCCATCTGGTGACCTCGTCTATCAAGGATTCTGAATAAATTCATGTCCTCGACGAAGAAAATGGTTCTCTTGCAAAACCCCCTAGATTTTCCAGAGATAACTTTAATCTATGGAAAAATAGGATGATACTCTTCTTAGAAGGTGTAGACCCTACTATGCCTTATTACATCGAAAACGGCCCATATATTCCTGTTAGAATTGATCCTGAAGTTTCGGGAAATGCTACTAGAGCTGCCATTCCTGAAAGATTGGTTCCCAAGGAAATTCATATGTGGACTGATGAAGATAAGAAGAAAGTGGCTATCGACACCGAAGGCAGATCCATTCTTTCTATGGATCTTCCTGACGAAGTCTACCATTCCATCATGAACCTGAAAACCTCCAAAGCCATGTGGGACACAATCTGTGTTCAATATGAAGGAACGTCTGAAGTCCAAGACTCAAGAAAGATCAACCTGGTAAGACAGTACGAAAGCTTCATTTGTGGTAAGAATGAATCTCTCTCTGAAGTACATCAACGCTTTAACTCCTTAAAAATAGATTTGAAGACTGTTGGTAAGGAATATTATAACTTTGAAGTTCTGACAAAGTTTTTAGAATGTTTACCTCAAAGCTGGGACAGTTATTCAATGTGTCTCAAGCTATCTAAGGATCTAAAATCTATGACTCTTTCTACCTTAAAAGACACTATGCTCAATCATGAGCAGTCGAGTCATCTTAAGAAGAATCTTGTAAAAGATTCCAAAAGCACCCATGTTGCTTTAATCTCAGAGTCACCTTCCACTCAGCGATCCACTGTCACTATCACTGAGTTGGAAACTAACTCTGAATGCTCATCAGATGCTGATTCTTCAGATCTTGATGAATCTATGGCTCTCCTATCTAATAAGTTCAGAAGATTCGCCAAAAAGAAAAATTTCAGAAAGAACAAACCTCTCGCACTCACCGACAAACCTAGATCATCTACTCCTGTTGATAATGCTACTGCTACTTGCTATAACTATGAAAAGATAGGACATTTTGCTAGCGAGTGCAGGTCAAAGAAAGTTTCTAGACCCTCAGCTTTCTCCAAGAAATCCTCTAACCCCAGGGATAGAGATGACAAGCACAAAAAGCTGAAAGAAAAGTATGCAAAGCTGAAAGGCGTTAAGAAGAAAGGCAAAGGCCTGATCGTTGACTATGATTGGGCTGCTTCTGATGAAGAAGAATCATCTGACTCTGAAGATGATGATGAGGCCAATCTCTGTCTCATGGCCAAAATTGAAGACGAGGAAGAAAATTCTGACATTCCCTCTACTTCAGCCTCTGCTACCAAGGTATCACCTTCTTTCTTTACACATATTTCAGATATTGATGAAGCTGATAGTCTTCGAAAGATCGATCTCCTAACTATTAGTTTATATGATGCCATGAATGGTAAAACTGTTATTGAAAATCAAAACCTTGATCTCGCTAAACAACTTAAAAATTGTCACCTTCAAATAGAAAAGCTTTCTAAAATTGAAGAAAATTTAAAAGATCAAGTTCATATAAATCAGCTAGGCAAAATCGAGCGCGAAGAAGCTATCGCTGCATTAAAAGCTGAAAAAGCTACTGTTGAAGGATGGTGTAAATCCTCAACAACGATCACTGAGATAATTAAGTCTCAGATTCCCCTGAGTGACAAACGTGGTCTTGGTTACAAAGCTGACGCTGAAAAACCAACCACTGATCATTCCATGCTTAAGTTTGGAATGTTCGTGTCCTCAATCTCTGACACTTCCTCATCTCAGTGTTCCTCTTCAAAAACCCCCATCCCTGAGGAAAAACCTACCTTAATCACTAAAGATAAAGGTAAAGAAAAAGTTTTAAATCAAAAACCTCAGAAGGGTACATTTGTACCAAAACTGAAGGCTTCTAAAGCTTCAGTGACTTATCCTTCTACTTCTAAGAACAAGGTCCCTGGATTTATTCAGCGATCTACTCCTAGAATCAGAGTGGATATTATTGGTAAGAAATTCGAAGAACTGATTGTTCCTCCCATTTCCAATGCCAAAGGTATACTTGGTGTTGGCCCTGCTCATTTAAAATTAAAGGGTAAGCATGCAAATGGTCCTAAAGCTACTTTTAGCTATAGGAAATGTTATCACTGTGGACTTACCGATCATATTGCTAGTAAGTGCCCCACAGCCACCAAAGCTGAAAAATTAGCTAAGGTGAAGATTTCTGACCCTAAGGCAAAGAAGACCATTGAGGTTAAGAAATTAACCAAAGTGAAGACAAGTTCTGAAGCTGAATCTTCAAATGCTGCGAAGATTGCTGAACCTTCCACTTCCTCTACTACCACTAACAAGTGTTGACCCATGGTTAAATGGGTGCCCAAGTCAAACTAATCATCCTTTGTTTGCAGGTTCGGAAGGGTATCTGGTATCTTGATAGCGTATGCTCTAGACACATGACTGGAAAGAAACACCTGCTCACTGAATACAAGGAAGAGACGGGTCCCTCAGTGACCTTCGATGGAAATGGAAAAGGCTATACCCGAGGTTTTGGTGTACTCTCAAATGGTACAACAACCTTTGGAAGAGTTGCATATGTTGAAGGACTGAAGCATAATCTTCTAAGCATTAGTCAGCTATGTGACAAGGATAACAAAGTGATTTTCACTAAGGAATCTTGTTTTGTCACTGACAAAAAGGAGAAGATAGCTCTCAGCGGTTATCGTCTGGAAAATGTTTACGTTATAAATATGGACTCAAAAACCACTGAGAACTCCTGTTTCTTCTCAAAAGCCTCATCTGATGTCAACTGGCTACGGCACAAGAGGCTCTCTCATCTCAACTTCAAGACACTGAATACTCTTTCTTCTAAAGAGTTAGTCACTGGTCTACCTCATTACTCATACGCCAAGGAGTCCTTATGTTCAGCGTGTGAGAAAGGGAAACAGACCAAAGCAAGCTTCAAATCTAAGCAAGTTTCCTCAGTGTCATCTCCTCTACAACTTCTCCATATGGATTTGTTTGGCCCTGTTAACAAACAATCCATCGCTGGAAAGAAATACACACTGGTCATAGTTGATGAATTCTCTCGCTATACCTGGGTAATGTTTCTTTGTTCTAAGAGTGACACCCCTGAAGAACTCATCACTTTTGTCAGGAAAATGGAAGTCCTGAACAACATGACCGTTCGCTCAATAAGGAGTGATCATGGTACTGAATTCAAAAACAGTTCTCTTGATTCCTTCTTTGAAAGAAAGGGTATTTCTCACAACTTTTCTTCAGTGAGTCACTGAAAGAAGAAATCAAACTATCATCGAAGCTGCACGTTCAATGCTCAGCGATTCTCACCTACCTACTCAGTTTTTGGCAGAAGCCGTCAACACTGCTTGTTTTACTCAAAACAGGTCGCTGATTGACAAAAGATTCAAGAAGACAGCCTATGAACTTTTCCATAGGAGAAAGCCTTCAATTAGCTTTCTTCACATCTTTGGATGTCAATGTTTCATACTGAACAACAGAGATGCCCTTGGAAAGTTTGATCCTAAGGCTGATGATGGAATCTTTCTTGGATATTATTCAATCCCTAAAGCCTTTAAAGTCTTCAATTGAAGAAGACAAATTGTTGAAGAAACTATCCACGTCACCTTTGACGAATCCCGTTCAGCGAACTCTAGACCTTCTACTGATACTGAAGAACTGAATCAATGGTTGTTTTCTCATTTTGGTGATTCAGAAGACATTCCCACTCCTCCATCTCATACTCATCCCGCTGAAGATGATTGACCCTACCATCATCCCAAGCATGCAGACAAGTGAAGCTGAAACATCATGGGTCTCAGTTGTTCCTCTAAACACTATGCCTGCCTCTGAACCTTCTATCTCTGATATACCATCGTCTTCTCAGCAATCAGTGAATGAAATGACTTCTGCACCTCTTCCTCTCTTAGCTGATGTACCAGAAGTTGCTGAAGCCTCATCTTCAGCTCCTCAAGTTCAGGTTGAGTCAGCGACTTACGCTCCGGCTCAACGATGGACTATAAATCACCCTATTGAACAAATTCTTGGTGATCCAAACTCTGGTGTTCAGACTCGATGAAGTGCAGGTAATATTTGTTTATTTATTAACTTTATTTCTCTGATTGGACCAAAGAAAACAGATGATGCCCTCCAAGATCCGAACTGGGTCAGCGCTATGTAAGAAGAGCTGACTGAATTTGAAAGAAACAAAGTTTGGAAGCTTGTTCCTCGTCCATCTGACAAGTCAGTGATAGGCACTAAATGGGTCTATCGAAACAAGTTGGATGAACATGGAACTGTAACCCGCAACAAGGCTCGACTTGTTGCTCTGGGATACAGACAAGAGGAAGGTATAGATTATGACGAAACCTTTGCTCCAGTGTCTAGACTAGAAGCGATTCATCTATTCTTAGCTTACGCTGTACACAAAGACTTCAAAGTTTATCAAATGGATGTTAAGTCAGCATTCCTAAATGGAAAGCTAAATGAAGAAGTCTACGTGGAACAACCTCCAGGATTCTCAGATCCTAAGCATCCAGGTTATGTTTATAAACTGGATAAGGCACTCTATGGCTTAAAGCAAGCTCATCGTGCATGGTATGACACTCTCTCTACCTATCTCCATATTGAAAAATTTGAGCGTGGTCAAATCGATAAAACTCTATTTTTCAGGAAAGTAAAAGGTCATATTATTCTTGTTCAAATATATATCGATGATATTATATTTGGTTCTACTAACCCTGACATTTGTACTTGTTTCGCTGATAGAATGAAAGATGAATATAAAATGAGTATGATGGGTGAGCTAACATATTTCCTTGGTCTTCAAATCAAACAAAATGAAAAAGGAACTTTCATTAATTAGGGAAAGTATGTTAAAGATATGCTGAAGAAATTTGATTTGACTCAGAGTTCAGCTATGAAAACCCCTACGGCACCACCGCTGACACTAAATAAGGACCCTTCTGGAAAACCTGTTAATGTCACAGCGTACAGTGGGATGATCGGCTCTCTCCTGTATCTTACAGCTAGCCGACCTGATATTATGTATGCAACCTGTTTGTGTGCACGATATCAAGCTGAACCTAAGGAATCTTATTTGATCGCTGTAAAGCGAATCTTTCGTTACCTTAAGGGTACTCCTAACCTAGGTCTTTGGTATCCCAAAGACTCAGGGTTTGTTCTAATCGCCTATTCAGATAGTGATTTTGCAGGTTGCAAATTGGATAGGAAAAGCACCACAGGAGGCTGTCTGTTCCTGGGTGGAAAGCTGGTGAGTTGGACAAGTAAGAAGCAAAACTCAGTGTCCACCTCAACCGTTGAGGCTGAGTACTGAGCCGCTGGAAGCTGTTGTTCTCAGGTTTTATGGATGCGAAATCAACTACTGGACTATGACCTTCAGCTCTCAAAGATTCCAATCTATTGCGACAGCACAAGTGCCATCGCTATAGCAAATAATCCAGTGCTACACTCAAAGACCAAACACATCGAAATCAGGTATCATTTTAACAGAGATCATGTGATGAATGGTGATATAGAACTTCATTTTATCCCAAATAACTTTCAGTTAGCTGATCTGTTCACCAAACCTCTTGATGAGACAAGATTTAACTTTCTCATCAGCGAGCTTGGAATGCTGAACTTAGAAGAGTAAAATATTCAGCGGTTCACATTTGATCAGGGATAAAACAAACTTGTATAACCCATACTTATCACCTACTCTCTGAACAAAATTGATTCGCTGATATCAAGGTATGTTCTCTCTTGCTCGCTGACGTTCGCCTAGAACTGAAAGATTTCAAAACAAATTGCATCGCTGAATATCTCTTCCTTTCAGTGATACTTTTGAAATTTCTAAATCTAACACTGATATTTCTGATTCAGTGCTTCATGTTATCAAAAATATCCCTGAGTTTTTCAAAACCTTAGAGACATCCTAAAATATGAAAGGACGTTCATGACGTCATCACAACGGATAAGTAATGGCACGTTTTCTCTGACACGTTCGCCCGTTTCGACTTCCTTGTCCAATCAAATTCAAGGGACGTGTCCGTGTCATCATGAAAAACTTTCCCGCTCATTGTTTTTCTCTCTATACTCTCACTATATAAACCCTTTGAGTTTATATTTTTACCTTTACGCGAACATCATCTTTTTCAAGCAAGAAATCTCTGTTGCATTCAAACTATTTTCTTCAAGAACTGTTCATCTTCATCTTCAACAACTAAGGTTAATATTCTTATTATTTACCTTTTGTTAAACTTGTTTCTGATCTCATTCTTGTTTTTAACAGATCAAACAAAAGAACGTTTTTAAAATGAAATCATTTTCTTTTCATGATTTTATGAATACAATCTTCATGGTTGTTCTTCAAGTTTAAAACAAAAATCTTAAACTTGTTCTTCATATGTTTTTCCAGAATCCTTACTTTAAAAGAAAACTGGAAAATAAGGCATTCACTAGTTTTGAATCTTTGCCAAAACTAGAAAAACCCTAATTTCTACTATACCCTAAAACCCTTATTTTGGATATTTTATTCATTTTAAGATCTTTTGTTCCTATTCTTATATTATAAACAGAAATGGCATCCACTACTGAAGCTCCTACCTCCAAGTCTCCTACTGCTGCTGAGAAAGTGATTCTCACAAAAGCTCCTCAAGTTAAGTTCAAACTTGAGCAAATTACCTTCCAACACAACAACCCATATGCTCTCTTTGATTTCCCTTAGAAGAAGCAGGTCACACATCTTTATGATGATGTGAACTTTCTCAAAACCTGTTCTATATCGACAACTCTGACTATTGCACCCCCTGCTCATCGATCTCTTCTAGCTCAGTTCTGGTATACTGCCAGAAGAGCTCAGGTACCCTCTCCCAAAGACCCAAAGAAACTACTTGATGTCATTCTGTGTGACACCAAATATGGCACTTCCAAAATCAACCCTCATACTATCAGGCGTGCACTAAACCTCTGTAAAACCCCAAAAATCCTAATTCAATCTATAAGCGAATTTATTTGGAATTCTTAAAAGGACGTGGTTTTGCTTTGGAGTGTGGAACACGTGATACTAATTAGACCTCTCAAGAATTTTGGCCAAGTTTGGGCTCGGTACAAGTCCAGCGAGTATGACACTCGCGATAGTGACAAGGTCACAATCGTGGTGTCACTATCGCCCCATATGTACCGAGAGATATGCGATAACGGGCGAGTATGCCCGGCGATAGTGACAGTGTCACTATCGCGGTGTCACTATCGCCGACGGGTCCTGAGGGTTTTTAACCCACGCCTTTCAGTTTTCTTTCATTTCTATTCCATATCTCTCTCTACTCTCCCAAACCGAACCCTAATCCTTCAAAACGATTTTGAAGCCCTTGAAGCCAACAATCTTGTAAATTAAAGCCTCTCTCCCTTCTCTTGTCAAGGATTTTTAGGTTGAGGTTAGTATTCCTCATCTCATTTCCTTTTTGGTTGGATTCCTACACTTTCTAGAGTTTGATCTAACCCTCTCCTAAAACCTTTCCTTTCTTTAGATGAAATGAAGAATGAGGCTCACTTTGGTTACACTAGAAGTGTTTGGTGGGTAGATTCACTTGATGTTTGAGGTAATCTTCTTCTCTTCATTTTGGAAATTAGGGTTTTGATCTATTGGTGATTTTGGGTGTAATATGTTGGGGGAAATGATTCTAAGTGTTTGAGGATAAATACTTATGGTTGGAAACTTATGGATTTAGGTTTTGGAAGATTTGGACTTGAAGATACGGACTTCTTCAAAGGAGCATATGTATGGGAAAATCTAGATTTAGCATAATCTAGCAAGGTGAGTTCAAGTTGACTTGTGAGAACTTTGTACATGCCAAAATTGTTGGGGGATTTCGTGGAAAATCCGTGGGAGAGACAGAGTGTATGGAACTTGATAAAAGACAGAGATCGCGTGAGAGCTCGCTTTCCGTAAGAGATATTTCGACCCTATACTGCCAGGGTATCACGAAAATCTCTCGAGGATAATCTCTATTTTTCAATGTCTCGATTAAGGCAGAAATCGATTCATACTTATACACCTTTAGAGAATCGTAACCGACCTATTTTGAATACTGATAATAATCTCTCATTTAATGAGATTGATTGTGGAATTAATGACGGCAGTTACAAACGTGAAAAACCAGTCCAGACGCCGGCGCTACTTTCCGCGCTAGACAACTGGCTCCACAAAGGGCGCGGGTAACATTCCAGAGCTTGGTGCCAGACTTGGCGCTAGCCAACTGGCGCCACAAAGGGCGCAGACAACTTTCCAGAGCCTGGCGCCAGTCTTGGCGCTAGCCAACTGGAGCCAGTACTGGCCTCGACACCCAGCTCATGAAACCACTTTGTAACTTGTCGATTTTAACCGTCCAACAATCATGGGTTCTAGTTAGCTTACACGAGTGTGCACTCCACACCTCCTAACTCATGTTATAGCTTAGCTAACAACCCCATTATTATCTTTGTGAATCCAATTACATAAAATGAACATGATGATTTCACTAAAATCACCAACATTCCTCCCCCATTTTAGTGCAATCCTTGATTCACAAAATAAAAGTTCAATACAGGTAAACAAACTCATGTATAAATGAAAATATCTAAAAGATTGAATTTCCATCTTAGTACATTACACGTTTCAAATACTTGAGAATCCGGGTGTCCTATGGATTGAACCCGTCAACCCATTTGAGTACCAGAAAATAACATACACATGAATTTAAAAGACTCTCTAAAGTATAAACTTGACACTATACATGCCATGTGTCCTTATCCATTCGTGAGTGTATCAAAGCCAAGTCCAAGCTTCTTGAAGCGGCCACACTTCACACTCATATAGGTAGTTCTTTTCTTCATCCACCTGCACATGCATTTTTGCAAAAGAACAATTACCTCCTTCACTTGCAGTACCGAACACATACCGTGGGATGATCATCTTGTGCTCCAATCCCTTAGAGCGAGCTTTCCCATTGAATTCAACTTCTAACGTTGTATTATAAGGGAATTGGGTATCTCACCGTTAGAGATTTAGATGGACTTTAATCCCATCCCTATCACCGACTTGTGAACCAAGTCCCTAGCTAACCCCTTCGTCAAGTGGTCCGCTAGATTTTGCTGTGACCGAACAAATTCAACCGAAATCACCCCATTCGTGATTAGCTCACGAATCATGCTATGTCTAACACCTAAGTGTCTAGACTTGCCATTATACACTTGACTATAAGCTTTAGCCAAAGTAGCCTCACTATAACAACGGATAGAAATGGGTGATATTGGTTTCGGCCATAACGGAATTTCATGGACCAAATTCCTTAGCCATTCCGCCTCTTTACCGGCAGCGGCTAATGCCACAAATTCCGACTCCATAGTCGAACTCATGATGCAAGTTTGCTTCTTGGAAGCCCATGAGATGGCACCTCCCCCAAGCAAGTACACCCAACCACTCGTAGACGAGTGATCTTCCAAATTGGTAATCCAACTTGCATCCGAATATCCCTCCAAAATTGAAGGAAACCCGACATATGACAAACCATAATCAATGGTTTTCTTCAAGTATTTGAATACTCGTCTTATCACTTGCGAATGATGAATACTAGGATTACTAGTATACCTACTCAACTTTCCTATGGCAAAAGCGATATCCGGCCTAGTGCTTGTCACGGCATACATCAAGCATCCAATAGCCTTTGAGTACTCGAGTTGTGACACCGCTTCACCCGAATTGGGCATAAGCTTCACACTCGGATCCCATGGAGTACTCACCAGAGAACAATCAAAGCAATTAAATTTCTTTAATACTTTCTCCATGTAGTGAGATTACGTAATTGCAATCCCTTTGTTCTCACGATTGATCCTTATACCAAGGATCACCTCCGGCTCTCCCATATCTTTCATGGAGAAACTCAACGACAAAAACTCTTTGGTTTTCCCAACTTGATTTTGGTCGGTGCCAAAGATCAACATGTCGTCAACATATAGGCAAATGATTACACCGTTACCGGATGTGTCAAATTTGCTATATACACACACACTTGTCCGCTTGGTTTATCACAAAACCATTGGACAAGATAACCTCATCAAATTTCTGATGCCATTGTTTGGGTGCTTGTTTCAGCCCATACAATGATTTTACAAGTTTACACACCTTATGCTCCATTCTGGGCATAACAAAACCTTCTGGTTGTTTCATGTAAACTTCCTCTTCCAAGTCACCATTCAAGAATGCCATTTTGACATCCATTTGGTGAATCACTAAATTGTGGATAGCTCCTAAGGCTATCAACAATCTAATCGTGGAGATCCTTGCAACCGGGGCATAAGTATCGAAATAATCGATGCCTTCCCGTTTCCTAAAGCCTTGGATCACTAATCGAGCTTTGAACTTGTCGATTGACCCATCCGCTTTCATCTTCCTTTTGAAGATCCACTTGCAACCCAAAGGTTTGCAACCCGGTGGCAAGTCCGATAATACCCAAGTATTATTTCCCATGATGGAGTCCATCTCATCATGTATTGCTTCTTTCCAGAAAGCAACATCTTGAGACTGCATAGCCTCATCAAATGATTTTGGATCCTCCTCAATATTATAACAGTAAAGGAATTGGGATCCAATCTCATCTCTTGATCCCTCTACCAAGTATACTTGGAAATCGGGACCAAAGGATTTTTCAATCCTTCCTCTTTTGCTCCTTCGAAGCATCGGAGATTCGGTTGAAACAATAGCTTGTTCTTTAACCTCACTAGTTTCACTAGTACATGGAACTATGTCCTTTGGCCTCGGCATTGAAGAGAATCTAGCCTCATCAAAAATCACATCTCTCGATTCTATAACGGTGTGAATCGCTATAGAATCATTAGGTTCAATAACATAGAACCTATAAGCTTTGGAATGCTCAGCATATCCAACAAAGATGCAATCAATACCCTTTTCACCCAAAGTCTTCCTTTTGGGTTCGGGTAGTCGAACAACCGCTCGACAGCCCCAAACTCGATTATAACTCAAGTTCGGCCTTTTCTTGAACCAAAGTTCATATGGGGTAATCTTGTTCCTTTTATTGGGAACTCGATTCAACAAGAAACAAGCCGTTAGCATGGCTTCACCCCAAAATCCATCAAGCAATTCATTTGCAATCATAAAGCAATTCATAAAGTAACATAAATAGAATTTTTAAACAAAATTCACTTGCAATATAAACAGAATTTAAACAAAATTCATTTGTAACATAAGCAGAATTTTAAACAAACTTCATTTGCAATATAAACAAAATTTTAAACAAAAATTCATTTGCAACAAAAAACAATTCAATTGCATCATAAACAAAATTTGAAACAAAATTCTTTCATTCAAATTTAACTTAAACATGTTATTCAACATAAAACCAAATCCTACAAAAGAGCCATCCTTTGACAAGATAAACTTGTCCGACTCACAAAATTGCCTATATCCTAACTTATTCAAGATGTTACTGGAAACCAAATTCTTTCGAATTTGTGGTACAAACAAAACATCAAAAAATTCAACTATTTTGCCAGAATTAAATTCTAGCCTAACTGAGCCACGTCCATGAATGGTAGCACTCGACTCGTTCCCCATGTGTATCATTGATCCGTCTTCAACCGGTTCCATAGAGGCGAACCAACGGCGATCTTTGAACACATGACTTGTAACACCCGAGTCAATCCACCAAGCAACATCATCATCCTGTACATAAACAGATTCGGATATTAGTGGTACATAATTCACATTTGAATTAAAACCAAAGACAAAATCATGACCTTGTTGTGGGTTTTGATCCTTGGATCCTTGCCCAACACCACTTGTGCTTGCTCCACCCTTATTCTTGACCACCCGACAATCCCGCTTGAGATGGCCGGTCATCCCACAGGTCCAACAGGTTAATTTAACCTTCTTGTTGGGCCCTTTCTTGGCTTCGTTGAACTTTCGTTTTCCCTTGAAATTATTAGTCTTTCCCTCTTCAACCATGTTCACCGAAGGTGTAGAAACCTCTTTTGTCTTAGGTTTCTCAGCCTCTTGCGCCCGACGAGATTCTTCTATGCGCAAGTGACTACCGAGTTGTACAAGGGACAACTCTTCCTTCTTGTGTTTCAACATGTGTTTAAAGTCTTTCCAAGAGGGGGGCAATTTATCAATTATGCTCGATACGGAGATGGATTCGTCCATCTTCATATCATGTTGAGCATATTGGCCGAGAATGCGAAGGAGCTCATTGTATTGCTCCATCACCGGCCTTGAGTCTACCATTTTGTAATTATTAAAATTACTCACCAGGAACTTCTTACTAGAAGCATCCTCCGCCATGTATTTGGACTCAAGAGAGTCCCATAGCTCTTTGGCAGATTCCACGTTTTGATAGATATCGAAGAGTGAGTCACACATACCGTTTAAGATGTGGCCACGACAGATGTAGTCATCGTTCTCCCACTTGCCACGACGACGGGTCACCTCCAATGTCTCGTTCTCCATCACCTCCGGTATTTGGGTGCTTAGCACGTACACGACCTTCAATGTCGTCAACAAGAAGTGCATCTTCTTCTGCCATCTATGGAAATCAACGCCCTCGAACTTCTCCAATTTTGAGAAATTGGACGTCATGTCTCTCACGGACTGTTCACTTGCCATCTCTCTTCACGAAGACAAATATCTCTTACGATTGTTGGGGGATTTCGGGGAAAATCCATGGGAGAGATTGAGTGTATGGAACTTGGATAAAAGACAGAGATCGCGTGAGAGCTCGCTTTCCATAAGAGATATTTCGACCCTATACTGCCAGGGTATCACGAAATTCTCTCGAGGATAATCTCTATTTTTCAATGTCTCGATTAAGGCAGAAATCGATTCATACTTATACACCTTTAGAGAATCGTAACCGACCTATTTTGAATACAGATAATAATCTCTCATTTAATGAGATTGATTGTGGAATTATTGACGGCAGTTACAAACGTGAAAGACCAGTCCAGACGTCGGTGCTACTTTCCACGCTAGACAACTGGCGCTACTTTCCGCGCTAGACAACTGGCGCTACTTTCTGCGCTAGACAACTGGCGCCACAAAGGGCGCGGGTAACATTCTAGAGCTTGGCGCCAGACTTGGCGCTAGCCAACTGGTGCCACAAAGGGCGCGGGTAACTTTCCAGAGCCTGGCGCCAGTCTTGACGCTAGCTAACTGGCGCCAGTACTGGCCCCGACACCCAGCTCATGAAACCACTTTGTAACTTGTCGATTTTAACCGTCCAATAATCATGGGTTCTAGTTAGCTTACACGAGTGTGCACTCCACACCTCCTAACTCATGTTATAGCTTAGCTAACAACCCCATTATTATCTTTGTGAATCCAATTACATAAAATGAACATGATGATTTCACTAAAATCACCAACAAAAATATGTGTTTTTTTTAAGTACTTGTGTGCTTTATGTGAAATTATCTTTTGTTGAGTTATTTGGTGGGTTTTGATTTAATCAAAGTGTTAAATTCTACATATCCTGTAAAACACCCATAATTGGGGATTTTGAGTGATTGATGAATAAATCACGAGTAAAAGAGGTTTTGTTAATTTATTGTATAAGTAAAGAGGATTGGGTCAAAATACACTTTTAGTGTTTTGTGATTATGTGATAACAACGATGTGGCGTATTTTAAAGTGTGAATGTGTGGGTTGGGGAGTTGGGTAAATCCGACCATGTGAATGTGTTGAGAGTTGTAAACATTTATTTTGGGGCCGATGGCCAATTGAGGAATTAAAAGGTAAAGATTTTGGGTAATAACGCATTTTGGTTTACGTAACCGTGTGAGTGAAACGTATTTAACCAAACGTTTATTTTGACCTTAAAGGCTTGACTCATACTCAAATGAGTCTTTTGAGTGTTTGCCGATTTTAGAGACTCGAGGTGGAGTCTTGGATGTGTTATACGCTTAAGTGCATTTTATATATGTGCCGGTTTGAGTGTTGGTCTTATGTGTGAAGACCGTTCGATGTTTTCGTGTTCTTAATACCTTTGGGACTAATGAACCTCGGTGAATTATATGCATTGTTGAGTTATGGAAGAGTTGCACATACGTATACATATAGATGCATTTTCATTTATATGAACTGATGTTGATAAATGATCATTAGATCTTTTGAGCAGAGGGTTCAGTTTTGGACTCGGTTGAGTCTTGATGGCATTCGCCCGGTTTTAATAAGCTCGACGTGGCTTGGGGTTTGCATTGCATGAGTTGCATCATATTTGAGGTTTACGTGATTTGAATGCATTAGTTATTCTTTTGGGGTCATGTATTTATATTTAAGTCGAGTAAGCTTGTTTCGGATGGTGGGTTTTCCCAAGGTAAAGATCCAGTAGGATTGAACTTGATGGCTTGGACTAAAGACCTAGTATGGTTGATGTCTAAGAAGGGCTAAAGACCTAGTATGGTTGATGCTGAAAATGGACTAAAGACCTAGTATGGTTGATGTCTAAGATGGACTAAACACCTAGTATGATTGATGCCGAGGATTGACTAAAGACCTAGTATGGTTGATGTCATATGTTTTCCACATCCAAGAAGCTTACTTGCATTTATTTAATCGTGGTTTAATTTATGTGTTTGCCACATTCGATGAGATCGGGTCTCCCCCGTCACCGAAGGTGTGGATTTCGGGTATTTTATATATTCACAGTGTTGAGGTAATGTTACATGCATATGGATTGTTTTCCATGATTGATGGACAGATTTATGTTACATTCTTATTGGATGTTTTAACTGCTGGAGTTTTATTCGCAGTGGCGATTATTTGAGAAATTATTATTAATTAACTCTTGATGTGAGTTTTGGATTTGAGTCCTTTGTAGAGAAACGATTTTCATTGGAAGCTTTCCTCTCAGAAACTGTATGCGTTTGGAAAATGGGTTGTCGATGTCTTTTATACAAACCATTTTTGAAAATCATTTATTTAAGTTGAAGCTGTCGATTTATCAAATGATTTGCTCTTGATATAAACTCTTGAACTCACTAGGCGTTAGCTAAACCTTTTTATTTGTCGGCATGTGCAACAGGTTCAGGTTGGGAATAACTTTAGGTATACTGCGAGGTGATGAGTGCTGGTAGAGTGCACGGGAAGTGAGATGCTTAGCGAAGTTTTCCGCACTTTTTGGATTAGCAACTTTTATTTGGGTTAAGTAACACCCGCCTAGAGTTGTTAGCTGTTTAATTTGTGAAGTTCAAAATTGAGGTATTTTCAAGGATGATATGTAGAAGTAATTTTATCATCTTTTAGTTTAATTTATTGAAATTAAGGTTAGTTGCTCATTCCAATTTTGAGGGTGTTACAAGTTGGTATCAGAGCTTAAGTTTGAGAGAATTAGGTGTTAATTGTTGGATACCTAGACTCAAACTAGCGTAGCTTTAAGTAAATAAGAACGAGATTGCACCATTAGGCACTCTAAGATAGGATATTCAGAAGTTGTTGGGATCACTAGAAACGAGGAGTCACGTCGAGAGGAGCAAAGATGATCATGTACGGTACGTTCATAATTGTACCTGGCCATTGTTATGGTGAACTTACCAGTTACATGAGATTACTTGAACAACTCTAGCGTGATAACCGTTGGGGTAGTTGTTAATGCCAAAAATCGCACCAAAGTACAACTTAAGGTCGATGTGGACTTTAACAACTAAAGAAAGGAATCATTCGACAAAAGCGTGCGACAAAGACGAAAATATAAATGAGACAGAGATTTTGGTGACGCGGGAAAAACCTCAACGAGGAAAAAAACCCGTGGACGACTGTAGAAGTCGTCGCTGCACTATGGTCGCCAGACAGGGGCGATGTCCTTGTGTTTCCGGTGTCGATCGTATAGAGATTACAATACAAATGAAGGAAAGACTTCGAAAATGTAAAGTAACAAGTGTTTTCTATTGTAAAACAGTGTGCGTCATGTGTAAAAGTGAAGTGTCGTGTGCTGATGTCGTGCGTCGAGAGCGATTCTTCTGTGAGAGATTTATGTGCTTCAAATGTTCTTCAGAGTTCGAGTGCTTGTGTCTGATGTTCTATGTTGTATTTGTGTTCCCCCCCCCCCTGAAATGACGATTCTCCTTGATATTTATAGTCTTCGGGCACTTTAATTGGATCATTAAGGACATTGGTAACTGTCGTAACGGTCGATGTCTTTAATGCGGGATTAGATGTTCTTAACTGACTTCGACGGTTATAGCCGTTGTCCATTAATGGTGTTGACTCCTGCATTAAACATTGAACAAACATAACAGTCGTATAGCGTGTTAGTCGGTCAAGGTCGCATGGTTTTATGTGACGGTCGTGTGAACTAGGCGACGTCGAGGTCGAGTGTTGTGAGGTAAAAGACTTTAGATTTTATCTTTAATCGTGAGAGAAAGTACTATGATTTTACCTTCGTTATAAGAAAAAGGAATAGGTGTTTTCCTTACCTTCGTCGTGATCGAGACTGGTGAAATTTTGCCCAAACAGTAGTAAAGGAGTTCTAAGTGAGTAGCCGTTAGAAGAGGTTGACGACTTTAGCATTGGCCATTTGGAGTGGCGATAAGCATGATTGATTGTATTAAGTAGACTGGTCTGGTCGGACTTGATAGTTGGTTTGGAGTCGTAGGCTTATTAAACTAACTATGATTCGAGGAGCAATGTGAAGTTAGTTGATGTGACTTTTGATAGGCGGGTTAACACCCCCCTAAATCTAACCGCAAGTGTACGGGTCGAAGTCAAGTAATAGTACTGAAAGTACGAGTATCGAACACAGGGAACTAGGAACTAAGTATCACAATGACTACAATTGCTATTAACTGAACGATCGATATTTTGAGTTGTGGTTTATAACTTGATTTAAAAACTAAATAAGAACTAAATACTACTAGAATCGCTTGACAGAAGGTTTTGAAAGAACTTTGGTAGAGAAAAGGTTAAGGGTTGGACTTCCTATGGAAATACTACTGATGAACGAATACCCGAACAATAATTATTATCGACTCTCTCTATGAACCCTAGTTTATAAATGTTACTGTTATTCTTTTTCAAGCAATAACAGATCTTATTTCAAGACTGTAGGTGTTATCTCTCGATCTACACCCAGGGTTTTGAAATACATTAAGTCAAACTATTCCGAGCAGAAAGTGATTCGTATATCTCTACCCGGATCTTCTTTCCGGCACTTGATTACTTGATCTAGCTTTTAATCAATTTTCTCAAACTTAATCAAAAACCGTAAAAGTCAATTGGAGGTGATCAAACTACAATTGATAATGAAAAGCTGAATTCAAATGCTTCATAGATTAAATCAATAAAAACAATCATTCGGTTACACGTCATCCATCTTAAAATCCATAGTTGTTCCAACCCCCAACATTTAAAGATTAGTTCATGTTGGGGTGGATAAAAACACTAGAAAAAGGGTATAAAGTGGTATGTGAAATCATGGTAATCGTGATAACTGTGAAGAATGTACGATTAATCCCTTCTCTCTCGGCTCTGATCCACCTCGCGTGGTGAACTGTCTTCAATCAATCCTCTCTCGTGGCTCAAAAGTATGTGAAAATGCTCTGAAAATCGCCCCTCCGCAGCCTACCGTCGCACGTGTCGTGATAATGACCTAAATCCGCTAAACGCCAAAGTATAGAAAATCGTCCAGAGGGTTACCCGGGTTTGCCCGCGGTTTGTAAACCGCGTGGAAAGCCGCGCGTCTTCTTTTTTATTCTGGGTCAGGTTTGGTTCACGGATCTGGGTACGGGTCTTGGGCTTGGATCTCGGAATTCCATTGGGCTTCGTTTTGGCTCTCTTTTAGCTCTTTTTCGCTTCTTTTCTCGATGCTTGTCTTATTTTGGATAACCTGCACGATTCACTAGATAAACCATAAAAACACGCCTTTTTGCTTAATTACAAGCCAATCTCATTGGTTTATGGACTGAAAATAACGCCAAAAAGTGGCGTTATCAACAACCCCAAACCGAGCGTTGCATGTCCTCAAGCAAATTAGCGATAAAAATAGAAATTAAGCATATATCCATGAAATAATAACAACACAACTCTCAATCGGTACCACGTTATGCACTGGTGATTTCCCATACTCGCGAATGCTTATCTCATCCTAGCCTCATTCTTATTATGTTTGATCTATGGCCTTCCATTGTGAGTTGAACTCATGACTGCTCCGATTACATTAAGGTTGTACTAGGTCCAAACATACTAGGGAAAACATTTCGCCTCGACCCTACCTCACGGGATACTCTCATTTCACTCGAACCTAGGTTTTCGCACATGTTGTCATGTATAAGGAAGTTATGTGCAAGAATACTCGAAAATTTCATGACAACTCTAATGAAAGACGCACAAATGTCCAAAAAGTTGATCTCAGAAGGGAATCAAGTAGCAAGACAGGGAATATTGGTAAAGATAGTCGTATACTCTAATCACATTTTCCAAAAGATCATCCAGGTCTTTACAAGGGTTGTAACGGGGCTAAGGTTATGGCTGAGAAACGAAGGGTAAGAGGTTCAACAATCCTCGGTGTGTCAATCATGAGCAACTTTGAACTTTCTTGCTTCACATTCTATCATTTGGCCCTCTTTGTCACTACCGGAGTCGCTTTGACTCTCATATTTAACTGTTGTACTACTATCTAGCTAACTGTAATATTTTTTTTGGTCCTCTTTAATTGACTGGGCAGCATTGGCCCTCTTTTCTTTTTTCTTGGGTTTCATTGACCCACTTTATTCTCATGACTGGCCTGTACTTTTCTTTTCTGCTCTATTTTCGGTTGTTCATTACTGCTTCTGATCGATACACTTTCGGATAAGGGTTGGCTAAGGCTTTTGGTTCGGGTTCAAAGGTGGGTTTAGAAACGAACAAGGTGAGTGTTTGGCTACAAAATTGGGTTGTGGATACACACATAATGGGTTAAAAGGCACGATAGCTAAAGATGGTTTAAACATACACACAATGCCTGGAATCATCTCTCAAGGTCCACACGATATGGTCTACTATACCCCTACCCAATATCCCGATGGCCGTCTTTGCTACTCAATGCGATATTATAGCGAGATCACTCTATAATCACGACAAGGAATTCAAAAAAGTGTATATGATTTTCGTGTTTAAATCCCTCGAAATGAAAAACGTCTTTTAGGCTCAAATCTCGCTCTTGGGTGGTCTCCACTAATGTCCCTAGTCATGCCTTTTCCCGGTCCTTCCCTAATGGTCACGTTTCAGTCACAAAGTTCTCCCCACAATGGTTGCTCTCAATCATTCAAAACAAGAAAGTATTGGCTACCATGATCTAACCATTCTTAAGTATGGGACATCAACGTGCATTAACGGGGGCCCGATTGGCAACCCAAACCTTACCCACACATTGTCCCCAATGTGCAGATAAGTGATACATAGTGCGATAATATTGTTGTGTGTTATTATTACAGTCATCCGACAGAAACAAATAAAAACAGTACAGAATCATCAAGAACATAACAAATCAAAAGAGATCATGAAAACAAACCCATCTACTGGCGGGAAGATGATGATACGCCCCCCTCTCGCCGACCTCTAACTCTCCTCCGATCCTGTGGCTGCGTTGGCGGTGCTTGTGGTGCTGGTGGGGCTGGAAATCCAGCTTGGGCGAGGCGGGAGTCAAAGCCATCCAAACGGGTGTCATAGCCGTCCATACGCAGGTTCAAGTTGCGGAACCCAAGATCCACGTGCGCATTTATCCAGCTAACTTGTGTCGTCATGCTATCCATAAATCGGCGCATGTAAGGAGGCGTGTCGCCGCCGTGCACCGCTTCCTCCGCTGGTGGTGCCTCCGGGTCAAAATCGGGATCACTATCCGATGCGCTCTCGGACGACATATGGACCGGCTCGGCAAGACGCCGCATCTGAAAATTTGGGTCTGCTCGCCTCCTCTCTTCTAACTTCCTCGCCGCCGTAACTTGGTGCTTGTATTGGGTCTTTGTGAAGTCCTTCTTCGACGCGGTGAGGTGTCCTATTGGGACACCGGCTTCCCTACAAAAATGAGTTATCAAACAAGGAAACGGTAAAATACCTTTGAGGGTCATACCGGCATCTAGTATCTCCATCCAGATGATGTGGCCGATGTCCATCGGCAGATTGTTGTGCAGGGAGTATAAGAGTTCCGCCACTTGGCTGTCGGCGGTGGTATTGTGCGAATAGGGCTTTAGGGAAGCCTTGACAAACAGCATGAGGAACGCAATATCCGTGTGCATCTCGCTTTTTAATATGTGTTGGTCCATCTTGTTCCACCCCGTGTGTTCGTTCCGCCTTAGAGAGGCGGCGATAATTGGGCTCAATTGCTCCCGTAATGCTTGGTTCGGAGATAGACCGTAGGTGGCGCTCAGCTCGGCCCGGCGGGGGGCGTGGAAGTATGCATCGATGTCGGCCGGAGAGATCCGGACCTCCCTATCACCCATCTTTACCACGCATCGGTCGTGGTATACTGCCGGGATCATAAAAGCATAAAAATATTTCACTGTTTCAACGCAATACATGGGGGAAGTTCGAATGAATCCCTCCCATGATTGTTGCTGTATGATCTCCGGCACTCGTGATCCGGCCGGTAGGTTCGCCAGTCTGATGCCTCGTTCCCCGAAGGGAGTGCATTCGTTCAACCTCATCTGCTCGTGGCACACATTTTTATCGGGGTTCTCGTGATCGAACATCGCCCTCCGGTTGTTCGGATGAATTCGCTCATAGTCCGAAAATGATAAGTAGGTGCTCGGATGGGTCCTCATATCTGCACAAGTAAATGAACTCAAATGAGTTAACGCGCTCATAGCCACCCCAAACCTCGGTAAAACTGAGGTTTGCAAAGGGTCAAACGTGAGTGTGTGAAAGTGGAAAAAGAAGGCACCCAAAACCTAAGTGAAACTTTGGTTTGTTGCATCTCCTTTCCTTTTCCTGTACGTACAGATAAAAACTCACAATTCCCATGCATGCAGATTATTAATAAAATATTGTTTAGCTCATGCATATGGACCACCGTCACCACAAAATTCCCTAGTGCATACATCTAAAATTCTTCACTGATTTGCCCCAGTGAAGGATAACATGACGACCCCAAACCTAAGTGAAACTTAGGTTTGGCTATGCTTGCACCAAAAATATAGACCCACAAAAATAAAGTAGGGACTTCATGTTACCAAGAAATCCCCATTTTACTATTTATGCACAAAAATGGGACAATTCCACAAAAACCACAGATCCTACCATATTTATCCCCATTTTTACTTCCCAAAAAGTTCCCATCCCGGATTTTAAGCATATATCCTCACAAAAATCACATACCCAGTTGCATAGAAGTATAAAATCATCATATGAACATACAATGAGCATGTAAGTAGAATCTGAGTATAGAACATCACAAGCAACATTTTTGTGAGAAATCTAGATAATGGGAAAGTAACATTAAAGCATTTGGAAGCAACAAATGAGAAAAATAAGACATACCTACACCACATCATCACAAATAAAGACCAAAATTTAAATATGAAAAGTTACATACCGTGGGTCTTGAATGATGGAGAAGCAAACACTGAAAATGGTGGAGAGAGCTTTTGAAATCGATGGAGATGGAGATAAAATCGTGAGGGGAGAGAGAGTTCGAGAAAAGAGAGAGAGAGTAGTTTCGAGAAGAGAGAGGGAGAGAGTTGCAGGAAAAAGAAGAATAAAGAAAAAGAAATGAAAAGAAAACAATTGAAATGACAAAAGGGGAAAAAGACTGCACACCAAAGACAAAAAGCTAACCCTAATCGCTCAGAGGGCACGCGCGGTTTTCCACGCGGTTTGGAAACCGCACAGTATACCGCGTAACGATCTGTTCGAAAATTACCTCAGAGAGCCCCGCGGTTTGTTGAGCGGTTTGGAAGCCGCGTCTAATCCCGCGTAACCCTCTGTTCATAAAACCATCCAGACGACCCCGCGGTTTTACACGCGGTTTGGAAACCGCGGGACATACCGCGTAAGCCTCTGTTTCACTTTTTAACTTTTCCAATTTTTTTTTGTAAATAAAAACACACTAAACGAAATTTAAAACGGAACAAACCTTGGTGGGTTGCCTCCCACCCAGCGCCTTGGTTTCGGTCGTGGCTCGACCTTCCTTCCGATTACTCCTTCGGTTCATCCAAGTACATAGTTTCAGATACCACCGTCTCTCCTCCATAATACGGCTTCACCCGCTGGCCGTTCACTTTGAAAGTCGCCCCGTCTTTTACTTGTAGCTCCACTGTTCCATACGGGTATACCTCCTTGACGGTGAACGGTCCGGACCACTTAGACTTCAACTTTCCAGGAAATAAACGAAGACGTGAGTTAAATAATAAAACACTCATACCTAGAACAAGTACCTTTTCACGAATTCGCTGGTCTTGGAATTTCTTGGTCCGCTCTTTGTAAATGGCCGCGTTCTCGAATGCATCCAGTCGGAGTTCCTCTAATTCACACAGTTGCAGTAGTCTCTTCTTCCCGGCTGCATCTAACTCCATGTTCAGTTTCTTGATCGCCCAAAATGCTCTACACTCGAGTTCCACTGGTAGATGGCATGATTTCCCAAACACAAGTCGGTATGGTGTGGTGCCAATCGGGGTCTTGTATGCCGTCCGATATGCCCACAATGCGTCGTCTAACTTCAACGACCAATCCTTCCGTGATGAGTTCACTGTCTTTTCCAAAATCTGCTTCAACTCTCTATTGGAAACTTCTGCTAGGCCGTTGGCTTGTGGGTGGTATGGTGTAGTGACTTTATGATTTACCGAGTACTTCTTTAAAACTGCTTCTAGATAACGATTACAGAAGTGACTCCCACCATCGCTGATCAGTACTCTCGGAACTCCAAATCTCGCAAAGATATTCTTCCGTAGGAAATTAATCACTACTTTGGAATCATTTGTAGGAGTCGCGATCGCTTCCACCCACTTTGACACGTAGTCCACCGCCACTAAGATATACTCATTTCGGTGTGAGTTTGGGAATGGTCCCATGAAATCTATGCCCCACACGTCGAAGAGTTCGACTTCCATGAAAATCTGCATTGGTATCTCATCCCTCTTGGTCATGTTCCCCGTTCTTTGGCACCGATCACACTTAGAGATGAATTCGCGAGTTTCTTTGAACATAGACGGCCAAAAGAAACCTGATTGAAGAATCTTTGCCACTGTTCTATCGGGGGTAAAGTGGCCCCCACATTCTAAGGTATGACAGTGGTTTAGAATATCGGCCTTCTCTTTGTCCGAGACACATCTCCGGATCATTCCGTCAGCACATGACTTATACAAATACGGATCGTCCCAATAATACCTCTTGGCCTAAAAAAGAAATATCTTCTTTTGGTGGGAGTTCATCTGATATGGCATTATTCCTCCCACCAAATAATTTACCATGTCTGCGAACCAAGGCTCAGAATCACTAACCTTGAAAAGCTGCTCATCCGGAAACGAATCGTTGATGATGGTTTTATCTTTCTTTTGCTCCTCACCTCCCTCAAGTCTCGAGAGGTGATCCGCCACCGTGTTCTTGGAACCCTTCTTATCCAGAATTTCCAAGTCGAACTCTTGGAGTAGAAGTACCCAACGGATGAGTCTCGGTTTAGCATCCTTCTTGGCCATTAGATGCTTTAAAGCAGAGTGATCGGTGTAGACAATTACCTTGGCCCCCACTAGATATGACCGGAACTTCTCGCAAGCATAGACGACCGCTAACAGTTCCTTCTCGGTAGTAGCATAATTGAGCTGAGCATCATCCAAGGTCTTACTCGCATAGTAAATCACATGCATTCGCTTATCCTTCTTTTGACCCAATACCGCTCCAACAACGGTGTCACTCGCATCACACATCAAGGTAAATGGTAAGCTCCAATCCGGTGCCGTGAGGATCGGTGCAGATATTAACTCCTTCTTTAACCTGTCAAAAGCAGATATACAATCATCAGTGAACTCAAATTTAGCATCTTTAAGTAATAAGGAACACAAAGGTTTAGTAATTTTAGAAAAATCCTTAATAAACCGCCGGTAGAACCCGGCATGCCCCAAGAAGCTTCGGACTCCCTTGACGGAGTTCGGGTAGGGAAGGTTCTCGATCACCGCCACCTTTGCCTTATCCACTTCAATTCCATCCTTGGACACTTTATGACCAAGCACGATCCCTTCGGTCACCATGAAGTGACACTTCTCCCAATTCAAGACAAGACTTGTCTCTTTGCATCTTTGTAGGACAGCTTCTAAGTGTTCCAAACATGTATCAACTGAAGGTCCGAACACGGAAAAATCGTCCATAAAAATCTCAATCGTCCGCTCCACCATGTCTGAGAAGATCGCCATCATACACCTCTGAAAGGTTGCTGGAGCGTTACATAAATCGAATGGCATCCTCCGGTAAGCAAACGTACCATACGGACATGTGAAGGTCGTCTTATCTTGATCCTCGGGTGCTATTGGTATCTGATTGTACCCGGAATAACCGTCTAGAAAACAGTAGTACTCGTGCTCGGATAGTCGCTCCAACATCTAATCAATGAATGGAAGAGGGAAGTGATCTTTCTTTGTCGCATCGTTCAACTTTTGGTAGTCAATACACACCCTCCACCCGGTAACTGTTCGGGAAGGGATCAGTTCGTTGTTGTTGTTCCGAATAACGGTTATACCACCCTTCTTTGGCACTACTTGAACCGGGCTCACCCATGGACTATCCGGAACTGGATAAATAATTCCAGCGTCAAGGAGTTTCAAGACCTCCTTACGGACCACCTCTTTCATGTTCGGGTTAAGCCGGCGTTGGTGTTGGACAACCGGTCTATGCCCTTCTTCAAGATTGATGCGGTGCGAGCAAAACGTGGGGCTTAAGCCCTTCAGATCAGCTATCGTCCATCCAATAGCAGCTTGGTGTTCTCTCAACACTCGAAGTAACTTCTCTTTATTCTCTGAACTCAGCTTAGACGAGATGATTACCGGAAGTGTTTCCTTATCTCCCAAGTAAGCGTACTCGAGATGGTCGGGTAATGGTTTGAGTTCAAGCTTTGGTGGTGTCTTCGATGAAGGTTCGGACTCGGGAATTGGTTCTCCCAAATCTTCAATGATCGGTCTTCTCGGGCTTTTGTATGATGATGATGCATTTAATTGCATCACACTTTCGCTTTCCGGATCAGTATCGGTACCCATCAAGACATTGTTCAATTGGTCATCGGAAACTTGTATGCCACGCGTTTCTTTCATCAATGAATCCATCACATCTACCCGGTAGCACTCACTCGGTCCCATGCTTTGCTTGGCTGCCCGGAAAACATTGAAGACAGCTTCTTCGTTACCCACTCTCAAGGTGAGCTTCCCCTCTTTCACGTCGATAAGCGCTCCTCCCGTGGCTAAGAACGGTCGACCCATAATCAAAGGTATCTCTTTATCCTCGTCCATGTCAAGGATCACGAAGTCGACTGGAAGATAAAACTTGTCCACCTTGACCAATACATCTTCAATTACACCATACGGGTACTTGATGGATCTGTCAGCAAGTTGGAGGGTAACATTTGTCGGCTGCACTTCTCCAAGTCCAAGTTTCCTGAAAATAGACAATGGCATTAGGTTAATACTCGCTCCAAGATCACACAAAGCCTTACTAAATTCAGAATTGCCTATGTTAACAGGGATAGTAAAACTCCCTGGATCCTTAAGCTTCGGGGGAAACTTATGTTGGATGATCGCGCTGCACTCTTCAGTAAGTGCAACGGTTGCATGCTCCTCAATCTTCCTCTTGTTGGAGAGGATGTCCTTCAAAAACTTTACATAAGAGGGCATTTGTGCCAAAGCATCTACAAAAGGGATGTTAATATGCAACTTTTTAAATACGTCAAGAAATTTAGAAAAATTAACATCATCCTTATGTGATTTAAGCATGCTCGGATAGGGCACTTTTGGAGCTATCGGCTTGATCGGTGACTGCTTTGGAATGGTAGGCTGCTCTTGCTTCTTTTCTCCACTCTTTGAGTTTTCCTCAATCACACTATCTTCCTCGGCTTCTAACTCATCCATATCGACAATCTCAACCTCTTGCCTTTTGGGCTCGGTTTCCTTTGATGATTCTCAGGTCGAGTCTTTAATCAGTTCCTTACCACTTCTCAGATGAATGGCCTTGCAATCTTCCCAGTTTTTCCTCTCGGTTTGACTCGGAAAGGTTCCGGGAGCTTGGTTTTGTTGGGCTTCAGAAATTTGCCCCATTTGTCTTTCAAGCATCTTTATAGATGTTGTATTCTGATCAGTAGCGGCCTTGACTGTGTTGACTCTATCGGCTAATCCCTCTACCGTGCTGTCCATTTTGGACATGAACTTCATCATCATGTCTTCTAGCCCCGGTTTCTTCTCTCCGGATTGCCCTTCATTGCGTTGGTTGTAACCTGGAGGACGATAAACATTGTTAGTATTAGAGGAATTAGAAAAGTTGGAATTATTACCATAATGTTGTTGTTGTTGGGCCATGGATGGTTGCCCTTGTGGTTGACTCCATGAGAAATTTGGGTGCTTCTTCCACCCCTCATTGTATGTGTTCGAGAATGGATCGTTCTGTGGCCGGTTGTTCCGATTTTGCATAAATTGAACTTGTTCCGGCTCGTTCATGGGTGGTGCCATATCCGGCATACCCTCATCCATCATAAATGCTATTTGAAGAGAAGATCCCTTCAATTGACTCGTGAGTGCATTTAATTGAGCTTTTATGGCTTTCAGCTCGTCATTCTCTTGCACACTCGCAACCCTTCTAACTGTTGATCTTGGAGTAGAGAAACTGTGTTCAGCCAGATTTTCGATCAACTCGCATGCAGCTTCATAAGACTTCTCCATTAGGGATCCACCCGCTGCAGCTGTGATGTCGTTTTTGAACTGCGGGTGAAGTCCACTGAAGAACGTTTGGATTATTACCCAACCTTGTAACCCATGATGAGGACATTTCTTGATCATCTCTTTATACCTCTCCCAAGCTTCATACAATGTCTCTTGATCCCATTGAGCGAAATAGGTGATTTCCGCCATGAGTTGGGCGGTTCTGCTTGGTGGAAAGAATTTCTGAAGAAATGCCGCTTTCAGTTGCGCCCAGGTGGTATACTTTTTGTCCAAGTTACGGCTCTACCTTTGAGTAAAAAACTGAATAGTGTCAGTTTTACTGCATCCTCGTTCACCCCATTTATCTTGAACGTGTTGCAAATCCTCTCGAATGCACGAAGATGTGCATGCGGATCTTCCGTTGGTGTTCCCCCAAACTGGTTCTGCTGTACCATCAAGATGGTACTTGGTTTGATCTCAAAATAGCTCGCCCCAGTAGTGGGCGCTTGGATGCCTATGCGTGCGGCTGCCACGTTCGGATCAGCAAACGAACGCATAGGGCGTTGCTCAGGATGTGCTTCGTCGCCCATCTCGATTTTCGGTTGTTTTGTTGCTTTTGATTCTTTTCTTAAACGGCGGGCGGTTCTTTCGATTTCTGGATCGATCGGTTCAAGTTTCTCCCCTCGGGTTTTCCTTGGCATAAACCAATTAGTACCTAAAACGAAAAACAAACAAAATTAGCAACCCAAAAACTGAAAGTGATGGAAATAAAAAAAATAAAAAAATATGTTCAATGTAATAGCGCTTATAGCTGGTAGTGCTATCAGTTGCAACTAGTTCCCCGGCAACGGCGCCAAAAACTTGATAGGCGGGTTAACACCCCCCTAAATCTAACCGCAAGTGTACGGGTCGAAGTCAAGTAATAGTACTGAAAGTACGAGTATCGAACACACGGAACTAGGAACTAAGTATCACAATGACTACAATTGCTATTAACTGAATGATCGATATTTTGAGTTGTGGTTTATAACTTGATTTAAAAACTAAATATGAACTAAATACTACTAGAATCGCTTGACAGAAGGTTTTGAAAGAACTTTGGTAGAGAAAAGGTTAAGGGTTGGACTTCCTATGGAAATACTACTAATGAACGAATACCCGAACAATAATTATTATCGGCTCTCTCTATGAACCCTAGTTTATAAAAGTTACTGTTATTCTTTTTCAAGCAATAACAGATCTTATTTCAAGACTGTAGGTGTTATCTCTCGATCTACACCCAGGGTTTTGAAATACATTAAGTCAAACTATTCCGAGCAGAAAGTGATTCGTATATCTCTACCCGAATCTTCTTTCCGGCACTTGGTTACTTGATCTAGCTTTTAATCAATTTTCTCAAACTTAATCAAAAATCGTAAAAGTCAATTGGAGGTGATCAAACTACAATTGATAATGAAAATCTGAATTCAAATGCTTCATAGATTAAATCAATAAAAACAATCATTCGGTTACACGTCATCCATCATAAAATACATAGTTGTTCCAACCCCCAACATTTAAAGATTAGTTCATGTTGGGGTGGATAAAAACACTAGAAAAAAGGTATAAAGTGGTATGTGAAATCATGGTAATCGTGATAACTGTGAAGAATGTACGATGAATCCCTTCTCTCTCGGCTCTGATCCACCTCGCCTGGTGAACTGTCTTCAATCAATCCTCTCTCGTGGCTCCAAAGTATGTGAAAATGCTCTGAAAATCGCCCCTCCGCAGCCTACCGTCGCACGTGTCGTGATAATGACCTAAATCCGCTAAATGCCAAAGTATAGAAAATCGTCCAGAGGGTTACGCGGGTTTGCCCGCGGTTTGTAAACCGTGTGGAAAGCCGCGCGTCTTCTTTTTGATTCGGGTCAGGTTTGGTTCGCGGATCTGGGTACGGGTCTTGGGCTTGGATCTCGGACTTCCATTGGGCTTCGTTTTGGCTCTCTTTTAGCTCTTTTCACTTCTTTTCTCGATGCTTGTCTTATTTCGGATAACCTGCACGATTCACTAGATAAACCATAAAAACACGCCTTTTTGCTTAATTACAAGCCAATCTCATTGGTTTATGGACTGAAAATAACGCCAAAAAGTGGCGTTATCAACTTTCCACCTTACGTTAAGATGTGTGAGTACCCGGATGACGAGAGTGTGATCGGAGTACTTGGAGGAATGTGAACCGGACGTTGAGTGTCGACCAAATGCATGCACGAAATTTATTTTGCTTTTAAAATAAATTGCATCGATTATGTATTATGTTTCAAATCGTCGTATGGACGGTACTGCTAAATCTTGGGAAGAGTTTGACATACGCAAGATTTTTGAACCCTGATTTTGAAACATGCATGAAATTTATTTTACAACTGGCAGTCGTGAACCTGGTCGGGATTTATTTTATTCCTTGTAGTCGTCCACTATTACTTTCAGATATTGTGATATCCATGTTTTAATGTCGTTTATGGTTTTGGATAAGTAACCGCGACTTACGACCTTAACATTGGATCTCCTCCACATGTGTTAAGGTTTGGACGGAGAGTTACATTCCCTTGTTTTAGTATTGATCTTTAATGGGAATTTGAAATTTTGCGAGTCTTGACGAAGAGGTGTTATCTTATCTCGTAAAAAGGGGGGGGGGTTAGAATTTTGATGATTTGGACATGTTGTTTTACGCGAGTTGATTTTTGAAAACGAAAACTGTGACACCATTCACTTGATTTGATGTTGTTGAGTCCATCGAGTTTAAGAGAAGTTCTATGAAAACACGATGAAGTTTCATTTTACGACGTTTTGTGGTGCATGGGTGACACTTGGTCATGTGCATACTTGGATGATTGCATGCGTTGATGTATGTATTGAGTGAGTATTTCGTCTCATGCGAATTTAGTTGAAAATATGTCTCATGACGTTTAGCATCAAAAAGAGTGGTTTTGGAGTTTTGATGCCGCATGGCTTATCCTTTGAAAATTTTGGTAGCATATTTGTTGCAACTTGCTAGATGTGCAAATTGACATATACGTGGCATGAGTAATGCATATAAAAACATCATGATAGTGCATCTTTAATGTTCTGTTTTATGCACTCTCATTTGTTGACATTGTTGATGTTCTTTCTCGTAAATGCACTATATTGAGTGATTGACAAGAGTAGCTTTGTAGCCACTACTTTGGGACGTTAGTGTGCGTCGCTTGTGCGATTTGAGGTTTGAAGTTGACTCGAATTATTTTATGTGTCAGTCAAATTATGTGCACGTATTATTTTCTGAGGTTTTGAGGAAAAACACATTGAGGTGTGCGATCCTGGTCAAAAGATTTTATTTACTTGTCGTTATACGACTGACTGAGGAGTTTTGAAATTTGAGTTAATAAATTTCTACTTTGAAAATTTACATTGATTATCCGGTATGTGCTATACCATTTTAGAATGACTACTAAGAAGGCGTTGCAGACTGGCATGCAAAATTTTGATTTAAGATTTCGTTTAGATGTTTAAACCGATATTTCCAAATGATGAAAATATCTTGTTGTTTGATTTAAAAACTGGGGAATGGCCCAGACCATGCCGTGTTTTAGCCAAAGTGTGTAGATGATTTGCTTCGTCTCTCTGTGAATAAAACTGACACATGCAAAGTTGTTAAGGAATTACAATTCATGTCGTTTTATGGTTAAAAGAAAATGTTAGAAATTGATGTCGTGTAAATCCTTCTTTTGAAGTTAGTATAAAACTAGTTGCGGGCCACTATTTTAATGTTGGAGTATACTTTGCGCGTGAGGCATAAGTAAATCCGTGATGGGACCCTAGTGGTTCATTTTAAAGGTTATCGAGTACGTTTTTACGTTTCGGTAGTAAACTGATTTGTGATGAAAAGGTTTTCAAAAAAAATGATTTTTCATACGTGGGACGAGTGTGTCCATGGTTGTGCACCCACTAGCTGACTAGTGGTAAGTTTTGTACGTATGTGATATTAGTATAAAAACTTTTGTACTGAAAAATCTAGTGAAAACTTTATTGGCATATTTATTGAGTCTGTCACTTGAAAACCTTGAACTCTTTAGGCTTGGTGAGGTTGAGCAATCCCAGTTAGAGGTGAGGGGGCGTGTAGAACCTTTCGATGAAGGGTCGGGTTTCTAACACGTATTTTGTCGTGAGCCGTATGATGTCGTTTGCGGGGACGAATCACTTCTTGTGGGCAACAAAAGGTGGGACTTGCGGTGTCCTTTATTAGTGTTGTGGTAGTCGTTCACTTCGGCAACCTTGTTTTGGATTGTCGGTATTAGGTGAAGGTCACGTAGAACCTTAGACCGTGGGGATGACCATAGATTGGTGGGACTAATTGAGGAATGAAACTCGTGTGTAGAGCTCTGTGATGAGTCGAGTTTTGGTGGTGTAACTAGGTGTCAACTTTTGGAGTTCGAGG
Organism: Saussurea involucrata; assembly: GCA_033807775.1. Taxonomy (NCBI): domain Eukaryota; kingdom Viridiplantae; phylum Streptophyta; class Magnoliopsida; order Asterales; family Asteraceae; genus Saussurea; species Saussurea involucrata. The sequence goes on along the minus strand of CM066327.1, from coordinate 76,817,928 downwards.
CCAAGGACCACTCGTATGATTGGAGGGTGTAGTCCAATTTTAATAAATGGTGGTATCAGTTATGATGAACTTAGGTTCGATTGCGACGAATAGTCTAGAGGGATGATCTTCTACTTGTGGTAAAAGAATCTGTCGACTAGATGATCGGAATTAGACGTGTTATGGGAGTGGTATAACTGATGGGTCAGTGACGACCGTCGGTATTGGAGTCTAGTGGGACTCGTTAGAGGTAAGTTCCAATTCGGCAGTGGGAACCTTAGAATTGGAGGTTCGTTGGTTTTAGATGTAATCCAACCCTGGATGAACTGGAGAAATTTAAGAGTGTGCGAACACGGATTGATTTAGAGTAGGGATCCGTCGTCGGGAAAGTATGGAACACATAAGGTTGGGAAACGACTGAGGTATTGTGGTTGGGAGTTGATTCAGTAGATGGAGCGTTCACCCGGACATAAGTACAATGTGCCCGAGAGGACATTGTTGGTAAGAGTTTACTTGAGGTTTTTCTTAGTAGTCCGTGTGGGGGAAATTTAGATTTCAGTTGGAAGTTGATGGATTATGGTCGGCGTTGAGTTGATCAGTCTTTGGTTGTAAGGGATCTAGATTTCGAGGACGAAATCATTCTAAGGTTGGGAGGATTGTAACACCCCGAAAATCCTAACTCAATCTATAAGCGAATTTATTTGGAATTCTTAAAAGGATGAGGTTTTGCTTTGGAGTGTGGAACACGTGAATTTTGGCCAAGTTTGGGCTCGGTACAAGTCCAGCGAGTATGACACTCGCGATAGTGACAAGGTTACAATCGCGGTGTCACTATCGCCCCATATGTACCGAGAGATATGGGATAGCGGGCGAGTATGCCCGATGATAGTGACAGTGTCACTATCGCGGTGTCACTATCGCCGACGGGTCCTGAGGGTTTTAAACCCACGCCTTTCAGTTTTCTTTCATTTCTATTCCATCTCTCTCTCTACTCTCCCAAACCGAACCCTAATCCTTCAAAACGATTTTGAAGCCCGTGAAGACAACAATCTTGTAAATTAAAGCCTCTCTCCCTTCTCTTGTCAAGGATTTTTAGGTTGAGGTTAGTATTCCTCATCTCATTTCCTTTTTGGTTGGATTCCTACACTTTCTAGAGTTTGATCTAACCCTCTCCTAAAACCTTTCCTTTCTTTAGATGAAATGAAGAATGAGGCTCACTTTGGTTACACTAGAAGTGTTTGGTTGGTATATTCACTTGATGGTTGAGGTAATCTTCTCTTCTCTTCATTTTGGAAATTAGGGTTTTGATCTATTGGTGATTTTGGGTGTAATATGTTGGGGGAAATGATTCTAAGTATTTGGGGATAAATAATTATGGTTGGAAACTTATGGATTTAGGTTTTGGAAGATATGGACTTCTTCAAAGGAGCATACGTATGGGAAAATCTAGATTTAGCATAATCTAGCAAGGTGAGTTCAAGTTGATTTGTGAAAACTTTGTACATGCCAAAATATGTGTTTTTTAAGTACTTGTGTGCTTTATGTGAAATTATCTTTTGTTGAGTTATTTGGTAGGTTTTGATTTAAACAAAGTGTTGAATTTTACATATCCTGTAAAAACACCCACAATTGGGGATTTTGAGTGATTGATGAATAAATCACGAGTAAAAGAGGTTTTGTTAATTTATTGCATAAGTAAAGAGGATTGGGTCAAAATACACTTTTAGTGTTTTGTGATTATGTGATAACAACGATGTGGCGTATTTTAAAGTGTGAACGTGTGGGTTGGGGAGTTGGGTAAATCCGACCATGTGAATATGTTGAGAGTTGTAAACATTTATTTTGGGGCCGATGGCCAATTGAGGAATTAAAAGGTAAAGATTTTGGGTAACGACGCATTTTGGTTTACGTAACCGTGTGAGTGAAACGTATTTAACCAGACGTTTATTTTGACCTTAAAGGCTTGACTCATACTCAAATGAGTCTTTTGAGTGTTTGCCGGTTTTAGAGACTCGAGGTGGAGTCTTGGATGTGTTATATGCTTAAGTGCATTTTATTGGAATATGTGCCGGTTTGAGTGTTGGTCTTATGTGTGAAGACCGTTTGATGTTTTCGTGTTCTTAATACCTTTGGGACTAATGAACCTCGGTGAATTATATGCATTGTTGACTTATGGAAGAGTTGCACATACATATACATATAGATGCATTTTCATTTACATGAACTAATGTTGATAAATGATCATTAGATCTTTTGAGCAGAGGGCTCGGTTTTGGACTCGGTTGAGTCTTGATGGCATTCACCTGGTTTTAATAAGCTCGACGTGGGCTTGGGGTTTGCATTGCATGAGTTGCATCATATTTGAGGTTTACGTGATTTGAATGCATTAGTTATTCTTTTGGGGTCATGTATTTATATTTAAGTCGAGTAAGCTTGTTTCAGATGGTGGGTTTTCCCAAGGTAAAGATCCAGTAGGATTGAACTTGATGGCTTGGACTAAAGACCTAGTATGGTTGACGTCTAAGAAGGGCTAAAGACCTAGTATGGTTGATGTTGAAAATGGACTAAAGACCTAGTATGGTTGATGTCTAAGATGGACTAAAGACCTAGTATGGTTGATGTCTAAGATGGGCTAAAGATCTAGTATGATTGATGCCGAGGATTGACTAAAGACCTAGTATGGTTGATGTCATATGTTTTCCACATCCAAGAAGCTTACTTGCATTTATTTAATCGTGGTTTAATTTATGTGTTTGTCACATTCGATGAGATCGGGTCTCCCCCGTCACCGAAGGGTGTTGATTTCGGGTATTTTATATATTCACATTGTTGAGGTAATATTACATGCATATGGATTGTTTTCCATGATTGATGGACGGATTTATGTTACATTCTTATTGGATGTTTTAACTGCTGGAGTTTTATTCGCTGTGGCGATTATTTGAGAAATTATTATTAATTAACTCTTGATGTGAGTTTTGGATTTGGGTCCTTTGCAGAGAAACGATTTTCATTGGAAGCTTTCCTCTCAGAAACTGTATGCGTTTGGAAAATGGGTTGTCAATGTCTTTTATACAAACCCTTTTTGAAAATCATTTATTTAAGTTAAAGCTGTCGATTTATCAAATGATTTGCTCTTGATGTAAACTCTTGAACACACTAGGCGTTAGCTTAACCTTTTTATTTGTCGGCATGTGCAACAGGTTCAGGTTGAGAATAGCTTTAGCTACACTGCGAGGTGATGAGTGCTGGTAGAGTGCACAGGAAGTGAGATGCTTAGCGAAGTTTTCCGCACTTTTAGGATTAGCAACTTTTATTTGGGTTAAGTAACACCGCCTAGAGTTGTTAGCTGTTTAATTTGTGAAGTTCAAAATTGAGGTATTTTCAAGGATGATATGTAGAAGTAATTTTATCATCTTTTAGTTTAATTTATTGAAATTAAGGTTAGTTGCTCATTCCAATTTTGAGGGTGTTACAACCTCCCTGCTGCCACAAAAGAGAAACGCTTTGTCCCTCTGCCAAACCCCAAAGCACACTGACACTGCTGCTGCTGATACTGCAAATTCCTCCCCCATCCATCATGTGGAAGAGGGGGAGAAGACTGAAGACCTTCCCCATAATGTTGAGGGGGAGGAGAAAAATCTTGAAGACCTTCCCCATAACGCTGAGGGGGAGGGTATTGCTTCTGATGTTGCTGCTGCTACAACCGAGAAACCTCCCTCTGGACTTGAAGGGGAGCAACTCGATGAGCACCTCGAAACTGATGTTGATGTCACCAAACCCTATGCTGACGAGGAAGAATCTGAAGAAGAAGCTGAAGACGATGAAATCGTCGACATCGCTGATGATGAACCATCATCATCTCCTAAAAATGATGATGATGATGATGATGAAGATGATGACGACTTCTTCTTCCTCCAGCCAATCAAGAAAGCCCCAGCTCAAAAAGGGGTCATGATAAATGAACCTTCAGGGGAGGGGACAATGACAAAGCCTATAGCGTCTGAAGCTGACAAAGGCAAGAACAAAGGTGTTTCCTCTGAAGACAACTTGGCTATTCTCTTCAGCAAGCCAGTTTGTCAGGTAACATACACTTTATTCCCTTACAATACATCCCTCCTCTATCCCTTCTCAATCTCAGTTCTCCTCTTCATAAAACCTCTAAACACTTAAACCCCATTCTTTTGTCTATCTTCTTCTTTCCCAAATGATCTTACTTAAACGATCGTTGTGTTTCAGCTAGTCCTCTCCCCTACTTGAGGATCCTATTGAAGTCTCTCCTGCTACAACTTCAATAATCCCAACCACAAGAGCTGAAGAAATAATCCCAGTCTTAGACCTTGCTGAGACTGATGAACATGAAGAACAACTGCTCTCTCACAAAAACAGACCTTCATTGGCTCCTCAAAAGCTAAGTGAAGAGGATCAGAAAAAGAGAGAAGCAATGATCAAGAAGCTTGAAGATCAGCGAATCATCCTTCCTTGCAACAAAGTCATCCCTAAAAGGTTCAGACTATCAAAGAAGGAGTTCGCTGATCACCTCAGAGCTGAAAGACTACTCGCCGATCGAATGGAAGCTGAAGAAAAAGATAAATCCTACGCCATTCAACTTGTCCAACAATCGGTGAAAGACCCTGATCTGAAGAAGACTCCCATCGAGGTTAAACGCCAATTATGGGAAGACGCCTAGAAGATCATCGAAGAAAAGACCATGTATCTGACTCTACCTTGGAATGGTGCAAAGAAAGACTGCACTATCGATCTCGGGCAGCCAGAATCAACAAGGTAAACATCAGGGGAAGAACGACCATAAGCATTCCTGTCGTTGAAGTTGACATATTCAGAGAAAATGGTACCAAGGAGACCATCTATGTTGCTACAATCAAGAAGTACGGTCTCTCTGAATGGTTGGAGATGCGAATAGCCATTCAGCGATCTCGCTCACAATATAAAATCCATGTCGAGAAAATTATAAATTCTCAGATCGACTTGGTTTCATCTGCTGTGGATATTCCTCCTCCTCCTCCTAATCCAACTCAACAAAGAAGGGCCTCTGCAAAGAAAAAGATAATACCTTCAGACTCAGGTCCTCCTATCCGAAACGAAACAGGTATTGGTTTTTCACCTGCTGAAGTACTTGGTCCTGAACCTGACCTCTCAGCGCTCGACACCTCCCTTCCCCCTGGTGAACGCTTCATCCCTGGAAAAGTCCTAAGCGAACCTTACGGTATCTTCTTTCATGACTATGATGGACGAGAACACTTTCAACACATCTCTGAGCTTCCCATCACTCCCATCGAACAGCTCAGGGATCTCGTCTATTGGTGCGAATTCAGAAAAGATCTTCTCGGACAATACATGAAGCCCCTGATCTTTACTGAAGCACATAATTGACGAAATCTTGGTGAAACAGTCCCTGACTGGATGATTCCCCCAACAAGAACCCTTGATGAACTTCTCATTAAGGAAGAACCTTTCTAGCTGATAGGATTTCCTTGTAATTCATCTATCTTTATCAGCTTGTATCTTTTGTACTTGTAAATTTATTTGTTGTACTTGTAATTTTTCCACTTCCCTTTGTAACCTTATACGAAGTTTAAAGAAAAATTTCAGCGAATGTACTTTACTCTATCAGTACATAAAAGATCCCAGAAAATAGTAAAAGGGACAAATATTTTATGAATTCTTTGTATCCTTATGTTTTCTTACTTAGCAATTTTCCTTTATTGCTATGTCATAATCAAATAGGGGGAGATTGTTGATCCAAACCCTCAGTGATTTGATAATGACTCTTTTAGAAACACTTAGTGAAAATTGTAAGTAAACAATATGTATTAGAGTTTCACTATCGCTGATAAGTACTATGTCTCTATAGTACCGCTGATAAGAAACTTATGCTTTTTAGAATAGACGTTCAGCGAAACTGTTCATCAATAAAGCACTGAGCCTGTTCAGTCTTGTTGGTGATCGCTGATAGTTTTAGTTGTTTACCTATGATCCCTGAAGACAAGTTTCACGTCAACAAAGGTTCTACACTGAATTCGAAGATCAATCCCAATAACCAGCGACAAGTCTACTAATGAACTGATGCGGATATCAACGAAGACAAGACCTGTCCACTCAACGTGAAGTTTCAAGTAGAAGACTCCAGCGATCGCTGAGCTTTGTCACTCGCTGATAAAGTACAGTTCAGTGAACGCTGATCATGAAGTTTCCTCTACAAGTTACTTTTGTCTTATCCCCTTGCACGTCTCCGTACGAACTGTCAGAACGGACATCCTTTTTGTCCAGAATCATACAACCAACTCTGATTCTACACTGTACATCATGCGGCTACTAAGGTTGTCTGCAAAGGTCAAACCATGCAACCAATCAGCTGCTGCCACGTGTAAAGTTGTACTGCTATGCATTAAATGCATGCAGTATATAAGAAGAACTCTACTTCAGAAATGAAGTGCTCGGCCATTCTTCTTCTCTCTACTACTTAGTGTTAGAATATTAGTCTTTAATATTCTTATCTCCTTTCTGTCTTAATTCTAGTGCAAGAAACTTAGTGTTCTCATAAATTGTTTGATAAATATCAATAAACAATTTAGAAAAGTAAAATCTGTGTGTTTGTATTCAACCCCCCCCCCCCCCTTCTACAAACTTATATAACCCTTTCGGGACCAACAAGAAACAATCTTCACGGATTAGATTGATTTGGTTAATACCTACCAATCTACTCTGATACCAATTGTAGGAATCAAAATTCTCAATTTTAGTGATTAATACTAAAGGTTATGAGCAGAAGCAATGAGAAATTAATCACAAGGCAAAACAATAGATAATGAATAGAACAACATAACCATATTCATGAAGTTCCATTATCATATGTATTTATTCTTGAGAAGATTTACAGGGTGAACTTTGACAAACTCACACAATAGTGTGTGTAGAAATTTCTCAAGATGCTCTCAAGGTTGTTATAAAATACTCACTTAAAAAAGGTAAGATATGGAAAGTAGTGGGAGAGATACACAATGATAACAAACAAATCATCTATGTACTAACCCAAATCTTGTGAAGGTCAAAGCATTATCTAATGGATGAGCTCCATCTGTAAAGTCCAATAAACGCTTCTAGGATAAGTTGTCAGCCTATGAGAAGGCCACACTTGAGCTTTTGAGCACTTGGTTAAATCCAGAGGTGGTCTAAGGGGCTATGGCTTGCCGGGTAATTTTCTAGTTAAGTTTGCTATGTATATATGCTCTTTCTAGAGTTATCTTTAGACCAACATGCTTTCTCTCTCGGAGGTATATATGGATTTGTAATAATTTTTTCAATACTTTTACATTAACAGAACTTACGGCTAACACAACATATATCTAATATCATCATATCCCCATGGAAATTAAGGGCTATGACAATATATATCATGCATTGCCAGAATGCTTCTATGCTTTATTTAACACATTACATTTTTTTTCGCCAATATTTTATCAGTAACTAAAGAATAACATGAACATATTCCACTAAAACTTTTGTATTAAAAAATATTTTCTAAAAAGACGTAAAAACCCATTAAGATAATATGACATTATGTCATTTACCAATCAAACTATATTAATAAAATTGATATCGATGACCATCCAATATAAATTTTATAAATACATAATGCAAATCAAAACAAAAATAAGATGGTTGATGTGGATGTCCCACACATGCAAGTTGGGGATGGAAAAGAGGGACAAATGCAAGTTGGGATTAAAGAAATGGAAGCATTGTAATGTTGAAGAGAGGCAAGTTGGTATTCATGGTGTCATAGAACCCCCCCAACTTGCAAAGGGTGGTTGTTGATTCCCCATCACTTTGTATTATTTTATTATTTATTATTTTCCCAAAGTTTTTTAAATTACAGTTTTGCCCTCCCTACCTTCAACCATTGGGCTTCTTTTTACCTTTTCCCACATCTTGGAAGCTTCCAGGTTCCTTTTTTTTTCTTTTTTCTTTTTACAAATTTGTTTATTATTTAATTAAATACTTTTCTAATAAAAAGCAAAACAAGAAAATGAGGAAATTACAATGGAATGGAACGACAGCGTTTGCTAAAGCTATATACCCAACCGTAGAACATTTTGTTACTGGTATTGTTTAAGGGGAAAAATAATATCCAGATACTTTTTTCTTAATTTTCCAATCTTTTTATAAATTTGATAAACAAATAATGCAGAAAAATAAGTTTTTTGTTTTCAAAAACAAGTGTACAAAGAAAAATGACTCTTCTAGATAGGTAGAGCCAACGAAACTCTTTTGTATAATAATAATAAATTGAAATTATAAATACACAAATGAATAAAAATCTATTTTTATTTATTTTAAAGAACGTATATTTTAAAATTTAGCGCGTTTAAATGTTTTTCAATACTTAATGTCAATACAATGCTGGTGTATTGTGGATAAAACTTGGCGTGTTTCTAAATCACGTTTCCAAAATAGACATAATTTTCAAAGTATAGATACAATGAATGACATCTTTTAAAATATAGTCTGATAAACATAGCTTTCCATCATAAAATAAAGTTTAAATCATAATACTTTAATTTTTTGTACAATTTGATCAGCTCTATAAAGTAATTTTGGAGATTTTGTAAAAACATCTTTAACAGATTCTCTAAATGAAGATTTTGGAGGTTCTTGGTCAAATTTTTTAAAATAAAAGATTATCTAAAATTTTCTTTAAAAATAAAATAAAAAGCATGAGAGAGTGAGAAATTCATTAAATTTATTGTATCTCCAATGAAAAGTTGTTAGGCCATCCGTACCCCAAGCGGGATGGGGCTCGGGATGGTCTGCGGGATGGCGGGGATGGGCTACGGCTCGGGATGGTCTGCGGGAAGGGATGGAATCCGGGTTCCCCATCCCGTTTCATCCCGAAGGGTTTTTTAAAAAAAAAATTTAATTTAATTTTTAAAAATTATGCCGTTGAACGGCTCTTTGTAAAAAAAATCTCAATTTAATCCCACTATATATTTAACCCTCAACCTCTTATTTCTCACACCTCTCAAACTCTCTAAAATTCTCTCAACCTCTTATTTTTCACACCTCTCAAACTCTCTCAAATTCTCTCAACCTCTTATTTTTCACATCTCTCAAACTCTCTCAAACACTCTTCCATTCTCTATATTTTAAACAATATGGATTCGCCACAACCCGGTTCACCAACCGCATCATCATCATCCGTAGACACCGACGAGTTGTTGAATCTACAAAGGGAAATTTTTCGACAAACTGCACAATCGCTGTATGGTAGCACCGCCTCATCGTCAACAAGAGAGAGGGCCGCAAACATTGAAAGAGGTCGAATAACTGCAAACAAGCGGCTTATGCGGGACTACTTTGGTGTCAACCCGATTTATACACCGGATATGTTTAGGCGGCGTTTCAGGATGAGCAGACAACTATTCGAACGAATAGTTGAAGATTTAGAAGTAGGGTATCGGTATTTTAGACTTCGGTTTGACGGGTTAGGCAAACAAGGTTTTTCTCCGATACAAAAGTGTATTTCCGCTATTCGGCAATTGGCGTATGGAGTAAGTGCTGACGCACTTGACGAGTACATCCGTATGGGAGAGAAAACGTCACGAGATTGTCTGTACAAATTCTGCACATGTATTATTGAACTGTATGGTCAAAAATATTTACGCAAGCCTACTTTTATTGATATTCAGAAGTTGTACGCCGCGCATGAAGCTAAACACGGATTTCCCGGCATGCTCGGCAGCATAGATTGTACTCATTGGGCGTGGGCAAATTGTCCGAATGCATGGCGAGGTCAATTCATGAGAGGTGATCATGAGCACCCGACAATCATGCTAGAAGCAGTGGCCTCTCAAGATCTATGGATCTGGCACGCATACTTTGGTGTTTCCGGTTCCAACAACGACATCAATGTTCTCAATCAGTCGCCCATCTTCAACGATGTATATGATGGAAAAGCACCCGAGTGCCCTTTTGAGGTGAATGGAGCCACCTACAAGCACGGATATTATCTAACGGATGGGATATATCCGGAATGGGCTACTTTCGTAAAATCATTTACGTGCCCACAAGACCTTAAACGACAAAAGTTCAAGTCCGCGCAAGAATCCGCACGTAAAGATGTTGAACGAGCTTTTGGCGTGCTTAAAGCACGTTGGCATATACTTCATAACCCGGCACGCGGATGGGAACTCTCAAGATTGGCAAACATTATGTACGCTTGTGTCATATTACACAATATGATACTCGAAGACGAAAACCATGATATTTGTGGTGACGTGGAAAACGACCTTTTCACGGATGATATCGAAAGCCAAATCAGTGAGACACAACGCGCGGCAAATGTTCGAGAAGTCATAAACCGGGACACTCATAATAACCTTCGGTCGGATTTGGTCGAACATATTTGGCGTATCCAAGTTCCCAACAATGACGACGAGTAGATTTTTAAATTTATTTTGTAATTTTTATTTTTAATGAATGATATGAATTTTAATTTTTTTATTTATCTTATTTTTATTTATTAAAAAAATATATAAATATTTTTATTTTGTTAAATAATTAAATGTATAAATAAAAGAATTAAAATAAATGAGGTGGCAAAAGGATTTGAGGGAATGGGGTAAGGGTGTTTAGGGATAGTTAGGGATTGAGTGAGGGATGGGAGAAAAGCTGATGTGGCGCTGATGTGGAGCTGGAATCTTTGAAAGATCCTTTCATGGGGTACTGATGGCCTTATTAATAAAAAAATGTAAGAACTTATAGGAATTGTCATTGCAATAGTCTTTATAAGTCATTATATTCTCACAAAAAAAGTGAAGTTAAATGCTTAAAAGAAAGATGTGACATATTTTATTAAATGTATTGAATATTTAAAAAATATAGTTAATGGTGTGATCTCTAAAACATAAAACCGTTAGAGGCAAATGTATTTTTTTTGGAATGTTTTGAATTTTAATTTCTATTTTGGATAAATTGGAGAAAAACTTTTGAAAATGCTCTAAAGATGGTAATGTTGATCTAAACTCTCTCCGTTATTTGATAACGATTCTTATACTTAGGGGCAGTTTGTTTACTTCTTAATGGTGACATTCAGAGGTTGCCTATGAATCGGTAAGAGGCATGGGCTGTTTGGCAAAAAAAAAAAGTCTCTTAACGGTGACAATCATCTCTTAGGCCCTGTTTGTTTCATTGGATTCAGCTTTTAATTGGGCCTTATATCGTAATCGGTCAGAGAAGCCCAGGTTCAGAGTGTTTGTTTATATTGGATATTCAGAAGATCTTATCCCTTATTATCATCTAAATCAAAAAGAGAAAGGATATCGTCTAATTCGCTTAGAGGTATGGTTATCGTTGTCCTTGATTTTCTCTTCTCTACATATAAACGATTCCATCCTCTCCATCGAATCCATCAACTCCATCAGCAGCCTTCAAATTGATCAATCAGGTACACCCTTTCTTCCCTATTTCTTTAATTTTAGGGTTCTCTGTTTGTTGATGTGATAAAGATGTTGGGTACTGGAGATAGCTTCCATGTCCTCCCATATGTGTTGTCGATGAACCAATCTGCCTCTTTTATCTTAATTCTGATTTTTAACTGCTGTGTGAATTGGTACCGACATTATTAAACATAAGCTTTCACTTTCGTTGCAAAGGCTAATGTGCTTTTGTTATTGTTTGATTTTTAGTTTATTAAAGAGATGATGTGCTAGCTGTATAGATATGTATATGTTTGGTAAAATGTAAGGTGTTTACTCTTGTTTCAGACAAGTGTATGTTCAGAGTGCAGTAAAAATAATAAAAAGTTGGAACTTATTCTTTTTTCCACTATTGTCATGGTTGAGGGAAGTTGTTGGGATCGATAATCATGTGCACACAATAATAGTTGCAAGAATTGAAAAAACCAAATGCAGTATTTGTGTGGAACTGTGGGTCAAAACTCAAAAGTTTGCTTACATACATGATTGCTGCTGGGATTCTTATTATATCTTGTGAATTTCAATAATACATCCAAAAAGAAAAGCTTGGCTCCTATTAGATGAAGAAACCCAGACAGAAAATGGATAGGACAAGAAAATTCATCCTGACAACTTACCTGTATAGTCCATATCGGGCTCTATATATTTCTGTTTTGGGGACATGGATAGGAGCAATACACAATTCCTCGTGCTGCTGGTTTATAATAAAATGATAGGTTGAGACGTTGAGTGGTCTAGTAATAATTACCTAAAGTCCCCAAAGTCTGGCGGTGATTAGATTTGAAAGATCGTCATGGGAACTTTATATTGGCAAGTACCATCTCTGTATAGAAGACAAACCACTGATTTGATGACATTTTCATTTCATCCAACTTATTTGTTTCTTTAAGGGGGCATAAGTTGGGCTTGAGATTCCCTTTGAAGCTGCACTTAAGTTTCTGGTACCAAGTATTGTAACCTAAATAGTACATGAATCAGTAAATAGCAGTGTGAAATCACGCTGATGTGAATAACAGTAACAAGGACCCAGTATAACTGCATTAGTATAGATGTGGTATACCTCCACATAGGAAAAGTGGACAGCTCTTAGAGGAGGGAGATAAGTGTTTCATCCTACAAAGAAGCATAGTAGCTACTCATTGATATTGGAATGGGTTATCAGACTTTCATCCACCAGGCAGACCCTTGAATTAAGCATTAGCAACAAGTGATGACTAATAATGTTAACAACAGTCCACTCATTTGTGTTGATTTTAATCATTTCATTTTATTTTATTATCATTCTAATTTTTTAGATGCATAAATGATTGGTTACCAAATACCAATTACTTGATTATGTTATGCATCTATGAAGTATAATTCTTGAATTCTTGAAAGTTATGAGGTTGTATGTAAATTTTTCCTTGATTCTTGAAACTTTCTTGTGTGCTTAGTGATGGACGAAAATGTACGTATAAGGTGGACCAATGAAATAATCAAATGTTTTCTAGAGACTTGTATAGAAGAGGTCAATAAAGTGGGTCGAAACGGGGGTAGTCTTAGGAAAGAAACTTGGACAAAGTTGGCAACAAAGCTTGAGGAAGTGTGTCATGTCAAGCTCACGCAAAAGCAGTTGAAAAATGAATACGATTATCTGAAAGGGAAGTACTCGGGATGGGTGTACTTAAGGAATAAAACAGGGAATATTTATGACCCTGTTATGAACACGTTCAAGTTATCAAATCAAGAATGGGAAGATTTTTTCAAGGTTAGTTTTCATTCTTTTTTACATTTTAGATAGTAATGAACACAACACGGGTATTAAATAAATATTTATATTTAATTTGGATGCAGGGACATCCAAAAGCAAAAACTTTAAAAACATCACCTTTGGCATTTCCTGAATTATGTATCGCTTTATTCGAGGGGACTTCGGCTACCGGATCTCGTGTTTATGCTCCTAGTTCTATTCGTGAGAGGACTACTCATATCCACACTACTCAAATTGAGGAGGAAGTTGATGAGGAGGAAGGACAAAATGTTACACCAAGTCCACAATACGTCTCGAGTGTAGATCCTTCACATGTTACACCAAGTCCACATTCGTCTAGACCGAATAAGAAAAGTAAAATCAAGGTTGACATGGATGAATTGGCTTTGGAAATGAAGGGTGCACTTCACACATTTGCTACACGACAACCCACAGTTGTTGCACAACCCACCACAACCATTGATGCTTTTCTTGAACAGTTGAACACTCTTGGCCTTGAAAAAAGGGATCCTCTTTACAAAGCAGCCATTGACATTTTTGGCCACTCAACTTTGTTGAGAGAGACATGGTTAATCAACTCTACAGACCCTGATATATTAAAAGACTGGATTTTGAGGACGGCAAGAAGATTAGGATTTATGGAGTAGTTTTTGGACAAGTTATTTGGTTTATGTTTTGGTATTTGAACATGATTATGTTTTGTTTTTGAACAAGTTATTTGGTTTATGTTTTGGTATTTGAACATGGTTATGTTTTGTTTTTTGGACAAGTTATTTGGTTTATTATTTAAACACGTTTATGTTGTTTGAACAAGTTTATGCTATTTTGATGATGCTTTGTTATTTGAACAGGTTTACGTTATTTGTAACAGGTGCATCATGGATGATGATCAGGAAGCTATACTTCTCATTGTTATGTTCTTATACATGTATTACTTGCAATCAATGCGCTTGAAAAGGAAAAGAGATAATACATCTGCAATGACTGGGCGCCAATTTACGGATGAGCTGCTTGACGGTAACGATCGTCAATGTATTGACTTGTTACGAATGTCCCGTGTTGCTTTCGTTCAATTATGTGATCACTTTAAAGCAAAAGGTTGGCTAATGGATAGCAGGTACATATTGGTCGAAGAAAAGATGGCTATCTTTCTGATGATTATTGGTCACAATCAACGTTATAGAGTGCTGAAAAACAGGTTCCAACACTCAACGCAAACCATCCATAAAATTTTTCATGAAGTGTTGGATAAAATGATCGTGTTTGCTAAAGAGATCATAGTTCCTACATCATTCAATCCTAACCCGGACATCCCAGGGAATAATAGAAGATTACGACGAATATTTAAGGTAATTAATAATAATACTTGTATACATTTTCTTACTAAAGTTATTTTGACTACTAACTTTAATGTATGGAGCAATTGGCGCCCTTGATGGGACTTTAATACATGCTGTTGTTCCTATTCAAGAACAACATTTATATAGAGGACGAGGAAAGGGCGAATGTTATCAAAATGTTTTGGGAATTTGTGACTTCAACATGGTTTTTACATTTGTTGTTGCTGGTTGGGAAGGCGTTGCACACGATTCTAGAGTTTTGTCCGAGGCTTTAACAGATAGTTCTATTGGATTTCCATTTCCTCCTCCAGGTATACTAACGTTTTAAAAGTAATATATTAGTACTATATTCATATTAGTACTTATTTTATTTATTGTTTTCAGATAAATATTATCTATGTGATGCTGCATATGCCAATACTCGAGGGTTTATGGCACCGTATCGTAATGTTAGATACTGGCTTGGAGATTTCCGCCGACGACGTGCAATGAACAACTATGAAAAGTTTAACCATTCTCATGCAAAACTTAGAAATGTTATTGAACGTTCTTATGGCGTCTTGAAAGCACGTTTTCCGATATTAAAAAGAATGGCACCGTTTTCACTTGAGGTTCAAAGAGACGTTGCTATTGCATGTTTTGCGGTTCACAACTTCATACGGAAGGAAGGTTTAAGCGATGAGTTATTTTCTGAATATGATCAAACCAATGACCAAGGGGATGATGGTGGTGATGAGGCCGAGGAGGTTCACTTGCATGGGAGTACAGCTGACCAAACATATATGGCTAGTTTAAGAGAAGACATTGCGACACAACTGATGCAAAACGGAAATTGATTTTAGTTGTTATGAGACTGTATTCATGTTTTGTATTGTCTTTGAATTAATTGACGTATTAAAGTTGAATTATTGAATGTTTAAACATGAATGGTAGTATAATTTGATTAAAATGAATAGATGCTTTTAGAAATTCAACGGTATAACATTCTGAGAAATAAAATATATAATTATACATATTCAGACGTTTGTCAGTAGACAAAAACAAACAGTCTAACTGATTCAGATTTCAGATTTCAGCACCACCTCTTAAAAATCAGAAATGAAATCAGACTTCAGACTTCAGCACCTCTTAAAAAACAAACGCCACCTTAACCATTTTGCATCCAGGGCACCACTCAACCATTCAGTTCATTTTTTTTTCCAAATCTGCCCTTTCTCACATCCATCTCCTTCCATCGACTTCTCCTTCCACTACTTCTCCTTCCATGTTTGTCCTACACAGAATGGCTTCATCGTCTCACCCTCTCTTCACTTCATCCCTCGATTACCATCAAACCCTACATCTTCATCTTCATCTTCTTCCCTCCTCTTCAACCCCATCTCCAAACAATTTTACGACCGAAAGCTTCGATCCTTTTGTCTTTTCAACAAACCCCATTATCATCGGTTCTCATCCTCTCCGGCCGCCGTTGCCACCGACCAAGGTACGGCCATCGCCGATGAAACTTCCGATGACGTTCCTAAGCACGAGGAGAAAGTTGTTCTTCCTACTAATGAATCATCCCAAACACTCCTCAGAATTCGTCATACCGTATATTCTATTCCTATTAATTTTGTTAATTTGATTTATTTCTAATTTTTCACAAATTTCCACGGATTTATCGATCCTTATTCGTAAAAAACTCACACACCATTTGTGTATAGAAATGAAATTATTTAGGTTAACTGGATTTTGGTATCTTTTCCATAAACCAGAGATGCATTTTGACTTCTGGGAGTCAAATTAAGGCATGAAAACTTTAAATTGGTGTGGATTTTGTTAACAAAAGTTGGTCATGGGTTTTGGTATCTTTTCCATTGATTTTTCTCAAATTTCCCATAAAAAAATTCATAAAGAAATTGATTTTCAAGACAGAATTTGGAGTTGTAGTTGCGTAAGAATTTGGAGTTGTAGTTCTGGAGAAGAAAATAGAGTTGGGTTTTTAGTTTCAGGTTCTGTATTTCTGTTATATGTATTGATTTCTACTAGTTTATACATAAGGGTAAAATGGTAATTTGTTGTCATTCAGAGTTACCATTCAGAACAGTTACCAAACAACCAAATTTCATTCTGCACTCAACCATACAGAGTCTCTCAACCATTCTAGCATCTCAACCATTCTGCACTAAATCATTCAGCAACTGCCAAATAGCCCCTTAGTGAAATCTATTTAAGTTTGTTTTACCTTAATTTTATTGGTTTTAACGATTAGTATTGAGCTTGTTCAGTGATCGTTGAACATGTATTGTAACAGAATGACTTAAGTTTTCCCTCAAGACAAAACTAACACCAAAGAAACCTTCAACGATGTTGAAGACGTAGCTGAAAATAGAGACTGGTCTACTCGTGATCTGAATCGACATTTAGTGATACCAAGATCATCCACATCAAGTGTGAAGCCAACCAAGACTCGATGATAGTTGAGGAGCTCTCAGCAATTCATCCTTATCACCGAATAAAAGGACGAAAATACATAATACGTTTGCTTTTCTGACTGCAAATTTGTTTACCAACTACCTAATATTACTGTTCATATATAGCAAAAAACATGCTACATTAAAAGGACAAAGACATGCATTTCACTCAACTTTTGACACGTGGACTATACCTTCTGAAATACATTAAATGTTTTGGGTATAAATGGCACTGAAGAGTTTCTTCTTCACTACACCTCTTTCTAAGCCTTTATCTTTTTTTTTTGGAGGGTGTCCTAGGCTTTGCCTAGACTAATCCCTTAGCAAATTATGACTGTAATACATCAGTCCTGATTAAAACTGAGCCACAAGTTGTGTACGCCTGGATTCGAACCTTGGGCAGATGGGATATTCCGTCACATCCCCCAATGCCTTAACCAGTACGCCACAATGCTTGTCTCTTACTCTCTTACTCGCTTGTTTCTAAGCCTTTATCTTCCTTCTTACTCTCCTCTCTTGTTTTTATCTTTCTTTATGCAAGAACCATGTATGATTTTCAAGATTGTTTAGATTAGCTTTTTCCTAATCTTATTCTGCAACAATCTATAAATTTTATTCTGATTTATTAATAATCAATAAAAATATTAAAAAAAAGTAAAAATAGTGTGTTTATATTCAATCCACCTTCTACAAGTTGATTAACTCTTGTAAAATCCTTTGGAACCAACAGGTAGGGATGAACTTGATATGATACTCATTTTTTTCAATAATATCGTGAACTAATCAATTATAATTAGTACGTAAAAATTTATATCATCCATCCACCAATTATACATAGTACTAGCTTAATTTATACCAATTTAAAAAAATGGTGTTAAGAATAAAAAAAACGGTTGTTTTAAAATAGAATAAAATTTAGAAAATTATAATATAAAATTTTATTAAATGGGTTGCTAAAGGAAATGACCGTACACCACCACCATACATACGGTTGCATCATACTTTTAAATTTAGCAAACAGCTATCAAAGTCGGCCGTTTCACGTGGAAACTTAAAGTTTTTTGCTTTATTTTATTGGCCAGTTTAAACGAACATTTGGAATAAAATCATATATGAGTTTTCTTTCTCGTTTATTTTCATTAATAATTATATCAAATTGAATTTATTTAACAACACCCTTTATTTATTTTATTCTCAACTTGTTCTTTCTTAATTTTCAGATTAAATTATTGGTTACTCTTATGTTAATATATATATATATATATATAGAGTCCCCCTTCAAACGTAAACTTTTTTTTCGTGTAAACTTTGTAGTTTTATAGGTTTTTTTGATGATTTTTTTTATGGAATTGTTTATTTTGATGAAATTGTCTCATATCATTCATTTCTTGACGAAAGTTTTTTTTTATGAAATTTGTAGTTTCATAGGTTTTTTTCATTTTTATGAATTGTTTCATACATTTTTCGTTTTCACCTATGAAACTACAAATTTCGCAAAAAAATTTCATCAAGAAATGAATGATATGAAACAATTTCATCAAAATAAACTATCCCATAAAAAAATTCATTAAAAAAACCTATGAAATCGAGAGTTTACACACGAAAAAAAGTTTACATTTAAAGCTCCATATATATATATATATATATATATATATATATATATATATATATATATATATCTTTTTCAAATATATTACTGCATACCGGCTAAATTTTTATCTATTCAAACATAGCAAAGTGGGTGATTTTGTTCATAATTTTTTTAAAATTTAACATATTTATTAAAAAAAAACTACAAGAATAAGGTTTTTTTTTCCTGCAAGATGAAAAAAGGAACTTAATACTATAAAAAATTTATTTAGTTATTTTTGATAAATTAGTTGGTAAATTAGCTAATAGTCTTTTGTATAGAAAATGGGGTTGCGAAATTTGAAACAAAAATAAATGAAAAGTCATCAATGGAAACCTAAAGAGAGGGATAACTTGTACATCTGATCAGCAATCCGCCGTTTTACAGTAAATTGTTAAAACAAAATTTAACAACATAATAAGATGAAATAAATTAATAAAAATAAGATAATATTACACTTTATACTATATATATATATAGCTCAAGAAGTAACTAAAATTATCATAATTAACATGTGAATGTGAAAATACAACAAAAATGATGTTTGTGTAAATAATCATTTAATTATTAAAATTAAAATGATACACAGGTTTTTTTTATCTTTTTAGACCATCTTCAATGGGATCACTAAATCTTCACTATAAAATAAATGACTTTTACCCACAAAATTTTTACCCATGGAAATTTCCATCGGTGATAACCCATGGATCACCCAGAAAAGCCCAATGATTTTGTAGAATTCGATGTTTTTTGAGAAAATACTCATGGACCACTCAGAGAATCCATGGATAATCTGTCACTGATTTGCATTACCCACAAAAAATCTACCCACCAACTTTTCTGAAGGTTTTATGATGAATCACCTTTTAGCGACAGATTTCCCAAGGAAAAATTCGTAGGTAAAAGTCTTTCGTTTAGTAGTGCTTAGGGCATCTCCAATGGGTCACACTATATTTTACACCAAATATCAAAAGTAGAGTAAAAAGTAGCGTAAAATTTAGTGTTAATAGTAAATCTTCTTCAATGGATAACATTATTTTTTACGACAAATCCTAATATTCTAGACATATTCCTTTGTATATTAATTGAGGGACCAAAAATGTAATTAAAAAAGTGGTGTAAAAAATAGTGTAAATGAATAATGTTACACGAAATATAGTGTAATACTATTCATTATACTAACTTTAGTGTGAAAAATAGAAACCCCATTGAAAATGTGAATAGTTGTATTTACACCAAATTTAGTGTTTAGTGTAAGATTTAGTGACCCCATTAGAGATGGTCTTACACCAAACACTAAATTTGGTGTAAAAACACTATTCACATCTCCAATCGGGTCTCTATTTTCCACACTATGTTTGGTGTAATGAATAGTATTACACTATATTTGGTGTAACATTATTCATTTACACTACTTTTACATCACTTTTAAAATATAGTGTTATCCATTGGAGATGATTTACTATTATATAACACTATTTTTTATATTTGATGTAAATATAGTGTGACCAACTAGAGATGCCCTTAATTAAGAATGTAATTAAGTAAATTTTTAATTTTAGTGTAAGAGCATCTTAAAGTTTAAGAACCTCTATTTCCTACACTTTGTTATTAATTCATTAAAAGAAATAGAACTATGTTTTCATTTATAACATATATTTTTTAATTTTATGTATTTTTCGGTTATTCTTTCTTTGTCCATTTTCCAATAATTAATCTGTTTAGTTTCAAACAATTGTTATAAATCAATGGTTGTATATGTTGAGAGAAAAATAAAGGGTCGACAATCGTACAATTCCATTTGCAATGTGGTTGCATTTCACATTTTAATGATTAAAAATGATGATAAATCTGAATATTTATCACAAATCCTAAATAACATCGACCATCATTATTAATTTATACTATAAAAAGAACTACATGATAATCTCATTATTTAATACCAAAAAATAGAGGGCAATGGGATCATCATTCCTAAACCAATCAAACAGATCATCGATCTTTAATTTCTTGATCATCTTCGAGGAAAAAAAAAAGAAAAAAAAAACAAACCAGACAGATTCACATAAACGTTTAAGGATAAAAATTTACACCATAGATTTGTTCTTCCTTGTTGCTCGATTTCTCCTTCAGGTGTGTTTGCTTGGACTTGATTTTCTGTACTCGATGTTCAGACCGTCTCCAATTAACTCTCTATTTTACTTTCTAAAACATCTTCAGATCCCTCTATCTTACTTTCTATAATCGGGAAAGTAACTCTCTAAATATAGAGAAAGTAACCCTCTATTCATAATTTTCTATTTTCTTCTACACTAGAAAAGAGAATATACATTGAATATTCTCATTTAAAATAGAAAATAGAGTAATAAGTTGGAGAAACAAAGCATATCCTTGCTTTTTACTTTACAATAGAGAGTAAAACAGAGAATTACATTGGAGATGCCCTAGGCGCGTGTTGTCAATCTTGATTTTTCCATCATTTTGGCCGGAATTTGTTCTCAGCGATCTTAGCTAACGACTGGAGGTTGCATTTCACGATGGTATCAACAAAACCGAAAGTTTCTTCCTTTGTATTCCCTGGCGGTATATCGACGACGTAAGACTCAACGACAACGGTCCCATTTCCGGTGGGTGTAGAGTGTAGGGTGGTGACGGAGCGGTAGTTAGCAAGACGGTGATCACCGCCGACAACGCTGAAACTAAGAACATGGCGTTCGTCGTCAAGGATCTCGAGGCGTTCGGTGGACTTAGCGGCGGGTAAACCGGAGATGACGTGGACTTCTCGTAGGGTTCCGACGTCACCGTTTCCATCGAGAACATGGCAGCTTTTAACAAAGTGTTTATAGGCTTGTGGGTTATCGAAGCGGCGGACGACGGACCAGACGGTGGAGACGGGAGCGTTAATTTGTTGGATGACGGCGGAGCAGCACTGGTTTTGAGCTACTGGATGGGTGTGGAATCGGGCAATGGAGTCAGGAATTCTGTTGGTGGCACATGGCCGTGATATTTGCTTGTTGCAACCTCCGCCACCTCCGGCTGCGGTGGTGGTGGCGATTCTTTCTAGCAAGAAAGATGATGGGTTTTGTGGATTAGAAAGCATAGTCGATTGATGGATATGATGAATCTTCTTGAATCTTGATTTGGGTGTAAATTTCTTGATGGTTGTTTCTCCAATGGCGGATTTGCAATTTGTTGAGAGAGAGAGAGAGAGAGAGAGATGGTTTGGTGGGATCTTAAAAGTGGGGGAGGTTTAATGGGAGTTCATGTGAAATCAATAAAATAAAGGGCTAGTTGGTCCAACCCTATGGAACATAAATAAGACATACCAATGGACGTTTTCATTCTCGTTTTGTATCATCATACAAAGTTTTTGTCGAGGCCTAATCGACACATATTTTTAATTGGTTTAAATATGAGGCCATAATAAAGTCTAACGGGTGTTTGATTGGGGGTATTGAGGGGTAAGAAATGAAAATGATAATGAAAACTGCTGTTTGGTTTGATATAATATAATGGAATCATTAACTCAAACCCATTAATTTTCATTCCTGACCAAATTGGGGGGAATGAAAATTTTATTCCTGTTTAGTCATTTTTTCTCATACGTCCCTTCATTTCTCGACGTTGAATGAAAAATATTTTTTATTTTCACGTTGGACGTCATATATTTGTATTAAAAAGTTTATATAAAATATATTTTTTATTAATTATATTGGTTTAACCAAACAGCATCAATGAAATACTCATTCTTATTCCCATTCTCTTGCATTCTCATTCCCATTTTCATTCTCATTCCTAAGATAATATTAAATTTATAGCTTGGCTCAGAAGAGTGAATTGTGGATTTGTTCCATGTGTTTTGATATTTTGCGATTAGAGTTTCTATAGTATATTTATTGTAGATTTGGTTTTTGCGGTATTCAATTTGTTGGGGTCATGGTCTCTCTAATTGGGCATTTGTTAACTCCGTTAAATCAAAGGCTATTTTAGCATTTTTGCATATTCTTTTCTCTTTTTCTCATAAAAGAATAAAAACAACATTTTATCCACACAAATATATATATATATATATAGAGAGAGAGAGAGGCTCCGTAAAATGAAAACCGTACATTTGTTGCACCCCTTATAAACCAATGTGCATATATGCACAAACTAGTGTGCATATACATATGTATATGCATACGTGCAAGAATACACATATAATTGACATACATTCATATGGATAATGCATATATGCATCTTAGATTATGCATATATGCACACCGGTTTGTAAGGGGGCACAACAAATGCAAAGTTTACATTTGATTTGTATCCTCTATATATATATATATATATATATATTCAGGGGTGTTGTTAGGGTGAAATATGTAATTATCGTAAAGTTATGGGCTAAATGTGTAAATACCTCAAAAGATAAAAATAGTTTACTTTTCCTATTGTTTTTGGTTAATCCATCATTATAGCTTTTAGAGCCGTCAACTTCATTGTAAACACTTTGATTATTGAATGAGATGGATGACGAATGATTGTTCATTGATATTGTTAAGTACTACTTGATTATTGTTCGTGATTGCACATTCTGGGATCCGCACGTGGTATCAGAGCAGAGAGATTGAGGTATTGATTCAAACTCATATTTTTCTGGAATCGCACTGTGAGTTTTTCTTGTTTTCTGATTTGCTTCGATTTCTGCAAATTGTTGATTTTCATTTGTGCTAGTGTGTTTCATTAATCGTTAAATTAAGTTTTGTTGAGTTTCGTAGCAAAAATCCAAGTTTAATCCTTCAATTTGTCAAAATCGTATTTTCTAGGTTCTTGCTCTGTTCTTCAAAAACTCTTAATTTTTCTTCAAAAAGTGTGTTTTTTAGGCTTCATTCGATTTGGGTATTTGTGTTTTTGCTTGCTTGTTGGTCTAATATTTCTCAGAAATCAAAACCTTCAAGTTTGGCATTCATTCAATCCTAATTGTTCGCATATACACGTTTTTCGGACAATGCTATTTCGGGTAAGTTTCTTCCGAACAAGTTTTAATTTTCCGATTATCTGGACTCACTTCCCGGATTCCCATCCCGGATTCGCATCCCGGATTCCCCATTCCCGGATTCCTAATTTCTGGACGTCACATCCCGGATTACAATTTTCCGGACTCGCATCCGGACTTCCTTTCCGGACTTTCATTTTCCGAACCATATCCGAATTCCGGACGAGATCTATTATGGATCACTATCCGGATTTCACCTTCTTTTCTGGTAAACCTCCATCCGAAAAACACTATCCGGATTTCATCTCCCGGATAACTTTTTCCCAGATTCCTATCCGGACTTCTGCTATCCAGTGTCTTAATTTTTCCAGTGTTTAATATATTATGTTTAGACTTGCGTTAGGCCACTCCTTAGGTTTCCTTGCGTTAGATCACTTTAACACCCCCAAATTTTCGGGTAAGCACTTATTCTCGTTTAAGTAATTAAATTAAAACGTTAATGGTAGATTTAGTACTTCTTGGGTGAATGCGTTGTGCGGGCCCCATTAGTTAGGTTCCGTTATAATAACTGTTCGTTAGTAGCTCTCGGGGTGAGTTACTTGTACGCTCTCGCATACATGCACGTCATAGATTAGGATGGTCTCGCGTAGAAGTTTTCGGGGGGTAAAACCCTAAGAACATGATTTCGGGAGGATTGGAACCAATATTTCATGCATGCCATCGTACCAACCTGCTTCCTTCCTTCCCATCTCTCCCTGCTGCTCAAACTCAGTCGCGGTACTGCTTGGGCGAGAGTGATCGAGGCACTCTCGCGAGTGGCATAGTCGCCGAGTCCAGATCTCCAGCCCCCTTGCTCGTGGTAAAAACTGGGCGAGAGTGCCCGACAAGTGTGACCGGGGCACTCTCGCGTGAGGCACAATCGCCGGCGGGCTGACGCTTCTTTAAACGAAGGGAACCACCTTCGTTTAAGAAAACACTTTTCTTTTCTTTTGGACTACTGAAGTGCGATCCCTTTCTCCTCTCTTGGAGATTTCAGTACTCATCACCTCTCTCCTCATTCATTTCCTCATCCATAAACCCTAGACACATTTAATGATCTCCATCTAGGGTTCCTATCTCATTAATCTCACACCTACTTGTGGATCTCTATATCTTGCTAGCTAAAGTTCAAGCCAAGTCTCAAGAGCTAGGGTGTCCATTTTGAATAGGGTTCCTATATACCCTTAGGTAAGATGTCTTGGTGTTATCATCCTCCTAGATTATGGACTTCATTTATGGCAAACACTAACCATAGTTTTCTTACAAACTTTTAGGGTTCTTCAAGATTTAGGGTTTTCACCTCACAAACCCTAGTTGATGAGTTTTACTCATTTCTTATGAATTATTTAATTTCTTTGTATTATATGTGAAGACATTACTCATATTTGGAAAAATGATCAAACTTAGGGTTTACCCAAGTCATTGATGGAAGTTATATGGATATGTACATACATGGGATAAAACCATCTTGTTGTGTAAATATGTTCATACATTCATGTACGTTCTAGCAAGTCTTTAAGTGTCTATTGAGGGTCTTTTATAAATGGAAATATATAGAGATAAACTACTATTAAATGCTAAACTTGTATGTAGAGATTATGTGAAATTGTGTTCTAGAATAATATGGGATTTATTTGCTAAGCAATAGATGTTGTGACTCTATCATCATGATTATGTGGAAAGTCTCTATTTATGGTAATTGATTTATCTTTTATGAGATTATTGTAGTCTAACTCCTTGTGCACGAGGAGTTAGACCTTGCAGACTATAAGACTATTTTGGTTAAGCCATTGGCGGCTACTAGCGAGTAGGCAATAAGGGACAACTGTCCTTGAGGTGTAACTCGTCTAGAATGGATAGGCAATATGGTCTCCGTAAGTCCTTGAGGTGTAACTCGACGGAGTAGGCAATAAAGGCAGTTGGTTTATGGTTTGAGGTTGTGATGTCTTCATGGCATGGGAACTAAGACCGGGACTTGAGGTGCAATCCATAACATCAAAGGTGACCCCATTCACGTGTTCTCGTCACCTAGATGGTAACGGGTCTGCCCCGTATTTATAAGAATATCTCTTTTATTTTATGATCAAGTGTGGATCTTTGTGACTCGTGGGAATTGGTAATCTGGTATCAAGTGGAGCCGATATCTTTACGTTGGCACCATTGTTATATTTCTCTTAAAAATTACATTAACGATTTAAATCTTACTAGACTTTGGTCTAATGCTTAATGTATTTTGTGGGTTACAGGTTCCACCTAGCGGCGTCTTTGCCGTGTTGTTTTGCCGGCCATGCTTAGGAGCATTGGAGGGTCGGGCTTTGGGATCGAGATGAGAGACTTTTTGGAGATATAGTGACACCCGGATTAACTTAGCCTACTTTAGCTCTAGATTAATAGGTTGTTATGTATTATGTCTCAATACTCATTTAAATTGTACATCGTCCAAACTATTCCATTGCATTAATGGTTTTTGTTGGCTCGTTTTATGAAGTTTAAATTTATCCATTTTCCGGAATCCCCTATGATTAAATGTTTAAATTTTAGGGTGTTACAAGTTGGTATCAGAGCCCTAGTTTAAGTGAACTAGGTATGCTAGTATGATGCCTAGACTTAAGCTGAGACCATTAAGTGATGAAGTGTGAGGAAATTGGGTAGACACATTAAGATGGGACGTTTTGGAGTCGACGGAAATTACATTATTGTGAATTATGAAAGTGGTAACGAGAATTCTTATGTGTAACGTGTTCATAATTCCAATTAACTACTGCTATTATGAATACATTGTTACGTGAGCATGCTTGATTGCTATGATTATGAGAATCAATGACTGTTTTAGTACGTTTCTTTATGTTATCTCGTAGTCTCTGTGCTTATCTTCATTCTCGGATGTGACAGACATATATGGTAAACACTCGGAGTAGAACTCAGACTTCGCCTGAAGGTAATGTCGTGACCGAATCCACGATCGATCAACCGAACATCGATGCATCAGCTTTGCCTCCTCCACTTCCGCCTTTGTTGGGTGGAAGAGTGGAGCAGATTCCAAGAAGAAATATTGCTTCTACCAACCCGGTAATTTCGGAAGTGACCCCTCAAACAACAGGAGTTGTTCATGAAACTTTTAGAGGATAGGGATGCTCAATCGCGTCGTCATGAAACGATTATAGAAAATATAATTGTTGGGGGTTCCGGGGGAACATGTGATGAGAACCGGACTGAAGGGTTAGTTACTTTGGAGACAAGGCCTACGGGAAGGGTATGCTCCTAAAAAACTTTCCTATGTTGTAAACCACCGGAGTTTGCCAGTTCTGACGATCCAGTCGCCTGCATGAACTGGATTCGAGAGATCGAACAGGCCTTCAGGGCTTGCGACTGTGAGGAGAACTAGAAAGTAAAGTTTGGTTCTCAAATGCTTCGGAGTTCGGCTTTGACATGGTGGAATGTCTACACTTCCACCATAGAGACTTCTGTTTTGACCAAGATGACTTGGGCCACTTTTAAGAAAAAGATCTTAGAAGAGTATTGCAACGAACAGGAGATGGACTTGATCGAGGAAGAGTTCCGATCAATCAAGAAGGGAAACTTGTCAATCAAAGAATACACTCGACTCTTCATGGAGAAACTGAACCTTGTGGGGCATGTGGCCCCAACAAAGAAGGAAAAGATGAAGGCATACTTTAAGGGATTGCTTGCGGATATGATGGCAATGGTTCGGAACTCCAAAGCGACTAATCTTCGAGAGACTATTGAAGAGGCCCAGGTTATGGAAAGGGTCTATGCTAAAGATGAAGGCATACTTTAAGGGAACGCCATGTATTATTTTAGCTTTTGTAGCGTTTTCTCGTGGTCGTTCGTCCACTCGAAGCCCCTATTTTTCCTTAAGACATTGTAAAACAAGTGACATTTATCGGATGATCGAGAGATAAATATGTTTAACGCGGCTATACGACTGGTAAGTCATTGGACTTCTTTGAAGTTTGTAGGTGATTTAATATCGACGATCACCTTTATTTGATTTGGGTTTGCTTGGATTCCACGTCGTGTCACCATGTACCCGATGACTTTTCTGGCGCTGACACCGAAAGAAAACTTTGTCGGGTTTAGCTTCATTTGATATTTCCTAAGTACGTCGAACGACTTCTTCAGGTGGTCAATATGGTCGTTCGCTTGTTTCGACTTGACGGGCATGTCGTCGATGTATACTTCCATCGTGTCGCTAAGCTAATCTTTGAACATTTTGTTGACCAATCGCTGGTATGTCGACCCTGTATTTTTCATACCAAAAGGCATAACTTTATAGCAATAAATACATTTGTCCATCATGAAGGCGGTTTTCTCTTGGTCGGCAGTATGCATCAGTATCTGGTTATAACCTTAATAGGCGTCCATGAACGTAAGAAGTTCATGACCGACGGTCGCGTCGACGTGTGGTAATGGGAAGGGATCTTTCGGCCAGGCCTTATTGAGGTATGTGAAGTCAATGCATACCCTCCACTTTCCGTTTTTCTTTGTACGACCACGACATTGGCCAACCAATCACGATACTTTACTTCTCTGATTTTCCCTGTCTTTAGCAAGTTGTCGAGTTCTTCGTTGATCACCTTATTTCGCTCAGGGGTGAATTTTCGTCGCTTTTGCTTTATAGGTTTGTACGATGGGTCGACATTCAGCTTGTGGGAAATGACATCAGGATCGATGCCGACTATATCCTCATGTGTAACATCTCGAATTTCCGTTGTATTAATTTTGTGACTTATAATTATAAACTGTTGATGATTTTAGTGAAATCATCGGTCTTTATTTTTGTAATTGTATTCACAAGAGTAATAACGGGGTTGTTAGCTAAGTTATAACTTGAGTTAAAGGCGTGGAGTGCACACCCGTGTAAGCTAACTAGAACCCAGGATTGTTGGACGGATGAAATGGACGTGTTACAAAGTGATTTTTTAGAGCAGAGATTTGGGGCCAGTTCCCGCGCTACTTAAGTAGCGCCAGAAGTGGCGCCAAGTTGCTGGGCAGAGGGTGGCGCGCCTTATGGCGCCAGATAAGTAGCGCCATAAGTAGCGCCGACGTCAGAGATATTTTTACACTTTATAATCTGATTGAGTCGGTCATTTTGTTTAAAATTAGAGAAAACGAGAGAGAGAGTCGTGAAGGAGAAAGAAGCAGGAGAAAGGAAGGCTTTGTTTTGAAGAAATCTTGGTAAGAATTTTATGATTAGTATGGTGATTCCTTCTATTGTTTAGTATCTAAACCTAATTTTCTGTTTAGAAGTGTTTTGGGAAGCTTATTTTGAAGTTTTTGGAAGAACCCTAAGTGCAGAAACTTATCAGGTGAGTTTATTCACTTCTCTTTAAAATTAGCCATTGAAATAGATATAGATATGTTTTAAACTATGTCTAAATGCTTGGGTATGAATCAATTGAAAGATGGTAGGCTCAATATCTTGATTGTGTGAATTGGCTAAATGAAGAAGATGATGAATAGTGCTTGAGCAATTATCATTCCGTTATGAAACTGACTTTTACCATAAGTTGTTGATAGATGAAAGGATTTGTCTTAATCAGTAATGAATCTAAAAAGATGATTAAGAGTGATGCTATGTTGGGATCTTCGTGCTAAATGGTAAAAAGGGGTTAGTTAAGAAGTCGAGGAGAGGAAATATTTATATAGATTATGTTATGAGAGGTAGTATATGGTATTGTATATACATATGATAGAGTGTAATGGATCCATAGACACTAGCTTGATATGAAATGTGGAATTGATGTGAGTAATCGTAATTCCTATTTGCATTATTGAGAAATCATGGGATTGATGTGAGTAATCGTAATTCCTGATTTCTTAGGATGAATAGAGATTGACATGAGTAATTGTCATCTCTACATCCTTTCTAATAAATAGACATATGTAATTATGATTTATTAAATGAGAGTATTGATCTAGAATTTGGGATTGATTCGTAGTAAGCTCTGGTTTGTGATATTATGACTTACTGAAGGTTAATCATAGTTATGAGATCGGAGTAATAAGTCCAAATAAATGATTAAAAGTTATGAGATGTTGATCCCCATGCTAAAATTGCTAAGAGGGGATAGCTATGAAGTTGATGAACTGGTACTTATTAATATTCTTACATGTAAAGTATGATTATCTGCTATATGCAAGTTGTTACATGTTTATGAACTCTAAATATGATTTGAAGTCTTATTGAGATAAATTATAAGGATCTATTTATGAGTCCAAAAATGTAGATTAACAATTGAGATATTAACTTCCGTGCTAAGTTGCAAAGAGGGGTTAGTTAAAAGATTGAGACGAGGAGCTAATAATATTCGTTATTTTTATATATATAGAATATGTTCGGAGAAATGATATATTGTATGCCGGACGCATATAGTAGTATCGATTAGTATATTCATATATGAATTGTGTTATGTGCTTTTACTAAAATAGGCACCCGGTCTTCGGGGGCACATGGGTACGGTATAATGGGAACCGATTACTCGCCATAGACCAAAGGGGTGTAATTTTAGTAATTGGGTGAACCTCGAATCATCGTGAGTCCCGATTGAGTATCGCGATATTATAATCCCATTGGGACCATTGATGTTGAGGTGGAATGTGGAATAGGCAGATTTTGATTTGTAATTCCCATTTCGATTTATGGAAGATCAGAGATTTCCATTATTATCGGGAAGATCGGAGATTTCCCAGTGATGAGAGGAAGAATAGAGATAGGCATAAAGTAATTTGTAATCTCTACTTCCTGATTAAGAAATAGGCAGGTTTTGACTTGTAATTTCTTGTGTGAAGAGTATTAACTGCGAATCTGTGATGATTCATAATAACTCTTAATTTGTGGTTATGATTTAACGAGTTAGTCATAAGTATTGGGTGTGGGGTAGATTTCCCCGATTCTGGAAAGGAGTTGTTGTACGGTAAGATAGTTGAGGACAGGTTTGATTTATCTGTTTATGTTTTAATTGTTAATTTAAATTTGATTTGAATACTCTCACTAGGCGAAAGCCTAATGTTTCAAGTTAAATTTTCTTACCAGGTACAAACTCCGGGAAGTAAGCGGTAATGTGTGAAGAGGACTTTTGAAAGGATTCAAACTTGGAGATGTCAGATGATCTAGATATTCTTTTGATATTTTGGGACAGACGTTTAGATAACTTAGTTAATCTGATTGTGATGTTATGATTAGATTAATAAGTTATTTAAGTTGTTGTTATATGCACATAAAAACCTTACAGTTGATCCTCTTGATATATAAGTTTGAAGTTGTATGATCATAACTTGTGAAATTTCAAGGTTTTATTTAGCCCTGTTTTTAGGGTGTTACATCATGTGTCTAAACAAAGTAATCGGCATGTTCCTACAAGAAAAGAGATTATTTTATCTTTGATGGTTGGATCGAGCGACGATCCAACAAAGACTATTCTATCAGGCTTGTCCTTGTCGAGGACGACTTCTTCCAGGCGATAGTCATCGACGGACTCATGGACATCATGGACTTGTAGTTGCTAGATGTCCTTCTTCGGGGGTTTCATCGTCGTCTGTAGCATTCTCGGACGATCTTTTGCTCGCTTTTGATCTCCTAGACTCCCCATGGCGTTGGGAATTTCATCGTATGGTGATACGTCGAAGGTACAACTTTCATATCATGGATCCATGGTCATCCCAAAATGATATTGTAGGCTGACGAGCAGTCGATCACATTGAACTTGGTCTGCTTGTTGACTCCTTTGGCGTACACAGGAAGAATAATCTCCCCGACGGTGCTAGTCGAGTCTCCATTGAACCCCACCAAGACTGTAGATCCTCTTGTGATCTCTGACGTGTCGATCCCCATTGCTTTGATCGTGCTGAGGAATATGACATTTGCCGAACTTCCTCCATCGACGAGGACTCTTTTGGTCGAGCAATTGTCGACCGTCAGTTGGATTATCAATCCGTCATGATGTTTCTGCCATGGTTCCTGATGATCACTTTGATCGAACATTACGGCCATAGCTTCCAGTTCTAACTACTTCTTAGATTTTAGCGATCGTGAGATAGGTTGGTCGTCAGAACCTCTGCTAGCGTGTCGTTTGGTTGCGGAGTAGGTTAGTCCACATACGCCCGACCCTCCAGTTATGCAGTTTAAATTTTTTGCATGAAGTGGGGATGGAGGTCACGCATTCTGTATTTCCGTCTTGTCATCATCGATCAGTCCATTGAGGTGTCCTTTTGGGACGATATATGCAAGTTCTTTCCGTAACGCGAGACAATCTTCTGTTGTGTGTCCATGATCTTTATGGAAGTCACACCACTTGGCCTTGTCTTTCTTGTCGTCGTGTTTGTCACTCTTCTTAGGTCAGTGGATAGTCGACTCGACGTTCTTCAGGGCCTCAACCAGGTCCTTGGCAGTTCCCTTGAATCCATAAGATGAGATCTTAGAATGCTGGGGGAATTTATGAGTAGGAGCGTTTTTCTTTTTCTCAAACCTGACGTTCGAAATTTGTCGGACGGGTTCTGTCTTGGTGACGGTTTTGGCTTTGAAATCGGGTTTCTTTACGCTTAGTGATCTTTTGTCGCCCGAATGCTTTCGATGAAAAGTCGCGTCGTCTTCGACTCTCATGTAGGCCAACGTCCTAGCTCGAACATCCCCAAAGTTCTCTGGGGGGTACCTCGTGAGATCTGTGTATAATCCAGAAGAGACTTCCAGACCTCGTTTGTAAGCTTTGATTGCAGTTTTGACGTCGCAATTACGGACGCTGATCATTTCTGCATTGAAACGATTGAAGTAACTTCGGATGGACTCTCTAGTTTTCTGGATGACATAGTACAAGTCACTAGTCTGATTCTCCATCTTGCGACAACTGGCGAATTGTCAAGAGAACTAATTGACAAGCTCGACGAAGTTATTGATGGACTTTGGTTTGAGATTTATCAGCCACTGGAGGGCTAGATTAGTGAGTGTCGCACCAAAGCCTTTACACATGGATAACTCTTGATATTGGTGAGGTATGAACACCGTCTACATCCTTTGTTTGTACTGAGAGATGTGTTCCATCGGGTATGTGATCCCTGAATATATTGGTGTGAACGTTGGGATGTTGTATTTCTTTGGGACGTCAACCGTGGAAATCTCGTCGACGAAGGGGGATGCTTGAAATCCAGAGCGTTGTTCGACGTCGACAGGTAACGCGGCACCAGGTAACTTGGACAACAGTGACAACATCTTTTCATTTTGATCTTCCAGAAGCTTCACGCGTCGGGGGACCGGGTCGTCCTAACTAGATTCTTCATTTCTCGCAGGAACAGAGCCAATGTTTGTCTGAAATCCATTATGGTGCGTCGAGTCTGCAACATCTCTTTGCGGTAGAAATTTGAACGTCGGTTGGGGCATCATCGGGATGTTCATCGTGGGAATTTGAATGAAGGGAGGCTGAGACGTGACAGTATGGAATGTCGCTGATGACATGGGTACCGTCTGATTTAGAAATTGAATCGGCCGAAATACTGTCGATGAAATAAGCATTGTCTGATTCTGAAACAACGGCGGTGGTCGAAGGTGCTGTGGTGGATACTGTCCTTGAGGAGGAAATCCAGAAAATGGTCTTGGGCCATTTTGTTGACCGAAGGTATTTCCAACATTTTAATTTAGACCACCTTGTGGATTCAAATAGTTTCCTGAATTCTGGAACGGGATTCCTTGAGGACCATAGAAGCCTCCTGGATTCTGGAGTGGACCATTATGATATCCTAAGGAGTTTCTTTGATTCTGATTTTGGTTCGTACTGTTCTGATCTACAAAATAGCTACTAGTATTATGGTTTGGACCACTTTGCTGATTAAAAAGGTTTCCTTGGCATCACATTTCCTGAAAAACAGAGGGAGCTCAAGAAACGGTTAGTAAGACGTACGCTTTGTCGGAGATTTTCTCTAGATGGGGCCCCACGGTGGCCGCCAAACTGTTAATGCCAAAAATCACCCAAAGGATAACTTAAGGTTGAAAGGATCATGCGACAAATCATATGACAGATAACAAAAACATAAAGAGACAAGAGAACTTGGTGACATGGAAAACCCCTGTCGAGGGTAAAAACCGTGGTTAACTATAGAAGTCGACAGTGCACTATGGTCGTCAAACAGGGACGACGTCCTTTAGTAACAAGTGACGTGAGTACAATATATTACAATTACAAGATAAATAGACTTAATTGTAAAATTGTATCGTGTGTCGTGTGAAATATTGCTTTCATCGTGCGTTTCTTCAAAGGACAACGTAAGTAATTGCTTGAGAGCTTCGAATATGCTTATTGTGTGTCTTTGAGAATTAGTTGTCCTTGAATGTGTCTTTGGTCTTGAAATATATAGGCTTTGGCGTCATTAATGACCTTCATAAATGTAGAAAACGGTCTTTGGTATTGAATACGCTTGATTGCGGTATTTAATTATGACCGTTGACATTCATTATGCTTGACGTGAATTAAATAGCCGTAAAAGAAACGCTTGTCGATCGTTAGTAAGTTAATGTCGAGGATAATCGTATGACGGTCGTGAGTTTCGGTGGTTAGTTTGTTCGTACATCGAAGATACCTTATTGGCGACGGTCAAAGCTACGGTTGTTCATATTTAAAGGGACGTTATCTTAATACAAGACTTGTCGTACGAAACAAAGCCTTTGTTTTTCTGCGTCGGTCGCGAGGTGTGATTTTTTACCCAAACATGTTAGTTCTCTGGAGATCTTCCAAAGGTAAAGATATATCGTGGGAGAAGTGAATTATAAGATGGACTTACGCGAGGAACATTGGAGTATCCACCATACTATTCATGCATCTAATTTCAGGGAGTATTTGGCAGAAGTCGGTATGGTGTTTGGGTTATCGATGTAGATTCAAAAACTTGATAGGTTAAGGTTTACACCCCCCCCCCCCTTGACTACCAGCAAGTGTACGGTGTCGTCTCAAGTAATATGTACGTAAGTACGAGTATCAAATCCACAGGAACTTGGTGTTAAGTACCGCAATGACTGTAAAAACTATTAACTGAACGATTGGAAATTGGTTTGGTTGGATTTCTGAAATATTAAATTAACTAAAGCACACGGGAACGTTGGAATGGATGAGAGATTTGGAAAAGTTAAGAGGGAGATTGAAGGGATGGAATCCGAATGGTTTATTCAAGTAGAATTCATAGTGATTTATGATTAGTTTTAATTATTAATGACTTGCGGGTAGTCAAGGGGGGTGTAAACCTTAACCTATCAAGTTTTTGAATCTACATTGATAACCCAAACATCATCCAACCCCCCAACATGTAGTTTAGCTCATGTTGGGGGTGTGCAAAAGAAACTGAAAGGTAAAGAAAAGCTTCAAAGAATTCATGGTCCGAAAGGTATAGAGATAATGATAAATAACTCCCTGAGAAGAATCCCCCGTTGATCTCACGTGCTCAATCGTCTTTGATTTCTCTTCACAATCTGTTTCCCTCGTGTTCACCTTCTCGAAGATCTCTGTTTCTCCTCCAAAAATCGCCCCTTGGCCAGCCGTCGTCGCCCGTGTGTCAAAAAAAGTGCCAAACCCTACTAAGAGAAAGAGTTTTAAAGAACTGGGCGTCGGGGCCAGCACCGGCGCGGACGGACTAGCGCCATGACGGGCGCCAACTTCTGTTTAGATTCTTGGCGTGGATGGCGGCGCCAGTTGGCTGTCGCCAAGACTGGCGCCGACTTCTGTTTCTCAGTTTCTCAATTTTTCTCGTTTTCAGCTCCGGAACTCGAATCTGTTGCTCTTCTGGACAATAATGCTTAAACCTGTACTTTCTCACCAAAAACCCGTCAAATACCCGTATTTCACTTGAAGACACGCGTAAACCACCCAGTTTAGGATTAAAAATAATGTCGAAGATCGACATTATCAACAACCCCTAACCGAGCGTTGCTTGTCCTCAAGCAAAATAGCGATAGAAAATTTAAAAACCAGGGTTATAACAAAATTCGCACACATGTGAAGTCAGTGGTGTCATTATGGATCTTTACACATCTTATTCAACAAAAGGGATTAACATATTAATCAGAATCCTTTACCGATACACCCTAGTTTGCAAAGGTCGAAACTCTTACTCTTTGAGAAAAGAACTGGTCGGGACCACACTACATCAAATTCCACCTAAAGTCATGCATGATCAGGGAGGATTTCGCATCGACCCTACCTCGCCGGACTCTCAATTCACTCGAACCCTAGGTTGTCTCACGTGTTGTCATGCAATTGGAAGTTATGTGCAAGAATACTCAATTAATAGCATGAACAACGTAACAAGAAAAACGCACCAATGTCCAAATAAATGATCTCGGATGGAACCAACTAACAAGACTAAGGCTATCAGTGTCACTTTCATCTATCCTCATACTTTCCAAAAGATCAATCAGGTCTTTACAAGGGTTGCAATGGGGCTAGGCTATGGGCTAAGAAACGAAAGGTAATTAGGATCAAAAGTCCTCACAGCACCGGTGTACGATAAATGGTTCCCCTTCCCTTTTTTTTCTCTTGCCTTTTTCAACATATTTGCATCCCATTTCCCTTGATTGAGTATGTCACCCTGATTTC
This sequence comes from Saussurea involucrata, assembly GCA_033807775.1. Classification (NCBI taxonomy): domain Eukaryota; kingdom Viridiplantae; phylum Streptophyta; class Magnoliopsida; order Asterales; family Asteraceae; genus Saussurea; species Saussurea involucrata. The sequence continues at coordinate 76,781,665 of CM066327.1, read as the reverse complement.
CTTCTACACCATCGAGCTCCCAAATTATTTTATTTTTCGCCAGTGAGTTGGCCAATTGGCCTTATTTCTTTTTCACTTTTTTTAATGCCCTTTTTGCATGACCCTTTTTGGTCATATCACTCTTTCCGTACTTCTTTCTGATTTACATCTCTTTATTTCCCCCTTTTTTGTGCAATGTCCCCTCCTACCTCTCGTAACCAGTACTTGTTTGGACCAAGGTACGCTATTAATAAGGCTAGGGGTTTAATATGGGATTCAGAATCGACAAAATCAGTGTTTGGCTGCAAAAATTGGCTAGGGATCGCTCAAAAAAAGAAGGGTGTGCAAGATAAAACACTCTATACTCACATTGCCTGAACTCATTTCTCAAGGTCAATACTCAGATAAGATTCTAATGACACTAGATATCCTTATGGACGTCTTTGCTGATTGGTGCAAGTCTATAGTGAGATCAACTATAGTCACAACAAAAATTTAGTGAGATGTGTATCGAGTTTATGTATTTCCTCTCAGAATCGACGCTTGAATGGCTCAATACCTCACTATTGGGTGGTCTCCACTAATGTCCCCAATGCATACACTTTTTCAGGTCTCATTGGATGCTATATTATCCCCTACAGTTCATTCCTAAAAAAAATAGAGTTCTACTTACTACTAACGGTGAATCAGAAAAAAATTCAATCATAATGATCATAATACCGTTCCTTGCCTAAGACATAATAAAGATCATCAGAATGATACCATGACTTCACCGCTACCCCAAACCAAAATACACATTGTCCCCAATGTGCATATATCGCTATTACAGTCCTCCAAAAATATTGTGTGCGAATTAATTACAGTCATCCGAAATGAAATTATGCAATTTAAGTACAGTCATCCCAAATAAAAAACAGAGCAAAACAGATCAAAAAGAGGACAGGAAAACAAACCGGCTTCATCCCTCTCGATTCCAGCGCCTGCCACTACCCGGTCGCTGTCTCCTCACTCTTCGTGCCGGTGGTGGGTTTGATGGTCCTGCGCCATCATGGGCCTCTTCCTCTTGATCCGGCACACCCAAATACCTGAACCCCTTTGCATTATTCCAATTGCTGTTCGTAAATCCCTTTCCACCCCATCCAAACGCTCGTGAATCCGTCGGTTGCCACCAGTGGGTTGGTGGCCCTCAGGCTGACTCCCTTCATCCGCAGCTGGATCATAATTGACGTCGTCGGCGTCCACAACATCTACATCGCTAGGTATCTCCATTTCCTCGCCTGCAGCTGCAAGCTGCAGGTCTAACTTTTCGGCAACTGCCAGTTGGGCGCGGTATGTATTTCTATCAAATGGCTCTAGAGGGGGTAATGTGGCTCTGATCTCTATACCCGCGTCCCTGGATAATTTAGTGATAAGGCAGGGAAATGGAAGGATACCTGTGTTCCGTGCAGAAGCAGCGTCTATCATATGTAAAATGATGATGTGCCCGACATCAAGCAGCATGTTGTTTTGGATGCAAAATAAGATGCGGGCCACATAGGGATCAGCGTTTGTGTAATGTGTGGAAGGGGCCAAGCTCCCCTTTATGAATCGCATCCATACTCCGATCTCGGGTTGGAGATCACTTTTCTTTATCTCATCTGCCTTGACTACCCAGTGCTCGTGGCCACTCCGTCGCAGTGCTGCTGCGATGATAGGACTATGAGTCTCTCCCTGTCCCACACCCGGGATGGGTGGTATGCCAAAGGTTGCGTCTAGCTCTTGGTAACATGGTACTTGATAGTGACGACAAATGTCATAGAAAGTGATTCGCATTGTTACCCCCCGGACGATGACTGTGTGGTGTTCCCCAAAGGCGGGTGGCACCATAGCTGCGTAGAATTCTATCACAAGTTCTGGGTCGAACGGCTCAGGTGCCCTCACATAATTGGTCCATCCCCGCTGCTCCGCTATTTCTCGTACCTTTTGGTTCGGCATATCCTCTATATTCATCCCCCGTTCGGGATGAATTGTCCTTTCTTCAAAGTTCACGAGACGCTCGTTGAAGTTCCTATGAGGTGCCCGTGCTAATGCCGCTCGTTCCGCTGCGGACAGCTGATAGTAGTGGAACCACCTGCCGGGAGCATCTAGTCTCGTACGCACCATGGTTCTGCAAATAGATGTTGAGTTAATTCGTAATGCATACTTAGTAGGGCCACCCCAAACCTAGTTCAAGACTAGGTTTGTTGCATAACTCATATTTTCAATTTAAGCACAAGAACCATACCCCAAACCTTGGTAAAACCAAGGTTTGCAATGGGGTGCTGTGTGGAAAAGAAATCAAAAGTGGACACCCCAAACCTAAGTGAAACTTAGGTTTGTGTAGTCTCTTATATCTAATGAAGCACATACCCACACACCTTCACAATATGTCACCAAAATTCTGCCTTAGCACATGGAGATTCATAAAATTTCAGCAGCTTAATCATGAAGCACAATCAATAAGCACTGCTTCCCACAATTCATATAGTATAAGCAATAAGTAGTGAAATTCATGGATGTTCATCTCCCCCATCACAACCTAGCATACTCAACAAATAGGAATAAACAAGCGCTTGACAAGCACAAAATCATCAACAAGTGGTGAGCCCAACTGAACTAGCATGAATCCCAAAACCAATTAAGCCCTAAGTGAAAAACAAACTATGGACTAGTCATAGCAAAATGTTCTCATGGCATCAATCATCACTTGCTCATGTATACCCATTTGAAGATGAAGAACAATATGGGAGCAACATCATACCTTCGATTTTGAACCAAACATTCCCAACAAAGTGAAATTAGGGGTTAGAGAGTGTACCTTGATGCTTTGTGGAAGAGGAAATTAGAAAAGATTGGGAGATTCTTGAACTTGGAGGCCGAAATCGAGGGGTGCAGGCGTTTTGGAGAAGGAAACGGCGAAGGTGCTCTTAGGGTTTTGGAACAATGGCTGACAAAAAAACGAGATTGGGGATTTATACCTGTTAGCAGCTCTGCGCGGATACCGGGGCCGATTGGGCCGCGCGGTGATCCGCGCCAGCCTCTGTTTGAGGCCTCTTCTTTCTTCCGCGCTAATGTTGGCGCTGATGGATCGGCCCGAAGGCCCGCGCCAGCCTCTGTTTGATTTGGCTCATTTAATCCGCGCTAATGCTGGCGCCAGTGGATCGGCGCCAGTACTGGCGCCAACCACTGTTTGATTCTTTCACTTCTTTCTTTTGCTTCTTTAGTTCTTCGCTCAATTCTTCCGACGATGTTCGATCTTCAAGGCTTACTTCTCAGGAACAACCAGAAATACATATTAACTAAAAACAACACTCAGTAAACGAAATACAACGAAAAGCTAACCTACGGTGGGTTGCCTCCCACCAAGCGCCGTATTTAATATCGTGGCACGACTTCTCTCGCAATTACTCCTTAGGCTCGTCCATATAGCCGCTAGAGATTTTTGCAACGTCGCCACCCAGGTACGGTTTCACCCGTTGACCATTCACCTTGAATCTTTGGCCATCCGTCCCCTCTAGCTCCACCGATCCATATGGAAATACTTCAATTACTTTGAATGGTCCCGACCACTTGGTCTTCAACTTACCTGGAAATAGACGCAAACGAGAATTGAATAATAAAACTTGCATACCAGGAATTAATACCTTCTCTCGAATCCGGCGATCGTGGAACTTCTTCGTCCGTTCCTTGTAGATTGAAGCGCTCTCATATGCGTCTAGACAGATTTCTTCTAATTGATTCAACTCCAAAAACCTTTTCTTACCTGCCGCGTCTAACTCCATGTTCAACTGCTTCACTGCCCAATATGCTCTATGTTCTAGCTCGACTGGCAAGTGGCACGACTTCCCAAACACCAACCGATATGGTGTAGTCCCAATTGGTGTCTTGAAAGCCGTACGATATGCCCATAATGCATCGTCTAGCTTTGTTGACCAGTCTCTCCTTGATGAATTCACCGTTTTCTCCAAGATGCATTTCAACTCGCGGTTCGATACTTCCACCAACCCATTTGCTTGCGGATGATAAGGGGTAGTGACTCGATGTTTTACTCCATACTTCCGGAGTAGCATGTCGAGATATTTATTACAAAAATGACTTCCCCCGTCGCTAACCAATGCCCTTGGGACCCCGAACCTTGAAAATATGTATTTCTTGAGAAATTGGATAACTACCTTCAAATCATTGGTCGGTGTTGCAATTGCCTATACCCACTTCGATACATAGTCAATTGCGACTAGTATGTATTTATTTCGAAACGAGGGGGGAAAGGCCCCATGAAGTCAATGCCCCATACGTCGAATAGTTCTACCTCCATGAATATCTGCATCGGCATCTCATCCTTCTTTAAAATATTTCCCGTTCGCTGGCATCTATCACATCGGCAAATGAACTGGCGAGTATCCTTGAACATTGTCGGCCAGAAAAATCCCGATTGTAGCATTTTTGCAACCGTTCGATCAGCACTGAAATGACCTCCACATTCCAAAGTATGGCAGAATGTGAGGATACTCTCTTTGTCTTCGTCGGGTACACAGCGTCTGATCATCCATCTCCATATCTTTTGTACAAGAACGGTTCATCCCAATAGTACCATTTGGCTTCTGCGTAGAACCTCTTCCGTTGATGTGAGTTCAGTCCAAAAGGTTTCACATCACCTGCAAGAAAATTAACTAAGTCAGCATACTAAGGGTCAACAGAAGACTTAATGGAAAATAACTGCTCATCTGGAAAAGAATCATTTATAGGGATAGTTTTGATTGTTTCCGACGACTCCTCTTCGATTCTGGATAAATGATCGGCCACTGAATTCTCGGACCCTTTCTTGTCCCGGATCTCAATGTCGAACTCTTGCAACAGCAATATTCATCGAATTAACCTCGGCTTTGCGTCTTTCTTCGCCATTAGGTATTTCAACGCCGAGTGATCAGTATAGATAATAATCTTGGATCCGACCAAGTATGATCGGAACTTCTCACAAGCGTACACTACTGCCAATAACTCTTTTTCGGTGGTTGCATAGTTGATCTGTGCCTCATCTAGCGTTTTGCTGGAATAATAAATCACATGCAATTTTTTCTCCTTTCGTTGACCCAAGACAGCTCCCACAGCTATATCGCTTGCATCACACATGAGCTCGAATGGAAGATTCCAATCTGGTGCGGTGAGTATTGGTGCCGAAGTCAGCTCCCTCTTCAATCTGTCAAAAGCCAAAACACACTCATTAGAAAAATCAAACTTAGCATCTTTTAACAGCAAAGAGCATAAAGGTTTAGCAATTTTAGAGAAGTCCTTGATGAAACGCCGGTAAAACCCTGCGTGTCCCAAGAAGCTTCTCACTCCCTTCACTGTTGTTGGATATGGCACATTTTCTATCACAGCTACTTTCGCTTTATCCACCTCTATGCCTTCCCTTGAAATCTTGTGTCCAAGTACGATGCCTTCCGTTACCATGAAATGGCACTTCTCCCAGTTGAGTACTAGGCTCGTTTCTTGACACCGCTTCAAAACAACTTCTAAATGATCGAGACACACGTCGAATGAATCTCTAAACACCGAGAAGTCATCCATAAATATCTCAATTTTCTTCTCCACCATATCGGAGAAAATGGCCATCATGCATCGCTGAAAGGTAGCCAGTGCGTTACACAAGCCGAACGGCATTCTCCGATACGCGAAGGTGCCATGTGGACAAGTAAAGGTCATCTTGTCTTGATCTTCTGGTGCAATGGGGATCTGATTGTACCCTGAATATCCGTCAAGGAATCAATAGTATGCATGACCTGAAAGTCGCTCCAACATCTGATCGATAAATGGAAGTGGGAAATGGTCTTTCTTGGTGGCGTCATTCAACTTCCTATAATCGATACACACACGCCACCCGATCACTGTTCGTGATGGAATAAGCTCGTCGTTGTTGTTTTTCACGACTGTGATTCCTCCTTTCTTGGGTACAACTTGTACCGGACTTACCCACGGACTGTCGGCCACATCATATATGATTCCAGCATCTAAAAGTTTTAACACTTCCGTCCGGACTACTTCTTTCATGTTTGGATTCAGCCGACGTTGGTGCTGAACAGTAGGCTTGTGCTCTTCTTCCAGATTAATTCTGTGCATACAAACAGTTGGGCTCAACCCCTTCAAATCTGCTATGGTCCACCCGATGGCAGATTGGTGAGCCCTCAAAACTCGGATCAACTTTTCTCTCTCTACCGAAGTGAGGTGTGCATCGATGATTACCGGTAGTGTTGAATTGTTGCCTAAAAAGGCATACTCTAGATGTGCCGGTAACTGTTTAAGCTCTAACATGGGTGGCACTTTTGATGGTGGCTGTGATTTGGCAATTGGCTCACCCAAATCCTCTTTCGTTGATCTTTTCGGGCCTCGATACTCGGACAATGCATTCAGCTGCTTCACACTCTCGTTCTCGCTATCGGTGCATATTCCGGTTAAGGCATTCCCAAGTGGATCATCACTATGATTAATTTGGGAAGTCTCCTCAATAATTTCATCTATCACCTCAACCCGATAACAAGTACCTCTCTCTACCCCGACTCGTGCTGTTGGAAAGACATTGAACACAACCCTTTCCTTGCCAACGTTAAGAGATAACTTTCCGCCTTGCACATCAATTAGTGCCCCTCCGGTGGCCAAAAATGGTCGGCCCAAAATGAGAGGGATCTCCCTGTCTTCGTCCATATCCAGGATCACAAAATCTGCTGGAAAGTAGAATTTGTCTACCTTTACCAAGACGTCTTCGATGACTCCGTACGAATATTTGATGGATCTATCCACCAGTTGGAGTGTCACGTTTGTAGGATGCACCTCTCCCAATCCAAGCCTCCTGAAAATGGACAAAGGCATCAAGTTAATACTTGCACCTAAATCACAAAATGCCTTACCAAAATCGGCACCTCCTATATGAACAGGAATCGTAAAACTCCCTGGATCTGTCAATTTCTGTGGGAGTTTGTGCTGGATTATTGCACTGCACTCTTCAGTGAGTGCCACGGTTGCGTGTTCCTCAATTTTCCTCTTGTTAGAGAGGATATCCTTTAAGAACTTCACGTAAGACGGCATCTGAGCTAATGCTTCTGCAAAAGGAATATTAATGTGTAATTTTTTAAACACTTCTAAAAATTTAGAAAACTGAACCTCATCCCTTTGCGCTTTCAACCGGTTCGGATATGGGACTTTCGGTGCCCCCGGTGGTATGGTTGTCTTCGGTGCAGATTTTGGTATCTCAGCGTTGGAAGCATTCTTATCTTCCATTTACAGCTCCTCATCCACCTTCGCTTCGTCTTCTTCTTCCGTCGCATGATCATTGGTTTCTTTTTCTGCATCTCTCGCCTCAAGATATGGGTCTTTGGCTAACTCTTTCCCGCTCCTCAACTGGATTGCCTTACAATCTTCTCTATTCTTCTTCTCGGACTGGCTCGGAAAAGTGCCTTGACTCCGAATAGCTAGTGCATCTGCCATCTGCCCCATTTGTCCCTCAAGAATTCGGATCGATGCGGTGTTCTGTTCCGTCGCAGCTCTTATCGTTCCGACTGAACTTGACAGTGTACCAACGGATGATGTCAACTCTCCAACCGCATTGTCCATTTTTGACACAAACTTCATTAGCATCTCTTCCAATCCGGACTTTTTCTCCCCTCCTTGTGCTTCATCTTGCCTCCTTTGATTGTAACCTGGAGGACGATAAAGTTAGTAGATTGAGTAGAAGAGTTAGAAGTATTACCGTACTGATTTTGTTGCTGCTGAAACATTGGCTCCTTTTGTGCATTCTGAGGCTGGCTCCAAGAGAAATTAGGATGTCGTTTCCATCCCTCATTATAAGTATTTGAGAAAGGGTCGTTCCTCGGCCGGTTATTGCGGTTTTGAAGGAATTGCACTTGCTCCGGCGGAGGAAACTCTTGAGATGAACCAAATGGTTCTTGACAGCCCATATCCCCTTGGAGAGTTGGCTGAATTGCTGTCCCTTTTAGCTGATTTGTGAAAGCTGCCAATTGTGCCTTAATAACTTTCAGTTCGTCACTTTCTTGCACACTTGCCACTTTCCTAGTGGCTGACCGAGGAGTGGCATAACTATGTTCCGCAAGATTCTCAATCAACTCATACGCGTCTTCATATGACATATTCATCAGTGCACCGCCAGCAGCGGAGGTGAGGTCATTCTTATGATGTCGATGCAATCCCTGATAGAAGGTTTGGATGACCATCCATTCTTGCAGACCATGATGAGGGCACTTTTTCAGCATCCCCTTGTATCGCTCCCAGGCCTCATAGAAGGACTCTTGATCCCATTGGGCAAAATGAGTGATATCTGAGCAATTGGGCTATTCGCCCCGGTGGGAAGAATTTGTTTAAGAAAGCCGTCACCATATCATTCCATGTACGAATCTGCCCGTTTGGTAGGCTCTCTTCCCATTCAGTTGCTCGACCCCTTAGTGAAAACGGAAAGAGTCGGAGTTTGATCGAACCTGAGTCAACTCCATTCACCTTGAAGGTGTTGCAAATCTTCTCAAATGTTCTCAAATGGCTGTGCGGGTCTTCAGATGCTGCTCCTCCAAACATGTTTGCTTGCACCAATTGGATGGTGCCAGTCTTGATTTCAAAATTATTTGCTGCAATTGGAGGAACATAAGGTCCTCTCTGTACGGCCCCCATGTTCGGATTAGCAAAATTTCGCATAGGCACCCTCTGTTGTGGTGGTGGCGGATGATTCACATTATTGTTAACGTTGTTGTTGTTAACGTTGTTGTTGTTAACGTTGTTGAGACCGGGATTAACATTATGGTTCTGATTGTTCGCATTCACATTTGGAATTGGTTCCTCGTTACCCATGGTGAACCCTTCTCCCCAATCTTCCCCAGCATTGATGCTGTCGTTGTTGTTGTTAACGTTGTCGAGACCCTCCATTTCTTGCTGACGTCTGAGTCTGGCTTGCCTCCTTAATCTCCTTGCAGTCCTTTCAATCTCAGGATCAAACGGTTCGAGTTCACCAGAGGAACTCCTCCTTAGCATAAACTAGAAGTGATCTGCAGCAAAGAATAGATTACAAGTTAGTTCTCGGAAAACGCAGTAGCAAGAATTTGGATCGAAATCGTGAATATGGAGGATTAAAATGAAAAATTAAAATTGCAATAAAAGAAAATGCTCAATATAATAATTCCTACAGCTGGTAGTGATATTAACACAAAACAAGTTCCCCGGCAACGGCGCCAAAAACTTGATAGGTTAAGGTTTACACCCCCCCTTGACTACCCGCAAGTGTACGGTGTCGTCTCAAGTAATATGTACGTAAGTACGAGTATCGAATCCACATGAACTTGGTGTTAAGTACCGCAATGACTGTAAAAACTATTAACTGAACGATTGGAAATTGGTTTGGTTGGATCTCTGAAATATTAAATTAACTAAAGCACACGGGAACGTTGGAATGCATGAGAGATTTGGAAAAGTTAAGAGGGAGATTGAAGGGCTGGAATTCGAATGGTTTATTCAAGTAGAATTCATAGTGATTTATGATTAGTTTTAATTATTAATGACTTGCAAAAATCCGATCTCATTGTACTCTTTCAAGCTACAACAAGAATTTATTCAATTGAGCTTGTTCATATTTCGATCTCATAAATCGATTGAATAAATGGACAGATTTAGAACACAACACCGAGTGAATTTTTATATCTCTATTCAAATTCTCTCGGTGGCAAATGAACCCAATCTGAATCTCGAGACTTCTCTCAAACATACTCAAGAATGATGAAATCATTTAACAAGTGATCAATTCATTAAATGCATTAAGTACGAGTTCAAAAACGTCATCCATCTATTAATACCAAAACATAAATCATCCAAATCTACATTAATAACCCAAACATCATCCAACCCCCCAACATGTAGTTTAGCTCATGTTGGGGTGTGCAAAAGAAACTGAAAGGTAAAGAAAAGCTTCAAAGAATTCATGGTCCGAAAGGTATAGAGATAATAATAAATAACTCCATGAGAAGAATCCCCCATTGATCTCACGTGCTCAATCGTCTTTGATTTCTCTTCACAATCTGTTTCCCTCGTGTTCACCTTCTCAAAGATCTCTGTTTCTCCTCCAAAAATCGCCCCTTGGCCAGCCGTCGTCGTCCGTGTGTCAAAAAAAGTTCCAAACCCTACTAAGAGAAGGAGTTTTAAAGAACTGGGCGTCGGGGCCAGCACCGGCGCGGATGGACTGGCGCCATGACGGGTGCCAACTTCTGTTTAGATTCTTGGCGCGGATGGCGGCGCCAGTTGGCTGGCGCCAAGACTGGCGCCGGCTTCTGTTTCTCATTTTCTCAATTTTTCTCGTTTTCAGCTTCGGAACTCAAATCTGTTGCTCTTCTGGACAATAATGCTTAAACCTGTACTTTCTCACCAAAAACCCGTCAAATACCTGTATTTCACTTGAAGACACGCGTAAACCACCCAGTTTAGGATTAAAAATAATGTCGAAGATCGACATTATCAAGTATCCACCATACTATTCATGCATCTAATTTCAGGGAGTATTTGGCAGAAGTCGGTATGGTAATTCCTTTGCAATAAAGGAAGATTGATGAGAAGTTGAATTATATCGAGAAGTCGGAGGAGATTATGGGCCGTATGTTCAAGAAGTGGAGAAATAGAGAAATTGGTCTCGTAGAGGTTTAATGGAGATTCCATAAAGGACAAGAGGCAAGTTGGGAGGTGGAGTCGAAAATGAGGTACAAATTTCATCTTTTTCTCACCAATAGAATTCAAGGGACATAATTTATTTAAGGGGGGAGGTGTTGTAATAACCACTATCTTGCTTATTTAACAATTATGGAAGTATTAGGGATGTGGTGTAAGTTAATCTCCTTTGTAGGGGTTGAATATGAAAATACGAGAATGAAGGGGAGTAAACTCTCTTTTCCTTCTCGTTTAATGTGTGTGACGGCTGGAGAATTTGGGATAGAAAGAGTGATTGACTCTCTTGAACTTCGTGAAATATGGAAGTATTCAAGTCATCATCTTCACCCTAAGGCAATCTTCTTCCCTTCTAGCCTAATGTCACCATCAATGGAGGTATGATCTATATCTAGAAACCTTCTTCTTTTGAGGTTTTGGATTCTAGATGAGGATTTCTAATTCCTTTCAGTTATTTGATTTAAAATCTCAATGGATTATTGATTTGGTTTGGTTCTTGTTTGTTTCCAAATGATTTCTTTTATTACACTCACCATTGTTATGGTTTAAGCAAGAGTTTAAAGATTTCAAGTTTAAAGGGTTTGAAATCATTGTTCATAGATGGAATGGGATGGATTAAATCATGTTTTATAGTTGGATTGATGGTTAGGATGGTTTTAGACATTGATTCCCTTGATTTTAGGCCATAAAAATCGATTTAAGAGGAATTTGGCAAGAGTTGCAAGTTGGATTTTTTTGAGGAAAATCATGCAGGTGACTAAAGCGACTTTCAAGCGAGTAAGGGTGTTGGAAACCCGCTTTAGCCACTGCCTTGTGCATTTCTTTCATCGTTTCTCATTTTGGGCTAGGTTCGAGGCATCCGTTGAGGGATTGTATAAGGGGTTGTAATAAATGGTTTTACGATGGTTTAACACCATTCATATGGCGGTTAATTTAGGTGTTCGATTTGCGAATTTTTAGTTTACAAGTGTGTAATTTAGGTTTGGACAACATGTTAGTTTTCCTTACCTATTTATGTTTATAAATGAGCATCGATTATGCACATTGGTTTATTAAGATGCTTGTTTTATATTTTAATACTTCATGGTTGGAACTTGATCGCCATTTTTAAAGTATGCATTCATTGGGGCGGGCGCGTGATGGCTTTTTATGGGAGGTGTGACCCAAATAGAATGCATGAATTCATTTCATGTCCTTCATCTAAAGGCAAATATGAGTCGAACACGTTGTCATAGGTGTACGTGACCATAAGTGTGTGCCATCTACGTGTGATGGAAGTGTGCATAACTGTTTATCATGTGAATCATTATTACCCCTTTTATAACTTGCACATAGTGATCTTTTGTGGCGTGAACGTTATTATTAGAGGGAACTTACTAGATCTTCGGTCTAAGGGGCCGTTTATAAAGCGCTTACCCGGGTAAGTGCTTACCAAGTCACATTAGCTTACCAGATGAATATGGGAAGGACCAAGAATCTTACCCGGTAAGAGCGGAAGCAAGGACCCAGAGTTGAAAGTAAGGACCGAGAGTCTTACCCGATAAGTGAGTGCGACGACTCTTACCACGGTTAGCGCTTACCGGCTAAATTGTTGCATATGATGCCATTTTGGTGGACTAAAATATTACCCGCGAAGTAAGCGATAGTGTTGATTTTACCGTTAAGCACTTACCTGGGTAAGTGATTAGGTAAATGACCCCTAAGCCTCTCTTTTATAAAACTGAAAGGCATTTTCAGGTAAGCAGTTAAGCACATTAGTGAGAGCTCTAGCAAAGGTAAAAGCAATGTGTGAACCCGAAGCCTAGGAGATAAAAGTGGTGATTAGTGGTTCATTGATTAGCCTTTCCGGACTTAGTTTATTTTATAAATTTCATTTGTGGAGGTGACTACCCGCTGCAAACATTTGGAATGTATTTGAATTTTTGACTTGTTGATTTTGGGGTCATTTTGGCAATATTTTATATTATTGCTACTTTGAGTTTTGGGTTGTTACAATGTAATAGCTAGTTATAGACTCTTCATCCATCCTTACGCTACCTATACAACCCTTGGGCTGGGTTTTGGTGAGAAGTTGAGTTAACATGACAAACGTGAGAATTGATTATCAACCATTTGATGCACATTAGGATGATATGCACCGAGATAAGATACTACGAGATAAGATACACTGAGATACACCAAATTGTTCCCCGTATCAAGCGTGAGTCATATGTGGACTTGAGATTAAAAGTGATCAATGATTCAGATCTACTTCTTACGCTTCTCATGTTCAACTTCTCACATGATCCTTCACTCCAACCCCTTCCCCTATACTATATACATATGATATATGACATATGTGTGTGTGTATGTTTGTGTTTTTTATACCGTAACCATTATAACTTCTATATAATAATAAATAACTTTTTAAGATATCTGAAAATAAATCACTATAAGTTAAATGAATTCTACTTTATATCCATAAAGGAAAAGGTTAATGAACCCATAAAAACCAATCAAACAAATAACAAACATATATTATGTGTCATGCATCACCCAAACCCAATACTCTACTAAAAAAGGTATTCATAAGCTTCCCATCATGGGTAATTTTCTATCTATTTGACTATTTTAATCTAATTATAAAGATAAATAATTTAGTTTTATAACAAAAATGTTAGAAAATATGAACAAGAGTTTAATACAAGATAAGATATGATGCACCACTAGGTACTTTTTATTATAAAAACAGAATAATTTAAATATTGTTGTGAAATTATAAGATGATACTTGTATTTTATAATTTATATGAACAAAATAATTGAGACAAATTATAGGTCATAAAATCAACAAACCACATAGTTTTGTTTATTTTGAGTTGGATCATAATAGTTCAGCTTAGTTTTAGAAAGGGAAAAGTTCAAAAAAACCCAACAAACTATCTCATTTTGAATGGTTAAGTCCTTAAACTATTTTTCTGAATAAAAAACCATTAAACTTTCTCATTTTGAACGATTAAGTCCCTAAACTATTTTTTTGAGTGAAAAAATCATTAAAACTTCTCACTTTGAATGAAAAAAGCATTAAACTTTTTCATTTTGGATCATTAAGTCCTTGAACGTTTTTTTAATAAATAAATCATCGAACTTTCAAAGTTGGTTACGTACATCGTTTTAACAACAAAAAAACTACATGTAACCGACTAGAAATTTTTTAAAGTAGAATAAAATCAAAATGGGTTTTACCGTTTACAAACCGTACGTCATTCAAACTCCTAGCAAACAACGATACCGCTCCCCCTCGCCACTCCTCGTCATTCTCTGTTCTACATATCATCTATCAAACTGTTTTCCTCGGTTATTGCGTGGAGTCTGAATGACGCAAGGTTTGGAAACAGATTTTTTTTTAATTTTAAAACATTTTTAGTCGGTTATAGGAATTTTTTAAAAGTTCGGTGATTTATATTTTTAACAAAAATGTTCAGGGACTTGATCATTCAAAATGAAAAAGTTTAATGGTTTTTTCATCCAAAAAGTAGTTTAAGGACTTAATAATTCAAAATGAAAAAGTTTAATGGTTTTTTCATTCAAAAAAATAGTTTAGGGACATAACCATGCAAACCTGGATAGTTTGTTGGGTTTTTCTAGACTTTTCCCTTTTAGAAATTGTCAAACCATCCAATTTGGTTTAGTTTGGTCATGATTTTGTCATTAAAGAAATTGTTGCCAGTAGCTTCAAAGCGTATATTTGCTAATTTATCTTTTAAGGGGTGTTTGGGATTGTTTAAAACAACTTATGTTTTCTTTTTTAAAGGTGTTTATCAACTCATGTAGTATTAAATCTGAGTTTTATAAAAAAAATGTTTGGCTTAACTTATGGTACCAAAACATAAGGAGTTGATAAGTTGTTTTTTAGGGAGCGTTCGGTATTGTTATACATGTAAAATGAACAAAAAAAATGATAAGTTGTTTCCATGCCCGTTTCTAGTATTTTTTTGGGCCCTGAACGATTTGTAAATTTTGGTCCCACAATATGTAACGAACAAATCTTAAATAAATATTTTTATCATTAAAAACAAACTCTCATGTGATAAATACTAATAATTCACATAAAATAGCTTCTTTGAGCATTTTTGGATGCAATATCATCAACAATACATTCTAAATCAATTTTATCTAGCATATCTTTTTCCATGCATAATATTGCCAATATGTTCAACCTTTCTTGTGACATGGATGACCTCAAGTATGTCTTCCATAACTTCAACTTTGAAAAACGCTTTTCGGCAGATGCTACGGTCACAGGTACTGTCAACATAATTCTGTAAGCAACCGAAACATTAGGATAACAATCTACAACTTTGACAAAATCAAGAATTTCAATTGTCAACGTTGATTTAGATGGCAAAGTCACCTGCAACACCTTTAATTAAGATAAAGATCATTTACATCAACATCCGCCATATTATTATGAGAAAAAGTATCACCAAAATTAACAAAACACTTCATCAATTCATTCTCATCCAATGGCTTTAGTTTATCCGAATCAAATAAGAATCCAAAGATACTTACAAATATCTTTAGTTGCTCAAATCTATTATTCAGCGAAGAAAATTGCCATATCCACAATGGTTAGAAAACAATTAATTCTAAAATTTTCCTCTTCCGATGCTTGCATTTCTTCTCCATGATTACTTGCATCAAATTCTTTTTTCCTAATAATACGACGCTTAATTAAAAATGTAGGATCTATGTTCATTTCACATGCTATTTTTTAGCGGTATCCATACTTGATACAAACCCGTCAATCATATACTTTTCAAAATAGTTTATTACATCTTTAAAGTGTTCCATGGTAGCATTAATGCACATAGATTTTAATTGCAACTTTTTACTAACCATGCTTATCACAAATAAAATATCATACCAAATAACCATGCCAAGTAAAAACTCAAAATTTTCAATTGCACTTACCAAACTTTCGCTTCACTTTTCATATTGGCATCATCACATGATTTGCATAAATCAAGTAAAGTCGATCTTATTTGAGGAGCCTGAAATCTAATTTCCTTAACACTTTGACTCTACTTTCCCAACGTGTGTTGCATAAAGATTTTACAGTTAAGTTTGACACATTATCAACTAACACCTTCCATCTTTTTATAGAATTGGAAAATAATGTTTATATGCGTTGTACTATCACTAAGCGTAAGAATAAGACTAAGACAAGCAAATGTCATATATATATGCTTTTGGATTAACTTCAAGTAATCGGTTTTGTACCCCTTGGTGTTTCCCCTCATGTTGGAACCATTGTCATAACCTTGACCCCTCATAACGTCAACACTAAGGTCGAGATATTTAAGTACATCTAATAATTCATTGAACAATTACACCTGACGTATCATGAACCTTTAAAAATTCTACAAAATACTCTTCTATTTTTATGTCATTACTAGACATATTCACACATCATACTATTAAACTCATGTGCTCTTGATGGCTCACACCCGGTGTACAAATAAGAATTACATAAAAATATTTAGCATCTTTGATAATCTTTATGATAGAACTTTTAACATTATGAGCTAAAAGAGAAATCAACTCATTTTGAATTCTAGGACCGAGATAATGAAAATGAATTTCATGATTTTGAATGTGTCTAATATGATCTTGAATAACCACATCAAATTCTCCATTCATTTTAATCAACCCCAAAAAATTACCATTACTATGTTGATACAACTTCTCATTAGATCCTCTAAAAGGCAAAGAATATTTAGCAAGACATTTCACAACGGCAATTATTCTTAATAAGACTTGTCTCCAACGTTATTTCTCTTTTAAAATCTCTTGTTGTAAATCTTTATCAATGGTTTGGTTTGTATCTAGTCTTACTCTTAGTTCATTCCAAGATAACATGTTACTCATATGCTCAATACTATTCTCATGGTCTTTAAGTCTCTCACCAAGATGCTTCTAATCTCTAAATCCTTCGTTAGCTATTGCATTTCTATAATTCTTGGATTTGAACAAGACACTTTATCCTCATATTTTGAATAAAGTAGCCATTTACGATCACTAGTTTCACCATTATTTAACTTTCTATCATAATAAGTACATGAAAAATGTATAGACATGTTATCTAAAGGAAACATGATACCCAATTCTCTAACATGTCCTTTTCAACTAGGATGTCTCTTGAATTAGTAACAAGATTATCCCAATTTCTAGGATCACAAATATCAATAAACGGAAATGATTGATCATCTACGGATAAGTTTTCAATTGGGGTCTTGGGGACCTCATGTTCACTCATATTTGGGTGCTCAACATCATGTTCACTCATATTTCGGTTCTCAACATCATGTTCATCTAATTCCTCTAAGTTTTCATTAGAAGAACCTACGACCTTAACAAATCCATAACTCATTTTTGTGACTGTTTCAATTGTTCATCTAACTTTCTTTTTTTTCTTTTCTCACTTCCAGACAAGTACTTGTACTTTTTAGGCAACATGATCAACATTTAACAAGTAAACAAACTCAATGTAAAAATGAACAAACTAAATGTAAAAATGAACAAAGGCACCTGAGTTTGGATTATCGAATACCGAAGAATGGAATAGGTCAACTGCGATTTTCAGTAAATTGTAGTCAGCCATTTAAGAAAATTTAAGCACAAATAGTCCCCAAAAGTTTACCTAGTGTTTAGAGAAAGAAATTGATACAATAACAATGATACGATACCTTTAAACCATTGACCTAAACCCACTGAGTGAATGGCGAGGAACAATTGAAATGATTCTTGAAGCTTGGACTCGAAATCAAAACAGAACTCTCTCTGACAAGTGACAAATCAGAACGAAAGTATGTATTTAATATGATTACAGAAATCGAACTTGAATGACAAACTAAAAAATCAATGAAAAATCGAACTTGAATCCTATAAATCGAACTACATAAGCCAGAAGCCATGAAATCTAACTGAAATATAAGAACCGAAAGTATGTATTTAACTTGTCAAACCTGTAAATTAAGTTTGAGGATCAGAGTTTTCATTGTAGTACTCGCCAAACGCCGATTTACCGTTGATGAATTAAAATGTCACATATCGCTTAGAAAATCAGAAACCGTGGAATCGTCCATTATTAGGAATTTAGGTGTCGACTGTTGGATTCGATAAATGAGAGACCAAGAGTATGCCTGCATGCGTGAAAGTGTGCATGTCTGCGTGTTGGCCTGTTAGGTTAACTAAGTTGGGCCTCTTTCTTTTATGAATTTGGGCCCTAACATCATCCACTACAAAGGTCGAAACATTCAAAATTACCCATAGTAAACTAGTATTTTATCAAAAATAATTTTTGAACTAATAATATAAACTGTTTTTTTCGGGCCCCTAATTTTTACGGGCCATGGGCTCAACCCGCCTTCCCCCAAGGACACTGTGGTTGCTTCAAATAAGTTAATAAGTTATAATGAAGTGACTTATATTAACTTATTCCTGCATGGTGCCGGTAATAAGGGATTTTTAGTAATCCCAAACACTCCCTAAAAAATAACTTATCAACCTATTACGTTTTGGTACCGCCATAACGTAATCCAAACACTTTTTATAAAACTCCGGTTTGACACCATATAAGAAAAACTGATAAGTTGTTTCAAATAAGTTAATAAGTTAGAATTGGGTGACTTATCAAAAACTCCTTACTACGGTGCTAAACCGGTATAAGCATTTATTTATTTTTCCCTTGCAAACACTAATTTTTTTTTTATTACAGGTACCAGAATGAGTTAATAAGCCATTTAAATAAACAATCCCAAACACCCCTAAGTATGTTGTCTTAACTATATATGATTTGTTCGTAAAATCTGAAAAGCATATATAATTTTATAAAATATTTTTAGGAGGATCTTATAAGATGTTTTTTTATGATCTCTTTTTGAACTATATTTTATTTAACAGTTATTTAATCAATAATATTTTATTAAAAGGATCATTAATAAAACCATGAAAAAATATCAAAGTTGATTAACCTTACTTAGTGTAGGGTTTCATAAAATTCACCATGCTTTGGTTGATAATTTACTGAGTATATATAATACAAGAGTGGACAAAAAATATGGAAAGGATAACAATAATAAGAGAATTATCCTTAACTATAGCAATAGAACATCTCTATCATAATTTATGAGATATTCTTAATACCGCCTTCAAGCGAATTGGCGGAGGACCGACACATAGTTTTGAGCGAAAATGCTCGAATCGTGGAAGGCTCTTTGTGAAAATATCTGCCAGTTGAAGCTTGGTAGGAACGAAGCAAGTGTAAAGCTTTCCAGACGTAACGAGCTCACGGACAAAGTGATAATCAAGGTCAATATGCTTAGCCCGTTTATGAGATACAGGATTCTGACTGAGAAAGAGAGCACTACGGTTGTCGCAGAGAATAGTAAGGCGATCCAGAGGTAGGACATGAAGCTCATGAAGAAGATGAGTGACAGATACAATTTCGGCGATAGTGTTGGCCATAGTGCAATATTTCGATTCACAACTCGATCGGGAAACCGTAGGTTGTTTCTTTGCACTCTAGGAAACAAGGTTGCTCCAAGAAAAATAGAATACCCATATGTGGACCGTCTAGTCTCGAGGCAGCGAGCCCAATCAGGATCAGAGTAGCCAAGTAGTGATGGAGCGGGTGAGTGCCGAAAGGAAATACCATATGAGACTGTGCCTTTTACGTAACGAAGAATTCTTTACGGTCTGAAAATTATCATTTGTAGGATCATGAAGAAATTGACTCACTTGGTTGACAGCATATGACAGGTCTGGTCTTGTAATGGTGAGATATTGAAGTGCACCAATAAGCGAACTGTATGTTGTAGGGTCGTCAAAAGGAACTCCCTGACTGTAAAGAGCATCGGTGGGAGAGAGAGGCATGACCATGGGCTTGACTTCAAGTAAGCGAGCACGTGTAAGAACATATTTCGCTTGGCTAAAAAATAAGCCTCCATCAACGTATGTTACCTCGAGGCCAAGGAAATAGCTTAGACGACCCAAGTATTTAATGGCAAACTCCTTATTGAGCGAAGCAATAAAACGTTGTATAGTCTCCGAATGGTTACCTGTGAGAATGAGATCATCAACATATACGAGATGGTAAAAAATAAAATGGATGAGAAAGGTGCTACGCCGTTGAAACTAAGCCCGCGGGGCTTGCTTTAACCCATATAGGGCCTTCTTTAGTTGACACACATGATCGGGAAAACGGGAATCTATGAAACCCGGTGATTGCTTAATGAAGATGGTTTTGGTAAAATGCCCATTTAGAAAGGCGTTTTTAACGTCCAGCTGATGTAGAGGCCACATGTTTAGAACGGCAAGGGAGAGAACAATTTGAACCGTAGAGGCTTTGACAACCGGACTAAAGGTAAGAGAGTAATCACGGTCGGGAATTTGAGTGAATCCGTGAGCAACAAGGCGTGCCTTTAGTCGGTCAATGGTGCCATTGGAATGATATTTTGTCCGTAAAACCCATTTGGAACCAACAACATTCGATGCCGTGGGGCGAGGAACAAGAACCTAAGTGTTGTTTGATTACAAATCTTGCATTTCTTCATTCATAGCCGCGAGCCACCCGGAGTGTTTGGCAACAGACTTGAAACCCTTCGGCTCATTGCCAGAAAAAAGAGCTTGGTGAAGTGCATTGGATTGAAGTTTAGTAACGTCGGCGATGTATCAAGGCTTGAAAATACCTGCTTTTGCACGAGTAGTCATGGGATGACCGAAAGGAGTTGGCGGTGGTGCTTCGTGGGTCACGGGTGGCGGCTGTGGAGGGGAGGGAGCAGCGTTAATGGGCTGCTTGGCGGTAGGCAATGGCGGCTGCGGAAAAGGCGGGTTAGCAGTGTGGAGGGGCTGATGGTCGCAGATCGCGCACGGCGTGGTAGGCGATGAAACAGTCAGCGGAGACATGGTGGTGTTGCATGGTGGTGAGTCGGTAGGCGGCGATGTGGACGCGTGTGGCTCACAATAGCTGAAAAAAACCAAGGAGGCCGAATCTACTTTATTTGTTTTTCCCGTAAAGGGAAACGTTGATGGCGAGTCGTATAAATACGTGAGGTAGATGGATCCAGACACCGGTAGCCTTTGTAATGAGATTGTAACCAATAAAGACACAAGAGACACTCTATGGTTCTAGCTTGTGTGGTGAATAATCATGAGGGTAAGGAAACACCCGACACCCGAACGTGCGAAAGGTGTCATAGTTAGGCGAAGAGCCAAACAACATCTCGAATGGGCTTTTATGTTAAAGAACTTTAAAGGGTAAGCGATTCACAATATAGGTGGCGTATGTGAATGCAACAACCCAAAAGGAGGCCGGAGCATGGGCATTAAAGAGCATGGCAAGACCCATTTCGGTTATATGGCGGTGTTTACGTTTGACCCGTCCATTTTGTTGAGGAGTATACGGCCATGAGAGACGGTGGTGAGTCCCGTTTCAATAAAGAGCGTACGTATTTTGTTATTGAGGAACTCCGTACAACCGTCGCTTTCGAAGGCTTTGACTTTACAAGAAAATTGGGTTTGGACAAAACTCAAGAAAGTCGATAAAAAGGTAGCAACTTCAGATTTGGTTTTTAGTGGGTAAAACCAAGTAAAACGAGAAAAATCACCATGAAAATAATGTAACAACGGTAACCATTAGTAGACATAACAGGAGAAGGCCCCCATAAATCACAATAAATGTGATCCAAAACACGTAAAGAACGTTTAGAATTTAATTCAAATGGCAAACCTTTACTTTTAGATAGTTGACATGAAGAACAATGATGAAGCTTTGGTAAAGGCGAAGTAGCCGACAAATGTCCTAATTTAGCTAAAAAGGAAATAACATCGAATGAAACATGTCCCAAACAAGAGTGCCAAAGCTCGAAAGAGGCTTGGAGTCGGCTAGATGAGAGGTTTGCGAAAAACGCCTTTTGTCCTTGCTCGAGAATATAAAGACTACGATCAACCCGACCCCGAGCTAGAGTGTTTTTGGTGAGACGGTTCTGAATAATAAAAAAGGAATCAGAAAATATATTGTCAAACGGATGATCTTTGGTCAATTTACTAATGGAAAGAAGATTTTTTGTGATATGTGGAACGACAAGAACATCACGAAGATGAAGATTATTTGAAAAAGAGGAGTGACCAATGTGAAAGATAGGAAGAGTGTTACCGTTACCAAAGGCGACATGATCTTTACCGAAATACGATTTAGCCGAATCAAGAGTAGCGATGGAAGGTGTCCTATGTGCGGTGGCCCCGATGTAAACATACCAGCCGGGAGAGTCATTGGTGATGTGACATTAGGAGTGAAAAGCAGTTGCAAGATTGGCATCAATAGATGGAGTCCGAGTGGCAAAGGAGGAAACATTTAGACATTGATTTGTATAATGACCATCCTTGCGGCATAACTGGCAATCAGGTGCCGGTGACCACGACCACGACCTCTCGAAAAACCACTGCGGCTGTTAACGTTACCACCACGCCCGCCGGAATAGGAACCAGAGTTTGAGGAATGATCGGGGCCACGGTGTTGGTGAACAATAAAGGCGGCTTGTGGAACTGTTGATCCATGCATCGATTTAAGGAACAACTCATGTCCTTCGGTGTAACACCCCAAATTTCCGGCATTTAGATTTTTTTAGGCAAGCGGGCGTCCGCATAAGGCTGAGGCCAGACATCTGTGCCTAGCTGGATGTCCGCAGGGTTTCTGCGGAAGCATCAGAGATGTTGGGGGTTCTAGTCAGATCATCGCCGAACGTCCGCATCGCTTTACAGCCGGACGTCCGCATGACGCCTGACGGTTTTTTGTTCCTTTTTTCTTATAAGACCTTATCACTACATTCCTACTTTATTTCAAAACCAATATCAGACCTCCCTCTCTTTCTAATCCGACATCTTCTCCAAGAAACCCTAAACCCACCATTATTTCTCTTCCACCTCCCTTCTCCCTCAAGAATGCTAAGGTGGGTTTGTGGAATCAAGTTTTAAAGGTTTCAAGCTTCAACATCTTTATCTTCTTCACCACTTTCCACCATTGTTGAGCTAACCTAGGGTTTTCTTCAAATACCCACTAGTAAGTCATCTTTACTTATCAAACTTTTATCTTTAGTAAACCTAGAAGTGTTTTGTTGGTGGATCCAAGTTGTGGTTGAAGTAATCTTCTCTTTTCTTCATCTAAGAGATTAGGGTTTTGGTATTCTTGGTGATTTTGATGTTTTATGTTGAGGGAAACGATTCTAAGTGTTTGGGGATAAATATTTATGGTTAGAGACTAGTGGATTTAAGTTTTTAGAAGATTGGGCTTGAAGATTCATGTTTCT
Source organism: Saussurea involucrata (assembly GCA_033807775.1). Classification (NCBI taxonomy): domain Eukaryota; kingdom Viridiplantae; phylum Streptophyta; class Magnoliopsida; order Asterales; family Asteraceae; genus Saussurea; species Saussurea involucrata. The sequence continues at coordinate 76,758,621 of CM066327.1, read as the reverse complement.
TCAAAGGAGCTTACGTTTGGGGAAAATCTAGATTTAGCCTAAATCTAGCAAGGTGAGTTCAAGTTGATTTGTGAAAACGTTGTACATGCCAAAAATGTCTATTTTCAAGTGTTTATGTGTTTTTCATGAAACTTCTCTATGGTTGAGTCATTTGGTGAGTTTTGACTATTTGAAGTGTTTAACCTTGAAAATATAATAAAACACCCACATTGAGATTTTTGAGTAATTTGATAATTATATCTCAAGAAAAAATGTTTTGAAGGTTTTTGTATAAATGGGGGTCGTTGATGAAAAGACACTTTAGTGTTGATGGAAAATGCATATTTACTGTTACGGGTCATTTGTATACATATATGGTTGTGACTTATGTGGAAAATGATTTGACCGAATATATGATGGGATTATGGATTTATCGTATCTTGGAGGTATGTATTTGCCTATATGATATTTAAATGCATTTTATCGTATTAGTGGTTTTTATTATTGGTCAATTGTATTGTTGAGCCTTTGGTTCATATTCGACTCAAGTGAGTCTTGAGGACTTTGGTCCAAGGTAAACACTCTATGTTGAGTTTGAGATTATATGTGTTTGAGTCATAATTATTAATTGATTACATGTGTTAAAGATGTTGGACATTCTTTTGTGGGTCATGTAATTGTCAGACTATAATGCATTGGATGCATAGGCATATAAGTCGGTCTTGTTTATGGAGTCTCATGGGTATTGCGGGGTTGGACTCCGGGACCCATATTTATGACCTTAAACTTTCCAAGTGGACACTAGGAAGGTTGAGTCTAGAAGTGCTACCTTGGAGGTGAGTACTAGGACCTTCGCCGCTGAGGTATTGCCTTGGAGGTAGTCCTGCAGTGTGGCAAGCCTTGTGGTGGAAGTCCTGGGGATGGACACTAAGGTCAACTATCTCTTGAGGTGAAACTTGTCGAGGAATCGTAGGAAGACTTGGACATATAGTCAACAAGTGTTATACGAATAACATTGTACGGGTGGCATACATATGTGTTCCCTCCACCCTCAATGGATAATGGTCTCCCCCGTTGTTGTCAATATTATATTGAATGTTGTGACATGCATGTTTTAATTACCATTGAGGCTTGTGCGAGTAATTACAAGTATTGACTTTAATATTGGAACCCCTCCACGTATATTAAGGTTTTCTTGAATGATTACTCTCATGCTTTTGTATTTGGACTTTATTTATATTTACGCTTTGCGTGTGGTGTTGAGTCGGTCACATGCTTTCGAAAACGTATTATATGTGTATGGATTGTCTTCCATGATTTTATGGGTGGTGTATTATTCCTCCTCCTTGTTGGGGCGTGTCGAATAATAGAGTTTTATTCAAGTATACCTTATTTGGAAATTTAATATTTACTCATTCTTAAGTGAGATTTTGGATTTAAATCCGTTGTTGAGAAATGTTTCATTTTGGAGCTTTGGGCACGAGTTTTGTGTGCGTTGGGAAAAGTAAGTTATTCACATACTTAAATATAACCCTTTTTGGAAAATCATGATTTTGAGTTGTACTCCTTTGTTAACGAACTATTTTAATCAGGTTGAAAACTCTTGAACTCACTAGGCGTTAGCCTAACCTTTTTATTTGTCGGCATGTGCAATAGATTCCGGCTGGGAGTAGTTCTATTGACACTATGAATAGTGGGGAGCTAGTAGTGCGATCAAGGAGTAAGTGGCATGGTGAACTCTTCCGCACTTTGGGAATAGCAACCTTGTATTGGATTAAGTAACACCCGACCTTTGTAGTCTTGGCGTATGACTTAGCTTGTGGGATGTTGAAGTTATTTTGTTTTTATTTTTGAGGTATTTCCAATGATGGTTTGTAGAAGGGATTTTATTCTTATTTGATTATTTTATCGAAGTTTTGTTTAGTTTCTCTTTCCAGTTTTGAGGGCGTTACAAGTTGGTATCAGAGCTTAAGTTTGAGAGAATTAGGTGTTGATTTTGAATACCTAGACTCAAACTATCGTTCTTCTAAGTGAGTAAAAGTGAAATGGCACCATTAGGCACTCTGAGAAATGTTGTTTTAATGTTGATGGAGTCTTTAGAAACGGTAATCACGTCAAGGGTAGCAACAATGGTCATGTACAATACGTTCATAATTGCACCTGGCCAGGTTTATGGTGAACCTACAAGTTACATGTGTGTACTTGGACTACTTTGATGTGACGATCGTTGGGGGTAGTGAATAAGTTTTTAAGCGAGTAGCCGTTAGAAGAGGTTGATGATTTTAGCAGTTGTCACTTGGAGTGTCAGTAAGCATGATGATTGCATTAAGTGGACCGTTTCGGGTCAAAATTTATTGGTTGGATTAGAACCATAAACTTATGAAATCGACTTTATTCGAGGATAAATTGTAAGGCGAATTGATGAACTTTTCGATTATTGCCCTAAGATGGTTGAGCGTCCGGATGACGCTAGTGTGATCGGAGGAATTTGAAGAGTGTGGTTTTGAGATGTTGAGTGCCGACCAAATTCATGCACGAAATTTATTTTTAAAATAAATTACTTTAATTGTTTCTTGTAATTCAAATTGTCATGTTGATTGTATTACAAAATCTCGGAAAGACGTTTAGCACACACAAGATTTTAAACCATGATTTATAACATGCATGAAATTATTTTATGGCGGGTGATTGCAAACTTTGTCAAGACTTTCTTCATTTTCGTTGTTGTCTAACGCTACTCTCGGATACTGTGATATTCATATCTGAATGATAGAGTCTTGGACAAGTAACCACGATTTATGACTTTAACATTGGATCTCCTCCACATATGTTAAAGTTTGGATGTAGAGTTACCTTCCATTATTTTGGTGTTTGAGTTTTATTGGGAACTTTGTTCCGTATGGGTTTTGTTGAAAAGTGTTACTTTATACCGTATTGCAACAAAAAGGAAATTTTTGGAATTATGACATTTTAGTCATGACCTCGCTTTATGCAATTTGATTATCGGAAATGAAAACTTTGGCACCATTTGATTGATTGGATGCCATTAAGCTTCATTGGGTTCTATGGAGTTTTGTTTTACAACGTTTTGTGTCGCATGAGTGCAACTTTAAAATGTACATACTTTAATTATTATGTGTGTTAACTTATGGGTTTTATTGACCATTTTTTCTCACATGGGTTTGTGAAAATATTATTTTATGCCGTAAGGCAACCAGAAGGAGTGGTTTCTTAAATTTTGGTGTCGCATGGTTTATCTTTTTCATATTTGTGTTAGCACATCTCGTTAAAACTTGTTTAGCGTACGAATTAGCTTATATGTGGCGTGAGTAATGTATATAAGGATATTATGATAGTTATCTTAATGTTTTGTGTTAATCCAAGATCTATCAAGATTAGAGAGAAATTCTAGAGAGAGTAGAGAGAGAAAGTAGATCTTGATTCATAAGCTCTCAATGTTACAAGATATGAGTTATGACCAAAAGCTTATGAAATGGTTACAAGATTACTCTAAACAAAGCCTTGTATACCCTAAGACTTATTAAGGAAATAAGCTAGCTTTGACTTTCTACACAAGACAAAATACATTGACTTTGACTCTATAAATCAAGATTAAATCTTGAAGACATATTTGTCCTAACAATCTCCCCCTTGGATTCAAGATTTAAACATTTGAGAACAGCAGTCTTCGGCTTCTTGAATCTTCAAAATCTTCGGTCTTTATCAGGCTTGTGTTGGTCCCGAAGGCCTATACAAGTTTGTAGAAGGGGGGGGGGGGATTGAATACAAACACACATATTTTACTTTTCTAAATTGTTTATTGATAAATCATTAACAATTTACAGCTTGTTGCGGAAACAAGATTAAGGATAAACCTAAATCTAAACAAGTTGGAACACTAAGGTTTCTTGCACTAAGAGAGATAAGGAAATTACTAATAATAACCTATCTTGAGATAAGAGATTGAACTTGTCCAGAGTTAGCAAGTTACTTCAAAATGAAGTGAGTTCATCTCTTTATATACTGCATGCATTTAATGCAAGTCAGTATATACTTTACACGTGTCATCAGCTGGTTGGTTGCATGTCATTGACCTTTGTTGACAACCTTAGTAGCCGAATGGATGAACAGTGTAGTATCAGAGTGGTTGTACGATTTCAGACAGTCGGAGGTTCTTTTCTGACATTTCGTACGGAGTCGTGCAAGGGAGGTTAAGACAAAAGTACTTTGTACGGAGGACTTCATGATCAGCTTTCGTTGATTCAGCGATTATCATTTACTATTTAGCAAATGATAAAGTTCAGCGATAGCTGAAGTCTTGTACTTGATACTTCACGTTGAGTGGACAAATCTGAGTCTTCGCTGATCCGCATCAGTTCATTAGGAGACTTGTCGCTGGTTCTTGAGCTTGATCTTCTACTTCAGCGTAGAACCTTTGTTGACGTGAAACTTGTCTTCAGGGATCATAAGTAAACAACTAACTTATCAGCGATCATCATAATGACTGAACAGACTCAGAGCATTTATGGTGAACAGTTTCGCTGAATGTTTAATTCAAAGAGCGAGAGTTCCTATCAGCGGTACTGTAAGATCTTAGTACTTATCAGCGATAGAGAAACTCTGATACCTATTGTTTACTTACAATTTTCACTAAGTATATAAGAGAGGGTCATTATCAAATCACTGAGGGTTTGGATCAACAATCTCCCCCTATTTGATTATGACATAGCAAGAAAGAAAATTGCTATTAAAATGAAAACATAAGGATAAAAAGAACTCATAAAATATTTGTCCCTTTTACTGTTTTCTGGGATCTTTTCAGTACTGATGGAGTAAAGTACATTCGCTGAAATCTTTCTTTAAAAACTTTGAATCAGGATTCAAAGAGAAATGAAAAGATTACAAGTACAAGCGAAATAAATTACAAGTACAAAAGGATAACTGATAAAATAGATGAAAGAGGCGATCCTATCAGCTTACAAAGGTTCTTCCTTAATGAGAAGTTCATCAAGGGTCATTGATGTGGTGGGAATCATCCAGTCAGGAACGGTTACACCTTGTTTTCTTTTGATCAGTGCTTCTTCAAAAATTAAGGGTTTCAGATGTCGTGCCTGAGCGTCATTTCTGAAGTCACACCAGTAGATGAGATCTCTGAGCTGTTCGATTGGAGTGATTGGAAGCTCAACGATCCGTTGAAAATGCTTTCCACCATCGTAGTCATGAAAAAATATCCCGTAGGGTTCGCTTATGACTTTGCCAGGGATGAAAGTCTCACCAGGAGGAAGAGATGTGTCAAGCATGGAAAGATCAGGATCAGGACCAAGGACTTCAGCACGTGAAAAACCAATACCTGTTTCATTTCGAATGACAGGGCCATCAACTGAAGATATAGATTTCTTCTTCTTCTTCGATGAGGCCTTTCTTTTCTGACTTTCGAGAGGAGGAGGAGGAATATCCACACAGGAGTAGACTAAGTCGATTTGTTTGTTGATCAGCTTTTCAACATGTTCCTTGTATTTCGACTTGGACTTCTGGATGGCTAACCTGATCTCCAACCATTCAGAGAGACCGTACTTCGTTATGGCTTCAGCATAGAATTTTTCGGACTTCTTATCTTCTCTGAATATCTCGATTTCAGCGATTGAAACAAGGGTTGTTCTTCCAGAGATGAATACCTTGTTGATTTTTGTAGGAGAGTCTGTGTAGTTGACCTTTTCTTTGCACCAGGCTAAAGTTGATTGAGACACAGTTCTCTTTTCTTCAGTTATCTTCTTGGCGTTTTCCCAGAGCTGACATTGAACATCAATGGGAACTCTTTTCAGCTTGGGGTCTTTTATTGAACGTTTAGAAAGCTGGATGGCGTATTCTCTGTCTTTTTCTTCACCTTCTTTTCTTTCAGCCATTAGACGTTCAACTCTGAGATGTTCCGTGTATTCCTTTTTGGAAATTCTGAACTTTGGAGGAACTGAAGGAAGTTGATCACGCCTCAGAATGATTCGCTGATCCTCGAATCGCTTTATTATCTCCTCTCTTCTTTTCTGATCCTCTTCACTTAGCTTTTGAGGAGCTAAGGAAGGTCTGCCTCTGTGCGAGAGTAGTTGTTCTTCTAGTTCATCAGTCTCAGAGATTAAATCTAAGACTGGGATTATTTCTTCAGCAGCAGCTGGTATTTTTGGTGAAGTCGCAGTTGTGGAGCCTTCAGCGATATCCTCAAACAGGGGAGAGGACTAGCTGAAACACAACGATCTTACGAGTAAGAACTTGGGTAGAATCAGATAGAGAGAATTGGTTCAAGTGTATAGGCTTGGGTAGTAGAACTGATAGGTATGATAGAGGAGGGATGGAGTAAGAGATGTTTAGCATACCTGACAAACCGGCTTTTCAAGCAAGATCATCAGATTGTCATCTTCAGCGACGCTTTTGCCTTTGCCTTTCTCAGCTCCAGAGGCTGAGGGCTTTGTCTTTGTCCGCTCCCCTGAAGGTTCATTTATCGAGATTCCCTTAAGAGATTTGATCTTTTGAGCAGGTTTGACGAAAAAGAAGTCATCGTCATCTTCGTCATCATCATCATCATTCTTTGGAGAAGAAGATGGTTCATCATCAGGGATGTCGACGGCTTCATCATCTTCTGCTTCGGATTCATTTTTCTCAGCTTCTTCTTCGAGTTGCTCCCCCTCAGATACATAGGCGAGCTTCTCGGTTTCCTCAGGGTTTTCATCTCCATGAGGTCCAGCGGTGGTTTCTTCAGCATGCTTCTTCTCTCCCCTGATAGATTCATCATGGGAAAGGTCTTCAGCGCTCTTGGCGAGATCTTCAGCGCTCTTCTCCCCCTCTTTTTCATGATGACTGGGGGAGGAATGGCTAGATTCAGCAGCGTTGGTAGGTTCTCTGTCTTCTTGGCCAGAGAGACCTACACAAACTTCAATCTTTGCTAATCTGTCTTCAAGGCCAGAAATAGCAGGATTGATCTTCCCGAGCTCAATGCGATCTGCCGCTGTAAAATGTTCAGATTCAGGGACAGGGGCAGGAGCAGGAGTATTCGCCTTGTGCAGCAGCTGTTCGATCATAGTCTTTATCGAACCAACGTCAGTCTTTACAGAGCTTAAGTCAGTCGTCAGAGTGTTGACATTTGTCTTCACAGCAGACATATCTCCCTCTAGTGTTCCAACCGATGTCTTCAGCGTTGTTACCTCGCTGGACATGGATGAAACTGAATTTTTGAGAGAGGTGTAGTCTGTGTAGATATCAGCGAGCACCTTGGCGAAGTCGCTGAGAGTCTTATCAAGTTGCTTCATGTCATCTGTGGAAGCCTTCTTCTCCACCACCGTTGTCAGTTTGTTCAGATTCTCTCCAGCGTTTGTTACAGCTGTAGAGTTATTGGAGAGAGTAGTGGTGAGACCTGTCAGCTTTGTCTCCACGGACTTCATAGAGGCGTTGATATCTCCCAAATTAGGACCTGTAACATATAAAAACTTGTGAACAGAGGAAAGCTCAGAAGTTTGGGGTTTAGTCACAGTGTTTATGGGTTGTTGTTTACCTGCAGGAGGATTGGTGAATTCATCGAAATCACGGGTTCCTGAGTAAAGTTCCATGTCATCTTCGAAAGTGCCCATGGATTTTTCTGCAGGTCCTGTCTTCATCATTCCTGGAGAATCAGCTTTATGTTCCGAGGAAATGATGGCAGCTCCAGTTAGATCTGGAGTAGAGACCAAATGAGTGGAGGGAGGAGCGAAGGATAAGAGTGGAGGTTGGGTTATGAGTTCAGCGTTGGATTCGCTGACAATCACTTCATCAGTCTTTTGAGAGACTGAAGGAGGTTGGGTCGGTTCCAAGTTTGTAACCTCAGCGTTTAGAGACGCTGAAGTTTGGATAAAAGGGATGGCTTGTTCAGGTGTGGCAGAGCGTACCACTGAACGTTCCTTCAGCTCTGCAGAAAGAGCTGAGGAGTCTTCAGCATGAGATTGCTGGGGTTGCTCCTTTGTTTTCTTGATCCTTTTAGAATCAAGTGGGGTAGATGAATGTTTCCTTTTCTTAGAAGGAGAGGATTTTGTGGCCAGGGTATCAGCGATGGGTATTGTCGCTGAAGAAGCCACAGAAGTAGAAGAAGGGTTGAGAAGAGTTAAGAGGGTAGAAAGACGTACCACATTTTCAACAGGGTTGAATTCGAGTACCTTAGGGCCAATCTGAGAGAGAGTTTTAGATTGCCCTCTTGCGGGTAGCTGTCCTTCAGGCCATATTGAAAGATAGCGCTGATGAATCGGGGGTAGGGAACCCAAGTAGGCCTGTCAGCGGCAGAGTCTACTCTTTGCAGCAAGTCATCATAGATGAGAGATGCCCAGTCAATGTGTAGACCTTTCAGCAGAGCGTATCCCATAGCTTGCTGAGGTTGAGCGACTTGATCAGAAGAGCCGGTCTTGGCAGTCATGCAGCTGATAAGGTGAGCGAAGATGAAGTTCATCTCGCTGGGCATTTTCGATTTCTTCAGCAGTGTTAGCTTCTTCTCAGGCTTCTTGTCTCTGCCCATTTACCATACATAGCCCATTGCATCAAAAAATGCAATAAGGGCTTCTTTGTCAGCGATCTTCTTATGGTCAGGGAAAGGAACAAAAGGTTTTTCCTTTGTAGCGATGGGAAAGTTTAGAGCTTTGCGAATGATGGCAGGTGTGATCTTTAGCGTGCCATATTCAGTATCACAGAGGATACAATCAACTGTTTTGGAGGGATCTTTGGCGGATGGTAGCTGAGAGTGTCTGGCAGAGTACCAGAACTGAGATAGTAGCAGCTGACTTGCAGGGGGTGAAATGGTCAGGGCTGTTGAAATGCAGCAATTCTTCAGGAAATTCACAGCATCTGTCAGATGTGTGACTTGCTTTCGAGGAGGAAACTCGAGAAGCGCAGAAAGGTTGTTTATCTTAGTCCAGTCTAGTTGATCAAGATTGAACTTAACCTGAGGAGCCTTGAGGATTTCCACTTCCTCAGAGTCAGCGGAGATGTTCTCAGCGGTAGCAGGAATGTCAGACGAGGCCATTTCTCTGTATTAACAGTTCAACCAAAGATGTTAACAAATAAGAATAATCTTAATGTGGAAAGAATTTCCAATAAGATGTTTCGAATTTTATCCATTTCATTCAGACACAAATGTCTTAATGAAGATTAGGGTTTTTTCATGATTTTTGAAACGAAATGTAAAACCCATTTTCTTGTTTTCCAGTTTTCTATGAAGAAATAGATTCTGGAAACGAATGAAGAACAAGTTTAAGATTTTGCATTTAAACTTGAAGAACAACCATGAAATGGTTGTGTTCATAAAACCACGAAAGAAAATGATTTCATTTTACGAAGTTCTTTTGTTTGATCTTGTTAAAACAATGAGAAGATCGGAAACAAGTTATACGCATTTGGTAATAAATAAGAACATATTAACCTTGATGTTTGATGAAGAAGATGATGAACAGTTCTTGAAGTTTTTGAAATCACAAATGCAACAGTGAATTCTTTCTTGCGGAGGAAGATTGATCGCGTAAAAGAAAAATATAAACAAAGAATTTGTTTATATAGAGATTTTAGAAAGAGAAAATCTTGAGCGGGAAAAGATTTTCATCATGACACGGACACGTGTTTGCATTTGATTGGAAGTTTGAACGAGACGTGCAAACGTGTGTCAGGAAGAGAAAACGTGCCGGGGTTTTATCCGTTGCAATGACGTCACAACTGTCCTTTCATATTCTTGGTTGTCTCTGAGGTTTTGAAAAACTCAGAGATACTTTTGAAAACATGAAGCACTGAATGAAAAAATTCAGTGAAGGTTTTAAGAAATTTCAAAATATCGCTGTTAAGGAAGAGATATTCAACGATGCATTTTGTTTTGAAATCTTGCATTTTCATGCGATTGTCAGAGAGAGAACATACCTTGATATCAGTGAATCAAGTTTATTTAGAGAGAAGATGATAGAATGGGTTATACAAGTTGATTTTATCCTTTCGCTGATCAATGTGAACCGCTGAAGATTTTATCCTTCAAAGTTCAGCATTCCAAGCTCGCTGATGAGAAAGTTGAATCTTTTCTCATCAAGAGGTTTGGTAAATAAGTCAGCTAACTGATAATCAGTTGGGATAAAATGAAGTTCTATATCACCATTCATCACATTATCTCTGATAAAATGATATCTGATTTCTATATGTTTGGTCTTTGAATGTAGTACTGGATTGTTTGCTATAGCGATGACACTTGTGCTGTCGCAATAGATTGGAATTTTGGAGAACTGAAGATCATAGTCTAGTAGCTGATTTCTCATCCACAAGACTTGAGAGCAACAACTTCCAGCAGCTACATATTCAGCTTCAGCTGTGGAAGTGGACACTGAATTTTGCTTTTTACTTGTCCAACTTACCAGCTTTCCACCCAGGAGCTGACATCCTCTTGTGGTGCTTTTCCTATCCATTTTGCAACCTGCATAATCACTATATGAATAGGCAGTTAGATCGAATCCTGAATCTTTGGGATACCAAAGACCTAGATTCGCTGTACCCTTAAGATATCGAAAGATTCGCTTTACAACTTTCATATGAGATATCTTAGGTTCAGCTTGATATCGTGCACACAAGCATGTTGCAAACTTAATATCAGGTCGGCTAGCTGTAAGATACAATAGTGAGCCGATCATCCCACGGTACAGTGTGACATTGACAGGAACACCCTTAGTGTCCTTATCAAGTGTCAGCGGTGGTGCCATAGGGGTTTTCATAGCTGAACTTTTAGTTAAGTCGAATTTCTTCAGCATATCTTTAACATATTTTCCCTGATTTATGAAAGTTCCTTTCTCAATTTGCTTAATCTGAAGACCAAGGAAATATGTTAGTTCACCCATCATGCACATTTTATACTCATCTTTCATTCTATCAGTGAAACGAGTACAAAGCTCAGGGTTAGTAGAACCAAATATAATGTCATCAACATATATTTGAACTAAAATGATATGACCTTTCACTTTTCTAAAAAATAGAGTTTTGTCATTCTTACCTCGCTCAAATTTTTCAATATGGAGATAAGTAGAAAGAGTGTCATACCATGCACGAGGAGCTTGCTTCAAACCATAAAGTGCCTTATCCAGTTTATAAACATAACCTGGACGCTTAGAATCTGAGAATCCTGGAGGTTGTTCCACATACACTTCTTCATTCAGCTTTCCATTTAGAAATGCTGACTTAACATCTATCTGATGTACTTTGAAGTTTTTGTGTACAACATATGCTAAGAATAGACGAATAGATTCAAGTCTTGCTACTGGAGCAAATGTTTCGTCATAATCTATACCTTCCTCTTGTCTGTATCCCTGAGCAACAAGTCGAGCTTTGTTGCGGGTTACAGTACCATGTTCGTCCAACTTATTTCGATAGACCCATTTAGTGCCTATTACTGTTTTATCAGTTGGTCTCCGAACAAGTTTCCAAACTTTGTTTCTTTCGAATTCAGTTAGCTCTTCTTGCATGGTGCTGACCCAGTTTGGATCTCTGAGGGCATCATCTACTTTCTTTGGTTCAGTTAGTGAAATAAAATTTACAAATAAACAAATATTACCTGCACTTCGTCGAGTCTGAATCCCAGCGTTTGGATCACCAAGAATTTGATCAATTGGGTGATTTATAGTCCATCGCTGAGCCGGAGCGTGAGACGCAGACTCAACTTGAACTGGAGGAGCTGAAGATGAAGCTCCAGCGACGTCAGGAGTATCAGCCAAGAGAGGAATGGATGCAGTTGTCATTATATTCACTGATTGCTGAGAAGTAGATGGAATGTCTGAGACATTTGGTTCAGCGTTAGGTATAGTGTTTATTGGAACAGCTGAGACCCATGATGTTTCAACTTCACTATTCTGCATATTTGGAATGATAGGACTATCATCTTCTACTGGATGAGCATGAGAAGTGGGAATATCTTCTGAATCACCAAGATGAGAAAACATCCATTGATTCAGTTCTTCAGTATCAGCGGATGGTTTAGAGTTCGCTGAACGGGATTCGTCAAACGTGACGTGAATAGTTTCTTCTACAGTTTGTCTTCTTCGATTGAAGACTCTGAAGGCTTTGGAAACTGAGGAGTATCCAAGAAAGATTCCATCATCAGCCTTAGGATCAAACTTTCCAAGAGCATCTCTGTTGTTTAGTATAAAACACTGACATCCAAAGATGTGAAGAAAGCTGATTGAAGGCTTTCTCCCATGAAAGAGTTCATAGGCTGTCTTTTTGAATCTTTTGACTATCAGCGACCTGTTTTGCATAAAACAAGCAGTGTTGACAGCTTCTGCCCAAAACTGAGTAGGCAGGTGAGAATCGCTGAGCATTGAACGTGCAACTTCAATAATTGTTCTATTTCTTCTTTCAGCGACTCCATTTTGTTGCGGTGTTCTCACTGAAGAAAATTTATGAGAAATACTGTTAATGCAAATTATATTGTAATCAATGTCTTATTTATTTAAGCATGTAGCTAGTTATTAGTTTGACTTTGACTTTATGTCTAGGGTATAAATACCCTTAGAACTCCTTGTTTTAAAAAACCTTTTGCCTAATTGAGAGATATCAGAGTTCTTATTTCTCTCTGTGTGAAATGCTTTCTGTCTTTGATTGATCCTGTCACTTTCAATTGGTATCAGAGCCCAATCTTAGATTCAGATTGTGTTTTTGTGATCATACTCAAATTTTTGTGAAGATCATCAAGAAAATTTGATCGAATTCTTGAATTTTTTCAAGAAATCTCGTTTTCTTGAGATTTTTTTCAAAAATTCCTTGTTTGTGATCGAATTGTTGTGAGATTGTGCTCAGTAGATTCGTCCTCTGTGTTGGAACAAGATTAAAGAAGGATTCGAAGGCTGATTTCAAGATTTGAGGCTTCAATTTTGAGTTTTTGTCAGTGTTTGAATGTTGTAGTTCGAAGTTCTGTTCAATCGTCAATTCGAAGATTCAGTGATTTTCAGAGGTTGTTTTTCAAAGATAAAGTGTTCAGACATTGTTTTCGAGCTTATCTGTGAAATTTCTTGCTGAGATTTTTCAGATTTCAGACGTTTTTGAGTTTTTTTTGAACTTTTCGCAAGATCTGAAGTTTTCGCAAGACTCATAGAACTTTTCGCAATATTCATCTTACTTTTCGCAAGTTCATCATCCTTGAAGATCATCAGAATCTAAGTGTTACTTTTCGCAACTCAAAGGCACGCAAACAGTGACTTTTCGCAACTCAAAGGCACGCAAACAGTGACTTTTCGCAACCCAAAGGCACGCATGACTTTTCGCAACCCAAAGGCACGCAAACAGTGACTTTTCGCAACCTAAAGGCACGCAAACCTCAGATATCTTCAAAAATTTCTAAGTCAACTTTTCGCAACCGTTGCTTGCGAAAACTTTGACTTTTCGCAACTGTTGCTTGCGAAAACTGACACTTGGTCATTTTTTTACTGTTCATCCGACCCGACTTTCTGCCATTTTTCTGTTTTTTTTTTCGAATCTATCTTTTTCTACCCAAAACATACTGTTTACCATGGCTAATCAAGATATGTTGTTCAAAAACGACATCATGATGACTTTGGGCTCAAATACACGACCACCAGTGCTTCTTATTGAACGTGAATTTCCACAATGGCGTGATCGTTTTTTCAATTTCATCGAATCCCAAAGCAACGACGCTAACATAATGAAGTCCCTAATGGAAGGACCATTTGTCAAGCCATATATCGAGGTCCCGGTAACTGCTACGACTCCTGCTACTCGTGAACTAAAAAATCCAGATGATTATACTGTGGATGAAATTTGTCGTCTTCAAGCAGATAAATATGCTAAGTCATATTTGATTCTTTCTCTACCTAACTACATCTACAATAGGATTGATTGTTACCGGAACAATATCACATTGATGTGGGCTCAGTTAGAGAAAATGATGTTGGGTTCAGCAGTTTCTACTCAGTTACGCCAGACTCGATACATGAACAACTTTGAGGGATTCATAGCAATGGAAAATGAGTCATTGAAGAGTGTTTTTGACAGATTTTGGGGAGTTATTAATGATCTGTACAAGATCAAGATTGTTAAGACCGAGTTGGAAGTAAATCTAAAGTTTCTGAATTCACTCCAGTCTGAATGGAGCAAGACTTGTCACAGACTGAGGAATGATGTAGGTATATCCACAATGCAGATTCAGGAATTAAATGAGTTGCTTATGGTTGATGAGGATTTGGTAAAGGCTAAGAAGGATAAGATGAATAGAAAGGCCAAGGGTAAGACTGAAGATCCGATTGCTTTATTAGCAAAGCAACTTGCAGAAAAGTCATTGTTAGAGAATGCGTTTGGTGGAAATGTAGAAGATGACGGAGAGGAATTTGAGAAAGCAATGATATTGTTGACCCAACATTTTCAGAAAAAGTACCGGTCGGGCAACAATAATCTTCGCTTCACATCGGGTTCAAGGAAAGTGCCTAGTGAGACTTCTAAGTATGTGCCGAAAGTTGATTCTCCAAAGCAGTATGAGACAAAGAAGGATGATGAGAAGAAGGCGGTTACCACATGCTTCAAATGTGGAAAGGTGGGACATATGGCGAAAGATTGCCGGGTGAAAGTTATCCGAGATTCTTCTTATTACAAGAAGAAGTTAGAGCTTGTGGGGAAAAAGGAGAATGGGAATATCCTTCTCATCGAAGAAGAATATTTCTTTGACTACTCGGATGATGAGTCCACCAACGAGGAAACCACCGATACGTGCTTTATAGGAGACGACGGAAGTGATGATGAGAAGGAGGATGATGAAAGCACTACTGATGAATCTGAGGTACCTTCTAAATTTGATTATGACTTTCTAATTTCACAAATGAATAATGTCGTCACTGCTATCCGATCTCTTAGAACGAAAAGACTATCTGAAAAAGCAATTATTCATGATCAGTCAAAATTAATTAAAACGCTTAAAATTCATATTGAAGATGAGAAAATAATTTTGATTAACATGAATAATTTGTCTAATAAGAAAATAGAAGAATTAGAAAACACTATAAAAATGAACAATGAATCTTTGAAACTTATGACCGAACAAAAAGATAATTTTTCGGATAAAATTTCTGAACTTGAAGAAAAACTTTATGTTCGAGGTCAAAAAGAGCAAACGGTTTATCTTAATAAACCAAGGAGTTATACATCCATAAAAGAAAAATGGGGTTTAGGTTTTGAAAATCCACATTTTCTAGATAACGCTAAGAAAAAATTCCAACGCTTTATGAATTTGATTTCTTACATCTAGGAAGATATGCCCCTCAATTTAAGATAAATTGGACAAATGAAGAAGAAGTTTCAGAATTAGAAAAGGAGAAAAGGGCTCAAACGAACAAAATGCAACTTCCTTTTGTGTACACTAGAGAAAACGCGAAATACACTTCTAAATCCAAAGGATTTAACAAAGATTTCTTATCCGATGATTATTTTGATGGTTATGCTAAAAATGCTAAATCTGTGGATAAACCTGAAGTATTGCAAGATACTAAAAGGTATATCCCTCCTTTAGTATTAGAGACCAAAATTGTGAGTCTTGAGAAGAAAATCGCGGATTTGGAATCTAAGTTAGAAAATTTGGAAAATGAAGATGTTAAAAACGATGACGATTTTATTAATAGTAGTGTACAAGAGGATTTTGAAAATGCAAAAACGGAAAATTGTAAAAATCAAGAATCTCCTTCTTCTTCTAATTCTAAAACTCATTTAGAATCCGATTTTTCTGAAAATGAAAAAGATGATAATTCCGAGGAATGTATTAAGAAACCGGTTTCTATGTTTGATTTTATTAATAATACTTTTTCTTCAAAATCGGAAATTAAATCGGAAATTTTAGACGATTCTTTTATGATAAACTCTAAAATTAATAAAACCAAACGTCGTAAAAGAAGGCGGTCAAAGAAGAAGTCAAAGACTCAAGTTCTTAATTCTGAAAATAATTCTGATTCGTCTACTTCTTCTTTTTCAGATAGGCCTTTGAGTAAGAAAGGAAAGCATGTGTGGATTCCAAAACGCATACCAAAGGAGTCGGCAACTTCTTCTAGTAGTGACATTGATTTTGACGTTTGTAAAACGAATTCATTTGCTTGTTCGAATAAAGATTGTAATAGTACTTTTAGATATTCAATAAATCAAATGATTCATATTGCAAATGTTGGTTGGTGTTGCTCGGAGTGTTGTCATTCTAATGGTATTTGTTCTGAAAACGACATTAATTTTATAATGACAGATTTTCTTAATACCGATGCCTATTATAATTTTAACAAAGGTAACAAAAAGAAGAGGACTAACAAGAAGGAACCCAAATCTATATGGGTACCTAAATCTGCTTAATATGCTAACTTGCAGCCAAGTCGTTTGTGGTATCTGGATTCTGGATGCACCAAACACATGACTGGCAATAGATCTTTGTTAACTAATTTTAAGGAAAAGGCATGCGGTAAAGTAAAGTTTGGCAACTGTGAAACATCATCAATTCTTGGATACGGAGACGTCGTACAAGGAAACGTAACTGTCAAGAGAGTGAATTTCGTCGAAGGGCTAAAGTACAACCTTTTTAGCATTGGTCAGTTTTGCGACAAGGATTTAGAGGTAAGTTTCAAGACCAAGAGCGTGGCTGTAAAGAACAACGATGGCAAGGAACTTCTCATTGGAAAGAGGAGATCGAATTTGTACACCATAGATCTCTCTTCGGTGAATTCTCCATCCGATGTATGTCTTTTATCGAAAGCCTTAGTTTATCAGAGTTGGCTTTGGCACAGACGTCTGACACATCTCAACTTCAGATATATGGATAGATTAGCAAAAGGCAATTTGGTACGAGGTCTTCCGTCCTTAAAATTCCAAAAGGATCATTTATGCCAAGACTGTGAGAAAGGAAAGATGAAGAAAGCTTCCCACAAACCTAATCCCGACTTCTGCACCAAAGATATTCTTGATATTTTACATGTTGATTTGTGCGGACCGATGAAGACTAGGAGCATTGGGAAGAAACGCTACGTGTTGGTGGTGGTTGATGACTATTCCAGATATACGTGGGTCAAATTTCTAAAGTCAAAATATGAAACCCCGATGATTCTCATCACTCTCATCAAGACGATACATACAAATAAGCAGAAACCGGTTAAGATTGTCCGATCAGATAACGGAACTGAGTTCAAGAACAGTATTCTACAAGAATTTTATGAAGAAAACGGAATTACTCAGCAATTCTTTGCCGCAAGAACTCCTCAGCAAAATGGAATCGTGGAGAGAAGAAATAGAACACTTGTAGAATCGGCCAGATCGATGCTTGCTTATTCGGGATTTCCTCTTTCTCACTGGGCTGAAGCGGTTTCCACAGCTTGTCATACACAGAACCGGTCAATCATTCATAGGCGCTTCAATAAGACACCATACGAAATCATGAATGGGATAAAGCCTAACGTGAAATATTTTAGGGCTTTTGGTTGCAAGTGTTATGTTTTGAACGACCGGGACAATCTTAACAAGTTTAGTCCAAAGGCTGATGAGGGAATTTTTCTGGGATATTCTTCTAATTCTGCGGCATATCGTGTGTTCCTGTCTACTCCAAGAAAGGTGATCGAGAGCGTTAACGTCAAATTCGACGAATCTGAAGCAATGGTTTCCGGCCAAACAGGACCAGAACCCGATCTGACAGGGATTTTAGCTTCTGAACTTAACAACTCAGAAGTTGTTCCTCAAATGCTAAATCAGGATCAAATTTCTAACTCTAATAATTTCTCTGATCTTGATTTATTATTTGAAAATTTCTATGATGATGTGCCTACAACTAACACGAGTGTTGTTTCTAATATGTCAAACCAGGAAAATGTGAACACATCAAATTCTACTTCCGCTGCAACTCACACAAATGATGATGTTGTTCCTATTATTCCTGAACAAGAGGCACCTAATTCTGAGGCAGAAGTTGTGATTACTGTTGCACCACAAGGAGTACCTGAGGTTGAAACAACAGTGACAAACGATGACATCCCGTCACCACAAATTCACGAAGAAGAAGCTGAAGTTGTTCAACCGAACGGAGAAGTTTTTCCAACCACATCTGTTGATCAACCGTTAATCGAGGCTTCAATTTCAGATAGTGTTGTTGAAGTATCTCCTCCGATACCTGAAGTCGTGTCTATTTCTTCTTCTGAAGGTGACATACCTGATCCTCCACCTCAAATTTTGCAAAGCATTCAAGAAAATGTTGATCCTCTCCCACATACCGCTAAATGGACGAAAGCGCATCCACTTCATCATATTATTGGAGATCCTTCCTCTAGCATGTCTACTAGATCAAAATCTGCGACTCCGAATGAATGTCTTTTTGCATGCTTTCTGAGCAACATTGAACCATCTACAGTTTCAGAAGCACTAAAGGATCCGGATTGGATAATCGCAATGCAAGAGGAACTAAATCAGTTCGAAGCGTTAAAGGTATGGAGACTAGTGGCCAAACCGAAAGGAAAGAGCATCATAGGCACTAAATGGATATTCAAGAACAAGAAGGATAAAGACGGTATCGTTGTTCGGAACAAGGCTCGCCTAGTGGCAAAAGGCTACCGACAACAAGAAGGAATTGATTACGATGAGACATACGCGCCAGTGGCTCGACTAGAAGCCATTCGGATGTTTCTTGCCTTCGCAGCCTATCGGAATTTCACGGTTTATCAGATGGATGTCAAAACCGCGTTTCTTTATGGAGCACTCAAGGAAGAGGTCTATGTGTCTCAACCTGAGGGGTTTGTCGATCCGAACAAGTCTGAATATGTCTATGTTTTAGACAAGGCTTTATATGGTTTGAAACAGGCACCACGGGTGTGGTATGACGAGTTGTCAACCTTCTTGTTGACAAACGGGTTTTGCAAGGGAGCAATTGATACTACTTTGTTTATTTTTCGAAAAGATCTTGATATTTGTTTAGTACAGATCTATGTAGACGATATTATATTTGGTGCTACTAATAAATCTTTATCTAATTGGTTTTCAGATCTAATGGCCTCTAGATTTAAAATGAGCATGATGGGAGAAATCAATTTCTTCCTCGGACTACAAGTGAAACAGCTTTCGGATGGGATCTTCATCAATCAGTCTAAATACGTCTTTGATATTTTGAAGAAATTCAAGATGGACAAGTGTTCTACAATAAGAACACCAATGGCAAATGGGTCAAAGATTGGCTTAGATCCAGACGGAAAAGCTACTGATGTTCGTACATATAGAGGGATGATCGGATCACTGATGTATCTTACAGCTAGTAGGCCAGACATAATGTTTTCTACATGTCTGTGTGCTCGATTTCAGGCCAAACCAAAGGAATCTCATAAGGCGACAGTAACTAGGATTTTTAGATACTTAAAAGGAACTCCGTACTTAGGCTTATGGTATCCTAAGATTTCTGACTATCAACTTACTGCTTATTCTGATGCAGATTATGGTGGCAGTCAACTGGACCGGAAAAGCACTTCAGGACATATCCACTTTCTAGGAGATCGGCTTATCAGCTGGGCTTCAAAGAAGCAAAATTGCGTATCTATCTCAACGGCCGAAGCGGAGTATGTTGCCGCGGCAAGTTGCTGTTCTCAAGTCTTATGGATGAAGACGCAGTTACAGGATTACGAATTGCTATACAAGACCATTCCTATATACTGTGATAGCAAGTCCGCGATTGCCATTTCAGTCAACCCGGTCCAGCACACGAAGACGAAGCACATTGACATGAGATACCACTTCATAAAGAGTCACGTGGAGAAAGGTACAATTGAATTATATTTCGTACCTACTGATTACCAACTTGCCGATATTTTCACAAAAGCTTTGGATGAAAAGAGATTTAGTTTTCTATTATCAAAGATCGGTATGTTGAATTTGAAAGTTTGAACCTTCACAAATTTAATTCAATGATGTGAAATTTTTTCTATTTTCATTTCAGTGAATAAATTGCGTGTCAAGGATTTACCTTCAAGTAGACTTGCGATATTTTTGAGTTATATTTGTTTCATTTTTCGCTTCTAAGACAAATCGAAAGGTCAGTGACACATGCTTGAAACATAGATATAAGCACGAATTAGTGTAAATCTAGACGTTTTAAGATTACGATGCTCACAAAGCCTATGTGTTTGTTCGATGAATGGAAATGAAAATATAAGCAAAGCACAAAGTTTTTGAACCAAGCGAATGAGATGCAATAAAAAAAAATCATTTGGTTTGATAGTTTGTACCTGTGGCCTATCTGGTTTGGGAAATTAAGTCCCAAGGGGTACTTGATACCTAGCCCCTAAGATCAACTGGTCTGGGATTGGCTGACCCAAATCCTGCTATAGAACCAGGTAGAAAGCCATGTTCTACTGGTACAGATGGGATTTAGGTATATCGATGTAGCCTTTCTGGTTCGGGAGAGTAAGTTCCAAGGGGTGCTCGTCACCTAGCCCCTAAGGCCAACTGGTTTGGGATCGGCTGACCCAAATTCTGTTAAAGGACCAGTTAGAAAGTTACGTTTACGGTATATCTATGTCTTAATAAACCTTGTGATAAAAAGATGCCAAAGTGCACAAAATAAAAGATGCCAATGAGCACACATCTCTATAAGCTTTGGGAAAATTACAATGTCGCGATAAACTTATAAATTTGTGGAGATTCAGATTTCAAATATATAGTGTGAGTATGAGCAAAGTATTCTTTTGGGTCTATGAGATGCATTTACTTGTTGCTAATCTTATTTCACATGCTAACGCATCAAATAGATTTTCTAAGGGGTCTGAAAGTGAACGTGTATTAACTTGGTATGCAAACATGACTTGATTTTAAATCTGGAAACATGCATTTGATTTCATCTGTGATGGAAAACATGATTAGTTTCACGGAGTTGAATTCTATTTGTTAGGTGTTCAAACAATTTTTTTTTAATCAGTAGATATGTTATATAAATCATTGTATTTCCTTGATCATGTTTGATTCTTTTACGTGTTGTATTTATCTGTCATGTGTGGAGTCTGTGCTTTATTCAAGGGGGAGAATTGTAAAAGATCCAAGCAGATTTTGAGGGGGAGAAAATTCAGATATCTGATTAATAGCTGACTGTACTTCAATTGACAATACTTGTTCAGGTATGACTCCCTGAGATATCTACACAGGTATGATTTCCAAATGCTATTTTAAAAGGAATTTTGTTTTTGCATTTGTGTAGGGGGAGAGAAAGAGAGAAATGTTATTTTTATACAAAATACTCATTGTTCTTGAAAAAGTTCTAAAATCAAATATATTACTAATTTTTGAAATATTGAAAATTTATAAATTTTCTTTAATTAAGAAAATTTATATTATTTGAAAATTTCAAAAATTATAAATATATTTGTATTCTTGATTTTTCAAAAACATTTTGTATTTTGTTTAAAAATAAAATTTGTTTTCAAATAAAATAAGGGGTTTAAAAGGGATTGTTGACCTTCGTTGACCTTTATCTTCCCGGTTTTCTCTGTGCTTTCACTATTCACGTTTTTGGATTGCGAACTCTTCATCTGATCATCTTTTATTCAGTGTGATTTCGTGTGTGCATCAAATCAGGTAAGATTTCGAACCATTAATCCTTGATATCATATCTTTTTGTATTCGTTTTTATGTTCGATTTCCTCCAACAATGACTCGATTTCGAGACTGTTCATATGATCAGATTTCATTTTTTTAGGGTTTGTCTCAAATTAGTTGTTTAAAAGTGTGTTTTAGTGATCGATTTTGTGTGTAAATGCATTTAGATTAATTTTCGGACTGCTTATTTCAATATTTGAAGGTTAATTTTGATTTTTGGTTCTGATTTTTGATTTTCGCAAGATTCAAGTGAAGAACTCGCAATGGCTTGTTGCGAAAACCTCACTTTTCGCAATGGCCTGTTGCGAATTCCTCACTTTTTGCAATGGTCTTTTGCGAATTCCTTTGTTTTGTGTGTTGAAATTTTTCCAAGTCTTAGTTTTCGCATCTGTGCATTACGCAAACCACTCTTTTCGCAACTGTTGGTTACGAATTCCCTACTTTTCGCAACAGTTACTTGCGAAAACTTCACTTTTCGCCACTAAGCATTGCGAAAACCAACACTTAGGAATTTTTTCAAGTTTCTCAAAAAAAACATTCTAAGTATTTTTTTTTCCATTTTGGTTTTTTTTTTTTACTAATATCTTTTTGTCTTAACTGTATATCATTCCCAGATTTCATGGCTTCTGATGATTTACAAGAACATGAACACGACGTCCAGGAAGGAGAACATGATCCTTTAGAACAAATATCGAGGGAGAGACCCCTTCCTTCACAAAGATCGTCTGGAGCTGATCTCTCTACAAGAAGAAGCACTCCAAGTGATGTGTTTCCAAGAGCCAGTTACTTCAATTATCTTCCAAACAACCATTATGTGGAACTTGATCAGATAGATATTCATCCGATCATTCGTTCGATTCTTCAAGGGCATCCTCTCTCATATGCTTTATCGGCTCGATGCAACATACCAGAAGTTTACGTTCAGCAGGCATGGGATTCGATTACGAAGATTGTGAATGTCACGCCTCCTACATTTAGCATTGAGATCGATCAGTTCACGACTTATCTGGATTACGCTCGTCTTCGTCTGATACTTCATCTTCCAGAAGAAAATTCCAGAGCAGGAATGACGGGGTTTCAAGAGTATCCACCTGAGGAAGAAGTACTAGCTGGGATTAGAGCATTGGGGTACGCCGGAGAGTTAACGATGGTAAGTCAATTCAGGAAGAACAAAATTCCACCTCCGTGGTACACGCTATTCTTCGTAATCATCAGATGTTTGACAGCCAAGGCTATGGGTACAGATAATGCAAGTACGCATTTTCTTCGGTTATTTCACGCTGTCATATACGATCTCCATGTAGACTATGCCATCATTTTTTGGACCGAGATCAGTGAGATAGTTCATTGGAAGGAGACTAACAAGTCCAAGAAATTCTTACCGAACATCAGATTCTTATCTCTGATTGTGTGGAGTATGCTTAGAAGCAACAGAGAGATTCCTCGCAGGAATAACTGGATCTCTGCACCAGACTATAGAATGGCTTATATTCAAAAGCAGAAGCGATCTTTTGATGTTTGTAGGCCTATTCCTCCTGTACTCATTCAGAATTACGCTGATCCAGATGATGAAGCTGTTGAATCTTACTGTGAAGAGCACGGGATTGTGATTCCGTCTAGAATTGCTAAAGATGTGAATGAAGAAACAGAACAAGAAAATCCAACTGAAGAAGAACATGCTGCGTCCAGTAGCTCTGAGTCAGAACCTGCAGATGAAGAAGACACAACAGGTGATGATGATGATGATAATGGTGATGATGATGATGATGGTGATGATGTTAATGGTGATAATGATGATGGACATGGGGGAAATATTATGGATACTGGAGAATCTTCATATAGAGAACCTATTGCAGAAGGGAGTTCAGTAGCTCATACTGCTGAGACTTCCGAGACGGTACCCATAGATTCTCATGTTGGTCATTTAGAGGTGGATGAGCTTGATATTCGGGCAGCTCAGGAAACGGGTATTGCTTCTGCACATGTTACTACTTCAGTGGCTTCACCAAGGGATGATATACAGCAAGTGATTGATTCTATCGAAGGCACTGATATGATGTCTGGGGCAGATATTGTTAGACAGATGGAAGAACGTATGGAAAAGGATAAGCAAGACCAATTAGCTAAAGCAAGAGCCTTTTTGAAAGGCAAAGGTAAGCTATCTGAGGCTTCGAACATTCCAGTTGTGCCTCCTTTTAGACGTCCGACAGGGGTTATTATACGAGAATCATCTGATCAGCCGTCGGTTCGTCCTGTTATTCGCACTTCACCTCCAATTATTCAACCTCCACCTTCTATGTCAGTTCGTCCTTCTCTCAGAGATCAGCCGGCTTCTCAAGGTTCTCAGGGTATGTTTCTTGAAGACTCTTCTCTTACAGAGCTTTCAGATGCGTTCTATGCCAGATTATTATCTATTTCTCCGCCAGAGCAACAGGATTTAGATCTTATGTCTCTGTTGAGAAATTTTCAGCCACGTCCAACACCGACTCCGGTTCCGCATCCTTCTGAAACAAGCACTTCTAGGCTTGAGGATAGAGTTAACTCTCTTACAGCTGAATTTCATACTTTCACGACTTCTATTCAGAACAGTCTTTCTAGCATCGAAAAGGGAATTTCTTTGATGACAGACGCGTTATCGACTCTATCTGATCGTGTAGCAAAACACGAAGAGACCTGTCAAACTGCGAGGTCCTCGTCTCTCAAGCGAAGAAATGACCAAGATGATCCGGATCATCAAGGCCATGAGGGGGAGAATTCTAAGAGACGAAGGGTTGAAGAAGTCATACAGACCGAAAGAGCTGAAAATGATGATGAAGTCACATTGATGGTTGAGAGTAATGAAGAAGTAAGAGATGAAGAGGTTATTTTTGTAGTTGGAGATGTGATAGATTTACTTATTGACTCAGTGATGGATTCTGTTGCTAATGCTGAAGTTGAAAGATTGAAAGAAGCACATCCTGAGTTGATAGTAGACGAACTAATTGATGAAGTTGATCTCTCGGCTATGTCGTCAGAGATAAACTATGTAGAGTCGGAGATTGTCAACAACCTTCAGCTAGTAGTGTATGTGAATCCAGAATCTGCACCGATTTCCATGGAAGTTCCAGAATCTTCTAATGTACATGAGTCTGAAGCTTATGAAGACATGAGAAACTACTTCGCCAACTTTATAGAGATAGATTCTGAAGATGACGAACAGACGAAGTTTGACAAAGTCTGGAAGATAAAAGAAGAAGACCAAGATGATATTATTGTCATCTCAGATTCAGAATTTGAAGTAGAAATTGATGAGAAAGACTTAGAGGAAGTTGATATGTTATACGGAGATCTTCTCGACACTGCTAGACCTCGATCTCCAGTTCCTGAGTCATCTATTCCAGATAGTTCTATACCTGAAGTTCCTCCAGTTGTTTCGTCTACCCAAGCTCCGACCGCCACGGCTCCTCAAAGTACGTTTGAACAGGGTGAGTCATCTAGAGCTAACCATGAGACTCCTGATTTTACTGGTGTTCCTCCTAGTATTCTTCGACCAGGTCCCGGGCTAAACAGACCGCAACGTCTTCAATTGCTTGAAGAAAGACATCGGATTACCAGAATGAGATCTGCTTTTCTTGAAGATTCTGAACGAAACTTCGTTGTCAGGAAAAGGAGAAGAGTGAATATCTTTGCTATTCTGGGAGTCGAGAAAGAAAAGGATTGGTTTCAGTATGAGTACTTCATGTTCATCAAATGCAATCGACGTGGTAAGTTCTTCTCCTATTCAAAACATGGTATTGTTAGGATCTTGAAAGTGGAGATGTATACCTTTGTTAGGATTTGGTATCCGTACGTCTATGTAGAACGACGCGACTGCAACAAATATGAGTTCTCAGAAGCGGATCTCAGTGATCTTTCGATAGACGACATTGAGGTAATATACCAACAGTTTCGGGAGATGACTATTCGACCGGATGATGTTCTCAGGGCGATGGAAGCTGTCAGAAGATTTATTCGGCGACAAGTACGTTTTTATAGGTGCTTTGATTTTCAGCTCGCAATTGAAAGCCATCAACCCGTTGTTAATGTCACTCGTCCGGATCGAAATCTTCCTAACATCAACGACTTTCCGCTTTTCTCTATTCTTGAAGATCCTTATGGTATTGTGTATCAGAATCAGTTGAGAGAACGCTTATTTCTAAGATTTGATGAAGTTGGAAAATACTCAGATGGTACATTGAAGGTGATAAGACTTCAAGTGATGAACAAGCTGAATGCTGCGATGAAGATTTTCTTAGAGACAAGGCGAAGAATTCAGTTAGAGACTCCAGAGATCAGACTTCTGCGTAGGGTGATCGCGACGATTGATGAAAGATTGGAATTCAGAAGAACGCTAAGACGCTTAGAGATTTTGATTGGCAAGAACCGCCAACGAACTCTTTTTGAGCGCCATTGATTACAAAGGGGGAGATTGTTAATGCAAATTATATTGTAATCAATGTCTTATTTATTTAAGCATGTAGCTAGTTATTAGTTTGACTTTGACTTTATGTCTAGGGTATAAATACCCTTAGAACTCCTTGTTTTAAAAAACCTTTTGCCTAATTGAGAGATATCAGAGTTCTTATTTCTCTCTGTGTGAAATGCTTTCTGTCTTTGATTGATCCTGTCACTTTCAAATACCCTTACTCTCAAGGAAGGAATCAAGAGAACTGTTTTTGAATTCAGTCCCATGATCACTCCTTATTGAGCGAACGGTCAGATTGTTCAGGGTTTCCATCTTCCGAACAAAATTGATGAGTTCTTCAGGGGTGTCACTCTTAGAACGGAGAAACATTACCCAAGTGAAGCGAGAGAATTCATCAACTATGACCAGCTTATATTTCTTTCCAGCGATGGATTGTTTGTTAACAGGGCCAAACAAATCCATATGGAGTAGTTGTAGAGGAGATGACACTGAAGAAACTTGCTTTGATTTAAAGCTTGCTTTGGTCTGCTTCCCTTTTTCACATGCTGAACATAAAGACTCTTTGGCGTATGAATGCTGAGGTATACCAGTGACTAACTCTTTTGAAGAAAGAGTGTTCAGTGTCTTGAAATTTAGATGAGATAGCCTCTTATGCCATAGCCAGTTGACGTCAGATGAGGCCTTTGAGAAGAAACAAGAGTTCTCAGTGGTTGTTGAGTCCATGTTTATTACATAAACATTTTCCAAACGATAACCGCTGAAAGCTATCTTCTCCTTTTTGTCAGAGACAAAGCAGGATTCCTTAGTAAAGATTACTTTGTTATCCATATCGCAAAGCTGACTGATGCTTAGAAGATTATGCTTCAGCCCTTCAACATATTCGACTCTTCTGAAGGAGGTTGTACCATTTGAAAGTACACCATACCCTCGGGTATGTCCTTTTCCATTTCCACCGAAAGTCACAGAGGGACCCTTCTCTTCTTTGTAATCAGCGAGCAGGATTTTCTTTCCAGTCATGTGTCTAGAGCATCCGCTATCAAGATACCAGATACCCTTCTTAACCTGCAATACAAAGGAAGATTAGTTTTTCTTGGGTACCCACTTAACCATGTATACACGCTTGTCAGTGGAAGTAGTTGGAATGGAAGGTTCAGCAGTCTTCGCAGCATTTGAGGATTCAGCTTTGTCTTTCTTCACTTTGGTTAATTTCTTAACCTTAGTAGTAGAATTCACCTTGACCTGATTTGCACCAGGGTTGGTCTTCTTTGCCTTGGGGGCAATCTTCACCTTAGCTATCTTTTCAGCTTTGGTGGTTGTGGGGCACTTACTAGCAATATGATCGGTAAGTCCACAGTGATAACATTTCCTATAACTAAAAGTAGTTCTAGGACCATTTGAATGCTGAGCTTTTAATTTCAAATTAGAAGTGCCAGCACCAAGTAAACTATTGGCTTTAGAAATAGGACGAACATTCAGTTCTTCAGATTTCTTACCAAGGACATCCAATCTGAGTCTAGGAGTAGATCGCTGAATAAATCCAGATATCTGCTTCCATATCCAGAGGGATGAGCCACTGAAGCTTTAAAAGCATTCAGTTTTGGTACTAAGGTACCCTTCTGAGGATTCTGGTAAATAACAATTCCTTTACCTTTGTCTTTAAAGACAGAGGTAGGTTTTGAATAAACCATTTTCTCCTTGCCTTTTGAGGAGGTAGGAGTTTCCTCAGGGATTGGTGTAACGGACGAGGAGCACTGAGAAGATGAAGTATCAGCGACTGAGGATACGAACGTTCCAAATTTAAGAATTGAACGCTCAGTGGTTGGTTTTGGAGTTTCATATTTGTAACCCAAACCACGTTTATCACTCAGGGGAATCTGAGACTTTATTATCTCAGTGATCTTTGTTGAAGAATTACACCATCCTTCAACAGTAGCTTTTTCAGCCTTTAATGCAGCGATAGCTTCTGCTCGTTCGATTTTGACTAGCTGATTTAAATATACTTGATCTTTAAAATCTTCTTCAATTTTAGAAAGCTTTTCTATTTGAAGGTGGCAGTTTTTAAGCTTTTCAGCGAGCTCAAGATTTTGGTTTTCAACCACAGTTTTGCCGTTCATGGCTTCGTATAAACTTCTAGTCAAGAGATCGATCTTACGGAGACTATCAGCTTCATCAATATTTGCAATATTGGTAAAGAAAGAAGGTGATACCTGAATAGCAGATGTTGAAGTGGAGGGAATGTCTGAACTTTCTTCCTCTTCTTCAATCTTGGCCATAAGACATAGATTTGCTTCATCATCTTCAGAGTCAGATGATGATGCTTCTTCATCAGAAGCAACCCAATCATAGTCAGCCATCAGGCCTTTATTCTTCTTCTTAAAGCTTTTCAGCTTTGAATATTTGTCATCTTTATTCCTTGGAACAAAGGGTTTCTTTGTAAAAGCTGAGGGTCTAGAAACTTTCTTTGACCTGCACTCGTTAGCGAAATGTCCTGTCTTTTCGCAGTTAAAACAAGTAGCAATAGCCTTATCAACAAAAACTGATGATCTAGGCTTGTTAGTTATGGAAAGAGGTTTGTTCTTTCTAAACATTTTCTTTTTGGCAAATCTCCTGAACTTCTTAGTTAGGATAGCCAAAGATTCATCATTATCTGAATAATCAGAATCTGATGACCTTTCAGAGTTACTTTCTAACTCAGTGATAGTGACCGAGGGTCGCTGAGTAGAAGGTTCCTCTGAGATTAAAGCAACAGGTGTGCTTTTGGAATCTTTTACAAGATTCTTCTTAAGATGGCTCGATTGCTCATGATTCAGCAACGTGCCATATAAGGTTGAAAGGGTCATTGACTTTAGATCCTTTGATAGCTTGAGACACATAGCATAATTGTCCCAGCTTTCAGGTAAACATTCTAGAAACTTTGTCAGTACTTCAAAGTTAGAATATTCCTTACCAACAGTTTTCAGATCTATAATTAAACAATTAAAACGTTGGTGAACTTCAGAGAGAGATTCATTCTTACCAGAAATGAAGCTTTCGTATTGTCTTACCAGGTTGATCTTTCTTGAATCCTGGACTTCAGACGTTCCTTCATACTGAACACATATTGTGTCCCACATGGCCTTTGATGTTTTCAGGTTCATGACGGAATGGTAGACTTCGTCAGGAAGAGCCATGGATAGTATGGATCTGGCTTTTGTATCTATAGACACTTTCTTCTTATCTTCGTCAGTCCATTGAAAGATTTCCTTAGGTACCAGCCTTTCTGGAATAGCATGTCTATTCTCAGCGGCTGGAACAGCAGCATCAATTCTTACAGGGATGAATGGACCATTTTCTAGATAGTAAGGCATAGTAGGGTCTACACCTTCTAAGAAGAGTGTCATCCTATTTTTCCATAAGTTGAAGTTATCTTTGGAAAATCTAGGGGGTTTAGCAAGAGAACCATTGTCTATATAATTTGTGTTTGTGTTGGTGGCCATTTTCAGATAATAGCAAGGAAGAGAAATATCTTAGATTAGATCTTGTTTATGAGATTAAACAAATCCGCTCTGATACCACTTGTTGGTCCCGAAGGCCTATACAAGTTTGTAGAAGGGGGGGGGGTTGAATACAAACACACATATTTTACTTTTCTAAATTGTTTATTGATAAATCATTAACAATTTACAGCTTGTTGCGGAAACAAGATTAAGGATAAACCTAAATCTAAACAAGTTGGAACACTAAGGTTTCTTGCACTAAGAGAGATAAGGAAATTACTAATAATAACCTATCTTGAGATAAGAGATTGAACTTGTCCAGAGTTAGCAAGTTACTTCAAAATGAAGTGAGTTCATCTCTTTATATACTGCATGCATTTAATGCAAGTCAGTATATACTTTACACGTGTCATCAGCTGGTTGGTTGCATGTCATTGACCTTTGTTGACAACCTTAGTTGCCGCATGGATGAACAGTGTAGTATCAGAGTGGTTGTACGATTTCAGACAGTCGGAGGTTCTTTTCTGACATTTCGTACGGAGTCGTGCAAGGGAGGTTAAGACCAAAGTACTTTGTACGGAGGACTTCATGATCAGCTTTCGTTGATTCAGCGATTATCATTTACTATTCAACAAATGATAAAGTTCAGCGATAGCTGAAGTCTTGTACTTGATACTTCACGTTGAGTGGACAAATCTGAGTCTTCGCTGATCCGCATCAGTTCATTAGGAGACTTGTCGCTGGTTCTTGAGCTTGATCTTCGACTTCAGCGTAGAACCTTTGTTGGCGTGAAACTTGTCTTCAGGGATCATAAGTAAACAACTAACTTATCAGCGATCATCATAATGACTGAACAGACTCAGAGCATTTATGGTGAACAGTTTCGCTGAATGTTTAATTCAAAGAGCGAGAGTTCCTATCAGCGGTACTGTAAGATCTTAGTACTTATCAGCGATAGAGAAACTCTGATACATATTGTTTACTTACAATTTTCACTAAGTATATAAGAGAGGGTCATTATCAAATCACTGAGGGTTTGGATCAACAGCTTGTCAAAGTCAAATTGTCACAAAATCTTCAGGCGGGGACTGATGGAGATTTTCTTTCTTTAAAAGATATGGAGAATTTGTTTCTTCTTGAGAAACCAAGATGATCAATCGATTTTTCCTAAACTCTTGAAGAATTCTCCCCCTTTTTCTTTCTTTGACTTGAGAACTTCAATCTTCAGTAAGGATATTCACCATATAGCACAAGTTTAGGAAAAAGAGATCACAAGATGATCAATCGATTTCTCTTAAACTCTTGAAGAAAAAATCTCCCCCTTTCCTTTCTTGAGACGAAGTCTTCTTTAAACATTTCCCCCCCTGTCATGAAATCGAATCTTTGACTTGAAAGCTTTGACATGAAATTGAACTAAACATTTCTCCCCCTTTTTCGATGAAAGTGTGCATCATGATCATCGAAAACCTTCTTCAATTTCAGTCGCGTCTCTGATTCTCACTAACAATCTCCACCTTAATGAATAACCTTGCTCCCCCTCAAAATAAGAATTATGGAGCAATTTGTTTACTCCCCCTGAAAGTATGCATATATTTCATTACAATACAGTATTTGAAATTTTATACAAGGAAAATAAAATTCATTGAACTACATTTTATAACTACTACCATTTGATCATTTGAAAACTTTACAAAAGAAATCCAACTTAATGAAATTTAACAGATTTTCCAATCAAATGAAATCAAATGCATGTGTTTGGATTCAAATACCAGACATCATTGCATATCAAGTTAAAAATGTTCAGTTTCAACCCCTTTATTAAATCTATTTGGTGTGCTAGCATGCGAAATATGACCAGCAACAAGCAAATGCAATTCTAAAACATATCAGAATACTCTGCTCTACTCACACTATTTGTCCAAAATCGGAATTTTCACAAATTTACAGGTTTATCGCGACTTTGTATTTTCCCCAAGTTTCAAGAGATGTGTGCTCATTGGCATCTTTTGATTTTGTGCACATTGGCATCTTTTGATTTTGTGCTCAGAGGCATCTTTTGAATTTGTGCTCATTGGCATCTTTTAATCACAAAGTTTATTAAGAATAAGATACACCGTTAAACATGGCTTTCTATCTGGTTCTATAGTAGGATTTGGGTCAGCGGATCCCAGACCAGTTGGCCTTAGGTGCTAGGTGACGAGCACCCCTTAGAACTTACTTTCCCAAACCAAAAAGGCTACATCAATATATCTTAAACCCTTTTGTACTAGTAGAACATGGCTTTCTATCTGGTTCTATATCAGGATTTGGGTCAGCCGATCCCAGACCAGTTGGTCTTAGGGACTAGGTGTCGAGCACCCCTTAGGACTTAATCTCCCAAACCAGAAAGGCCACAGGCACAAACTTTCAAACTAAATGATTAGATTTAAAACTTAGAGCATCTCAATCACTTGGTTCTAAAACATAATGCTTCTCCCATATTTTCGTTTCCATCCATCATTCTAACAAAAAGGCTTTTTGAGCATTATATTCTATATAAATCTAGAATCACATAATTTTGAGCATTCAGCATAATTTCATTCATGTTTTGCTGACCTTTCGATTTATTTCAGAAGTGAAAGATGAAACAGATGTAACTCAGATAATACAAAAATGCTTGTAAAATCACCCTTGACACACATTTCATTCATTGAATGAAAGTTGAAAAATATTTCATCTCATTGAATTAAATTTGTAAAGATTCAAACATTCATAGCAGTAGAGATAAAACATAATGCAATGTTACCTTTCACCACGAGTTCCTTGAAATAGAAAGATGTCACAGTTAAGGATATCACCTGAGAAGTATGATCATGCGGTAAAAGATTTAACCTGATAAGTACGAGTTCTAAACTGATTTGTTTAGAAGTCATAGCCATTGAAGTACGGGTCCTGAACGGATTTGTCCAGAAGTCATTGTCGTTGAAGCACGGGTCCTGAACTGATATGTTCAAAAACCATAAACTTTGAAATCCGGGTTCTAAACCGATGTGTTTAGAAACCATTCTCTTTACTCCCCCTTAATGGCACAAATAATCTTCTTCCGAGAGTTCAACGCTTTGCTTCTAAATCTGCAAAAACAGATTAAGTAGATTTTGGTACCCAACGTGTCTTGGGTCCTGGCTTGTTAAACAGAGCTCTATAGGAAGGAAAATGATAAGTACCATACCAATATTGAATACTATCATTTGTAACAAAATCATTAGTTCCACAAAAAGAACAACAAATATTCTTTTGTGCAAACCTGATTAAATTATTTGCGGAATATACTGAATCAGGTTTAGCAAAATAATTACCTTTCAGTTTAGTGTTCTTGTTGGGAACAGATGATTTTGGTACATCTTTTTGAGGAGTCGTACCTTTTACTCTCCATTGCATGCTGACTTTCTTGTATGAAGGAAGATCAGCATATTTATACTTGGAAGAATTATCCACTGAATGATCATAGAAAAGATTAGACGGTCGAATCGGACTTTCTGAATAGCTTTTGGATTTGTTGAGTGACTTCACTTTGTTTGATAAGTCATTCCGTTCCTTGGCCACGAAATCAAGCTTCTTCTGAATGTCACAATTGACTCTCTTCTCTTTCATGATATCAGTAGATAACACGGCCAAATTCTTTGTAAGCTTTTGCATAATAACAGTTCTTAATAGAGATGACATACTTTCTCTCACTTGAATTTCTCTCTCTATCTTGAATGATCTTGGATTAACAATTGGTATCAGAGGAGGATTCGAGATTTAGAGGAGTTTTTCAGTGATCAATCACGAAAATTTTGGTGAATTCTACAAGAAAATTCGATCGATTCTTTTGATTTATCAAGAAAATCTAATTTTCTTGAAATTTGATCAAATGTTTCTGATTTTTGATCGAATTGTTCTGCGATTTGGTTCTTTGGATTCGGTTTACTGTTTAGTGCATCTTTCATTCAAGAATCGAGAACTAATTCGAAGGATTTCAAGATCAATTTTGCCTTTTTCTGAGGTTTTGGTCTGTTCGAAGTTTTGCTACTGTTCGATCTTCCAGATTCTGATTCAGAGGTTTTCAGAGGTTTGTGTATGAAGAAGAGGTGTTCGAATTTATATTTCGAACTGATCTGCACAGTTTGATTTCAATAATATTGAGAGCTTATGAATCAAGATCTACTTTCTCTCTCTACACTATCTCTCTAGAATTTCTCTCTAATCTTGATAGATCTTAGATTAACAATTTTGTATCAGAGCTGGAACAAGATTGAGAGATGGAATTCTACTGATCAAACATACGAATTTGGTGATTTCACAAGCAAATTTGATTGATTAGAGAGAAATTCTAGAGAGAGAGTAGAGAAAGAATGTAGATCTTGATTCATAAGCTCTCAATGTTACAAGATATGAGTTATGACCAAAAGCTTATGAAATGGTTACAAGATTACTCTAAACAAAGCCTTATATACCCTAAGACTTATTAAGGAAATAAGCTAGCTTTGACTTTCTACCCAAGACAAAATACATTGACTTTGACTCTATAAATCAAGATTAAATCTTGAAGACATATTTGTCCTAACAATTTGCTTTTTGCATTTTTGGGTAATTGGTTCTTTTGTTATCATTTTACGCAAATGTATTATATTGATCTATTGGTATGCATAGCGTTGTAGCTACTGTCTTGGAACTTTAATACGCATCGTTTGTCTTTCCCAAAATTCTGACGTCAATCTACATTCTCCTAAGTGTCAACCAAATTACATGCACTTACTGTTTTCCTATGTTTTGAGAAAATACATTAATGTGTGTGTGAGTCTTGTCAAAAGTTTTACTCCTATGTCATTAGGTGGCTAAATGAGAAAATTTTGAAATTTGATTAATGAATTTTCCCCTTTAAAAATTTAGTATGAGATATCCGTTACATGTTATATTATTTCAGAAAGACTGATGGGAGAGTGTTACGAATTTACATGCATATTATGATTTGAAATTTCTTCACGATGTTTTGACCGATATTTTCGAATGATGAATACATACTACTATTTGGCTTTGAACTTGGAACCGACGAAAATCATTTTATATTTTAACCAAAGTGCACATACGGATCGTTTCACCGTTTTTGCAAAATAAACTGACGCATGTAAATTTTGTTGGTGAGTTTTATTCCATGTCATCTTGGGGCAAAAGATATCAATTTTTGGAGTCGACGTCGTTTAATTTTCTTTTTGAAGTTTCGTACAACATTTTGTGGCACACTATTTTAATGCAGGAAATTGCTTTACGTATATGGCATGAATAGATATATGCTAGGATCATAGCGGTTTATTTTAAAAGTTTGTTAAGCCTACTTTTGCACTTGTTAGTAACTCGAGTAACGATCAAATAGTTTCCAAATCGTGTTTTCACTTGTGGGTCGAGTGTGCCCATTTTGCGTGACTACCAGGCAAGTGGTGGTAAAATTTTACATGTACTATTGATTGTTATGAAAACCTTCGTGTTGAAAATTTCTATAAAATTACGATTGGCATAAATGTTGAGTCTATCACTTACAAAACTTGAACTCCTTTGACTTGGGAAGGTTAAGCAACCCCGGTTAAAGGTGATGGCGTATAGAATCCTATCGGTGGAAGGATGGGTGTCCCGACGCGTAATAGTACTTAAAGCCAAGTCATATCGTTTGCAAGGTCGGTGTATTGCGTTGTAAAGAACGGGTGAGACCCGCGGTATCTTATATTGACGATGGTGGTAACCGTTCTCTTCGGCAACCTTGTTTTGGGTTTGTCGGTTTTTGCATAAAGAATGTATAGGACCTTTTAGACACCATGTAGATAACCTTGGTTTTGTGGGGATGCTAGACGGATGAAACTCGTGCGTGGAGTTCTGCTCTGGTTCAAAGCTTGGTGGTATGACTAGGTGTCAACTGTTGGATTTTGAGGCCAAGAACTGTTAGTGTATTTGGAGGTTTGGAGCCCAATTTTAAGGGGTAGTGGTGTCGGTTGTAGTGATCTTAAGAAGTTTAATTGTGATGAGTAGATTTAGTGGGATGACTTTCCTTGAATGGTAAAAGATTCTGTCGATTGGATGATTGGTAATTGGATGTATTCTTGGAGTTGTAAAATTGATGGGCCAGTAACGACCGTCTGTTTTGGAGGTTAATGGAGCTCGTTAGTATTAGGCGACAGTTCAATAACGGGAATAGTTAAATTTGGGAATTTTGTTGGTTTCGGTAGCGGTTAAACCTTATGTTGGTTCGAGAAAGAGTTTAAAAGCGTATAGATCAGGAATGATTGGAAGTCGGGATCTGCCGTTGGGGAGGTATGGATCACCTAAGGTTGGGAAACAACCGAAGTCTTATGGTTGGAAGCTACTCTAGTAAGTTAAGCGTTCACTCGGATGTAGGTGTAATGTACCCAAGTGGGCATTGGTTGTGAGTATCAACATGAAGTTTATCGTGGCCGTTATGCCAAGTGGACTAGGGACAACTCCTCGTAAATAGAGAGAGTCATTACGGGTTGGCACACTAGATGAGTTTTGGGTCGTAGATCGATGCTCTCTTTAGGGAAAGATAGATGGCAAGGCATTGAGCGAGCGTATGCTCTGCGGGGTGATTTTGTTGTGGACCACCTCGTGCTTCTTCCCTAGTTTTAGTTGTGACGTGGGAATTTAAAGTCTCTTGACTTTGATGTTCGGCAGAGTTTGCCAAGGTGTAGCTTTTGCGGGGGAGAACCGATGCTACTCTTAGGGACCGAGAATCCAATAGGTGACGGGTGTAGCGTTCTAAGGTTGTGTTAGATTTTTTTAGGCAAGCGGACGTCCGCATAAGGCTAAGGCCAGACATTCGTGCCTAGCTGGATGTCCGCAGGGTTTCTGCGGAAGCATCAGAGATGTTGGGGGTTCTAGTCAGATCGCCGTCGAACGTCCGCATGGCTTTACAGCAAGATGTCCGCATGACGTCTGACGGTTTTTTGTTCCTTTTTGCTTATAAGACCTTATCACTACTTTCCTACTTTATTTCAAAACCATAATCAGATCTCCCTCTCTCTCTAATCCGACCTATTCTCCAAGAAACCCTAAACCCACCATTATTTCTCT
Organism: Saussurea involucrata; assembly: GCA_033807775.1. Lineage (NCBI taxonomy): Eukaryota > Viridiplantae > Streptophyta > Magnoliopsida > Asterales > Asteraceae > Saussurea > Saussurea involucrata. The sequence continues at coordinate 76,722,012 of CM066327.1, read as the reverse complement.
TCCACCTCCCTTCTCCCTCAAGAATGCTAAGGTGGGTTTGTGGAATCAAGTTTTAAAGGTTTGAAGCTTCAACATCTTCATCTTCTTCACAACTTTCCACCATTGTTGAGCTAACTTGGGGTTTTCTTCAAATACCCACTTGTAAGTCATCTTTACTTATCAAACTTTTATCTCTAGTAAACCTAGAAGTGTTTTGTTGGTGGATCCAAGTTGTGGTTGAGGTAATCTTCTCTTTTCTTCATCTAAGAGATTAGGGTTTTGGTATTCTTGGTGATTTTGATGTTTTATGTTGAGGGAAACGATTCTAAGTGTTTGGGGATGAATATTTATGGTTGGAGACCAGTGGATTTAAGTTTTTGGAAGATTGGGCTTGAAGATTCATGTTTCTTCAAAGGAGATCACGTTTGGGGAAAAGCTAGATTTAGCCTAAATCTAGCAAGTTGAGTTCAAGTTGATTTGTGAAAAGGCTGTACATGCAAAAAATGTCCATTTTCAAGTGTTTATATGTTTTTCATGAAACTTATCTATGGTTGTGTCATTTGGTGAGTTTTGACTATTTGAAGTGTTTAACCTTGAAAATATTATAAAACACCCACATTGGGATTTTTGAGTAATTTGATAATTATATCTCAAGAAAAAGTGTTTTGAAGGTTTTTGTGAAAATGGGGGTCGTTGATGAAAAGACACTTTAGTGTTGATGGAAAAATGCATATTTACTGTTACGGGTCCTTTGTATAAATATATGGTTGTGACTTATATGGAAAATGATTTGACCAAATATATGATGGGATTATGGATTTATCGTATCTTTGAGGTATGTATTTGCCTATATGATATTTAAATGCATTTTATCGTATTAGTGGTCTTTATTATTGGTCAATTGTATTGTTGAGTCTTTGGCTCCTATTCGACTCAAGTGAGTCTTGAGGACTTTGGTCCAAGGTGTTAGGATCTAAGCGCTTACCACTACACAAAAGCAATTGCTGGTGGAGAAGGCGCAACTTATTTCCATATAGCGTAGCAGCCAGCGTCACGTTTCGAGTTAGGAAGATGTTGGTCAATGACCCAATAATCCCCCCTGCATCTGCCAGCATTAACGAGAGTTTGCTAGAAGTCAATCTGCACATCATGCCTTTCACATTTTAAATGCACTCCATGGGATTCGAACCCGTGACATGCTCTGATACCCTATGTTAGGATCCAAGCGCTTACCACTACGCCAAAAGCAGTTGCTGGTGGAGAAGGTAAACACTCTATGTTGAGTTTGAGGTTATATGCGTTTGAGTCATAATTATTAACTGATTACATGTGTTAAAGATGTTGGACATTCTTTTGTGGGTCATGTAATTATTAGACTATAATGCATAGGCATATAAGTCGTTCTTATTTATGGGGTCGCACGGGTATTGCGGGGTTGGACTCCGGGATCCATGTTTATGACCTTAAACTTTCCAAGTGGACACTAGGAGGGTTTATGTAACATCTCGATTTTCTATAAAAGGATTTCAGTTGATTTATTAAATAATTCGAGTATAATTATTTGATAAGTTAGTTTTAGAGTTTATTCCCGAGTATGTTACGTTATGGGTTTTATTGGTTATAAGTTAAGGGTAAAGTTTAATTTTAATTTATATGTATGAGGGTGAAAGTTGTCATTTGAGTAAAGTAGGGGGTTGGTTTGGTTATTAGATGACATATGTGTCACCACCACCGTTCGTTTGATGAAGAAAAGAAACCAAAGTGAGACACCTCCTCACTTTTACTTTTGTGTCTTAGTGTGTGTGTGTGTTTTCATTCGGAAAAAGAGAAAGGGAGAGAGAACCGGGAGGGGAGAAAGAAGAGGAAGAAGAAAACTAATTCAACAGAAATTAAGAGTTACAAACTGGTGTTAACAAAGGTATGATTCTCACTTGAAGTAGTTTTCTTATGATTATGAAGTCTCTATGGGTTTAGAAATTGGGTTACGATGTCTTTGAATATTTTGAGAAATCTGAGTTTATAAGCATGTGCTATTGATAGTCTTAAGCATATCTGCACTTTTGTAGAATTTATTATGGCTTAAAAATATAGATTTATGGGTTAATTATGATTTCAATGAGTTGAGACAAAGATGATCATCGTAGCAGTGAGTTGCGATATTTATGATAGTTACGATAGTTATGAATATCGCAACCTTGGGTTGCAACAAGTTTGGTTGTATCGCAATAGTTGGTTGCGATAAGGTGTATATCGCAACAGCTGGTTGCGATAAGATTCATGTCGCAACAGTGATAAGAAAGGGATATCGCAACAATGGGTTGCGATAAGTATTGTGTCGCAAGTAGTAGGTTGCGACAAGTGTTATCGCAGTTAGTGGGTTGCGATGAGTGTCGAGGATTTTGGTTAATTATGATTTTAAGAGTCCTAATAAGTTAATTAATACCAGTACAATATGTATTTGGGTATTTCAGATCTTTGAGAAGTTGGAGACGGAAATTTTTGCGGCTTTGAGAAAGTAAAGTAAGAGTGCTATCAGGTGAGTTCATTCTTACCTTACCCTTTTTATAATGTTTTAAATTACGGTAATGTATATTTTTATAAAGAGATATTTCCCAAATGAATTTTGGATGGACGATTATATGAGTTTTAACAATTTGTTTAAATGGACAAACGTGTATATAAATTTATATTAAGGACCGTGAGTGATGATATAAATTGTTAGACTTATGTTCTGAGAAATTGATATATTAAATATGATTTGCTCATATTTAATGATTTGAAAGATCTATAAAGGAGATTTGCTCATACTAAATGATATGAGGAATCTATGTGGTATAAATATGATTTGCTCATACTGAATGCTATGAGGAATCTAAATTAAGTAATAACTTGCACAAGTACGAATAAGTGTAATGGATCCATAGACACTAGTTTTTATGAACACGTGGAATTGGCGTGGCGTTAATCGTAATTCTAGTGTGTGTGTGATAAACGTGGAATATGCGTGGCGCTAATCGTAATTCCCGTTTAGGTGAAATGAGGAATAGGTGTGGACTAATCGTAATTCCCATTTCCCATTGATGAGAAATCGTGGGATAGACGTGGAGCTAATCGTAATTCCCGATTTCTAAGGAAGAATAGGGATTGGCATGTGTAATTGTAATCTCTACTTCCTTTCCAAGAAATGGACATGTGTAATTGTGATTTCTTGGATATGAGCATTAATCTAGAATCCGTGGAGATTCGTAGTGGGCTCTTGAACGTGATATCCTGACTGACTTGGTGTCGGTCTGATTCATGGAATCGGGTTTAATCCCGTCATCGTAAGATGTTGAAACATATGGTAAGAAAAAGGTAAACCAAGTTTGTTAGGCTTTATTTACATTGATTTTAAAAGTATTATTTTGAAACCAAATGTTCTCACTAGGCGTTAGCCTAATCGTTTCAAATTATATTTTCTTACCAGGTACTAGCTCGGGAAAGTAAAGGGCTGTGGGACGAGTGCATTCGATTATATACTTTTGAGATAGCGGAAAAGTTATTTATCAATGAGGCTTTTGATGGATTGCTTAGATAACCTAGTTAATCTGATTATAGTGACATGATTAGATTAATAGGTTAATTGAAGAATTCAATTTTGGTAAATATGACTCCTCTTAGTTAATTCTTTGATTATGTACAAAGTTTGGAAGATTTTATGTTAATCTTATTAGAATTTTGAGGTTCAAGTTAACCCTGATTTTTAGGGTGTTACAATATGGTATCAGAGATTTTGTTTAAGTGAACTAGGTATGCTAGTGAGATGCCTAGACTTAAGCTGAGATGAATTAAGTTATGATTTGTGAGATATGGGTAGAAGTACTAAGACGGGATAGTCTTAGAGTCGACGGAATTACGTAAATTAGTACTGTAACGATGGTAACGAGAATTCTTATGTATAGTATGTTCACAATTTCAATTAGCTACTGTTATTTTGAATATATTGTTATACACGTATACTTGTTTCTAAATTGTTACAGTGACTAATGAGCGGTAAAGTACGTTTCGTATATCTGGTTATGTGTAACCATTTCTTATGGTTATTTCTTTGTGCTAACTTATCTGTTGTATTTTGGTCTGTATCAAAAGTTAGTTATACCAGTTGTTATTTTGAAAGATGCTTTAAGGGTTAAAATAAGATCAAGTATAGTTGAATAATGATTTGATGATAACTGTTGCTCTAAGGAGGCTTGTGAATTTAAGTTGGGGAGCGGGTAATGTTGATGGATGTAAGATCCAGAAAATGTGGAAAGTTGAGTCCTTGTTCTTCCTGGACTTTTAGCTGTGATTAAGTAAATAAGACGAGAAATTGAAGGAATACATGATATATTTCATGTAGGTATGATGTGATTCTACTTACTGAAATAAGAGTAGGTGAGAAGAGTCGTTGTGTGGAGAAACCGGAGACGATTTTAGAAAGATCAGTTAAGAAATTACGACCTAAGTATATGGTTATGTTGAGAGTACAATGGAAACATCACCGAGGAGCTAATGTGACTTTAGAAATTAAAGAGGATATGAAGATCAGATATCCTCATTGATTTATCTAAGTGTTGATTTCGAGGACGAAATCATTTTCAAGTTGGGGAGTATTGTAACATCTCGATTTTCTATAAAAGGATTTCATTTGATTTATTAAATAATTCGAGTATAATTATTTGATAAGTTAATTTTAGAGTTTATTCCCGAGTATGTTACGTTATGGGTTTTATTGGTTATAAGTTAAGGGGTGAACTTTAATTTTAATTTATAAGTATGAGGGTGAAAGTTGTCATTTGAGGAAAGTAGGGGGTTGGTTTGGTTATGTGATGACATATGTGTCACCACCACCATCCCTTTGATGAAGAAAAGAAACCAAAATGAGACACCTCCTCACTTTTACTTTTGTGTCTTAGTGTGTGTGTGTGTGTTTTCATTCGACAAAAGAGAAAGGGAGAGAGAACCGAGAGGGGAGAAAGAAGAGGAAGAAGAAAACTAGTTCAGCAGAAATTAAGAGTTACAAACTGGTGTTAACAAAGGTATGATTCTCACTTGAAGTAGTTTTCTTATGATTATGAAGTCTCTATGGGTTTAGAAATTGGGTTATGATGTCTTTGAATATTTTGAGAAATCTGAGTTTATAAGCATGTGCTATTGATAGTCTTAAGCATATCTGCACTTTTGTAGAATTTATTATGGCTTAAAAATATAGTTTTCTGGGTTAATTATGATTTCAGTGAGTTGAGACAAAGATGAACATCGTAGCAGTGAGTTGCGATATTTATGATAGTTGCGATAATTATGAATATCGCAACCTTGGGTTGCGACAAGTTTGGTTGTATCGCAATAGTTGGTTGCGATAAGGTGTACATCGCAACAGTCGGTTGTAATAAGATTCATGTCGCAACAGTTGGTTGCGATAAGAAGGGATATCGCAACAATGGGTTGCGATAAGTACTGTTTCGCAAGTAGTAGGTTGCGACAAATGTTATCGCAATTAGTGGGTTGCGATAAGTGTCGAGGATTTTGGTTAATTATGATTTTAAGAGTCCTAATCAATTAATTAATACCAGTACAATATGTTTTTGGGTTTTTCAGATCTTTGAGAAGTTGGAGACGAAAATTCTTACGACTTTGAGAAAGTAAAATAAGAGTGACGCTACTGCTATCAGGTGAGTTCATTCTTACCTTACCCTTTTTATAACGTTTTAAATTACGGTAGTGTATATTTTTATAAAGAGATATTTCCTAAATGAATTTTGGATGGACGATTATATGAGTTTTAACTATTTGTTTAAATGGACAAATGTGTATATAAATTTATATTAAGGACCGTGAGTGATGATATAAATTGTTAGACTTATGTTCTGAGAAATTGATATATTAAATATGATTTGCTCATATTTAATGATTTGAAAGATCTATAAAGGAGATTTGCTCATACTAAATGATATGAGGAATCTATGTGGTATAAATATGATTTGCTCATACTGAATGCTATGAGGAATCTAAATTAAGTAATAACCTGCACGAGTACGAATAAGTGCAATGGATCCATAGGCACTAGTTTTTATGAACACATGGAATAGGCGTAGCGTTAATCCTAATTCCAGTGTGTGTGTGATAAACGTGGAATAGGCGTGGCGCTAATCGTAATTCCCGTTTAGGTGAAATGATGAATAGGCGTGGACTAATCGTAATTCCCATTTCACATTGATGAGAAATCGTGGGATAGGCGTGGCGCTAATCGTAATTCCCGATTTCTAAGGAAGAATAGGGATTGACATGTGTAATTGTAATCTCTACTTCCTTTCCAAGAAATGGACATGTGTAATTGTGATTTCTTGGATATGAGCATTAATCTAGAATCCGTTGAGATTCGTAGTGGGCTCTTAAACGTGATATCCTGACTGACTTGGTGTCGGTCTGATTCATGGAATCGGGTTTAATCCCGTCATGGTAAGATGTTGAAACATATGGTTAGAGAAAGGTAAACCAAGTTTGTTAGGCTTTGTTTACATTGATTTTAAAAGTATTATTTTGAAACCGAATGTTCTCACTAGGCGTTAGCCTAATCGTTTCAAATTTTATTTTCTTACCAGGTACTAGCTCGAGAAAGTAAAGGGCTGTGGGACGAGTGCATTCGATTATATACTTTTGAGATAGCGGAGAAGTTATTTATCAATGAGGCTTTTGATGGATTGCTTAGATAACCTAGTTAATCTGAATATAGTGACATGATTAGATTAACAGGTTAATTGAAGAATTCAATTTTGGTAAATATGACTCCTCTTAGTTAATTCTCTGATTATGTACAAAGTTTGGAAGATTTTACGTTAATCTTATTAGAATTTTGAGGTTCAAGTTAACCCTGATTTTTAGGGTGTTACAGTTTAGTCTGGAAGTGGTACATTGGAGGTAAGTACTAGGACCTTCGCCACTGAGGTATTGCCTTAGAGGTAGTCATGCAGTATGCCAAGCCTTATGGTAGAAGTCCTGGGGGTGGACACTAAGGTCAACTATCTCTTGAGGTGAAACCTGTCGAGGAATCATAGGAACACTTGGACATATAGTCAAGAAGTGTTATACGCTTAATATTGTACGGGTGGTATACTTATGTGTTCCCTCCACCCTCAATGGATACGGGTCTCCTACGTTGTTGTCAATATTATATTGAATGTTATGAAATGCATGTTTTAATTGCCGTTGAGCCTTGTGCGAGTAATTACTAGTATTGACTTTAATATTGGAACCTCTCTAGGTATATTAAGGTTTGCTTGAATGATTACTTTCATGCTGGGGTATTTGGACTTTATTTATATTTACGTTTTGCGTGGGTTGTTGAGTCGGTAACATGCTTTTAGGAACGTATTATATGTGTATGGATTGTCTTCCATGATTTTATGGGTGGTGTATTATTCCTCCTCCTTGTTGGGGCGTGTTGTAGATCCCAGTTTGATCAAGTAATAATATAACGAAACGATTAATCTATTGAATGATTGTAGAGAGTTACAAGTATTGGATTGAAGAACTTAACTCTCTCTCTAAACGATTAGGTGCATAAACTATTCTGATTAATCTCTCAAAGCTTAGAATCTAATTCTCTTAACAAAGCAACTTTAAATACCAGGGCTTAAATCCTAAAGCCCATGGCCCATAAACTCTAAACTAAGCCCATTAACAATAATAAAGGCTTTTACAACGCATTAATAATAAATATAAAACCTTTATATAACTTTCTTTTATAATAGGACATTTATGGTCCTAACAATCTCCCTCTAAAGTTATATAAATGGAAAAATGGTCATGAAATCTTTAGGTCTTGATCTTCTCTCCCTCTTGAATCTTTGAAACACTTTAGTGTTGCTTTTCTTCATGTCTTTCCATACTCCCCTTTGAATAAAGCTCCTACTTCTCATAGTTTCAACTTTATCACCAGATTCAGTGACATTCCACAATGCAACTTCAGTTAAAAATCAATAATGTATCTTTGAACTGCGAGTTGAATTAGCTTTGAAAACTTCAGAATTTGTCGAACCAATATGCTCGAAGGAGGAATCAACTTGTTGCAAACACCACTTGAATAAGGGATGAGAAGAACCATGCACTTGTAATCTTTTCTGCACATATTATAACAGTTACTCCCCCTCAACTTGATAATATAGGTCTTTAAACATTTATAACGTTTCTCCCCCTCATGATGATGATTTATGTCTTTGAATCTGTATCATTTCTCCCCCTCATGATGATTAGGAGCATCTTGAGCATCATGTAACTTCAAAGACAACAATAATGAGTAGCAAAATACCAGATAAGACGTTAAGTAACCAAAATGGGGAAATATCTAACACAGAAACACAATAGTAACTGTTATCACACCAATTAAAATAATTACGTGGCTTATGTTCAGAGTTGGCATTAGGGTATCTCTCATAGGACTCCCAGTTATCACTGAAGTAAAACGTTAAAAGTTACTTCTCAAATTGTTCCGGAAATATCACAAAGATATGCAAATAGAATCACAAAGACTCGTGCATGTGTGAAAGAAATAATTCATATCGATTTGGCTCAAATATTGATTTAACTTGGGACGTAAGTTAAAAATCAATAGACATAGTGAGTAGAAAATGAAGTTCGGAGACCGGAGCTGATGTCTTCCTTTTTCAATATCTAAGACCTCCGAGTGAGGAATAGATATATTATGTGCTAAATCTCCGTGAATATATGAAACAAGCATCTGTTGTGAGATACTTGAGTGGCTAGATGGGGTGACACGAACTATCGACACTGGGTCCATGTATGTTTAATATTCATCTCTAAATAATGAGAATGAATAGATTATGTGGTTACCCGGATAACTTACTCGGTTTGGTAAGGACCAATAATTCTTTTAAGTCATGTCACATCCTCACCATATTCTTTTCACTCCGAACTCACCTATCAAGCTAGACCCCTCACTGTTGTCTATAAATGGATGTGTTTCTTGGGTAGGTCCTTCTGGTTCTGGATAAACAAAAGAAACAATATAAGTCCTAACACTCATTGCATATACCAAATTAAAACATTGAAGTGCACAATGAAGTACGAGTCCTGAACTGATTTGTTCAGGAGTCATAACATTTAAGAACGAGTTTTGAACAAAATTATTCAGAATTCATAAAAATGAAGTCCGAGTTCTGATCTGAGGTAATCAAAAGTCATAAAAATTAAGTCTGAGTTCTGATCCGAGGTAATCAGAAGTCATAAAAATAAAGTTTGAGTTCTGATCTGAGGTAATCAGAAGTCATAAAAATGAAGTCCGAGTTCTGATATGAAGTAATTAGAAGTCATAAAAATTAAGTCCGAGTTTTGTTCTGAGGTAATTAGAAGTCATAATTGAAATAATAGAATTTCATTGAACAATATCAAACGCTAAACAAAATGACTCAGTAAGCTCAGTATGGGCGAAAAATTAATCAACAATTAAAAGAGTTAATTGTGATGAAAAAATCACAATTAATATATCAGATAAGAATCGAATCATCAAAACGACGTACTTTGAATAACAAGTAGGAATTCAAGCGAGTGTATTTCCACCGAAATAATTCAACAAAATATATATGAGACATGGAAATAACTAAATCAATAAAATATAACACGTGACAATTCTGGAATTTAAGCTCGACGAAAAACAAACACAAGTAAGTTTTTCATAATAAATTACCACGGTTCTTTGAATTCACTAAAAATTCATGTATGTGTCCAATACCTGATACTCCCCCTCAAAAATAGCGTAACCTTTTATTGCTGTCATGTGAAAAGAATCTTCTGAACTAAACGCACATGATATTCCTGCAAAACAGATTAGAATGATTTTGGTATCCATGCTTTGATGGATCCTTGATGGTTAGATGTCTTATTAGAGTGAGAACCGGGGATATTATAAGAACTATACCAATACTTAGCTTGGTTTTTAATCACAAAGTCACTTGTTCCACAATAAGAACAACACAACTTCTGTGTAGATAACCTGATTAGCTGATTAACAGAGTAAACAAGACCAGGTTTCACAAAGGGTTTAGCATGGAAAGCTTTGTTGTTCTTGTCACACTTAACAGAGACAAATGACTTTGGAGCAAGAGCAAATCCTTTAACTCTCCAAGCCATCTTTACTTTCTCGAAAGATTGATTATCTAAATTGTCAAGAAGATGATCATAAAACAAATTAGAAGTACGGATCTGATCTTTTGAAGAGATATTTGATCTGATGCAGGTCTTTCTAGAAACATTTTTGTGGAAAGAACTTGGAGCAGTCTTAGAAAAGCAAACTGAATTAGTTGAATCATCATAAAGAGACTGATCAATAGTATCTAGACTAGTAAGATTGGGTGATTCAACATCAGAGATTTTGGCTTCAAGTTCCTTGTCATTGTTAAACAAAACATTTTTCTTCTCAAACATTAGATCTAGCTTCTTTTGGAGATCAGATTTGAGCCTCTTCTCTATCATAATATTAGTTGACAAAACATATAATTTCTTTGTAAGCTTAGAAATCTCAGTTTGAAAGATCTTTCTTTCGTGTGAAAAATCATCTTTCAAACTTTTTGCTTTAAAGCCTTCAACCTTCTTCTTCTCAGACTTTTTGCTTTCTATGTCTAATTCTTTCTCCAAATCAGTTATTTTCAAAGAGAGTTCTCCATTCTTTTCAATAAAAGATTTGCGTTCAATTTCAAACTTCTCTCTTTCTAAAATTAGAACTTTCTCAAATTCAGAGATCTGGTTTGAAAGTTTTAAACATTTAAGCTCAAGACTCTTCTTCTCTTCAAGAGATTTCTTTGAAAACATAAATTGCTTTTGTATAAACAATTTCCTTTCCTTTGCAAAAACTTCTTTCGCTTTTTCAAATGCCTTTTCAAAAACAGTTAGTTTATTTTAAGTTCAAGGTTTTCACAATTCAAGAGTTTACCTTTCTCTTCAAATGCCACATGCTTCTCTTCTATGGGTTCAAGGTCTACAACTTTCTGTTCAAGTACATATATTTTCTATGAAGCTTCAGCACTTGTCGGGTTACTTCTCTGCATATCAGCTGCTTTCTTCATATCGGAAATTTATTTATGTAAAACGAGATTGCTTTTCTCTAAGGATTCAGTCTTTTTGGAAATAGCTGCACATTCTTTTTTATAATTTTCAATTATGCATTTATGTTCAGCTTTTTCGACGGCTAGTTTACCAATAGTGTCGTTTCCCGTTTGACGTTACCTTCTAAATCAATGATTTGGGCTTCTAAATGAGAAACTTTTTCTTTGAGCGTAGAGTAAGTTGGGTAAGACATTGTTACTCGAATAAAATGATCATGAGACAAAAGATATGATCCAATACAGACAGTGTATCACAAAATACACAAATGTCCCCCTTCGGCAACTTTGCACGAGGGTCCCGCTAAGTGATCCGGGTGTGGTTTTCCGGATAGAAAACTGGGAAAAGCTATCCGGTAGATGGTACCGGACTACTTACTGAGTAAAGAAAATCTGGGACCGGGAGTCAGTAAGATCCGAAACCGGGATTCGGTACGATACGGTACCGGGATCGGGTAAGAATCGCGAGCGGAAGGAATCCGGTATTGGAAAAAACCGGGAGTCGGGAAGATTCCGGGTAACAGATCCGGGACTTAGGAAACCGGGGGATCTGAAATCCGGTACTCCCAAAAACCTGGTAAAAGAGTCTGGATTATGGCACTCCGGGAATGGTTCCGGATACAAGAAACCCAGGAAAAGAAATCTAGGAATATAAAGGAACCGGGAAGGAAGAACTTATCGGGTTTTGACACAATCCGGACTTGGAGACCGGATCTTGACGAACAACTTTGAAATTCTCGGATCTGATGTGCAACCCAGGTGGTTTTGATGCTCTCGGGAAATCAAAAATAATTTAGAACCACCGAACACGACTAACACATATCAATTTATGCTGAAAACACTCCTAAATTCAATAATCTGGGATTAAAACCTTAGAAATCAACTTGAAAGCTTTATCAAACACGATTTATAACTCAAGGAATAGATTTAAATAATTAAAAGTCACTAATTTGAGCAAGAATCGAAACAATCAGAAACTTCTTACCACAACGCCGTCTAGTCAGATGTCGATGAACACATATGTAAAATTGATACCTTTTGGATCGATAGCTATGTCTCTCTGCTCTGATACCACATGTAGATCCTAGTTTTATCAAATAACAATGTAACGAAACGATTAATCTTATTGAATGATTGTAGAGAGTTACGAGTATTGGATTGAAGAACTCAACTCTCTCTCTAAACGATTAGGCGCATAAACTATTCTGATTAATCTCTCAAAGCTTCTAATATAATTCTCTCAACAAAACAACTTTAAATTCCAGGGCTTAAATCCTAAAGCCCATAGCCCATAAACTCTAAACTAAGCCCATTAACAATAATAAAAGCTTCTACAACGCATTAATAATAAATATATAACTTTTATATAACTTTCTATTCAATAGGACATTTATGGTACTAACACGTGTCGAATAATAGAGTTTTATTTAAGTATACCTTATTTGGAAATTTAATATTTACTCATGCTTAAGTTAGATTTTGGATTTAAATCCATTGTTGAGAAATGGTTCATTTTGGAGCTTTCGACACGGTTTTGTGTGCGTTGGGAAAAGTGAGTTATTTACATACTTAAATATAACCCTTTTTGGAAAATCATGATTTTGAGTTGTACTCCTTTGTTAACGAACTATTTTAATCAGGATGAAAACTCTTGAACTCACTAGGCGTTAGCCTAACCTTTTTATTTGTCGGCATGTGCAACAAGTTCGGTTGGGAGTAGTTCTAGTGACACTGTGAAGAGTGGAGAGCTAGTTTTGCGATCAAGGAGTAAGTGGCTTGGTGAAGTCTTCCGCACTTTGGAAATAGCAACCTTGTATTAGATTAAGTAACACCTGACCTTAGTAGTCTTGGCGTATGACTTAGGTTGTGGGACATTGAAGTTATTATGTTTTTATTTTTGAGGTAATTCCAATGATGGTTTGTAGAAGGGATTTTGTCCTTATTTGTTAATTTTATCGAAGTTTTGTTTAGTTGCTCTTTGCATATTTGAGGGTGTTACATTCGACTTGGGAAAGGAGATCGCGGAATGAAGGACATGGTTTAATCGCGCGTTGGGCGGTGGAGAATGTTTCAAAGGAGGGACCAAGACCACACAAGAAGCAGTGGGTTTTATCGAGATCATTAACAAGTTGTCCAATCGCAGTAAGTTGGTCGCAAAAGGATTTGAATTGACGGCCATAATCAGAGACGGTCCTGGTGGCTTTGTGAAGTTGGCGCAGAGAATCCCGAAGGTTTTGCATTCACTCAACAGAATCGTGACTGTAGTCGTTCTCATGGGCACACCATACATCACGGGTGGTGTGTAGACCGACAGTTTCGGCCATGGCTTCCTCAGAGAGAGAGAGAGAGAGAGAGAGAGAGAGAGAGAGAGAGAGGACTGAAGAAGAATGAGAACGCGTTGATCGTTTTCCTGCCATGAATAAATCGCAGGATTGGGAGAAGAATTATCATCAGCGGTAATTGTGGGTGGAGGTGGGGAAATCGAACCATCAATGTAACCGGCTAGTTTCTGATAAGACAGAAGACGGAGGATCTGATTACGCCATAGGAGATAGTTAGAAGAAGAAAGATTGATGGTAAGCATGTGAAGAAGGGTTGAGAGACGGAGGGGGAATCGAAGGCGTCGTCGGCAGCCATAGGGGAAGAGGGAGACAGGACAATGGGGTTAGGATCGTAGGTTTAGGCTGATACCATGTAGGGTTTCATAAAATTCACCATGTTTTGGGTGATAATTTATTGAGTATATATAATACAAGAGTGTACAAAAAATATTGAAAGGATAACAATAATAAGAGAATTATCCTAAACTATAGCAATAGAATATCACTATCATAATTTATGAGATATCCTTAATACTTAGTTTGGTTTCACGATCTTTACGTTTTGAGTTGGCTCCAAAAACTCAAAATTGAGCATGAAAACAAGTAGTGATGCATGTTACATGATCTTAGTTGTTGTCGAAGTTAGTTATTGTGGCTAAAGTTAATTAGTGATGTGAACAAAAGTAAGCTTAAAACATAGGGTTAGTAATATATGGGTGCAAAATGATCGAAACATGCATTTGTCCTAAACAGATATAACAATACACCCGTAGAGTTATTGTATAACATGTAAAGTGTAAAGTTATCAATCTAGTTTTGCAATGGCACAAGGGTACGACTTTCTCAACTGCATAAAGTTACACTTCAATTTTGTTGAAATACATATAGTTTTTTATTGGTACTGTTTATGCAAATAGGAAATAAACGTAGCAAATATTTGGTGTCATAAATGTTAGTATGAGTCGATGTATTTGCATAGAAAAATATATGTTATAAAACCCGAAGTTCAATTGCAAAGAGTTTACCAGAATAAACAACATTGATTATTGTGAGTGTCGGACAATTGTGATAACCGTTCTTTCAAGTTCGAATGTCACGTAAATCCTATGATTATGTTTGTTATACCTCTGATATAATCATTGATTATTTCAGTTGATTTTTGTCAACTATTTAAATATCGGTTATTTCATATATATTTTAAAATTAACGGAAAGCATATAGTTTATTAAAAACCTTCCCTATTATAATTTAAAGACAATTTTACCGCAACCCTTAAAGTGCTCGAGAGCGATCATATTTAATATAAGATTGGACTTGAGACTATCTTTCATATTATTTACTCGAAATATTGAAATGAGCCGTATGAGTTCGCACATGTTGGCCTTTTGAGACAATAATATTTTGGTGATTAAACCATGATTCGGATACAGACCGTACCAGATATAGATAATAAAACTAATATCATTAATATATTAAATAATTCTATTTTATAAAACTTTTATTTCACATATAAACACCATAGTTATACAATTCATTCGTAAAGTTATAAGAGTCCATCAAGCAAGCGATATGCATATGTATACATTTATGATTTATCTATATAAGTTTTTAGAAATAAAACAAGTCCAATTATTTGTACGAGTCACATTACATAGGATGGGGTCGTTTACATGTTTATAATAGTATCAACTTGAACATGTTTTGTGGTATTGAATATAACCATCACATTTTCCTTCAAACAAAGCGGGCCTCATGATATACCACATATAGAATCAATCGCATGTAAGCCTCCTTTATATCTCCTATCATGTCTAAGATTCATATGTGAATCTATACTAAGATTTATATATTTATATATGAATCAAAATACACCTGGTTATTGTTTGGGCAAAATTTCACCAGTCTCGACCACGACCAAGGTAAGGAAACACTTATTCCCCTTTGCTACAGTAAGGTAAAATCATAGTACTTTATCTCCGGATTAAAGTCGAACTCGAAAGTTATTTACCTCACGACACTCGACCATGACGTCGTCTGGTTCATACGACCGTCGTGTAGGACCATTTGACCTCGACCTACTAACATGCAAAATGACTGTTACGTTTGTTCAGTGTTTAATGCAGAAATTAATGACATTGATGAGCAACGACAATAACCGACGAAATCAGTTATGAAGATTTAATCCAGCGAATGTTACGGCAGTTATCGAAACATTTAATGAGGCAATTAAAGCACCCGGAGACTACAAATACCAGGCTAAAACATCAGTTCAAGGACACAGAAGGGCATGCACGAAAAAACACGAACACAACATAGAGACAACACATGAACATTTGAACCCCGAAGAACATTCGCAACAAGGAAATCTCTCTCGAAGAATCGCTCTCGACGCACGACATTCACACACGACACTTTGTTTTTACACACAACGCACATTGTTTTTACGTTCAAAACACTTGTTACTTTACATTTCGAAGTGTTTCTTTCATTTGTATTGTAATCTCTGTACGATCGACACCAGAGACATAAGGAAATCGCCCCTGATTGGCGACCATAGTGCAGCGACGACTTCCACAGTCGTCCGCGGGTTTTTTTCCTCGTTGAGGTTTTTCCCGCGTCAGCAAAGTCTTTGTCTCTTTATGATTTTCTATCTTTGTCGCACGCTTTGTCGAGAGATTCCTTTCTTTAGTTGTTAATTTCCACAATCGACCTTAAGTTGTACTTTTGTGCGATTTTTGGCATTAACAGTTTAGCGCCATCCGTGGGACCCCATCTAGAGAAAATCTCCGACAAACGTGCGTTTCACTAACGGTTTCTTGGAGTTCTTCTGTTTTCTTTTTCAGGAAAATGACAGTCTTCGAAAATCCAGAGCAAATCATTGCCCAAATGTATGAAGAGATCGAGGATGAGCAAAATTCCCCTACAATAGTCAATGATTATCGCTTGGAAGAAATCGTCTTAGATCAAAGCAAGCCAGATCAAAAAGTCTTTATAGGGTCGTCCCTCGATCCCCACATTAAAGACAAGCTAATATCTTTCCCGCAGGAACATGCCGATTGTTTTGCCTGGTCGCATGAAGATATGGTCGGTATCGATCCTGGCGTCATCTCCCATAAGCTCAACGTTGATCCGTCATTCAAGCCTATCAAGCAAAAGCGAAGGAAATTTGCTCCTGAAAGGAATAAGGTAATAAATGACGAGGTCGATAACCTACTCAAGACAGGGAAAATTCGAGAAGTAAAGTACCCCGACTGGCTTGCTAATGTTGTGGCGAAGAAAAATGGCAAGGGGAGGGTCTGTATCGACTTCACAGACCTCAACAAAGCCTGTCCAAAAGATCCATTTCCTTTGCCGCACATCGATGCCATGGTCGATGCGACAGCGGGGCATGAACTATTGACGTTCATGGATGGCTACTCCGGATATAACCAAATCCTAATGCACGTCGAAGACCAAGAGAAAACCGCATTCATGACGGACCGAGGTATTTACTGTTATAAGGTTATGCCTTTTGGACTAAAAAATGCAGGTTCTACCTCCCAGCGTCTGGTGAATAAAATGTTCAAAGATCACCTTGGCGACACAATGGAAGTTTATATCGACGACATGCTCGTGAAGTCGAAGCAAGCAGTCGACCACGTCGAACACCTGAGGTAGTCGTTCGACGTCCTTCGGAAGTATAACATGAAGCTCAACCCGACGAAGTGTTCGTTTGGTGTCAGTGCTGGAAAATTCTTGGGCTACATGGTCACTCGTCGAGGAATCATGGCTAATCCCGACCAGATCAAAGCTATTATCAAAATCAAATCCCCGAGAAATTTCAAAGACGTCCAAAGGCTCACTGGTCGGGTGGCAGCTTTGAACAGGTTTATCTCTCGATCCTCTAGAAGAACAAAGGCTTCGACTGGACCGACGATCATGAGCAAGCAATGCAAAAACTTAAAGAGTACATGACGTCGCCTCCCTTGCTATCAAAACCTCACGATCATGAGGTTTTACAGCTATATTTGGCTGTTATTCCTAATGCAGTAAGTGCCGTCCTCACACGAGAAGATGAAAAGCAGCAACTGCCAATCTACTATGTAAGTAAATCTCTCTTGGACGCAGAAACCAGGTATTCCTCCATGGAAAAATTGCTCTTGTCGCTAGTCACAGCTGCTAAAAAATTTCGACACTACTTTGAATCACATCCTATTACTGTCGTGACTAACTTTCCTCTTAAGTCTGTCTTGAGGAAACCTGAGTTGACAGGTCGCCTAGCAAAATGGAGCATATATCTCAGCAGTTACGACATCGATTTCCAGCCCAGGACCGCGATCAAATCGCAAGTCTTGGCAGATTTTATTGCTGACTTCAGCCCTGAATTGGAGAAAGAAGCAGAGCTCGAAGTGTCCACTGTGGCGACTCACGATGACGTGCCTTGGGTCTTACATGTCGACGGATCGTCCAACGTTAGAGGCTCAGGACTAGGCGTCGTCTTAAAGTCGCCACAGGAGGCAAGATGGTATATTCAATCCGATGCGATTTCAAAACCACCAACAACGAAGATGAATATGAAGCCTTGATCATAGGAATTTAGATGGCCTACGACTCAGGGGCAACCGCGTTACATGTCAAAAGCGATTCTCTCTTGGTGGTAAACCAGATGAATGGAGAATTCGCGGCCAAAAATTTAAAAATGTCAGCTTACCTAAAGATCGAAAACCAAGAAGATGATTGGTCGTACAACATCTGAAATTTCCTTATGCACGACCAATTCACGGAAGACAAACAAGGAACTTCGAAGAGCTCATCAGCCTTGATTAAAATGGCATCGCAGAAACAAGCGGTCGAGCGACATTTCTGGAATGCAAAAGGAGCCTATCGGCTACAGACCCTCGACAATCAAGAAATCCTACGAAGCTGGAATGCGACGCATCTGAAAAGGTATTTCTTTTAAAAACCCCTTTTCTGTCGTATAAATTTTATTCACCTCGACGGCAACTAACTTAAGCATCGGAGGGTCGTTGGTTAGCCAACGACCGACCTTTGACAATACTCCATCGCAGGATCGCACGACATAAGTTTATCGCGTGACATAAGTTTATCGCGTGACTTTCGCAGGATCACACGACATAAGTTTATCGCGTGACTTTCGCAAGATCGCATAACATAAGTAGTCGGGTTGAATACATGATTTGACACATGAGTTAGCCTCATCGCACGGTGTAATTGTACCATTGACCCACGGTCTATGTGTTTTAACGTAGAAAAATCTCATATTCTGAACGTATGTTTTAAACGCATGTATACATGTTTGCTTGCATGATTTATGTTTTGGTTGTTATCTCTCAATAAAAACCTTTGTCGCACGTTATATATACGAGTGTTTTCATACGATTGAAATTATATTCGACGATTGCTTGTAATGAACAATGAAAAATCTTACGTTCGAAAGAAACTTCATATTTAAAATGTAATTACACCAACGAGACTCGACCCCCAACGGTCGATCGATAAAAACAAAGACAAAAGAATTTTTAGGTTTGAGGAGGAACGTTGGTCACATCCTTGCTTGAAGCTTTGCCCTGAAGACCCTCGTATGTCTCCTCCTCAACATCCTTCTCATCATCTAAATCAAGGTCTCTCGCATAACCGACATCCTTAAGATAGACAGCAAGCTCCTCCGACGCCGTTGCAAGAGGGTCCTTCCCAGCAGATGTCGCCTCATAATCGCCGCCCTAGCGGTCAGGCGAGCCAAAGCAAAGATGGTCTTACCCACGTCTCTAAGGTCCTTTACCTCTTTCTCCAGATCCACCACTCTGGTCTTAGAATCCTTAGCTTCCTTTGCGGTCACAACTAAGGATTCCTTAACCTTGTCCATCTCTTCTCTCTGGTCAGCAATCATGGACAGGGACTGTGTCAGGCGATGGTTGGCCTCATCCTTGGCACGTCCGACAGCGTCTAACTGTTTCAAGGCATCATCGAGACGTTTCGACATAGCCTGTTCACGCTCCACGACGACGTTCGCCCTAGCCAACGCCGCGTTCCCCCTCTCATGGGAAGCAGACACTAGATCCTTGACCTTTGCCGTCTTGGCACGCAAAGCCAAGGAGGCTTGAAATGCCTGAGGAAACATATATTAAGCATCGTTAATAAACGTGCGACATCTTAAACATCGACAAAATAAAACAAGTCTTGAAAGAAAGACTTACCATGAACGCCAGCCCGGCAACATGGGCCCCCGTCTCCTCGATTGGAAACCCCTCAAAACGCTCCTTCAAAGATGGGAGCAGATATTTCCCCAGATGAGGAAATAGGTTCGTCCCGTCCAGGACATTATCGACCATAAAGTCTGACGGCAATGTAAAATTGACCGTCGTGACCTTAGCCCCTCCCGTCGGGTGATCCTTGCACTTGCCGGCCGACGAAGGGTCCGACGTGGCAGACGAGGACTTCGCTGTTTCCGCCGGAGGCGCAAAACTGATAGGAGTCGCAGCTATCGCACTAGAAGACGTCTTCTTAGTCGATGCGACCTTCGCCTTCTCAGGCGTAACAACTTTCGACGAGTCGTCAACCCCTAAAGACGGTTCCCTCGGGATCATCGTCCTCGTCTTCTTTGGAACCTCAGGGCCAGTGGACAAGCTCCTTAGCCTCCTTTCCTTTCCCTTACGGGCAAGCTCAAGCTGAGCTGCTCTTTTAGCAGAGACAGTCGGCACCTTGGGTTGAGATTCTCCTGGAAACCAGAAAAGAAAGAGCATAAGATAAAAATTCAGATCAAGTCGAAGGAATCGAGAAAGTACACTTACCGGTCATTTCTCTTTCTTCTCTCGACTCGTTCTCTTCTCCCTCTTCTTCCTCACGTTTCTCCCTCCAATTCTGTCCTAAGTATACCAAGTCTTCGTCATCGTCCATCAAGTGTCGTACGACAAACGACCGTTCTACAATGCTGAACTCCAAAAACGCGTCGACCTTTGCTTGAGAATTGGCGTAGGGTTTTACGTCCTCGAATTTAATTTCTGTCGATACACATGAGATGAGTCAGAGGTAAATAAAAAACATACGATGCACGACAAGAAGCTAAGAGAATCTTATTCGACATATTCCAGCCGGCCCTAATCCAGCCGCTCTCAGAGTCAAGAGTCGACCTACGTACGAATGCGTACCTGGTCTTCCATCCCCGATCGTTTACAGCGGTCTTTAGGACCAAGGTACGATCGCCTTTAAGCCTGGAGTACAAGCTACAACGATGACATCCATCCTTTTTAGCTTGATAAGCCAAAAGGAGGTCACGTACATTCATGGGAGATTCCCATTTTTTAGTGAGGCGCTCGATCACTTGTACGATTCGCCAAAACTGGGGCATTAGTTGGCTTGGTGCTAAGTCGAATTCTAGCATAAATGCCTTAGCCAGAGGCGAGTAGGGCCATTCAAAACCTATCTTAAAGGGATATTCGTATATCACGATATACCCCTCAGGACATTCATTTGATCAAATCTGACCTGCGCATATTAAATCAACCCCCGCAGGGATTTTAGCTAAACCGATTGTTCTTGAATAGAACTCTCAGGGTCCATCGACATTTCTAAAGCAGACTTAAGAAATTAAAGAAATCGTACCTTATATATATAGGTGTTCTAGACTTCGAAAATCCTAACTGATTCAGGAGTATCTTGGAGGTTTAGAAAAGATTGGACGAAGATCGGTAAGAAAACCAGAAAGAAATCTTTGCCTAAAAACTCTCTTTGAAATCGTAAACAGGAAAAGATCCATCGTAATCCCTATTTATATAAGCGATCGTGTCAGGTCGAGTCCCTTGATGATCGACACGCGCCCTTGTCTCTTCGTATGACCGCATAGATCGCCGACACCTAGCAATGACAGCTGCTAAGCATAATCGTGTGTCAGCATGACGTCACGACTCTATCTTCTTTTGGACTTCCCTTTAGTTCGAATTGAACCGATCCAATTCCAAGACAACTAAGGTAACTTTCGACACGTGTCACGACTCTAGACGTCCGACAAGCAAAATTTAAAAAACTTTTTGAAATTTGAATTTGCCATTCCACTTTTTCAAATTTTGGGGCAAACTGTTTGGGCAAAATTTCACCAGTCTCGACCACGACCAAGGTAAGGAAAACACTTATTCCCCTTTGCTACAGTAAGGTAAAATAATAGTACTTTATCTTCTGATTAAAGTCGAACTCGAAAGTTATTTACCTTACGACACTCGACCATGACGTCGTCTGGTTCATACGACCGTCGCGTAGGACCATTCGACCTCGACCGACTAACGTGCAAAATGACTGTTACGTTTGTTCAGTGTTTAATGCAGGAATTAATGACATTGATGAGCAACGGCTATAACCGACGAAATCAGTTATGAAGATTTAATCCAACGAATGTTACGACAATTATCGAAACATTTAATGAGGCAATTAAAGCACCCGAAGACTACAAATACCAGGCTAAAACATCAGTTCAAGGACACAGAAGGGCATGCACGAAAAAACACGAACACAACACAGAGACAACACATGAACATATGAACCCCGAAGAACATTCACAACAAGGAAATCTCTCTCGAAGAATCGCTCTCGACGCACGACATTCACACACGACACTTTGTTTTTACACACGACGCACATTGTTTTTACGTTCAAAACACTTGTTACTTTACATTTCGAAGTCTTTCTTTCATTTGTATTGTAATCTCTGTACGATCGACACCAGAGATATAAGGACATCGCCCCTGATAGACGACCATAGTGCAGCGACGACTTCCACAGTCGTCCGCGGGTTTTTTTTTCCTCTATGAGGTTTTTCCCGCGTCACCAAAATCTTTGTCTCTTTATGATTTTCTATCTTTGTCGCACGCTTTGTCGAGAGATTCCTTTCTTTAGTTGTTAATTTCTACAATCGACCTTAAGTTGTACTTTTGTGCGATTTTTGGCATTAACAGTTATCATCGTTTTATAATAGTTTATTTGGATCTCTTGTGTTTAGTTATATTTTTGTAACAACCCACAATTCAAAACATTGCATAAAGTAAAATTGTGCAAAAACGGGCCCAATATATCAACAAGTCAAATAATCGATTATATCCCAAAAGTTTACTGTGGGTTAAACACATCCAATGTTTAGAATTATCAACTACTAAGTCTGGAGATTCTAAGAAACTGAACTACAAAAGTCACTCCTACTTCAATACCCGAGCTCACAACTTCCCCTTTCCCTTGCTAGAAAACCCGCTAGCATGCTTACCTAAAAAGGGTTTTTTCAGTTTTATATTAGCGAGGGTTAGACTAGACATCTAGTGAATTCCCTCAAGTATCAACATCACACCACGAAATATCATTCAAAACGAGTTGTAAAAGCATTTAGAGATAATTCACACTTTTAAACCTCTATTCACACACTTAACACGGGTGATGACACACGCCTAAAGTCACGCACACTTGTGACGACGTGTTCGGGCTCATGCCTTCCCTTGGATAAATGACATGAAACAAATTCATGCATTTTAATTTAGCTACCCCTCCCATAACAAGGCATCTCATGCCCCACCTCAATGAATGCACACTTTGAATTATCAAATCAAAACCAAACATGATTTATACAATTGTAAAACCATCATGTAAATAATCCTTATGAATACTCAAAGCTTGTTTATGAATAAAAGCTGTCTTCCAAGCTTAATTCTCACACTTGGAGCTAAAAATTCCTAAAACGAACTGTAACATCCTATATCTTCGTTATTATTATTATTATAATAAGATTGGGATGTATTTGTATTTGAAGTAACCTTGAATTATATAGAGTATTATAATTCAATTAGGGTTAAAATACAAATGTTGAAAGTTTAAAGATTCTTTTAGGAAATATTAAACTTGAGGGTTTGTTGTGTCATTTCTTTAAAATTTGAGGTGTGGTGGGTAATTTGAGTATGACTCATCTGTTTGATTGTGAGGTGTCACACAATTAGTCTAAATGACTAATTGTGTGTGTGTTTGTGAGTTTGTTCGGCAACAGAGAGAATAGAGATAACGAGAGAGAGAGCGAGAAAGAAGAAGGCAGAAGAAAGAAAAGTTTGATTTTGGAAGAATTGTGGTAAAGAAATCTGATTTTCTTCTATTAATTTCTTAATCTAAGTGGTGTATTAAGCTATAAATCATCTGTTCAGATTTGGATTAAGCTGAGAAGACTTTTTGTGAAGAACACTGTGTTCAGAAAGCTGATAAGGTGAGTTTATTCAAACTTCTTTAAAATTAAGCAATTAGAATGGTAATAGATATGTTTCCCTTGAGATTAAACCATCTGTAGGCTTAATTTGCTAAGAAAATCGATACTGGTTTAAAGTTGTGAAAGAGACGATGAATAGTACACTTTGCGCAAGCTTTGGCTGCGCAAAGTGATAGAATTCGCAAGCGTGTCTTGCGAGTTTTGAAGAACTCGCAACAGTGGGTTGCGACTTTTGAGCTTTTCGCAGCTTTGGCTTGCGAGAAGTAAGAAGTTCGCAGCTTTGGCTTGCGAAAAGTGTAGCTTTTCGCTACAATGGCTTGCGACTTTTGTGGACTTTCAATAGCAGTTTGAGGCTTTTTATGTGGAATGCAATCTGATATTTATATGCTAATTGTTATATGATTATAACTTAGATTTGGATACGAAAGCCATGATATAATAAATTGTAAGGACTTATTTATGAGTCTGATTATGTAGTTTACATTTGAGATGTTAATTCCCGAAGCTAAGTGGCAAAAATGGGGATAATTGTTGTAATTAATATTCTATATATAGATATATAGAATATATGATATATCGTACATTTTAGTATACGATAGAAAGAGTGATGATACACAATTATTGTGTTGCGTTGGCTAGAAATATGCTTCTGGTCATCAGAGGGCCACTTAGTACGGTTTAATGGGAACCAATTACCAGCCATTGACCGAAAGGATGTAATTTCTAGTGGTGGAGTGTATCTTGGATTACCAGAGGGCCCTTGTTGTTAAGCGCTGTATAAATTAAATCCCATTTGGGGGCCAATGTTCAAGATGGTGAGAAAAGTGAAATGTGGAATAGGCAGACATCGAGTTTGTAATTCCCATTTCAGACGGAAGATTTGATATCTTCATTTTAAGTTCGGAGATAAACAAATATTAAAAATTTGTAATCTCTACTTCCGGACTAAGAAATAAGCAGGTATAGAAACTGTAATTTCTTTGGATGGGGAGTTACTTATAATCTGGTATGATTTATAGTAGCTCATGTTGATATTATTACGACTAGATGAATTAGTCATAAGGATGGGAATTGGGTAGATTCCTGTTGTTGAAAAGAGTTTTAGTACGGTAAGATGGTTGATAACAGGTTTGATATATCTGTTAATATTTTAGTTGTTAAATTTTAATTTGATTTGAATATTCTCACTAGGCGAAAGCCTAATGTTTCAAATTAAATTTTCTTACCAGGTACAAGCTCTGGGAAGTAGTCTGGGAGAGTGAGATGCAGATGTTGGAAGAAATCAGACTTATATAGATGTCAAAGGATCAAGATTCTCTTTTGACGATTTTTGGGACAAAGCTTAGATAATCTAGTAATCTGATTATGTTGATATGATTAGATTAATAGGATTATTCAAGTTAGATGTTTATGTACATAAAACTTCACTTTTGATCCTCTGGTTATAAAAGTCTGATATTTTGGTGATCATAACTTGTTTATTTTGAGGTTTTAATTGGCCCTGTTTTTAAGGTGTTACAATATGGTATTAGAGCAATAGTTTAAGCGAACTAAGTATACTGATGAGATACTTAGACTTAAGCTGAGATGAATTAAGTTATGACTTGTAAGATTTGGGTAGAAATACTAAGACGTGATAGTCATAGAGTCAACGGAAATACGTGAAATTAGTACTGTGATAATGGTAACAAGGATTCTCATGTATGATATGTTCACAATTTCAATTAGCTACTGTTATTATGAATATATTGTTACGCGAACATGCTTATTTCTAAATTGTTACAGTGACTAACGATCGGTAAAGTACGTTTTGTATAGGGGTATGTGCATAACCATTTCTTATGGTTATCCCTTTAGGTTATAGTAGAACGTTGGTGAATATGCCACCAAAATCCTTTGGAGGACAGATCGGTAAATGATTGGGGGTTGGAAGGACAACCTGGAAATTGGCAGGACTCATGAACGTCTGCCAAGGTAACCTTTAATAGGTGGTTGATGTGTGTGGAGATAGAATATGAGATGTTTGATCAAGACGAAAATAGTATGACATGGTTGATACGTGAATCGTGGAATGCATGTATAGCAAACGTCATAAGGCCGAGAGGGCGACCACCGGTCGGAGGTAGAATGTCAATGATAAGTTACGTAAGTAAGACGATTGACCTCGTTGAGTAATTAGCCTTCATTTGCTAGTAAAGTTTTATGCATGGTGTTCTAGTGTGGGTTACATGAATTTTCATGATTTCAAACCAAATGCATAAATAACAGTTTTAGTCAAGGTTGAATTAGTATGTGCAAGTGTGTATTTAAAGAAAAGGCAATCCCATTTACGTCGCACAACGAAATTTTTTGGAGTTGTTACAAAATATTTCTTACTTTACATGAAAAGTTGATTTGTAGCAAGAAAGTGTTGGCCAGCAAAACGTTTAATAACCAACAGGAGTATTGATCTAATAACATCATATAAATAAGTGGGAGAACCGACTAGCTTAATTCGTGTCGGTAAAACTTTTTCGAACTATTGTTGTATGAAAAGATTTTTATTTAATATATTACAGTCGTAACAACTTTGTTTTGGTTGAGAAAGATTGAGTTTACGGAAATTTAGTATGCAAACAATTCTCGAGATCATTGTGCAGTACATTGGAGTCATGTGAATGTTGGGGTTATGTGTGCCCAAGTTATTCCAAATGTTGTTATTTAAAATGAGAAAATGTGTGAATTAATATATGTATCAAGTTGTCATGCATGAAGGCTATGAACTCGCTAGGTCGTAGAGTATTACGCTTTAAGCTAAGAAAGAACTCCAAGAATGGAGAAGTGTTGGATAAACCTGGGGAAAAAGTTTGTAGTTTTGGTAATTGTGTTAAAATGAGAGATGAACAGTGTGAGAGTCGAAAGTGGACTTTAGTGTCGGTTGCATGAGAGTCTGTACCCTTGTTCGCTGACTAGGGATACAGTTGCCGAGGGACGGTTGTGTCCGGAGGAAGAATTAAGTTCAGTTAAGGACCTTAAGGTTAAGGAAGTGTCGACATGTTAAGTATTGACTTTGAAGTCGATAGTTGTGTAAGGTGTATGAGACCTTTCGTCTGTCATTGGGTGCGGTCTGGGTGCGTCCCGCGTATGCCCGTGCGGACAGGAACAAAGACTGTGAGCGGTACCAGTATGCTGTTATGCGAAGGGTATGCGCAAAGAAAATATTATTGTGTACGACATGGTTAAGGATTTTGAGTGATTGACGAATAAATCACTAATGAAAGAAGTTTCGAATTATTGTTGCACAAGCGAAAGATATGTAGTCAAAAACACGCTTTTAATATTTTTGTGGATGTGCAATATTTATGAGGTATTACGTTTTAAAAATGTGAACATGTGAGTTGGGGGATTTTGGTAAATCCGACCATGTAAAGTTTTTAAGAGTGGTAAAACTTTGTTTTGGGGCCGATGGCCAATTAAGGGATTAAAAAGGTAAAGAATTGGGTAACAATGTATTTTGGTTTATGTAATCGTGTGTGTGACACATGTTTAACCAAACGTTTATTTTGTCCTTAAAGGCTTGATTGATATTCAAATGAGTCTTTTGAATGTTTGTCAGTTTTAATGACTCGAGAAGGAGTCTTGGTTGTGTTATATGCTTAACTGCATTCTATTTGAATAAGTGTCGATCTTAAGTGTAAAGACTGTTTGATAATTCTCGCGTTTTTAATACCTTTGGAACTAACGAACCTTGGCGAAGTATATACATTGTGAAGTATATAAGAGTTGCATATACCTATATAAATTGACTTCGTTAGGAAAGTAGCAATGAAGGAGTCATAGATTTATCATGCCTCGGAACGTATGTTGCATAATGATCATTGATCCTTGGAGTAGATGGCTCGGTTTTGAACTCAGTTGAGTCTTATAAGCATTGACCCGATTTAATAAGCTCATTGTAGGCTTGGGTTGGGATTACATGGATTGTATTAAAATAGAAGTTTGCATGATGTGAATGTTTTGGGTATTCTTTTGGATTTAATTATTGTTAAGTCTTAAATCAGAAGAATAAAAGCTGAAGGACCACTTTGTAAGAGTGTTAAGATTATGAAAGACTGTTGTGTTATAGAAGTGTTTTACTTGCGATGTGGATGGTTTACAAAGGAGAAAGTATTAGGCACAAATGAAGTGAGGTATGGAAAATGTTGATCTGTGAAGGATTGTACCGTGTTTTAGTATTGGTTTGGAATCACAAGGAGCTAGTATGAACGAATAAGTTCAAGTTATTTAGCAAATCGAGAGTGGTAGTTCAACTAAAGTTGGGGAGGAGATATTTAGTGAAATAAACTCGGTTAATATGTGTATGAATGGTTGTGAGAAACCTGGTCTGTGGTGAAAGGTTATGTGTGGAGATTGTACGAGTGAGTATTGGTATCAACTGCCAAGATAAATGTGTCAACTAGTATGTATTATGAAGTTAGAACTAGGAAGCATCTGATGGAAGTCTTTTCGGGGATTCCGGATGAAAAGTACCACTTTGTCATTAAAGTTGTCGGGGCATGTAGTTTGTAAGAGGGAGTAGTGATATGGCTAATATCGAAACAGAATGTCGGAATGGTATTAGGTGTTCACCCAAAGTGATTTTGATTGTGTGAGTTGCTTCCTATGATAGAAAGATTGGACTTAAGAATGTAATCATATTGCAGGTTCAATATAGTTATCACTTTTGATGTTCAATACTTTGGTGCTTTGTTGTATTGTGGTTGTGCGATGAGAGGAAGTGATAGCATTCTATACCGAAGAAACGTGTAAGTCATGGATATAATAATGGACTGCCGTGGTTGTTGAAGTATTTAATAGTAACGAGTATGCTTAATTTACAGTGTACGTGGAAATTTCAGGTAGTACATGTTAATGTTATTTTGAGACCTGGAGAGTGAGTTGTGATGATGATGGGGTGAAAGGAAGACTCTTGTTCTTCTCAATCCCATTGGTTTTAGGTGAAGAGAATACTGTAACCGTTAAGCTATAGTGTTGGAGTATTCAGTAGATGTAAAAGAAATACATCGAATACAGTTCTCGGTGTTACGGGGATTTGGCTAGAGATCTTAACTGAAGTTTTTAGAGAAACTGACCTTTTGGACTGTAGTTGTGTGGTGGATATTCCGTGTAAACAAGAGAGAAATGATAACGGTATGCTAGACTAAGAAGTAGTCAAACATGGATTTGATGATAACAATTACTCTAAGAGGATTGGTTTACAAGTATATCATTTGGATCTTCTGCCATAATTGGGAGGGGTACATAATACCTTCCAAGTATGTTATCTTCGGAAATGTTTGGCCGAAGAGGAAGATGTGATTTTCACTCACTGATGTGAGAGTAGATGAAAAGAGTCGCGGTGTGGAAGAACCAGAGGCACTTTTGGAAAGATCAGTTAGGAAGCTACGTAGTGGTAAAGAAGTAGCTATGTTGAAAGTTCAGTGGAAACACCACCGAGGTAGTACTGTAACTTTAGAGTCGGAAGAGAGTATGAGGGATAGACATCCTCATTTGTTTACCTGACTTTGATTTCGAGGACGAAATCATTTTCAAGTTGGAGAGTATTGTAACATACTAAATCTTCGTTATTATTATTATTATAATAAGATTGGGATGTATTTGTATTTGGAGTAACCTTGAATTATATAGAGTATTGTAATTCAATTAGGGTTAAAATACAAATGTTGAAAGTTTAAAGATTCTTTTAGGAAATATTAAACTTGAGGGTTTGTTGTGTCATTTCTTTAAAATTTGAGGTGTGGTGGGTAATTTGAGTATGACTCATCTGTTTGATTGTGAGGTGTCACACAATTAGTCTAAATGACTAATTGTGTGTGTGTTTGTGAGTTTGTTCGGCAACAGAGAGAATAGAGATAACGAGAGAGAGAGAGCGAGGAAGAAGAAGGCAGAAGAAAGAAAAGTTTGATTTTGGAAGAATTGTGGTAAGGAAATCTGATTTTCTTCTATTAATTTCTTAATCTAAGTGGTGTATTAAGCTATAAATCATCTGTTCAGATTTGGATTAAGCTGAGAAGAGTTTTTGTCAAGAACACTGTGTTCAGAAAGCTGATAAGGTGAGTTTATTCAAACTTCTTTAAAATTAAGCAATTAGAATGGTAATAGATATGTTTCCCTTGAGATTAAACCATCTGTAGGCTTAATTAGCTAAGAAAATCGACACTGGTTTAAAGTTGTGAAAGAGACGATGAACAATACACTTTGCGCAAGCTTTGACTGCGCAAAGTGATAGAATTCGCAAGCGTGGCTTGCGAGTTTTGAAGAACTCGCAACAGTGGGTTGCGACTTTTGAGCTTTTCGCAGCTTTGGCTTGCGAGAAGTAAGAAGTTCGCAGCTTTGGCTTGCGAAAAGTGTAGCTTTTCGCTACAATGGCTTGCGACTTTTGTGGACTTTCAATAGCAGTTTGAGGCTTTTTATGTGGAATGCAATCTGATATTTATATGCTAATTGTTATATGATTATAACTTAGATTTGGATACGAAAGCCATGATATAATAAATTGTAAGGACTTATTTATGAGTCCGATTATGTAGTTTACATTTGAGATGTTAATTCCCGAAGCTAAGTGGCAAAAATGGGGATAATTGTTGTAATTAATATTCTATATATAGATATATAGAATATATGATATATCGTACATTTTAGTATACGATAGAAAGAGTGATGATACACAATTATTGTGTTGCGTTGGCTAGAAATATGCTTCTGGTCATCAGAGGGCCACTTAGTACGGTTTAATGGGAACCAATTACCAGCCATTGACCGAAAGGATGTAATTTCTAGTGGTGGGGTGTATCTTGGATTACCAGAGGGCCCTTGTTGTTAAGCGCTGTATAAATTAAATCCCATTTGGGGGCCAATGTTCAAGATGGTGAGAAAAGTGAAATGTGGAATAGGCAGACATCGAGTTTGTAATTCCCATTTCAGACGGAAGATTTGATATCTTCATTTTAAGTTCGGAGATAAACAAATATTGAAATTTGTAATCTCTACTTCCGGACTAAGAAATAAGCAGGTATAGAAACTGTAATTTCTTTGGATGGGGAGTTACTTATAATCTGGTATGATTTATAGTAGCTCATGTTGATATTATTACGACTAGATGAATTAGTCATAAGGATGAGAATTGGGTAGATTCCTGTTGTTGAAAAGAGTTTTAGTACGGTAAGATGGTTGATAACAGGTTTGATATATCTGTTAATATTTTAGTTGTTAAATTTTAATTTGATTTGAATATTCTCACTAGGCGAAAGCCTAATGTTTCAAATTAAATTTTCTTACCAGGTACAAGCTCTGGGAAGTAGTCTGGGAGAGTGAGATGCAGATGTTGGAAAAATCAGACTTATATAGATGTCAAAGGATCAAGATTCACTTTTGATGATTTTTGGGACAAAGCTTAGATAATCTAGTAATCTGATTATGTTGATATGATTAGATTAATAGGATTATTCAAGTTAGATGTTTATGTACATAAAACTTCACTTTTGATCCTCTGGTTATAAAAGTTTGATATTTTGGTGATCATAACTTGTTTATTTTGAGGTTTTAATTGGCCCTGTTTTTAGGGTGTTACACGAACACCTAAATTTCACGTCTTGGTGTCTCGATCCTAGCCCCGAATGAGAAACGAAGCAAAAACGGAAATCGGCCAAACAGTAAGTTTGGCTACTTCCATGCGACCAAACCCGTGCGGGGGTCGCATTCGTCACTACTTTGCCTGCACGGATGTTTTAGCAAAATACCCCAAATCCACTCATGTCCAATCCTTTCCAAATCGATTTTATGCTTCCAAAATGAGGGAATCAATGTCCCAAAAAAGCTAAACCAATACCCAAACATAAAAACATATCATTTAATCTAGTAGAATCCATCCATTGATGAAGATTTTATTTACCAAAAAGATGGAAACCTTTGATAATCCCACCAACAATGGTGGTTTTGTTCGAAACAAACCATTGGGAAAACTATCAGCAACGATTTAAACACCATTCCAAAGGGATTTAACCCAAAAACATCCAAGGGATTAGGAATCCCAAATCAAAAGCTAGAATTCTAGACATGGAAGCTTAGAGGTCAAGAAATGATGATTACCTTGATGGTGAAGATGATTAACCCACAAAGTTTCAGCTCCTTCTTAAAGACCCTCTAGAACACACATATACACACATTATATTTCTCCTAAGTGTCTCTCTTCTCTTCTAGCCTCCAAAATCGTTCAGCTGAAAATGAGAGGTTTTTGAGGGTTTTCCCTCTTTAGGCTCTCATAGTACACCCAAGTCCCTGAAAGTTGAGAGAAATCACAAATATACCCCTTAACTCCTAACTTATCTAAAAAATAGGATTTGTGGTTATTGCAATACCTCCCACTGAAAAGAATTTTGTCTCCATAATTCCATTATCAAAAAGATTTGAGTATTTGGACTTCATGTTCGCCTCCACTTCTCATGTTGCCTATTGTACCTTGTGATATCGCCGTTTTACCTTCACAAGGCTAATCTTCTTGGTCCTCAACATTCTAACCTTGCGATTCACAATTGCCACCAGTTTAACGACATAGCTCAACCTCCCGTCGATACGGACGTTTTCCAAAGGTACGAACATATTCACATCAACTAGGCACTTCCTTAGGTTAGATGCATGAAAAGTAAGGTGAATTCCCTGAAATTCCTCCGGTAAGTCCAATTTGTAATCCACTTCACCCACACACTTGGTGATTGTGAAAGGCCTCACACACATAGGGCTTAGCTTTCCTCTTTTTCCAAAATGCACCACCCCCTTCCAAGGCGATACTTTTAACATCACTTGATCCCCTAATTGAAACTCGATTGGTTTCCTACGCTTTTTTGCATACATCTTTTGAAGGTCGTGATCCTCCTTCATCTTCTCACGCATTTGTTAGATCTTCTCGGAGGTTAGTTGCACAAACTCCCAACCCGCCCATTATCTCTCCCCTACCTCATTCCAACACAAATGAGTTCTACATTTGCGTCTATACAACGCTTCGAAAGGCACTGCTTGAATGCTCGCATGAAATCTATTATTGTACGAAAATTATATCAACGGTAAATGTGTTTCCCAATAGCCTCTAAAGTCAATCGCACAAGCTCTAAACATATCCTCCAACGTTTGGATAGTTCATTCGTTCTGTCCATCGGTTTGAGGATGATAGACGGTAATCAACTTGAGTTGTTAACCCAACTCTCTATAAAGACTTCTTCAAAAATGAGGATGTGAAGCGACTATTACGAGCGGATAATATTGATAGTGACACACCATGCATTGACAAAATATCATTAATATACAATTTCGCGAGATTATCCATCGAATACGTCTCTTTAATCGGTAAAAAGTGACCCGAGTTGGTGAGACGATCAACTATCACCCAAATAGCGTCAAAACCCTTTTGGTGTCCACGACAACTTTGTGACAAAGTCCATAGTTATATTATCCCACTTCCACACTGGTATGTCTAGAGGTTGGAGCTTTTCGTAAGGTCTTCGATACTCTGCCTTGACTTCTGTTAGGACCTAAAATGTCCTAATTATGTGAAAGTTTTGTAAAGGGTTTGTGTTTGTAATGGGCTTAGGCTTTGTACTTAGTGGGCCTTGGGCTTGACTATATAAAGTACATTAGAGCTCATTTGTAATGTGTGGCACAATGTAGGGAGCTTACTTGTGTGAGAGAGAGAGTGTCATCATCATGTACTACAAAGATCCAAGTCATACAAGATCTGTCCGACTACTACTGTTCATCTGCTCTAGTCGTACAAGACCTGACCGACAACTACTGTTCACCTGATCTAGTCATACAAGATCCATCTGACTACTACTGTTCACTAGAAGTTATCGCACAAAATCTTAGTTTATTTTAGCCCATTTAAAGAGTGAAAAATTTTCTCTAGGGGCGCCTCGACCCCGCAAGGGCGTTGCCCCTTGACCCCATCCACTAACCGGGTAGCGGAACCCCCGTGCTAAGTCTCGGGAGGGGGAAATTTTTCTTGGATTTGAGCATAAAGCATGGGTGCTACTCGACGCTTCCTCCTTCGAGCAAATACGAACCAAACTTTTAAGCCGAATTCCTACTCAACCCGTGGTTTATTGACGGATTCTTTGTTATAAACTGGGAATGTATTTGGTTTGTCACTCAAAACTCACTCGTTATCATTCTTGTGGGCTTATCGGAACGAGCTCGAGTTTCTACTTTTTGAAGGTGTGCTCGTGCATCTAGTCAAGGTTATGGCGCACATCGAATCCGGTTTTTCAAGGTTGAAAATAAGAAGAGTAAGAGCTTCTTTCAAGGGGGAGCCTAGACTTCATTCGAAGAAAAAGCATCACTAAAGATTTTCCAAGAAAATCAAGGGGAAAGAAGCTAAAGCTTTTCAAGATTGATGATTTTGATTTACAAAACTTTAGGGGGAGAATGTTAGGACCTAAAATGTCCTAATTATGTGAAAGTTTTGTAAAGGGTTTGTGTTTGTAATGGGCTTGGGCTTTGTACTTAGTGGGCCTTGGGCCTGACTATATAAAGTACATTAGAGCTCATTTGTAATGTGTGTCACAATGTAGAGAGCCTACTTGTGAGTGAGAGAGAGTGTCATCATCATGTACTACAAAGATTAAATCTAATATGAGGATGACTTCCGTATCTCGATCTCTCTCAATATACTTGAATTGTTGTTGATTTCTGGGATCACAACTTCCAAGCACGTCAAGCATCGCTCAACAAAATGAGTTATAATCTTCTTCATCCCCGACCACTAATAGTACTACCGTTAATCCATGCACGTTTTATTGGTTCCCGGATGAACAATATAACGGGACTTATGCGCTTCTTCTAACACACTTTTGCGCCCATCCCCTAGCTTCGGAACCCACACTCGGTCCCCTAAACATCTCAATCCACTACCATTACACTCTAATGATGCCACCACCCCAACAATCCTCTCACTTTTATGGTTCTCTTCCAATAGTTCTTCTCCTTGAAACTTTTTAATTTCCTCAAAAAGGTTGGGTGACGCCTGGACTCGAAAGGCCACTACTTTGTCGATTTTCTTCTTTCCATTCGGCTTAAGGCATTGGTTACCTCATTCGCCTTCCCCGGGTGGCAAATAATTTCACATTCATAGTCGCTCAATAATTCCATCCATCATCTATACCTCATATGCCTCACATTCTTATAAAATAGATGCTTCTGACTCTTATGGTCGGTGTAGATCTAACACTTAACCCCATATAGATAATGCCCTCATATCTTTGAATTGAGAAGATGCATAGACAATCACCTTCCCATTTTGCATGAGCACACACGAAAGTCCTAATTTGGACGCATCACTACAGATCACAAACCCTTCAGCCCCATTGAGTAAGGATAGAATTGGTGCGCTACTCACCTTCTCTTTTAAAGTACTAAAAGAAGCATGTTGTATCTTTGTCCACTCAAACTTGACATTCTTCTTGGTCAAAGCGGTCAATGGAGTAGCTATCTGAGAGAAGTCCTGAATGAACTTCCAGTAGTATCTCGCTAAGCCAATAAATCTTCTCACCTCTTACGACGATCTTGGTGGTTCCCCCTCTTTAATGGACTCTACCTTGGCTAGATCCACCTTGCGGCCTTCCTCAGATACCACATTACCCAAGAACTGGACTTCTCGTCACCAAAACTCGTATTTCGAGAACTTAGCATACAATTTCTCGCGCCTTAATAACTCTAAAACTAGATGAAGGTGCTCTTCGTGCTTGCTTTAGGATCGAGAGTAGATTAGAATATCGTTTTTAAAGACAATCACACATTTATCTAGGAGAGAATTGCACACCCGATTCATGAAGTCCATGTATTTTGCCAGTGCATTAGTCAAACCATGAATTGGGCACGTCTTCTTCTTTCACCTTCAATTAATGACGACCAGACCGAAGATTTATCTTGGAGAAGAAGTTCGCCCCTAACAACTGATTAAACAAATAATCGATCCTTAGAAGCAGATATTTGTTCTTGATAGTTACCTTGTTAAGCTCACGATAGTCTTTGCACATACGCATTAACCTGTCCTTTTTAACCAAAAGTATCGGCGCTCCCCATGTTGATGAACTAGGCATATAAAACCTTTACCAAGTAACTCTTGCAATTGCGTCATCGTTTCTGTTGATCCAAATCCTCAGTGATTTGATAATGACTCTGAGAAACACCTAGTGAAAATTGTAAGTAGACAATATCTATTAATGTTTTGTCATCAAAGAAAATATACTAAGTCTGTTTAGTATCGCTGATGAAAACATACGCCTTAAATTATGCATTCAGTGAACACTATTCATCAGTGATCCCTGAGCCTGTTCAGTCTCACTGATGATCGCTGATAACTTATGTTGTTTACTTATGATCCTTGAAGACAAGATTCATGTCAACCATGTTCTACGCTGAAGTCGAAGATCAAGCCAAAGAACCAGCGACTAAGTCTACTAGTGACCTGATGCGGATATCAGCGAAGCCAAGACTTGTCCACTCAACGTGAAGTTTCAAGTCGAATACTTCAGCGAACGCTAAACTTTATCATTCGCTGATAAAGAATCATTCAGCGAACGCTGATCATGAAGCCTCCTCTACAAGCAACTTTTGTCTTATGCCCTTGCACACCTCCGTATGATTTTTGTCAGAACGAACATCCCTTTTGTCCAGAATCGTACAACCAACTCTGATTCTGCACTGTTCATCATGCGGCCACTAGGTTGTCTACTGAAGTCAAATCATGCAACCAACCAGAGGCTGCCATGTGTAAAGGTATACTGACTTGCATTAAATGCATGCAGTATATTAAGGAAACCCTACTTCATTTTTGAAGTGCTCGGCCACTCCTCTCGCTGAACTCTCTGTGTGAAAAAGAATACTCTCCTTAGTGTTATGGATTTTCTTAATCTCTATTTCTAGTGCAAGAAATCTTAGTCTTCTCATAGTTTGTTTAGATTACGTTTATTCCTTAATCTTGTTTCGCAACAAACTGTAAATTGTTGGATATATATCAATAAAAAATTTAGAAAGAAATAAATTGTGTGTCTTCTACAAAGTATAACCCCTTTGGGACCAACAAGTGGTATAAGAGCAGATTGTTTACTCTAATAAAGAAGATCTTGCTTATACTAACTGTTGGTCCCGAAAGGGTTATACAAGTTTGTAGAAGGGGGGGTTGAATACAAACACACATATTTTACTTTTCTAAATTGTTTATTGATATGTATCAAACAATTTACAACTTGTGGCGGAACAAGATTAAGGATTAAACCTAATCTAAACAAGTTATGAGAAACACTAAGTTTCTTGCACTAGAATTAAGACAAAAGGAGATAAGAATATTACTAATATCATTCTAACACTAAGAGAGAGAAAGAAGAAGATGGCTGAGCAGTTCATTTCTGAAGTAGGGTTCTTCTTATATACTGCATTTAATGCATTTCAGTATTACTTTACATGTGGAAGCAACTGATTTGTTGCATGGTTTGACCTTTGTAGACAACCTTAGTAGCCGCATGGTGTACAGTGTAGAATCAGAGTTGGTTGTACGATCCTGGACAAAAGGGATGTCCTTTCTGACATTTTCGTATGGAGGCATGCAAGAGGGGTAAGACAAAAGTAACTTGTAGAGGAAGACTTCATGATCAGCGTTCGTTGAACAATACTTTATCAGAGAGTGACAAAGCTCAGCGATCGCTGAAGTCTTCTACTTGTAACTTCACGTTGAGTGGACAAATCTTAGCTTCGCTGATATCCGCATTAGTTCATTAGTAAACTTGTCGCTGGTTCTTTGGCTTGATCTTCGACTTCTGCGTAGAATATTTGTTGACGTGAAACTTGTCTTCAGGGATCATAAGTAAACAACTAAAACTATCAGCGTTCATGAATAAGACTGAACAGGCTCAGGGCTATATTGATGAACAGTGTTCGCTGAATGTGTAATCTAAAGAACATGAGTTTCCTATCAGCGGTACTGTAGAGACATAGTACTTATCAGCGATAGTGAAACTCTAATACATATTGTCTACTTACAATTTTCACTAAGTGTTTCTTAAAGGGTCATTATCAAATCACTGACGGTTTTGGATCAACAATCTCCCCGTATTTGATTATGACTTAGCAACAAAAGAAAATTGCTAATAATGAAAACATAAGGATAAAAAGAACTCATAAAATATTTGTCCCTTTTTACTGTTTTCTGGGATCTTTTGTGTACTGATGGAGTAAAGTACATTCGCTGAAAATTTTCTTTTAACTTCGTATAAGTTACAGAGGGAAGTGGAAAAATTATAAGTACATCAATTAAATTTAAAAGTACAAAAGATATAAGCTGATAAAGATAGAAGAATTACAAGGAAATCCTATCAGCTAGAAAGGTTCTTCCTTAATGAGAAGTTCATCATGGGTTCTTGTGGTAGGGATCATACAGTCAGCGACAGTTTCTCCAAGGTCACGTCTGTTCTTTGCTTCAGAAAAGATCAAGGGCTTCATGTATTATCCGAGGAGATCGTCTCTGAATTCACACCAATAGACGAGATCCCTGAGTTGTTCGATAGGAGTGATGGGAAGCTCAGAGATGCGTTGAAAGCGTTCTCGTCCATCATAGTCTTGAAAGAAGATACGATAAGGTTCGCTTAAGACTTTTCCAGGGATGAAGCGTTCACCAAGGGGCAGAGAGGTGTCCAACGCTGAGAGGTCAGGTTCAGGACCAAGTACTTCAGCACGAGAAAAACCAATACCAGTTTCATTTCTGATAGGAGGACCTGAATCTGAAGGTATTATCTTTTTCTTTGCAGAGGCCCTTCTTCGTTGATCTGGATTAGGAGGATGAGGATGAATATCCACAGCAGAAGAAACCAAGTCGATCTGTTGATTGATCGTTTTCTCGACATGGCTCTTGAATTGTGAGCGAGATCGCTGAATGGCTATTCGCATCTCCAACCACTCAGAGAGACCGTACTTCTTCATTGAAGAGGCGTAGACGGTTTCCTTGGTACCGTTTTCTCTGAATATATCGACTTCCACAACTGGAACCTTTATTGTCGCTCTTCCCTTGATGAATACTTTGTGGATTCTGGCTGGCCGATATCGATAGTGCAGTTTTTCTTTGCACCATTCCAAGGTAGAGTCAGATACCTTGGTCTTTTCTTCGATGATCTTCTTGGCGTCTTTCCACAATTGACGTTGGACATCAATGGGAGTTCTTTTCAGATCAGAGTCCTTCACCGATTGTTGGACAAGCTGGATGGCGTAGGATTTATCTTGTTCTTCAGCTTGCCTTCGATTGGAGAGTTGTTTTTCAGCCTTGAGATGATCAGCGTATTCTTTCCTTGATAGTCTGAACTTAGTAACATTGACTTTGTGTCGAGGAAGAATGATTCGCTGATCTTCAAGCTTTTTTGATCATTTCATCTCTCTTTTTCTGATCTTCTTCGCTTAGCGTTTGAGAAGCCAAGGAAGGTCTGTTTTTATGAGAGAGCAGTTGTTCTTCGGGTTCATCAGTCTCAATGGTGAAATCCAAGACTAGGATTATTTCCTCAGCGATAGGAGATGGGATTATTGTTGATGGAGTTGCAGCCGTAGGAACTTCAGCTGGATCCTCAAACAGGGGAGAGGACTAGCTGAAACACAGCGATCGTTTTAATAAGATCATTTGGGAAGAAAGAGATAGAGAAAAGAATGAGGTTTAAGTGTATGGAGGATTTATGGAGAGGAGAATTGAGGTTGAGAAGGGATAGAGGAGGGATGGAGTGTAAGGGAATAAGAGATATTGTACCTGACAAATTGGCTTTATCTGAAGGACAGACAGATTGCCTTCTGCAGCGAGGCCTTTGTTCTTGCCTTTATCAGCTTCAGTTGTTGCAGGTTTTGTCTTGGTTGTCTCCCTTGATGGTTCATTTATCATGACCCCTTTTGAGCAGGGATCTTCTTGGGCTGAACGAAGAAGAAGTCATCATCATCGTCATCATCATCATCGTCCTTAGGGGATGATGATGGTTCGTTGTCCTCAAGATCGAGGTCTTCATTTTCTTCTTTTTCTTCCTCAGCTTCAGATTCTTCTTCGTCAGCGTAGGGTACGGTGACACCAGCATCAGTTTCGAGATGCTTATCGAGTTGCTTCCCCTCAAATTCAGAGGGAGGTTTCTCGGTTCCCTCAGGGTTTTCAACTCCCTAAGGTTTCTTTGTTGTATCAGCAGCAGCATCGGAAACAATACCCTCCCCCTCAGTTACGGGGAAGGTCTTCAAGATTTTTCTCCTCCCCCTCAGCATTATGGGGAAGGTCTTCAGTCTTCTCCCCCTCTTCCACATGATGGATGGGGGAGAATATAGAAGCAGCAGCAGCAGCAGTCATAGGATCACTGTCTTCCAGGCCAGTGATTCCCATGAAGGATTCAATCACTACTATTCTGTCTTCCAGGCCAGAAATAGTAGGACTGATCTTTTGTAGATCTTCTCGATCAGCCTGAGTGAAGTGAGATGGAGTACAAGTTGGGGCGTTCAGGAGGTCGAGAATCTGCTGAAGGAGGTCTTTGACATTTCCGACCTCAATCTTGACTGTAGACACCTCTCCCTTAAGAGTACCAATCTCTGTATTCAATGATGTGACTTCATTGGATAGAGAGGTGAAGTTTGCGGAGAGGGTGATGTTGGTGCAGTTGAGATCGTTGACGAAAGTGGAGTTTTCAGCGAGAGTAGTAGCAAATTGACCAATGCTACCACCCACCTTCTCCAGATCAGCACTGGCGGCTTTCTTTTCGACCTCGGTGGTCAGCTTCTTGAGTCCTCTCCAGCGTTTGTAACAACTGAAGAGTTAGCAGAGAGAGTGGTGGTGAAAGAATCCACCTTTGTTTCCAGGGCCTCCAGGGAGGTGTTGATATCTCCCAAATTAGGACCTGCAACAGTTAATAACTTATAAACAGAGGAAAGCTCAGAAGTTAGGGATTTTGAGAGAGGAATGTCTATGGTTTTGTGTATACCTGCAGGCGGGTTGGTGAAATCATAAAAATCACGATGACCTGAGAAGTGTTCTATGTCACCTTCAAGAGTGCCTTGGCGCATTGAGGTGCCTGCAGATCCTATATTTGCATCCATCATCCTAAGTAGAGTATCAACAACTGTATCATGTAGGATGACGGGCGTTCCAGAGAACGGTGGGAAAACCGGTGGAAGGTCCAAAGATTGAGTGGGAGGAACAACGGTTGAGAAGAGGGAATGGGTGAGAGGTTCAGCGTTGGATCCGCTGAGAATTACTTCTTCAGTCCTTAGATGGTCTGAAGGAGAGGGGTTCTGTTCCAAGTTTATAACCTCAGCGTTTAGAGACGCTGAAGTTGGTATGGAAGGGGTGGCTTTATCAGCTGTGGCAGAGCGTACCACAGAACTATCCAGCGGCTCTTGTATAGAAAGAGTCGTGGAGTCTTCAGCGTGTGAATGCTTGGGGGTTGCTCTTTGGTTTTCTTGATCCTTTGAGAATCAAGTGGGGAAGTAGAGTGTTTCCTTTTCTTAGAAGGAGTGGAGGTTGCAGCCTGGGTACCAGCGGTTGGTTTTTTACCGTGGAGGTAGCTGCAGAAGTAGAAGAATTAGGGTTGAGAAGAGTTAATAGAGAAGAGAGACGTACCTCGTTTGGCAAGGCTTTGAAGTCGAGCACCTTAGGGCCAGCTTGAGAGAGTTTCAGGTCACCCACTTTTGGGTATTCGTTCCCAAGTCCGTGTAGAAAGATGGCACTGACAAACCTGGGATAAGGAACACATATTGGTCTGTCAGCCATGTCCACCCTGAACACCAGATCATTGTAAATAATTGATGCCCAATCAATGTTAAGACCTTTCAGCAGAGCATATCCCATGGCCTGTTGAGGTTGAGATGCTTGGTCAGTTGACCCAGCTTTTGCTGTCAGGCAGCTGATCAAGTGAGCGAAGTTGATCAAATGCAATCAGGGCTTCTCTATCAGCGAGGTTTCTGGGGTTTGGCAGAGGGATGAAGCGGTTTTCTTTGGTACTGCCAGGAAGGTTCAGAGCACGCCTGATATGACCAGGGGTGATCTTTGAGGTTCCATGCTTGGTGTCACAGAGAATGACATCGAGTATTTTCTTTGGGTCTTTGGGTGAGGGGACCTGAGCTCTTCTGGCAGTATACCAGAACTGAGCTAGAAGAGATCGATAAGCTGGGGGTGCAATAGTAAGAGTTGTCGATAAGGGATAGGTTTTGAGGAAGTTCACAGCATCATCCAGGTGTGTGACCTGCTTCTTTTGGGTAAAGTCGAAGAGAGCATAGGGGTTGTTGCTCTGAAAGGTAACTTGCTTAAGGTTAAATTTAACCTGAGGAGATTTTATGAGTTCAGTAACCTCATCAGCAGTGGAGGGCTTAGCAGCAGGAGTTTCAGTAGAAGATGCCATTTAGGTTTATCACATATAAACATGAAGAAGATGAACAAAAATGTCTTAATGTGGAAAGATTTTCCAAATAAGATGTTTTTGGGTTTTGCACATTTCATTCAGACAAAAGATGTCTTAATGAAGATTTGGGTTTTTTCTTGTTTTGACAAAGAAATACAAAACATAGTGAATTTCTTATTTTCCAGTTTCCTTTTGAAGAAGGATTCTGAAAAAACATATGAAGATACAAGTTTGAGATTCTTGTTTTAAACTTGAAGAATAACCATGAAGATTGTGTTCAGAAAATCATGAAAAGAAAATGATTTTATTTTAGAAAGGTTTCGTTTGTTTGATCTGTTAAAAACAATAATAAGATCAAAAACAAGTTTATTAGTTGCAAAATAAAAGAGATATTAACCTGCAATGTTTAAGAAGATGAAGATGAACAGGTTCTCGATATTAACCTGTGATGTTTAAGAAGATATTAATCTTCTTCATGTTTATCACATATAAACATGAAGAAGATGGACAAAAATGTCTTAATGTGGAAAGATTTTCCAAATAAGATGTTTTTGGGTTTTGTACTTTTCATTTAGACAAAAGATGTCTTAATGAAGATTTGGGTTTTTTCTTGTTTTCACAAAGAAATACAAAACATAGTGAATGTCTTATTTTCCAGTTTCCTTTTGAAGAAGGATTCTGGAAAAACATATGAAGATACAAGTTTGATATTCTTGTTTTAAACTTGAAGAACAACCATGAAG
Organism: Saussurea involucrata; assembly: GCA_033807775.1. Lineage (NCBI taxonomy): Eukaryota > Viridiplantae > Streptophyta > Magnoliopsida > Asterales > Asteraceae > Saussurea > Saussurea involucrata. Next base: position 76,679,187 of record CM066327.1, on the reverse strand, counting down.
ATTGTGTTCATAAAATCATGAAAAGAAAATGATTTTATTTTAGAAAGGTTTCTTTTGTTTGATCTGTTAAAAACAATAATAAGATCAAAAACAAGTTTATTAGTTGCAAAATAAAAGAGATATTAACCTGTGATGTTTAAGAAGATGAAGATGAACAGGTTCTCGAGTTTTTATCTTGAATGCAACAGAGAAATCTTGCTTGAAGAAGATGAAGTTCGCGTAAAGGTAAAAATTAAAACTCGAATGTGTTTATATAGTGAGAGTAGAGAAAGAAAAACAATGAGCGGGAATGTTTTTCATGATGACACGGACACGTCCCTCGATTTTGATTGGACAAGGAAGTGGAAACGGGCGAACGTGTCAGAGAAAACGTGCCATGACTTATCCGTTATGATGACGTCACAAACGTCCTTTCATATTTTAGGATGTCTCTGAGGTTTTTGAAAACTCAGGGACAATTTTCGAAAACATGAAGCACTGAATAGAAATATCAGTGTTAAATTTAGAAATTTCAAAGTATCACTGAAAGGAAAAGACATTCAGCGATGCAGTTTGTTTTGAAATCTTGCATTCATATGTGAACGTCAGTGAGTAAGAGAGAACATACCTTAATATCAGTGAATCAAGTTTGTTCAGAGAGTATGTGATGAGAAGGGTTATACGAGTTCATTGTAATCACTGATCAAATGTGAACCACAGAAGATTTTACTCTTCAAAGTTCAGCATTCCAAGCTCGCTGATGAGAAAGTTGAATCTTGTCTCATCAAGAGGCTTGGTGAATAGATCAGGTAACTGAAAGTCAGTTGAGCTAAAATGAAGTTCTATATCACCATTCATCACATGATCTCTGATAAAATGATACCTAATTTCGATGTGTTTGGTCTTTGAATGTAGCACTGGATTGTTGGCTATAGCGATGGAACTAGTGCTGTCGCAATAGATTGAAAGGTCATAGTCCAGTAGTTGATTTCTCATCCACAAGACCGGAGAACAACAGGTTCCAGCGGCTACGTACTCAGCCTCAGCGGTTGAGGTGGACACTGAGTTTTGCTTTTTACTTGTCCAACTCACCAGCTTTCCACCCAGGAGCTGACATCCTCCTGTGGTGCTTTTCCTATCCAATTTGCAACCTGCAAAATCACTATCTGAATAGGCGATTAGATTGAACCCTGAGTCTTAGGGATACCAAAGACCTAGGTTAGGAGTACCCTTAAGGTAACGAAAGATTCGCTTTACAGCGATCATATGAGATTCCTTAGGTTCAGCTTGACATCGTGTACGCAAACAGGTTGCGTACATAATATCAGGTCGGCTAGCTGTAAGATACAGAAGAGAGCCGATCATCCCACGGTACGCTGTGACATTAACAGATTTTCCATTAGGATCCTTGTTTAGTGTTAGCGGTGGGACCATAGGGGTTTTCATAGCTGAGCTCTGAGTTAAATCAAATTTCTTCAGCATATCTTTAACTTACTTAACTTGGTGAATGAAAGTTCCTTCTTCACTCTGTTTGATTTGAAGACCAAGGAAATATGTTAGTTCACCCATCATACTCATTTTATATTCAGCTTTCATTCTTTCAGCGAAACGAGTACATAGGTCAGGGTTAGTGGAACCAAATATAATATCATCGATATATATTTTAACAAGAATAATATGACCTTTTACTTTCCTGAAAAATAGAGTTTTATCAATTTTACCACGCTCAAATTTTTCAATATGGCGATAAGTAGAGAGAGTGTCATACCATGCACGAGGAGCTTGCTTTAAGCCATAAAGTGCCTTATCCAGTTTATAAACATAACCTGGATGCTTAGGATCTGAGAATCCTGGAGGTTGTTCGACGTAGACTTCTTCATTCAACTTTCCATTGAAGAATGCTGACTTCACATCCATTTGATAAACTTTGAAGTCTCTGTGTACTGCGTAAGGTAAGAATAGACGAATGGCTTCAAATCTTGCCACTGGAGCAAAGGTTTCGTCGTAATCTATACCTTCCTCTTGTCTGTATCCCTGAGCAACAAGATGAGCCTTGTTGTGGGTTATAGTCCCATGTTCATCCAACTTGTTTCGATAGACCCATTTAGTGCCTATCACTGATTTATCAGATGGTCTTCGAACAAGCTTTCAAACTTTGTTTCTTTCAAATTCTTACAGCTCTTCTTGCATAGCGCTGACCCAGTTTGGATCTTGGAGGGTATCATATGTTTGCTTTGGTTCAATCAGAGAAATAAAGTTCACAAATAAACAAATGTTACCCGCACTTCGTCGAGTCTGAACACCAGCATTTGGATCACCAAGAATTTGTTCAATAGGGTGATTGATAGTCCATCGCTGAGCCGGAGCATAAGCCGCTGACTCAACCTGAACTTCTGGAGGAGCTGAAGATGAGGCTTCAGCAACTTCTGGTATTTCAGCCAAGAAAGGAAGTGGAGCAGATATCATTTCATTTACTGATTGTTGAGAAGTAGATGGTATATCTGAGAATGAAGGTTCAGAGGCAGGCATAGTGTTAATAGGAACAACTGAAACCCATGATGTTTCAGCTTCACTTGTCTGCATGTTTGGGATGATGGTAGGATCATCATCTTCAGCGGGATGAGTATGAGATTGAGGAGTGGGAACATTTTATGAATCACCAAGATGAGAAAACATCCATTGATTCAGTTCTTCAGTATTAGCAGAAGGTCTAGAGTTCGTTGAACGGGATTCATCAAAAGTGACGTGGATAGTTTCTTCTAGAGTTTGTTTTCTACGATTGAAGACTCTGAAGGCTTTGGAGACTGAGGAGTATCCAAGAAATATTCCATCATCAGCCTTGGGATAAAACTTTCCAAGGGCATCTCTGTTGTTCAGTATGAAACACTGACATCCAAAGATGTGAAGAAAGCTAATTAAAGGCTTTCTCCCATGGAAAAATTCATAGGCTGTCTTCTTGAATCTTTTGACTATCAGCGACCTGTTTTGCGTAAAACAAGCAGTGTTGACAGCTTCTGCCCAAAACTGAGTAGGTAGATGAGAATCGTTGAACATTGAACGTGCAGCTTCGATAATAGTTCGATTTCTTCTTCCAGCGACTCCATTCTGTTGCGGTGTTCTCACTGAGAAAAAGTTGTGAGAAATACCCTTGCTCTCAAAGATAGAATCAAGGGAACTGTTTTTGAATTCAGTCCCATGATCACTCCTTATTGAGCGAACGGTCATGTTATTCAGGACTTCCATTTTCCTGACGAAGGTGATGAGTTCTTCAGGGGTGTCACTCTTAGAACGGAGAAACATTACCCAGGTATAGCGAGAGAATTCATCAACTATGACCAATGTATATTTCTTTCCAACGATGGATTGTTTGTTAACAGGGTCAAACAAATCCATATGGAGAAGTTGTAGAGGAGATGACACTGAGGAAACTTGCTTATATTTGAAACTAGCTTTTGTTTGTTTCCCTTTCTCACACGCTGAACATAGTGACTCCTTAGCGTATGATTGTTGAGGTAGACCATTAACCAACTCTTTAGAAGAAAGAGTATTCAATGTTTTAAAGTTTAGATGAGAGAGCCTCTTATGCCATAGCCAGTTGACATCAGATGAGGCTTTTGAGAAGAAACAGTAGTTCTCAGTGGTTGTAGAGTCCATGTTTATAACGTAAACATTTTCCATACAGTATCCGCTGAGAGCTATCTTCTTCTTTTTGTCAGTAACAAAGCAGGATTCCTTAGTGAAAAACACTTTGTTATCCTTGTCACAAAGCTGACTGATGCTTAGAAGATTATGCTTCAGCCCTTCAACATATGCGACTCTTCTGAAGGTTGTTGTACCATTAGAAAGTACACCAAACCCTCGGGTATGGCCTTTTTCGTTTCCACCGAAGGTCACTAAGGGACCCTTCTCCTCCTTATATTCAGTGAGCAGGCTTTTCTTTCCAGTCATGTGTCTAGAGCATCCGCTATCGAGATACCATATACCCTTCTTAACATGCAAACAAAGGAAGATTAGTTTGACTTGGGCACCCATTTCACCATGGGTCCACACTTGTCAGTGGTGGTAGAGGAAGTGGAAGGTTCAGCAATCATCACAGCATTTGAAGATTCAGCTTTATTGTCAGTCTTCACTTTGGTTAATTTTCTTAACCATAGTGGTCTTCTTTGCCTTGGGGGCATTGATCTTCACCTTAGCTAACTTTTCAGCTTTGGTGGCTGTGGTGTTGATCCAAACCCTCAGTGATTTGATAATGACCCTCTCTTATATACGTAGTGAAAATTTTAAGTAAAACAATATGTATCAGAGTTTTACTATCGCTGATACTTACTAAGATCTTACAGTACCGCTGATAGGAACTCTCACTCTTTAGATTAAAGATTCAGCGAACACTGTTCATCATAATGCTCTGAGTCTGTTCAGTACTTATGGTGATCGCTGATAAATTAGTTTACTTATGATCCCTGAAGACAAGTTTCACGTTAACATAGGTTCTACGCTGAAGTCGAAGATCAAGCTCAAGAACCAGCGACAAGTCTCCTAATAACCTGACGCGGATCAGCGAAGACTCATATTTGTCCACTCAACGTGAAGTATCACGTACAAGACTTTAGCTATCGCTGAACTCTATCATTCGCTGACATAGAATGATAGATCGCTGAATCAACGAAAAGCTGATCATAAAGTCCTCCATACAAAGTATTTTTGTCTTAACCACCCTTGCACGACTCCGTACGATATGTCAGAAAAAGAACCTCCTTATTGTCTGAAATCGTCCAACCACTCTGATACTACACTATACTAAGGTTGTCAAAAAAGGTCAATGACATGCAACCAATCAGCTACTGCCACGTGTAAAGTGTAAACTGCAATGCATTAAATGCATGCAGTATATAAGAAGATGAACTCACTTCATTTTGAAGTAACTTGCTAACTCTGGACAAGTTCATCCTTCTTATCTTGAGATAGGTTGTTATTAGTAATTTCCTTCTCTTGCTTAGTGCAAGAAACTTAGTGTTCCAACTTATTTAGATTTAGGTTTATCCTTAATCTTGTTTCCGCAACAAGCTGTAAATTGTTAATGATTTATCAATAAACAATTTAGAAAAGTAAAATCTGTGTGTTTGTATTCAACCCCACCCCCCTTCTACAAACTTGTATAGCCCTTCGGAACCAACAAGTGGTATCAGAGCGGATTTGTTTAATCTCATAAACAAGATCTAATCTATACTAAGATTTCTCTTCCTTGCTATTTCTGAAAATGGCTACCAACACAAACACAAATTATATCGACAATGGTTCTCTTATAAAACCCCCTAGATTCTCCAGAGATAATTTTAATCTATGGAAAAATAGGATGACTCTCTTCCTAGAAGGTGTAGACCCTACTATGCCTTATTATCTTGAAAACGGCCCATTTATTCCTGTAAGAATTGATGCCGCAGTACCAGCCGCTGAGAATAGACCTGCTATTCCAGAAAGGCTGGTACCAAAAGAAGTTCATACGTGGACTGACGAAGATAAGAAGAAAGTGGCTATCGACACAAAAGCCAGATCCATACTATCCATGGCTCTTCCTGACGAAGTATACTATTCCGTCATGAACCTGAAATCCTCAAAAGCCATGTGGGACACAATATGTGTTCAGTATGAAGGTACTACTGAAGTCCAGGACTCTCAAAAGATCAACCTGGTAAGACAGTATGAAAGTTTCATTTGTGGTAAGAATGAGACTCTCTCTGAAGTTCACCAACGTTTTAATTGCTTAATAATAGATCTGAAAACTGTTGGTAAGGAATATTCTAACTTTGAAGTGCTGACAAAGTTTCTAGAATGTTTACCGGAAAGCTGGGACAATTATTCTATGTGTCTCAAGCTGTCAAAGGATCTAAGATCAATGACCCTTGCTACCTTATATGGCACGATGCTGAATCATGAGCAATCAAGCCATCTTAAGAAGAATCTTGTAAAAGATTCCAAAAGAACCCTGTTGCTTTAATCTCAGAGGAACCCTCTACTCAGCGACCCTCGGTCACTATCACTGAGTTAGAGAGTAACTCTGAAAGGTCATCAGACACTGACTTTTCAGATGGTGATGAATCTTTGGCTCTCCTAACAAAAATGTTCAGGAGATTCGCCAAAAAGAAAATGTTCAGAAAGAATAAACCCCTTTCTATAACTGATAAGCCAAGATCATCAACTCTTGTTGATAAGGCTACTGCTACTTGTTTTAACTGCGAAAAGATTGGACATTTCGCTAACGATTGCAGGTCTAAGAAAGTATCGAGAAACTCGGCGTTTCCCAAGAAATCCTTTATTCCCAGGAATAAAGATGACAAATATGCTAAGCTGAAAGAAAAATATGCGAAGCTGAAAAGCTTCAAGAAGAAAGGCAAAGGCCTGATGGTTTACGAATGGGTTGCCTCTGAAGAAAAAGAATCATCATCTGACTCTGAAGATGATGAAGCCAATCTCTGTCTTATGGCAAAGATTGAAGATGAGGAAGAAAGTTCAGACATTCCCTCTACTTCAACCTCTGCAATTCAGGTATCACCTTCCTTCTTTACCAATATCTCAAATATTGATGAAGCTGTGTAACATCCCAGACCAACCGTACCAGATATTGTCCGCTTTGTCCGCACACCTGGACTCACGGTTTTAAAATGCGTCTGATAGAGGAGGTATCAAGTCCCTTATAAGGCAACCTTTGTTCCCCTCCCCAACCAATGTGGGATCTTACAATCCACCCCCCTTGGGAGCCCAGCGTCCTCGCTGGCACACCAGTCCGGTTCCCGGCTGACTGTACACACTGCGCCTTTGATCACCGTTTCTCAAACGGATTTTTCCTTCCTTTTATTTTCCAAAAACTTTAAAGAAAATTTTATAGCCGCAAACTTGAGATCAAACACACCGAGATGCGTTTGATTCACTCAAGCTGTGCTCTGATACCATCTGTAACATCCCAGACCAACCGTACCAGATATTGTCCGCTTTGTCCGCACACCTGGACTCACGGTTTTAAAACGCTTCTGATAGAGGAGGTATCAAGTCCCTTATAAGGCAACCTTTGTTCCCCTCCCCAACCAATGTGGGATCTTACAAGCTGATAGTCTGCGAAAAATCGATCTCTTGACTAAAAGTTTATATGAAGCCATGAATGGCAAAATAATAGTTGAAAATCAAAACCTTGATCTCGCTGAACAACTTAAAAACTGTCACCTTCAAATAGAAAAGCTTTCTAAAATTGAAGAAGATTTTAAAGATCAAGTGCATTTAAATCAGCTAGTCAAAATCGAACGAGCAGAAGCTATAGCTGCATTGAAAGCTGAAAAAGCTATTGTTGAAGGATGGTGTAATTCTTCAACAAAGATCACTGAGATAATTACGTCTCAGATTCCCCTGAGTGATAAACGTGGTCTTGGTTACAAATATGAAACTCAAGAACCAACCACTGATCGTTCCATGCTCTTATTTGGAACTTTCGTATCCTCAGTCGCTGACACTTCATCTTCTCAGTGTTCGTCCTCTAGACCGCTTATCCCTGAGGAAATTTCTACCTCTTCAAAAGGTAAAGAGAAAATGGTTTATCCAAAACCTACCTCTGTCTTTAAAGATAAAGGTAAAGGAATTGCTTTTAACCAAAATCCTCAGAAGGGTACTTTAGTACCAAAGCTGAATGCTTCTAAAGCTTTAGTGATTTATTCCTCTGGATCAAGGAATCAGATCTCTGGATCTACTCAGCATGGGTCTATTCAGCGATCTACTCCTAGACTCAGAGTGGATGTCCTTGGTAAGAAATCTGAAAAACTAAATGTTCCTCCCATTTCAAAAGCCAAAAGCTTATTTGGTGCTGGTCCTTCTAATTCTAAATCAAAAGCTCAACATTCAAATGGTCCTAGAACTACCTTTAGTTATAGGAAATGTTATCACTGTGGACTCACTGATCATATTGCTAGTAAGTGCCCCACAGCCACCAAAGCTGAAAAGATAGCTAAGGTGAAGATTGCCCCCAAGGCAAAGAAGACCACTGAGGTTAAGAAATTAACCAAAGTGAAGACTGAGAAAGCTGAATCTTCAAATGCTGCGAAGATTGTTGAACCTTCCATTCCAACTACTTCCACTAACAAACGTGTACACATGGTTAAGTGGGTACCCAAGAAAAACTAATCTTACTTTGTGATGCAGGTTAAGAAGGGTATCTGGTATCTCAATAGCGGATGCTCTAGACACATGACTGGAAAGAAAAGCCTGCTCGCTGAATACAAGGAAGAGAAGGGTCCCTCTGTGACTTTCGGTGGAAATGGAAAAAGACATACCCGAGGGTTTGGTGTACTCTCTAATGGTACAACAACCTTCAGAAGAGTCGCATATGTTGAAGGCTGAAGCATAATCTGTTAAGCATCAGTCAGCTTTGCGACAAGGATAACAAGGTAATCTTTACCAATGAATCCTGCTTTGTCACTGACAAAAAGGAGAAGATAGCTCTTAGTGGTTATCGTTTGGAAAATGTTTATGTAATAAACATGGACTCAACAACCACTGAGAACTCCTGTTTCTTCTCAAAAGCCTCATCTGATGTCAACTGGCTATGGCATAAGAGGCTCTCTCATCTGAATTTCAAGACACTGAACACTCTTTCTTCAAAAGAGTTAGTCACTGGTCTACCTTAACACTCATACGCCAAAGAGTCTTTATGTTCAGCGTGTGAAAAAGGGAAGCAGACCAAAGCAAGCTTTAAGTCAAAGCAAGTCTCCTCAGTGTCATCTCCTCTACAACTACTCCATATGGATTTGTTTGGCCCTGTTAACAAACAATCCATCGCTGGAAAGAAATATACACTAGTCATAGTTGATGAATTCTCTCGTTATACTTGGGTAATGTTTCTCCGTTCCAAGAGTGACACCCCTGAAGAACTCATCACCTTTGTTCGGAAGATGGAAACCCTGAACAATTTGACCGTTCGCTCAGTAAGGAATGATCATGTGACTGAATTCAAAAACAGTTCTCTTGATTCCTTCTTTGAGAGTAAGGGTATTTCTCACAACTTTTCTTCAGTGAGAACACCGAAACAAAATGGAGTCGCTGAAAGAAGAAATAGAACAATTATTGAAGCTGCACGTTCAATGCTCAGCGATTCTCACCTGCCTACTCAGTTTTGGGCAGAAGCTGTCAACACCGCTTGTTTTACGCAAAACAGGTCGCTGATAGTCAAAAGATTCAATAAAATAGCCTATGAACTTTTTCATGGGAGAAAGCCTTCAATCTGCTTTCTTCACATCTTTGGATGTCAGTGTTTCATACTGAACAACAGAGATGCCCTTGGAAAGTTTGATCCTAAGGCTGATGATGGAATCTTTCTTGGATACTCCTCAGTCTCCAAAGCCTTCAGAGTCTTCAATCGAAGAAGACAAACTGTTGAAGAAACAATTCACGTCATGTTTGAAGAATCTCGTTCAGCGAACTCTATACCGTCCGCTGATACTGAAGAACTGAATCAATGGATGTTTTCTCATCTTGGTGATTCAGAAGAAAATCCCACTCCTCGTGCTCATACAGTTGAAGATGATGGTCCTACTATCACACCAAATATGCAGAATAGTGAAGCTGAAACATCATGGGTCTCAGCTGTTCCTATAAACACTATACCTGCTTCTGAACCAAATGTCTCAGACATTCCATCTACTTCTCAGCAATCAGTGAATATAATGACAACTGCATTCATTCCTCTCTTGGCTGATACTCCAGACGTCGTTGAAGCTTCATCTTCAGCTCCTATAGTTCAGGTTGAGTCAGCCTCTCACGCTCCGTCTCAGCGATGGACTGTAAATCACCCAATTGATCAAATTCTTGGTGATCCAAACGCTGGTGTTCAGACTCGACGAAGTGCAGGTAATATTTGTTTATTTGTAAATTTTATTTCTCTAACTGAACCAAAGAAAGTAGATGATGCCCTCAAAGATCCAAACTGGGTCAGCGCCATGCAAGAAGAGCTAACTGAGTTCGAAAGAAACAAAGTTTGGAAACTTGTTCGAAGACCAACTGACAAAACAGTGATAGGCACTAAATGGGTCTATCGAAACAAGTTGGACGAACATGGAACTGTAACCCGCAACAAGGCTCGTCTTGTTGCTCAGGGATACAGACAAGAGGAAGGCATAGATTATGACGAAACATTTGCTCCAGTAGCAAGACTAGAATCTATTCGTCTATTCTTAGCATACGCTGTACACAAAGACTTCAAAGTATATCAGATGGATGTTAAGTCAGCGTTTCTAAATGGAAAACTGAATGAAGAAGTCTATGTGGAACAACCTCCAGGATTCTCGGATCCTAAGCGTCCAGGTTATGTTTATAAACTGGATAAGGCACTTTATGGATTAAAGCAAGCTCCACGTGCATGGTATGACACTGTTTCTACTTATCTCCATATTGAACAATTTGAGCGAGGTAAAATCGACAAAACTCTATTTTTCAGGAAAGTAAAAGGTCATATTATTCTTGTTCAGATATATGTTGATGACATTATATTTGGCTCTACTAACCCTGATCTTTGTACTCGTTTCGCTGTTAGAATGAAAGATGGGTATAAGATGAGCATGATGGGTGAACTAACATATTTCCTTGGTCTTCAGATAAAGCAAAATGAAAAAGGAACTTTTATTAATCAGGGAAAGTATGTTAAAGATATGCTGAAGAAATTCGACTTAACTGAAAGTTCAGCTATGAAAACCCCTATGGCACCACCGCTGACACTTGATAAGGATACTAAGGGTATTCCTGTTAATGTCACGCTGTACCGTGGGATGATCGGCTCTCTTTTGTATCTTACAGCTAGCCGACCCGATATTATGTATGCAACATGTTTGTGTGCACGATATCAAGCTGAACCTAAGATATCTCATATGAAAGCTGTAAGCGAATTTTTCGATATCTTAAGGGTACAACGAATCTAGGTCTTTGGTATCCCAAAGACTCAGGATTCGATCTAATCGCCTATTCAGATAGTGATTTTGCAGGTTGCAGAATGGATAGGAAAAGCACCACAGGAGGATGTCAGCTCCTGGGTGGAAAGCTGGTCAGTTGGACAAGTAAAAAGCAAAACTCAGTGTCCACCTCCACAGCTGAAGCTGAGTATGTAGCCGCTGGAAGCTGTTGTTCTCAGGTCTTGTGGATGAGAAATCAACTACTGGACTATGACCTTCAGCTCTCAAATATTCCAATCTATTGCGACAGCACAAGTGCCATCAGTTATCACTTTATCAGAGATTATGTGATGAATGGTGATATAGAACTTCACTTTATCCCAACTGATTATCAGTTAGCTGATCTGTTCACCAAACCTCTTGATGAGACAAGGTTCAACTTTCTCATCAACGAGCTTGGAATGCTGAACTTTGAGGAATAAAATCTTCAGCGGTTCACATTTGATCAGCGACAGAATAAAACCAACTTGTATAACCCATTCTATCATCTTCTCTCTGAATAAACGTGATTCGCTGATATCAAGGTATGTTTCTCTCTCTGAAGATCACATGTAAATGCAAGATTTCAAAATAAGTTACATCGCTGAATATCACTTCCTTATCAGCGATACTTTAAAACTTCTAAAACCATCACTGATATTTCTATTCAGTGCTTCATGTTTTCAAAAATGTCCATGAGTTTTTCAAAACCTCAGAGACATCCAAGAATATGAAAGGACAGTTGTGACGTCAATACAACGGATAAGCCCTGGCACGTTCTTCTTTCTGACACACGTTTGCACGTTTCGTTTACTCGCCAATCAAATGCAAACACGTGTCCGTGTCATGATGAAAATCTTTTCCCGCTCAAGATTTTCTCTCTCTCTAATCTCTATATATAAACTCATTCTGGGTTTATATTTTTCTTTTATGCGAACTTCTTCTCCAAGCTAAGATAAAGAATTTATTGTTGCATTTGTGCTCTCAAGATTTTCAAGAACTTAAGAACTTCATCTTCTTCAACGAACCAGGTTAATAATTCTTTTATTTTACCTGTTTCTTCAAACTTGTTAATGATCTTCTCTTTGTTTTCACAAGATCTAACAAAAGAACTTTTTAAAATAAAATCATTTCTTTCATGGTTTTATGAACACAACCTTTCATGGTTGTTCTTCAAGTTTAAAACGCAAAATCTTAAACTTGTCCTTCATACGTTTTTCCAGAATCCCAATCTTCAAAGGAAACTTCAAAACAATTTTTTTTGGGTTTGCTTTTCGTTTTTCAAAAAAAAACAAGAAAAACCCTAATCTTCATTAAGACATTTTGTCTGAATGAAATGGACAAAATTCGAACCATCTTATTGGAAAACTCTTTCCACATTAAGATTATTCTTATTTGTTAATCTTTGGTTGAACTGCTAATACATAAAATGGCAACCTCTGACATTTCCAAGAACACCAACACTGAGAATACTACTGCTGATAATACTGCTGAGGAAGTGGAAATCCTCAAGGCTCCTCAGGTCAAGTTCTCTCTTGACAAACTGGATTGGACCAAGGTAAATAACCTCTATGCGCTTCTCGAGTTTCCTCCTCGAAAGCAAGTCACACATCTAGATAATGTTGTGAACTTCCTGAAGAACTGTTCTATCTCCACAGCCCTGACCATAACACCTCCTGCACATCAGCTACTGCTATCCCAATTCTGGTACTCTGCCAGACACTCTCAGCTACCTTCAGCCAAAGACCCCTAAAAAACAATCGACTGCATCCTCTGCGACACTGACTATGGTACAATGAAGATTACACCTGCCATCATTCGCAAAGCCCTCAGCCTTCCCATCGCAACCAAAGAAAAACCCTTCGTTCCCCTCCCTGAACACAAGAAAAACTCAGACAGGGAAGCCATCAGCATCTGAAGCTGACAAAGGCAAAGGAAAAATTGTCGCTGAAGATGAAAATCTGATGATCTTGCTTAAAAAGCCGGTTTGTCAGGTACATTAATCTTACACTACATCCCTCCTCTACACATTTTATCAGTTCTACACTCTCCAAACCACCATACACTTTATCCCACTCTTTCTCTATCTATGTTCTACCCATGTTCTTACTCGTAAGATCGCTGTGTTTCAGCTAGTCCTCTCCCCTGTTTGAGGATATCGCTGAAGTTCCTACAGCTGCGACTTCACCAACAATAATCCCAGCTCCCAACGCTGAAGAAATAATCCCGGTCTTAGATTTGATCTCTGAGACTGATGAACCTGAAGAACAGATGCTCTCTCACAAAAACAGACCTTCCTTGGCTCCTCAAAAGCGAAGTGAAGAGGAACAAGAAAAGAGAGATGAAATGATCAAGAAACTCGAAGATCAGCGAATCATTCTGAAGCGTGATCAACTTCCTTCGGTTCCTCCAAAGTTCAAAATTTCCCAAAAGGAATACAAGGAACACCTCAGAGTTGAACGCCTAATCGCTGAAAGAAGGGAAGCTGAAGAAAAAGACAGAGAATACGCCATCCAGCTTACTCAACGATCACTAAAAGACCCCAAGCTGAAAAGAGTTCCCATTGATGTTCAACGTCAGCTATGGGATGATGCTCAAAAGATCGTTAGAGAAAAGGCTAAGGTCTCTGATACGACTTTGGAATGGGCTAAACAAATGCTGACCTATCGATCTAGACCATCCAAAATCATCAAAGTAAACATCAGAGGAAGACTGTACGCAGACGTTCCTGTTGTTGAAGTTGATGTCTACAAAGAAGACAAAACCAAGCAAACCTTCTATGCTGCTACCTTAGAAAAGTTTGGTCTCTCTGAATGGTTAGAAACAAAATTAGCCATTCAGGGATCGCGCTCAAAGTTCAAAAGCCATGTCGAGAAGATCTTAAACAAACAGATCGACCTGATTTCTTCTGCTGTGGATATTCCTCCTTCTACTCTTCTTCCTCCTCAACAAAGAAAAATATCTGCTAAGGAAAAGAAAGTCTCAGACTCAGGTCCTCCTGTACGGAATGAAACAGGTATTGGTTTCTCTAGTGCTGAAGTTCTTGGCCCTGATGCTGATCTCTCAACGCTTGACACCTCCCTACCACCTGGAGAAACTTTCATTCCTGGCACAGTTGTAAGTGATCCTTATGGCATATTCTTTCTAGACTACGAAGGAAACTATCACTTTCAACGTATCTCTGAGCTCCACATCGCTCCCATCGAACAACTCAGAGATCTCATATACTAGTGTGAAGTCAGACACGACATTAAAGCTAGACACCTGAAGCCCTTGATTTTTGAAGAAGCTCTGAAGAAAAAGAATCAAGGAGTAGATGTCCCTGACTGGATGATTCCCACATCAAAGACCCTCGATGAACTTCTCATCAAGGAAGAACCTTTTGACGGATAGGATCGCCTTGTAATTCTTTCTATCCTTATATGTCTACATCTTTTGTACTTGTAATTTTATTCGCTGTACTTGTAATTTTTCCACTTCCCTCTGTAATCTTTACAAAGTTTAAAGAAAAATTTCAGCGAACGTAGTTTACTCCATCAGTATAGAAAAGATCCCAGAAAACAGTAAAAGGGACAAATATTTTATGAGTTCTTTTTATCCTTATGTTTCCATTAAATAGCAATTTTCTCTGTTGCTATGTCATAATCAAATAGGGGGAGATTGTTGATCCAAACCCTCAGTGATTTGATAATGACCCTCTCTTATATACTTAGTGAAAATTGTAAGTAAAACAATATGTATCAGAGTTTTACTATCGCTGATAAGTACTAAGATCTTACAGTACCGCTGATAGGAACTCTCACTCTTTAGATTAAAGATTCAGCAAACACTGTTCATCATAATGCTCTGAGTCTGTTCAGTACTTATGGTGATCGCTGATAAATTAGTTTACTTATGATCCCTGAAGACAAGTTTCACGTTAACATAGGTTCTACGCTGAAGTCGAAGATCAAGCTCAAGAACCAGCGACAAGTCTCCTAATGAACAGATGCGGATCAGCGAAGACTCAGATTTGTCCACTCAACGTGAAGTATCACGTACACGACTTTAGCTATCGCTGAACTCTATCATTCGCTGACATAGAATGATAGATCGCTAAATTAACGAAAAGCTGATCATAAAGTCCTCCGTACAAAGTATTTTTATCTTAACCACCCTTGCACGACTCCGTACGATATGTCAGAAAAAGAACCTCCTTATTGTCTGAAATCGTACAACCACTCTGATACTACAGTGTTCAAACATGCGGCTACTAAGATTGTCAACAAAGGTCAATGACATGCAACCAATCAGCTGCTGCCACGTGTAAAGTGTAAACTGTGATGCATTAAATGCATGCAGTATATAAGAAGATGAACTCACTTCATTTTGAAGTAACTTGCTAACTCTGGACAAGTTCATCCTTCTTATTTTGAGATAGGTTGTTATTAGTAATTTCCTTCTCTTTCTTAGTGCAAGAAACTTAGTGTTCCAACTTGTTTAGATTTAGGTTTATCCTTAATCTTGTTTCCGCAACAAGCTGTAAATTGTTAATGATTTATCAATAAACAATTTAGAAAAGTAAAATATGTGTGTTTGTATTCAACCCCCCCTTCTACAAACTTGTATAGCCCTTCGGGACCAACATGTGGGGCACTTACTAGCAATATGATTGGTAACTCCATAGTGATAACATTTCCTATAACTAAAAGTAGCTTTAGGACCTTTTGCATGCTGAGCCATTAATTTTAAATGAGCAGGGCCAGCACCAAGTATACCTTTGGCATTGGAAATGGGAGGAACAATCAGTTCTTCAGATTTCTTACCAATAACATTCACTCTGATTCTAGGAGTAGATCGCTGGATGAATCCAGGGATCTTGTTCTTAGAAGTAGAGGGATGAATTACTGAAGCTTTAGAAGCATTCAACTTAGGTACAAAGGTACCCTTCTGAGGTTTTGGATAAACAATTTTTTATTTACCTTTAGAAATTAAGGTAGAGATTTCCTCAGGGATAGGAGTTTTTAAAGAGAAACACTGTGATGAGGAAGTGTCAGGGATAGAGGATACGAACATTCCAAACTTCAACATGGAATGGTCAGTGGTCGATTCTTCAGCGTCAACTTTGTAACCAAGACCACGTTTATCACTCAAGGGAATCTGAGACTTTATTATCTCAGTGATCGTTGTTGAGGATTTACACCATCCTTCAACAGTAGCTTTTTCAACTTTTAATGCAGCGATAGCTTCTTCGCGTTCGATTTTGACTAGTTGATTTATATGAACTTGATCTTTTAAATCTTCTTCAATTTTAGAAAGCTTTTCTATTTGAAGGTGGCAATTTTTGAGTTGTTCAGCTAGATCAATGTTTTGATTTTCAACAACAGTTTTGCCATTCATGGCATCATATAAACTCATAGTCAGGAGATCGATCTTTCGAAGACTATCAGCTTCATCAATGTCTAAAATATGTGTAAAGAAGGAAGGTGATACCTTAGAGGTAGAGGATGAGGCAGAGGGAACTTCAGTTTGTTCTTCCTCTTCTTCTATCTTTGCCATGAGGCAGAGATTGGCTTCATCATCATCTTCAGAGTCAGATGATTCTTCTTCATCAGAGACAGCCCAATCAAAGTCATCTATCAGGCCTTTGCCTTTCTTCTTAAAGCTTCTCAGCTTTGAATATTTTTCTTTCAGCTTTTTGTATTTGTCATCTCTAGCCCTGGGTTAGAGGTTTTCTTGGGGAAAGCTGAGGGTTTATATACTTTCTTTGACCTGCATTCACTAGCAAAGTGTCCTACTTTTTCACAGTTAAAGCAGGTAGCAGTGGCCTTATCAACGGGGGTTGATGATCTAGGCTTGTCAGTGAGTGCGAGAGGTTTATTCCTTCTGAAGTTACTCTTTCTAGCAAATATCCTGAACTTATTAGCCAGGAATGCCAGTGATTCTTCCAGATCTGAAGTGTCAGAATCTGATGAGCATTCAGAGTTAGTTTCCAACTCAGTGACAGTGATAGTAGATCGCTGAGTGGAAGGTGACTCTGAGAGTAAAGCAATAGGGGTGCTCTTGGAATCTTTTACAAGATTCTTCTTAAGATGACACGACTGCTCATGATTGAGCTTAGTGCCATATAAGGTTGAGAGAGTCATAGATTTTAGATCCTTTGATAGCTTGAGACACATTGAATAACTGTCCCAGCTTTCAGGTAAACATTCTAAGAACTTTGTCAGAATTTTAAAGTTAGAATATTCCTTACCAACGGTTTTCAGATCTATTATTAAACAGTTAAACCGCTGATGTACTTCAGAGAGAGATTCATTCTTACCACAAATGAAACTTTCATACTGTCTTACCAGGTTGATCATTCTTGAGTCCTGGACTTCAGACGTACCTTCATACTGAACACAGATTGTGTCCCACATGGCTTTAGAGGTTTTCAGGTTCATGACGGAATGGTAGACTTTGTCAGGAAGAGCCATGGAAAGAATGGATCTGGCTTTAGTGTCGATAGCCACTTTCTTCTTAACTTCCTCAGACCAGTTGTGAATTTCCTTAGGCACGACTCTTTCAGGAATGGCAGCTCTAGTAGCAGTGCCTGGAACTTCAGGGTCAATTCTAACAGGAATAGATGGACCATTTTCGATGTAATAAGGCATAGTAGGGTCTACACCTTCTAAGAAGAGTATCATCCTATTTTTCTGCAGATTAAAGTTATCTCTGGAAAATCTAGGGGGTTTAGCAAGAGAACCATTGTCAATATAGTTTGTGTTTGTGCTGGTAGCCATTATGAGAAATAGCAAGGAAGAGAAAAGATTTGTATAAGCAAGATCTTGTTTATTAGATTAAACAATCTGCTCTGATACCACTTGTTGGTCCCGAAAGGGTTATACAAGTTTATAGAAGGGGGGGGGGGGTTGAATACAAACACACATAATTTACTTTTCTAAATTGTTTATTGATATGTATCAAACAATTTACAACTTCTTGTGGAACAAGTTTAAGGATTAAACCTAATCTAAACAAGTTATGAGAAACACTAAGTTTCTTGCACTAGAATTAAGACAGAAAGGAGATAGGAATATTACTAATATCATTCTAACACTAAGAGATAGAAAGAAGAAGATGGCTGAGCACTTCATTTCTGAAGTAGGGTTCTTCTTAAATACTGCATTTAATGCATTTCAGTATTACTTTACACGTGGCAGCAGCTGATTTGTTGCATGGTTTGACCTTTGTAGACAACCTTAGTAGCCGCATGGTGTACAGTGTAGAATCAGAGTTGGTTGTACGATCCTGGACAAAAGGGATGTCCTTTCTGACATTTTCGTACGGAGGCGTACAAGAGGGGTAAGACAAAAGTAACTTGTAGAGGAAGACTTCATGATCAGCGTTCGTTGAACAATACTTTATCAGAGAGTGACAAAGCTCAGCGATCGCTGAAGTCTTCTACTTGTAACTTCACGTTGAGTGGACAAATCTTGGCTTCGCTGATATCCGTATCAGTTCATTAGTAGACTTGTCGCTGGTTCTTTGGCTTGATCTTCGACTTTAGCGTAGAACATTTGTTGACGTGAAACTTGTCTTCAGGGATCATAAGTAAACAACTAAAACTATCAGCGATCATCAATAAGACTGAACAGGCTCAGGGATATATTGATGAACAGTGTTCGCTGAATGTGTAATCTAAAGAACATGAGTTTCCTATCAACGGTACTGTAGAGACATAGTACTTATCAGCGATAGTGAAACTCTAATACATATTGTCTACTTACAATTTTCACTAAGTGTTTCTTAAAGGGTCATTATCAAATCACTGAGGGTTATGGATCAACACTAACTCTTTTCTCTTCCTTGCTATTTTTCATAATGGCTAACCCCACAAACACAAACTATATCGATAGTGGTTCTCTTGCAAAACCCCCTAGATTTTCCAAAGATAACTTCAATCTCTGGAAAAATAGGATGATGCTCTTCCTAGAAGGTGTAGATTCCACTATACCTCACTATGTCGAAAATGGACCATATGTCCCTTTCATGATTGACCCTGTTGTTCCTGCCACTACTACTAGAGTTGCTATCCCTGAACGAATCATCATCTGGGAAGTCACTAACTGGACTGATGAGGATAAGAAGAAGGTGTCCATTGATACTAAGGCCAGATCCATCATCTCTATGGCTCTTCCTGATGAAGTCTACCACTCCGTCATGAACCTGGAGAGTTCTAAAGCCATGTGGGACACTATATGTGTTAAATATGAAGGTACTACTGAAGTTCAGGATTCAAGAAAGATCAACCTGGTAAGACAGTACGAAAGTTTCATTTGTGGTAAGAATGAAACCCTCTCTGAAATACATCAACGGTTTACCTGTTTAATCATTGACTTAAAAACTGTTGGTAAGAAATAGTATAACTTTGAGATCCTAACAAAGTTTTTGGAAAGTCTTCCTGAAAGTTGGGACAATTATTCTATGTGTCTTAAACTCTCAAAGGATCTAAAATCTATGACCCTCTCTACCTTATATGGCACTATACTCAATCATGAGCAATCGTGTCATCTTAAGAAGAATCTTGTAAAAGATTCCATAAGCACACCTGTTGCTTTACTCTCTTCAGAGTTGGTACCTACTCAACGATCTACTGTCACTATCACTGAGTTGGAATCTAACTCTGATGATTCATCAGACACTAATCCTTCAGATCTCGATGAATCTCTGGCTCTCCTAACTAATTCTTTCAGGAGATTCGCCAGAAAGAGTAACTCCAGAAGAAATAAATCTCTTTCCCTCATTGACTAGCCAAAATCTTCAACTACTGTAGATAAGGCAACTGCCACTTGCTATAACTGTGAAAAGATAGGTCACTTTGCTAGTGAGTGCAGGTCAAAAAAAGTCTTCAAACCCTCATCTTCTTCCTACAAAAAATCCTCTAACCCCAGAGCTAGAGATGACAAATACAAAAAGCTGAAAGAAAAATATGCGAAGCTTAAAAGCTTTAAGAAGAAAGGAAAAGGCATGATCGCTGAAGATCTTGACTGGGCTGCATCAGATGAAGATTCCTCTGACTCTAATGATGGATGATGAGGCCAATCTCTGCCTCATGGCTCAAATAGAAGAAGAGGAAGAAACTGCTGAAATTCCCTCTACTTCTACCTCCACATCTCAGACATCAAATCTTTCCACTGATACTTCTACTTCAGTCGATAATGACGCTGATAGATGACGAACCGTCTATCTTTTGACTATTGATTTATATGATGCCATGAATGGCAAGACCAAAGCTGAAAAACTAAATATTGATCTCGCTGAACAGCTTAAAAACTGTCATTTGCAAATTAAAAGGCTTTCTAAAATAGAAGAAAATTTGAAAGATCAAGTCTGTATAAATCAAATCATTAGTATTGAGCGAGAAGAAGTTATCGCTGCATTAAAGGCTGAAAAGGATACTATTGAAGGATGGTGTAAATCCTCAACAACGATCACTGAGATAGTTCGTGCTCAGATTCCCCTGAGTGACAAAAGTGGTCTTGGTTATAAAGCTGATGCTGAAAAACCAACCACTGATCGTTCCATGCTTAAGTTTGGAATGTTCGTGTCCTCTATCCCTGACACCTCTTCATCTCAGTGTCCTTCTTCTAAAACTCCCATTTCTGAGGATAAACCTACCTTAATTTCTAAAGGTAAATGTAAAGAAAAAGCTTTTAATCCAAAACCTCATAAGGGTACCTTTGTACCTAAGCTGAATGTTTCTAAACATTTAGTGAATCATCCCTCTACGTCTTAGACCAAAATCCATTGATTTATTCAGCGATCTACTCCTAAACTGAAAGTGGATGTATTTGGTAAGAAATCCGAAGAACTGATAGTTCCTCCAAATTCCAATGCCAAAGGTATACTTGGTGATGGCCCTGCTCATTTAAAATTTTTGGCTAAGCATGCAAATGGCCCTAAAGCTACTCTTAGCTATAGGAAATGTTATCACTGTGGACTTACCGATCATATTTCCAGTAAGTGCCCTACAGCCACCAAAGCTGAAAAATTAGCTAAGGTGAAGATCACTGCCCCCAAGGCAAAGAAGACCAATCCTGGTGCAAATTACGTTAAGGTGAAAACAACCACTGAGGTTAAGAAATTGACCAGTGAAGACTGTCACTGAAGCTAAATCTTCAAATTTTGCTAAGATTGCTGAACCTTATACTTCCTCCACCACCACTGACAAATGTGGACCCATAGTAAAATGGGTGCCCAAATCAAACTATTCTCCCTTTGTCAGCAATTCCGGAAGGGTATCTGGTAGCTCGATAACGGATGCTCTAGACATATTACTGGCAAAAAGAACCTGCTCACTGAATGTAAGGAAGAGAAAGGTCCCTCGGTGATCTTTGGTGGGAACGAAAAAAGCTATACCCAAGGTGTAGGTTCCCAGATTCAAGTTATCTCATATAAATAGCATAAAACAGATAGCGGAAGCATAATATAAAGCTATTAAATACGAGTGATTGTGTAAATGATTATGTAACAATAAGAGTATCAATAGTGAACAGTAAATGATAACAAGATCAAGTGAATAAGTTGCTCGTATATTGATATGCTTGAATAACACCAAGAACACGTTCAAGTGTGTGTATTCTTAAATCTCTCAGGAAACAAATCGTACAGTGATAGTGGTGTGGAATGTAGCAGTGTGTGCTTTCACAAATGTGGAAAATAATTCTTCCAAAAGCTTACAAATGTGTGTTCCACTAGCCTTCTATTTATAGCCTGATAAAGTGAAAGACAGTGTACTATCTAACCCTGAGGTGACACGAGGAATGTGTGTCTCCGTCCTTTTAGGGCTTAAGTGGAAAGTACGGACACGTGTCTAACACTTAGAGATTTCAATGAGGCTTAAGCTTCACAGAGGTCTTCATTCACCAGAGCTCTTACGCCAGAGCTCTGATGGTCTTCTGGTGTGAACAGTTCTTCTGGTGGAACAGAAGAAGTCTTCTGCCAGAGCTCTGTCGAGCTCTGATGATCTTCTGGTTGAATTCTTCCAAGTCTTCTACCGGATCTCTGGTGATCTTCTGACTTGTAATATTTTCAATACTTTTACATCTTGTATACTTGGGGCTAACAATCTCCCCCTAAGTATTGAAAATTCAAATTATGCTATCTACAGAGATGTAAACAAAAGACAAAGAGGAGAAGATCATCCTCTGTGAAACCTGATACTATTCTTTAAAATATTACAATACAGAACAAAGAAATAGTATACTAAGCATAGTAATTTCCTCTTAGAATTCTGTCGAATCTTCTGATCAGGTCTCTGAATTCTAACATGAGGTCTATCTGGTTGATGTAGAACCTCTGAATTCTCTGAATTCTCTTGGTAGATTTGCGATGATGTTCTTGAGATACAGCACCGATTCACTTGAGTACTTGTGGGTTTCAGAAGATCTGATGGCCTTCTTGATGCGCTTCTGTTGGCAGATAAAGATTGGTGGATTTCCAATCACGGTTCCTATTTTGTGTTGGCCAAGTCCCTCAAGACTTTCATTTGGAGGTGCAATCGCCAGTCTCTCGAGTTCAAATTCTATGCCAAGCTGGAAGTCAACTTGTATTCTGAGGTTTACGTGCTCTTGCAAAGCATACTAAACTTCAACCAGTGCAGTTCTTGCAGCTGTGTACCTGTCGCTGTTGTTAACACAGTGGGCATGTAGAGTTATTAGATCATAGGGATTCAGAAGACCAAGATCGTTGTCGTTGGACATTTCTATCTTATTGTTTTATGTCTCCACTGTGTAGACATGGTACACAATTCTGTTATGAGCGAATTTTGTTTGCTCAATCTTCTAGATTCTGACGAAGACGAATGATGAGTTTATGGCTTTGTTCAGTTGTGATCTGGTTGTGATGAACCTTCGCCTATCATCATTTAGTCTGTTTGCTCTGATGGGGTTAAGGTAAGGGTTGTTGGGTATGGCATTTATGGGGATAATATATCTATCAACTTAGAGATGTGCAAACACTTCTTCTAGAGAAGGTTTGTCTGTGTATTGGGTTAAAGATTCTAGATTCTGTTGAGGGTTTTGCTCAGGTGGGTTTTGGGGTTGGTTTTCAGCCATGAGTGTATCAGTTTGGTTCTGTGGCTCTTCTGCAGTTTGGGTTTGGTTTATATGTTCTTCAGCAGAGAATGGGTCTGTTCTCTCTGGTTCAGTCCTTGGGGATTGGGGAGGAGTATCTAGGATGATGATCTCTGGTGGTTGAGATGTCGACGCTTCTTCTGGTGCTTTGAACGTTAAGTCTTTGTACATGTAGTCGAACTCAATCATCATTGTTTCTGTTGGAGTTTCCGTTGTCTCCCCAGGTGTCTCTTTTTCTTTCTCTTTCTCGGTCTATTTCTCTGCTTCTTTCTCTGTCTCCTTCTCCTTCTGTGTCTCTGTCTCCCCCTTTTGTTGATCATAGGACTCTCCCATCTGATTGTCTGAGTGCTCTGCTGCAGCGTCTTGGAAATCATCATCATCATTATAAGAAGCTGCAATTCCGTCTCTGGGTTAGTCCGGAACAACAAACTTACCCTTCTTCCTTGAAGGTTCTCCTTCTGGGGGTCCTTCTGCAGGTCTTTTGTGCGTAGCAGTCTGTAAGATGGCATCTGTGAAGATAGTGACTGCCTTTTTCAATGTATCTTCGACCTCTGTTGCAGCAATTCTGACCTCATCTACTTGACTCTCAAAATTGAATTTGTGAGAGGCAAAAGATGATTGAACATGTCTCTCTGTCGCTTGAGCCTTCATGACGAATTTGGACGAGATGGTCATCATTTTGCTTAGAACATTTCTGCTGAATTCTCCCATCTGTCCAACTGTCATAGGTAGTTCGTTGGGGCTTGGACCAAAAGCATTTAGTGGAGTTACAGACGATGTCGTGTCCTCTTTAATTGCATCCTTGACAGAGATATTGATCATGTCTGTCAGAGCTCCGATGTTGATCTCTGACAGAATGACCGAGGGGATTGGCAAAGTTCTGTTCATTGCCGTTGTGTGATTCTCTGTCATGGTTCTCTTTAGATCAGCGAGCTCTGTTGTCAGTTTATGTGTCTCCTCTGCTCTGGCCCTTTCAGAATCAACATACTTCTGAGAAGTCTCTGCAAATTTCCTTGTAATCTGTTGCAGCTCTTCTTTGAGAGAAGCATTCTCCTTGCGGATCAGCTCCTCTTTGCCATCATTGATAAGTTTATACTCATTTAAGGAGTTGCTAATACTGTCACAGAAGCTTTTGAGCTCTGCTCTGGTGAGGACTTCCTCCCGATCATTGATGCTCCTTTTCAGGGGATACATCTCTGGGTGTTATGATCAGAGTTTCCTCTTCCAGCTCAGGTTCTGGAGAAGGAAATCTGATGTGTTGGGAGGACCTGGGATCAAGACAGGTCTTCCCTTGTGATACTAAGTCATCCCACTGCCCCTGAGTTGGGCAGAGCCTGCGTGAGATTCGAAAGATCTTAGTGCTATTTTGTGTCAAATCTATGCAAGTCACAGAGGCTTCAACGTGTGTAGGTGACATATTGATGTCCTGGGGCGATGTGATATCAGTACCGAAAATGGATTCCCCGGTTTCGTGCATACCAGAGGCGTGAAGAGTTGCCTCTGGTGGTTTAAGCTGGTTTGGGTTCGAGGTGTGCACCTCAGATTCAATATCCACTTGGTCTTGATCACCAATGATAGGTTGTGTGGTAGCACTGGGAGTTGGGCTACGGAAACAGACATGTGTGTTCATTTGAACATCTTCTTCTAAACTCACATTGCCCTCGGCTCCTAGGGATGTAGAAGACTCAGATGTCTCTCCCTCACTCTCCTCTTCCTCACTACTGCCAGAGGAGGACGAACTTTCTGCCACCTCCTCTGCAGTTTCCCTTACACCCTCTTGGACAGCCTCCAGAGGGGATGCTCTGTCCACTACTTCCTCCACCTCAACATGGGCAGAGGAAGACCCCACTTCGGGTACTCTTCCATCTAGTCTTTCTATTTCTTCCTCTTCTCTTACAACACTCACAGACTCTAACGAAGGTTCAGGATCTATGTATGCCGGGATCTCACCTCAGGTTCTTGAAGTTGAGCAGCATGTCTATAGTTTTGGAGAGAAATGTGGGTTGGCTATATCAGAGATAACAAGGTTTGTGGGACTCTTCTGGTGTTAGGGTACTCACCTGTGGTTTTTGGATTGAATCTGGACATCACTCATCCAGGAGTTGGATTTCCCTGTTGAGTTAGTTGCAGGGTTTGGAATGTTTCTCTGATGACAAGGCTAATGAACCTTGGAAATCCGATGTGCTTCAGATTCCTGTGCATGCCCACTTCTCCTCATCTTGCCAGACTTGAAGTCTTTGTATTCACAGCACCCAGAATCTCTTTGTAGAGGACTTTGGCATAATCAAAATGCCTTCTGAAGTATAGGTCATACATAATCTGAAGGATTTCAGTGCTAGCTTGGTCTTGTCTACCACTTTTGCAGGCGAGGGTTCGGTTTAGAATTGAAAACATGAAATTCCAGATTGGGGGTAGATTACCTCTCTTGAATTTCCCAATCATGGTTAGGTCTTTGTGGTAGCCTAAGAACTTAGCAAATGCAAGAAGAACAGGGGTTTTAGGGGGTTTTTCAAATGCAGGGATTCGTAGCTGTTTTTTGGTTTGCATTCTAAAGATTCTTCGATGGGTTTTGTCGCGAATGCGTATCGTTCTTGTTCCGCCTTGTCTTCCTGAATCAACTTTCCCAATAATGCCTTTCCTCTCTTGAATGTACTGACAGGTAGTCCACCATTGTTGGACATAAATCTCTGGAAGGTCATCATCGAACATTGTGAGGGCTTGAAAGAGTTCAGAGTTTCTGAAAAACTCTACGAACACATGGTAAATGGGTAAATAGTTGGCTGGATTGGCGTCGAATCTGTAGTTGTTGTCTACAAACTCGTAGGGTTGGATCACTATGTGATTAACAAGTACTATTCTACTCGATTCTGCCGAGTTGGCTTGTTCCGCCATTGTTGCAGGTTTCTGGGTTCTGAAGAACACTATTAGTATATGAAGAAAGGAGGGAAGAATATGTAGGTTTGAATACTTAGAAGTCGTAAGAAATGAAATGGGTCAAAGGGATGGGTATATATACTCGAAATATCGGGCTGGATAACCATCGTAGGTACTGTAGGTACTCGAGTGTCAGATAGTGGAACGGCCTCTACAGTAGAACGTGGAAACAACTAACGGTTGGTCTTTCAATCAGAAGATACCACATGGGTTTTGGTTCTGACATCTTTTGGGCTATCAAACCGTCACGGTTAGAGATTTGTGGGTGACAGGTGGTTGATGCTTAAAAGCAACCCGCATCTCTGATGACCATTATCAGAGAAATGGCAGAGCTCTGGTGGAACTCTCAGCACATTTTGTCTCTGATGGAAGATTATGTCCATTCTTTCAAGTAACCCAAAGTGTTTCACCTTTACCCTAAAATCATTTGCAAATCATGTATCTGATGTGAAAGTAGTCAAAGAACGAAAGCAGAACAATCTCAGAGATTTCACAGAGTTCTGGTGAAAATCATTAGAGGCTCTGGTGAAATGTCAGAGTTCTGGTAAGTTCTTCACATTATCAAATAATGTTTTCATCAGAACAGGTTTTCCCTTTCTTAAAAAGAATTTTCCTCTATGTTCAACGAGCAATGTTATTTAGATTTGAAATTGTTTTGACTTGCTCCCCCTTAAACCATGCTTATATTCCTTTTAAGCTCCCCCTAAAATCATGAGCTTAAATGACCGATTTTTCTTTTCAACTTTTCTCTTTTCTTGCAACAATATTTACAAAAGGAAAACAAAAGTATATACAGATTTGGAATATATCTATCAACTTAGAGATGTGCAAACACTTCTTCTAGAGAAGGTTTGTCTGTGTATTGGGTTAAAGATTCTAGATTCTGTTGAGGGTTTTGCTCAGGTGGGTTTTGGGGTTGGTTTTCAGCCATGAGTGTATCAGTTTGGTTATGTGGCTCTTCTGCAGTTTGGGTTTGGTTTATATGTTCTTCAGCAGAGAATGGGTCTGTTCTCTCTAGTTCAGTCCTTGGGGATTGGGGAGGAGTATCTAGGATGATGATCTCTGGTGGTTGAGATGTCGACGCTTCTTCTGGTGCTTTGAACGTTAAGTCTTTGTACATGTAGTCGAACTCAATCATCATTGTTTCTGTTGGAGTTTCCTCTGTCTCCCCAGGTGTCTCTTTTTCTTTCTCTTTTTCTGTCTATTTCTCTGCTTCTTTCTCTGTCTCCTTCTCCTTCTGTGTCTCTGTCTCCCCCTTTTGTTGATCATAGGACTCTCCCATCTGATTGTCTGAGTGCTCTGCTGCAGCGTCTTGGAAATCATCATCATCATTATAAGAAGCTGCAATTCCGTCTCTGGGTTAGTCCGGAACAACAAACTTACCCTTCTTCCTTGAAGGTTCTCCTTCTGGGGGTCCTTCTGCAGGTCTTTTGTGCGTAGCAGTCTGTAAGATGGCATCTGTGAAGATAGTGACTGCCTTTTTCAATGTATCTTCGACCTCTGTTGCAGCAATTCTGACCTCATCTACTTGACTCTCAAAATTGAATTTGTGAGAGGCAAAAGATGATTGAACATGTCTCTCTGTCGCTTGAGCCTTCATGACAAATTTGGACGAGATGGTCATCATTTTGCTTAGAACATTTCTGCTGAATTCTCCCATCTGTCCAACTGTCATAGGTAGTTCGTTGGGGCTTGGACCAAAAGCATTTAGTGGAGTTACAGAAGATGTCGTGTTCTCTTTAATTGCATCCTTGACAGAGATATTGATCATGTCTGTCAGAGCTCCGATGTTGCTCTCTGACAGAATGACCGAGGGGATTGGCAAAGTTCTGGTCATTGCCGTTGTGTGATTCTCTGTCATGGTTCTCTTTAGATCAGCGAGCTCTGTTGTCAGTTTATGTGTCTCCTCTGCTCTGGCCCTTTCAGAATCAACATACTTCTGAGAAGTCTCTGCAAATTTCCTTGTAATCTGTTGCAGCTCTTCTTTGAGAGAAGCATTCTCCTTGCGGATCAGCTCCTCTTTGCCATCATTGATAAGTTTATACTCATTTAAAGAGTTGCTAATACTGTCACAGAAGCTTTTGAGCTCTGCTCTGGTGAGGACTTCCCCCCGATCATTGATGCTCCTTTTCAGGGGATTCATCTCTGGGTGTTATGATCAGAGTTTCCTCTTCCAGCTCAGGTTCTGGAGAAGGAAATCTGATGTGTTGGGAGGACCTGGGATCAAGACAGGTCTTCCCTTGTGATAATAAGTCATCCCACTGCCCCTGAGTTGGGCAGAGCCTGCGTGAGATTCGAAAGATCTTAGTGCTATTTTGTGTCAAATCTATGCAAGTCACAGAGGCTTCAGCGTGTGTAGGTGACATATTGATGTCCTGGGGCGATGTGATATCAGTACCGAAAATGGATTCCCCGGTTTCGTGCATACCAGAGGCGTTAAGAGTTGCCTCTGGTGGTTTAAGCTGGTTTGGGTTCGAGGTGTGCACCTCAGATTCAATATCCACTTGGTCTTGATCACCAAGGATAGGTTGTGTGGTAGCACTGGGAGTTGGGCTACGGAAACACACATGTGAGTTCATTTGAACATCTTCTTCTAAACTCAC
Organism: Saussurea involucrata; assembly: GCA_033807775.1. Lineage (NCBI taxonomy): Eukaryota > Viridiplantae > Streptophyta > Magnoliopsida > Asterales > Asteraceae > Saussurea > Saussurea involucrata. Next base: position 76,650,618 of record CM066327.1, on the reverse strand, counting down.
ATTGCCCTCGGCTCCTAGGGATGTAGAAGACTCAGATGTCTATCCCTCACTCTCCTCTTCCTCACTACTGCCAGAGGAGGACGAACTTTCTGCCACCTCCTCTGCAGTTTCCCTTACACCCACTTGGACAGCCTCAAGAGAGGATGCTCTGTCCACTACTTCCTCCTCCTCAACATGGGCAGAGGAAGACCCCACGTCGGGTACTCTTCCCTCTAGTCTTTCTATTTCTTCCTCTTCTCTTACAACACTCACAGACTCTAACGAAGGTTCAGGATCTATGTATGCCGGGATCTCACCTCAGGTTCTTGAAGTTGAGCAGCATGTCTATAGTTTTGGAGAGAAATGTGGGTTGGATATATCAGAGATAACAATGTTTGTGGGACTCATATGGTGTTAGGGTACTCACCTGTGGTTTTTGGATTGAATCTGGACATCACCCATCCAGGAGTTGGATTTCCCTGTTGAGTTAGTTGCAGGGTTTGGAATGTTTCTCTGATGACAAGGCTAATGAACCTTTGAAATCCGATGTGCTTCAGATTCCTGTGCTTGCCCACTTCTCCTCCTCTTGCCAGACTTGAAGTCTTTGTATTCACAGCACCCAAAATCTCTTTGTAGAGGACTTTGGCATAATCAAAATGCCTTCTGATGTATAGGCCATACATAATCTGAAGGATTTCAGTGCTAGCTTGGTCTTGGCTACCACTTTTGCAGGCGAGGGTTCGGTTTAGAATTGAAAACATGAAATTCCAGATTGGGGGTAGATTACCTCTCTTGAATTTCCCAATCATGGTTAGGTCTTTGTGGTAGCCTAAGAACTTAGCAAATGCAAGAAGAACAGGGGTTTTAGGGGGTTTTTCAAATGCCGGGATTCGTAGCTGTTTTTTGGTTTGCATTCTAAAGATTCTTCGATGGGTTTTGTCGCGAATGCGTATCGTTCTTGTTCCGCCTTGTCTTCCTGAATCAACTTTCCCAATAATGCCTTTCCTCTCTTGAATGTACTGACAGGTAGTCCACCATTGTTGGACATAAATCTCTGGAAGGTCATCATCGAACATTGTGAGGGCTTGAAAGAGTTCAGAGTTTCTGAAAAACTCTACGAACACATGGTAAATGGGTAAATAGTTAGCTGGATTGGCGTCGAATCTGTAGTTGTTGTCTACAAACTCGTAGGGTTGGATCACTATGTGATTAACAAGTACTATTCTACTCGATTCTGCCGAGTTGGCTTGTTCCGCCATTGTTGCAGGTTTCTGGGTTCTGAAGAACACTATTAGTATATGAAGAAAGGAGGGAAGAATATGTAGGTTTGAATACTTAGAAGTCGTAAGAAATGAAATGGGTCAAAGGGATGGGTATATATACTCGAAATATCGGGCTGAATAACCATCGTAGGTACTGTAGGTACTCGAGTGTCAGATAGTGGAACGACCTCTACAGTAGAACATGGAAACAGCTAACGGTTGGTCTTTCAATCAGAAGATACCACACGGGTTTTGGTTCTGACATCTTTTGGGCTATCAAACCGTCACGGTTAGAGATTTGTGGGTGACAGGTGGTTGACGCTTAAAAGCAACCCGCATCTCTGATGACCATTATCAGAGAAATGGCAGAGCTCTGGTGGAACTCTCAGCACATTTTGTCTCTGATGGAAGATTATGTCAATTCTTTCAAGTAACCCAAAGTGTTTCACCTTTACCCTAAAATCATTTGCAAATCATGTATCTGATGTGAAAGTAGTCAAAGAACGAAAGCAGAACAATCTCAGAGATTTCACAGAGTTCTGGTGAAAATCATTAGAGGCTCTGGTGAAATGTCAGAGTTCTGGTAAGTTCTTCACATTATCAAATAATGTTTTCATCAGAACAGGTTTTCCCTTTCTTAAAAAGAATTTTCCTCTATGTTCAACGAGCAATGTTATTTAGATTTGAAATTGTTTTGACTTGCTCCCCTTTAAACCATGCTTATATTCCTTTTAAGCTCCCCCTAAAATCATGAGCTTAAATGACCGATTTTTCTTTTCAACTTTTCTCTTTTCTTGCAACAATATTTACAAAAGGAAAACAAAAGTATATACAGATTTGGAATTTACAGAAGAAAATTCTGAATAAGTATGCTGGCAGAGCTCTGAGATGATCGTTAGAGGCTCTGGTGAAGTATCCTACCTAACTATTTTGACAGAGCTCTGGTATGAACATCAGAGGCTCTGTTGAGTTTTGAATATAGTTAGGAGGACATGTTCAGCATGCCCATCTTGCTGATTAAGAAGTTGAATCTCCTTTCATCAAGGGCTTTTGTAAACAAATCAGCAAGTTAGAAGTCGATTGAAATAAAGTACATTTCAATCGTCCCTTTTTCAACACGATCCTTTATAAAATGGTACCTTATGTCGATATGCTTTGTCTTAGAGTGCTGAACTGGATTAGCTGTAATTGCTATTGCACTCTTGGATTCACATAGAATTGGGATTTTGTTGTACTCCATGTCATAATCTTTGAGTTTTGTTTTCATCCAGATCACTTGAGAGCAACAACTAGCAGCAGAAACATACTCTGCTTCTGCTGTAGAGGTTGATAAGCAGTTCTGTTTCTTGGATGTCCAACTCACCAGTTTGTCTCCAAGCAATTGGCAGCTACCAGAAGTACTCTTTCTGTCATTCCTGCATCCTCCATAATCTGAATCTGTGTATGCTACAAGCTCGAAACCAGAATTAAGAGTATACCAGAGACCCAAAAATTTAGTCCCTTTAAGATATTTAAATATGCGTTTGACAGCAGACAAGTGGGATTCCTTAGGATTTACTTGAAATCTGGCGCAAAGACAGGTTGCAAACATTATATCAGGTATGCTTGCAGTTAAATACAGAAGTGACCCTATCATGCCCCTGTAGTTCTTGATATCCACAGATTGACCTTGAGGATCATGATCAAGTTTAACTCCAGTGGCAATAGGAGTTTTAATAGGATTTGAATTATTGAGCTTGTACTTTTTCAAAATATCAGAGACGTATTTTGATTGACTTATAAAGGTGCCTCTGATGGATTGTTTAACTTGTAAACCAAGGAAGAAAGAAAGTTCTCCCATCATGCTCATTTTAAATTCACTTTTCATTAAATCCTCAAACATATCACAGTATTCTTGCCTAGTAGACCCAAAGATAATGTCATCAACATATATTTGGACTAGAAGTATATCATTTTTATACATCCTAATGAATAAGGTTGTATCGACAGTACCTTTCTCGAAATGGTTGACCAACAGAAAATTTGATAGAGTTTCATACCAGGCTTTGGGGGCTTGTTTAAGGCCATACAGAGCTTTGTCTAGCTTGTATATGTGGTCTGGAAACTCTGAGCTTTCAAAACCTGGTGGTTGCTGGACATAGACTTCTTCTTGTAGTCTGCCATTTAGAAAAACAGAACACATCCATTTGGTAGACCTTGAAACCTTTATGGGCAGCATATGCTAAGAAGATTCTTATGGCTTCTAGCCTAGCTACAGGTGCAAAGGTTTCGTCATAATCAATGCCTTCTTTTTGGCAATATCCCTTGGCAACCAACCGAGCTTTGTTTCTGATGATAATGTCGTCCTCATCTTTCTTGTTTCTGAACACCCACTTGGTTCCAATAGCAGCCTTGCTTTCAGGAAGTGGAACCCAGGACCAAACTTTATTTCTTTCAAACTCCATAAACTCTTCTTGTGTGGCTTCAATCCAGTTTCGGTCTTCCAGGGCTTCAGAAATCTTCTCTGGTTCAATCATACTTAGAATAATCACAAAGAAAGCTTCATTGATTGTTGTCGATCTTGTCTTTACACCATCTTCAGCAGCACCTATAATTAGATGATGGGGGTGATCCTTTGTCTATCTGGTCATTGGAGCATGGACAACATGTGGAGTCTGTGCTTCTGATGGGAAAAGATGTATGTCAGCATCAGAGCTCTGAGGAATGGCACCAGGGCTCTGAGGCACACAGCTCTGGAGAGTGGATTCATTGCTCTGTGATGTACCAACATGGCTCTAAGATGGTGAGCTTTCGTACAGTGAATTTCTTCCAATATGAGTCACAGGTGGTGATGATGGCTCTTGTTCTGGTTCTCTTACATCTGAATCATGTCCCTCATTTCTCTGAATTTGACCTGTAGACAGAGAAGTAGATGGTGAAGAATTGGAGGGACCAGTAAGAGATGTACCTATTAGATTTTGTTCAGCAGAACTCTGAGATTGATTGCCTCTGGTGATATCGACAGAGGAATCATCATCATCGAAGAAATCGTTGAATAACAAATTGATATCTTCTTCCCTTGACTTTGAAGAGCTTGGCTTCTCTTCAGTCTGTATCCCCTCTGGTGATTTGCAATTAGAGGAACTTGATGACTTTTCATCAAAGGATACATTTATGCTCTCTTGAAGGACCCAGGTTCTTTTGTTGTAGACTCTGTAGGCTTTAGAGGTTAAGGAATAACCAATAAAGATTCTTTCGTCAGCCTTCTTATCAAACTTGCCCAACTGATCTCTGTCATTCAAGATGTAACATTTGCAGCCAAAAACATGAAATAATTTCACATTCGGCATTCGGTTGTTGATGAGTTCATAAGCAGTCTTTTTGAATCTCTTTACTATGACAGCTCTGTTTTGTGTAAAACAGGCTATAGAGACTACTTCTGCCCATAAGTTGATAGGAAGGATAGAACCGGCCAACATGGTTCTGGCGGCTTCTACCAGAGTTCTGTTCTTTCTCTCCACAACACCATTCTGTTGGGGAGTTCTGGTAGTTGAGAAGTTCTGGGAGATTCCTTCCTCTGATAAGTAGGCATCTATTCTGGCATTCTTAAACTCTATCCCATTATCAATTCTCAACTTTTGGAATTTAAGACCTAACAGAACCTGTATCCTCTCCAACAAACTTATCAGAATTTCCGAGACATCAGATTTTACTCTGATGAACTCAACCCAAGTATATCTAGAATATTCATCAATAAGCACAAGAATATACTTTTTACCTGACAGACTTTGAACAGAAATTGGACCACAAAGATCCGCATGAAGCATATGCAAAGGTCTGGGGCTATTGTGATCACTCTTTGTCCTGTGTGAAGTTCTTTTCATTTTGCCCAGTTCACAAGCAGAACAAAGATGGTCTTTGCCAAATTTAAGTGAAGGCAGACCTTTCACTAAGTTGAGTTTCACGAGCTTGTCAAGATTTGAAAAATTCAAATGAGCAAACCTTTTTCAAATAAACTAAACAGAGTTTTTTTGTTGTAGTACTTTGATTTGGATTAAAATTCATTTTATACAGATTGCCTTTTCTGTCGGCTCTTAAAATTTCTTGACCAGACTCGGAAAGCAACAAAGAACAATAATTCTTCTTAAAACTGACATCGAACCCATGATCACATAGTTGATTTATGCTGAGCAGATTATGATTTAAACCTTCAACATAAGCAACCTTAGAAACTAAAACACCACCATTATTCAACACACCATAACCTCTAATCTGTCCATCGCCTCCAAAGGTCATTGCACTTCCCATTTTGTTCTTGAATGAAGTCAACAGCTCCTTATTGCCTGTCATGTGCCTGGAACATCCTGAATCTAAATACCAGATATGCACATGAGGCTTCTGCAAAACAAATTAGTTCTTTTTAGGTACCCATTTTGTGGATCCCAGATTGATCAAGTAACAATGAATATGAAGCGATTAATCCTTTAGTGATTGAATGCAGAGAGTTACAAGATTAGAATGATGAACAAACTCTCTCTCTAAACTCTGTTAAGCGCACGGCTAATCTCACCACTACTAACCTAATTACCACACTAATCACACATTAAATACCAAGGGCTTGACAGGCCCAAGCCCATTAGCCATAAAGCCCATTATCTTGAGATGCTTTACAAACCAATAAATAACACTAATTATTTCTTTATATCACTTTCTATTTTATAGGACTTTTAATCCTAACAATCTCCCCCTAAAGTTATATAAAGAAAAAATACGAACTTGAACTCTTCCGATCTTGATATTCTCTTCGTCTTGAATCTTTGAAGCACTTTAGTGTTGCTTGTTTTCATATCTTTCACGCTCCCCCTTGAAATATGCTCTTGGTCTTCTTAGTATCACGAGTTGAACCACGAGTTGAATTAGCTTTGAAAACTTCAGCACTTTGTTAAACGGATAGAAGAACCATGCACGTTGTAATATTTTCAGCACAGGTTATAACAGTTACTCCCCCACAACTTTTGCTTACTCCCCCTCAACTTGATAGTCTGGGTCTTTGAACTTTTATAACGTTTTTCCCCCTCATGATGATGATCTTTGTCTTTGAATTTGTATCAGTTCTCCCCCTCATGATGATTAGGAGCATCCTAAGCATCATGTAACTTCAAAGACAACACTGATGAGTAGCAAAAGTACCAGATAAAATGGTAAGTAACCAAAATAGGGTAATCATCTAACACAGAAACCCAATAGTAACTGTTATCACAACAATTAAAATAATTGTGTGGCCTATGTTCAGAGTTGGCATCGGGGTATCTCTGATAGGACTTCCAGTTATCACTGAAGTAAAATATTAAAAATTACCTCTAAAACTGTTCCGACAATATCACGAAGATATGCAATGGGAATCACAAAGACTCGTGCATGTGTGAAAGAAATAAATTATATCGATTTGGCTCAAAAATTGATTTAACCTGGGACTCAAGTTAAAAATCAATTGACATAGTGAATAGAATCTGAAGTTCGGAGACCGGAGCTGATGTCTTCCTTTTTCAATATCTAAGACCTCCGAGTGAGGAATAGATAGATTATGTGCTAAATCTCCGTGCATTTATGAAACAAACATCTTTTGTGAGATGCTTGAGTGGCTAGGTGGGGTGACATGAGTTGTTGACACTGGGTCCATGTCTGTTTCAATATTCATCTCCAAAGAACGAGAATGAATAGATTGTGTGGTTACCCGGCTAACTGACTCGGTTTGGTAAGGACCAATATGTCTTTTAAGTCCTGTCACATCCTCACCATTTTTTTTTCACTCCAAACTCGTCTATACATCTAGACCCCTCACTGTTATCTAAAAATGATGTGTTTATTGGGTAGGTCCTTCCGGTTCTGGATAGACCATAGAAACGTTGTAATTCCTAACACTCTTTGAATGAACCAATAAAACAATAAGCACACATTGAAGTACGAGTTCTAAATTGGCATGTTTAGAAATCAATCTTTTAAGAACGAGTCCTGATCTGAGTTGATCAGAAGTCATTATAAAATGTGAATGAAGATCAAAGAACAAGTTCAAGCGCGACTAGGATGACTCAGTAAGCACAGTGTTTGCAACAAATGAAACAATTGATTAGAAAGTTTAATTGTGAAGAACAAGTCACAATTAATTTACCAGAGAAGAACTGAATCATTAGTAAGTAAGGATGTACTATGAGAACAAAATTGGAATTCAAGCGGGTGTATTTCCATCGAAAAATCAACAAATTATGTGAGACATGGAAATAACTAAATCAAAGAAAATATAACACGTGGCAAATCTGGAATTGAAAAACGGAGAAAAACAAACTGAAGTAAGTTTTTCAGGATGAATTGCCACGGGTCTTTGAATTCACAAAAAATTCATGTATATATCAAATACCTGATGCTCCCCCTCAAATGTGGCACAACCTTCGAACGCAGTCATGTGAAAATAAAATTCTGTATATTATCACACATGAAATCCCTGCAAAAACAGATCAAAAAGATTTTGGTATCCATGCTTTGATGGATCCTTGGTGGTTAGATGTATTGACTTTAAAATGGGGATTTGGGATACTATAAGTACCATACCAGTTATTGACGTACCTTGGATGTACAAAGTCACTCTTTCCACAATACGTGCAACAGACCTTTGCTCGGTTTAAACTTATCAACTTAGCTATATGGTAAACATGAGCACGTGAACCAGTCTTGGAAATAAAAGACTTTGTATCAACTACACGGGAATCATGAAACGTGTTTCCATTACATTCTTCTGTAGTTGATTTCTTTCTCCAAACCGTTTTTACTTTTCTAAAAACATGATTATCTGAAGAATCATGAGGCTCACTGTCAGTAGAACTAGAGTAATAAGATTGTCTTTTGTGAGACTTACCGGTTTTCGGGCGTTTCTTTGACCGTCTTTTAGATTTTGAATTTGAAGAATTGGTCTTAGAAACATATTTGGAGCAACATCAATCTTAGAAAAATCATCTTCATGACAAGGAGTGGAATTCATAAACTCATAAAATCTTCTTGCAGAATCAGGTGGAGTGTCGCCATCAGAGTCAGACGAGGAGTCATTCGCAAAGGGATTATCAAAAACCGGAAAAAGATTCTTTTGAACAGAATCGGGTTCGATGGCCTTACCTTTATCCTTAAAGCTCAAATCTTTAGTAGTGGTGTCATCAGACACTCCCATAAAGGCTTTGCACGACGAACTATCCGAAAAGATCTGAGCATCATCAAACGAGATTGTTTCAGAAGTGACCGGAATCATTGGAGTATCCACAGAATTCCCCTTAGCCATTCTCAGCGTTAAAGCTTCTGTCGCTAGCACGGACAGCTGAGAGGTCAACTTAGCAATCTCGGTTCGATAGATCGCTCTTTCAGATTCGGGTAGTGTCTCGGGTTTAATCTGTTTGAGCTTTTCAATAGAATCTAAAAGTACAATCCTTTCGGTTTCATAAATGACCTTATCCCTCGCAATCGATTCTTCAAGTTTGAAAATGATATTTTCCAAAATCAGAGGTGGAACATAACGTTTGAACTCTGATTTCTCGTTAGAATCTGCATCTGGTGTTGCCGGACCGGGAAGCGGAGTTTCAACCGTTTTGGCAAGCGAACAGATGTCGAAGTAATTATTTGGGAGATAAGGAATTTTGCTTTTTAAATACGATGCATTAAGCGTTTCGTACACGAAAGGAATTTGTACATTTATGTTCTTCCTAGGCGGCGCATCATCCGATTTCGTGTCATTTTCAGAAGTAGGATTTTCAGATTTAGGTTTTGCCTCTATTGGTGGTAGAGGTATGGCTGTTTGTCTTTTAAAATCCTCAAATTCCTCATCTTCCGGAGATGCCTTAGTCCACTTAATTTTGTACTCGGGATAAATCTTGTCTAAGCCCATGAAATCAAATTCATAAAGAGTGGGGACCTTCGACAGGACTTTCTTTAGGTAGCACGGATTATCATATCCGAGTCCCCAAAGCGAGTTGTAATATTTGAACTCCTTAGGCTTGTTCAAGTGGATGGTTTGTTCAGATTGACCAAGTTTGTAATGTTTGGATTCAAACTCCTTAAGCTTAGTGGTCAACTTTTCATTTTCTTTTAAAACATTTTCTTGAACTAAGATGTTTTTAGAATACTCCTCCTGAGACTTCTCTAACTTTTGAGTATATTCAGATATTTGGGTCTCGAGGAGTTTAGCTCTTTCTGAATAGGCTGAGCACTCAGTTTGATAGTTTTCTGTCACACATTTGTCCTCAGCCTTTTCAATCGCTAGCCTGCCTATGGCATCATATTTGATCTTAGCCTTGGCTTCTAGCTTAGAGATATGCGCTTCTAAAAGAGAAACTTTCTCTTTGAGCTCAGAGTAAGTCGGATAAGACATTGTTACTTGACAGAAGTGATCGTGAGACAATTCAAGATATCGATCAAAAGCAGACATGGTTTACTGATCCGTAATTGAAAGCCTGTTCAGTTTACTGTGGTGTGATCGAACTCATAGTTGTAGGTGTTTTTAGCAGAAAACATTCCTAGAGAATATGTTCAGAATCACATTTTGAGTAACCCTGTAAAAGTTCATTGCAAAATACTGATTTTTGAGCGAGTTATGATGATTTGAAGTTATGAAAGTTCAAAAATCACAAAACATAAAAATCCGAAATTTACAGCTTCCGGTATTAGAAGCAAGTCCCGCAAATGGAAAGTCCCGCAATTGAGAAGTCCCGCAACTGGGAAGTCACAGAGAAATACCGGGAGTTGTGATACCGGGACTGGCAAACCGAGTCCCACAACTGAGTAATACCAGGACTAAGTTAGGTACCAGGAGATGTAATACCGGGAGATGGAGTACCGGGAGATGGAGTACCGGGAGATGGAATACTGGGAGATGGAGTACCGGGATATATCAACTACCGGGAGATATCGGTACCGGGAGATGACTACACCGGGAGTTAACACTACCGGGAGATATCAGCACCGGGAGTTATTCACTACTGGGAGTTATCAGTAACGGGAGTAGTCACTACCGGGAGATATCAGTACCGGGACTTCGAAAACAAATCAGATACAAGAAAAAACTTACCAGGTTCGATGAATTTCTGCAGTCTTGAAGAGAGATAATCTGCAAGAACTTAGTACTAACAAGAAAACTAGCCCAAAATCACACCAAAACAATACTAAATCGAATCAAATAGAACTTTTGACAAGAAAATTTGATAATTTTCACGAACAAGGAGCAAAAACCAAACAAATCAAGAACTTAAAAATCAGTGATTTTTACTCAACCAAACGATTTGAAAACAGAGAGATCTTAGAAAACCTATGAGAAGAATGTATCAAGCCTCAATTTTGGGTTTTAACACCAAAATCAAAGCAATCAAAAATTCTTGAGATGAACACAGTACGTACTTTGAATGATCAAGAAAAACCAGAAAAATACCTTTGAATCGATAGCTTTGTCCCTCTGCTCTGATACCAATTGTGGATCCCAGATTGATCAAGTAACAATGAATATGAAGCGATTAATCCTTTAGTGATTGAATGCAGAGAGTTACAAGATTAGAATGATGAACAAACTCTCTCTCTAAACTCTGTTAAGCGCACGGCTAATCTCACCACTACTAACCTAATTACCACACTAATCACACATTAAATACCAAGGGCTTGACAGGCCCAAGCCCATTAGCCATAAAGCCCATTATATTGAGAGGCTTTACAAACCAATAAATAACACTAATTATTTCTTTATATCACTTTCTATTTTATAGGACTTTTAGTCCTAACACATTTCATAATGGGTCCTTTCTGGTTAGGCTTGGGGGTGTTAGACTTACCTGCTGGCTTTACATTCTGTGATGGTGTGCCAAAGGATTTTCTCTGCATATTCTGAGCAGTCTTAGGATTTTTTCCTTTGAAATGACTGATTCAGAACACAGTGTGGACCGTTCAAATGATTTTGCAACTTTAACAAATGTTGAATGTAATTGCAGTTGATTGAACATGAAGATGATTGATGCATATTGATGTTTTTATTCAACATCTGTTGATTGAATGGCACTTGAGATTGAAAAACTTTAGGACCAGATGTCTTTACATACATTATGTCCTAATTTGGTTTCTTGAAATTACCATTGTTCTTAGGAACAGATTCTTTGGTCTAAAAAGAGTTTTTCCTTTGATTTACTGCAGAGTTGGGAACAGGTTTGTCATTGACTATCCATTTGCCCTTTTGCTCTGGAGTAAATCTGATTGGTTTATAAGCAAAAGGAACAGAGGTGTTGTTCACTGGAATACTCTTAGCTTTTTCTTTTCTCTTCTCTTCTATCTCATCAGAAGAAAGAATCCTGATACCCTTGTTTTTAAAATCAGGAACTGGTATAAATCTGGATTGATTCTTAAAGAATGTGACATTTTTCGAAACTCCAGACCCAACTAGTACCTGCTTGGGTTTGTGCAAGATGTTTTCTTCAGCACATAAAATCTGCTCATCCACCTTATAGTCACAGTCAGAATCTGTGTCTAAAAAGTCTCTTGTGGCTCTAGTAGAGGTGTGAGACTCTTTGGGTATATCAGAGATATTTGCTCTTGTGGACTTGAACATTCTTAATCTTGGTTTTAAAGCATCAGATGCAGCATTTTCCTCAATAACTCTCTTAAGATCCTCTTCAAAAGATGTTCTAATTGACTCAGAGGTAGGGGAGAAGACTGGGGCTTCAGGTTTGAGCTCACTCTGTGTTTTAACAACAGAGGACTCAGCCACAGAAGTAACAGACTTCTAGCCCTTAAAAGAGTTGAAGTGGAAAATTTCTTTTGGATCAAGACTTTTTATAGACTCAGGAAATTTGACTTCATCTTTTCCTTGATCATGAATGAACTTTTCAGATGGTTTTGTAACCTTTTCATGATCAAATGAGTCATAGCTTACACTCCTAAAGTTCAGTCTTCTTGTTTTTGAAACATCTAAGGTTTTGGCTTTTTTAAAAACTACAGTACCAGAGATCACACTTTCTTGGATTTTCCCAACACAGAAGGAAGAGGACAGAGATGTCTTCTTACTTCCAGTGTAGGGAGCAAGGTCATTAAAACCCAGACCTTGCGTATCCTTTTGAGAGTTGATTTTTATATGCACATCTTGTGCATCCTGATACTTTTTGATTAAAAACTCTTTTCTCTGTAAAGATTGGTGTAAAACCTCTCTTTCTCTTTGAAAATAGTCCTTTAGAGCAACAGAGTTAAGCCTTTCATATTAAGATTTCTTAACCTCTTCTGCCTTTTGCTTTAACACTTCCTCTTATTCCTTAACTTTTTCACAAAAAAGAGTTTTCTTTCTGTTTTTGTAAGACTTCTAGCTCAGCTTTTTCTTTGGAGATTTCTTCCTTCTCCTGTTCCAAGAGAGTTTTATCTCTCTTGTAGAAGGACAGATCCTTCTGAGCTAGCTTTCTTAACTCTTTTTCTTCTGAAAGCTTTTGTTTCAACAGTTGAAGTTCCTCAGTAAGTAAAGACACAGGCATTTCCAACTCAGAGTCAGATATTGATTCAGAAGTAGAACATACCTTGGCACTGGGTCTAGTGGTCTCCAGCGCTCTGTCATTTGGCTCTGCTACTTAAAGAGCACATGCATTCTGAGACACATCTGCCTCTGTTGATCTTTCAGGCATCTCTCCAGTCATCCAGTCTGCTACCTCTTCCAAACTCATATCATCTACAGCAACCCCGCAAAAATTGGCTTGCTCTGGTTCGTCATCAGAGGACGAGTTAGAGATCCAATTCACCATCTCAGCAATATAGCTTCTCTCTCTGTAGTTGTACTTGTACTTGTTCTTGTAGTAGTCCTGGTCTTTTACCAGTCTATCCTTGCAGTTAGCAGAGAAATGGCCGGGTTTGCCACATCGAAAACATCGTCCATCATTCTGGTTGATGGGTTGGGCAACATCAACTTGCTTCTTGGGGCTGGAGGATTGTACTTCAGTTGTGGTCTTTGCTCTTGTGAAGCTCTGTTGTTACTCTGATGGTGAGGTGCAGCATAACCTCTCTTCTCGTCTTTCTCTTCTCTCTCGTATCTTCCTCTCCTATCAAATACTTTGGTACCAAATATCTTGTTAAACTTTTGAGTTATTATGGCAAGAGATTGGGCAAAAACATTGATATCATCATCCTCTGATGAACTTTCCTCTGCATCACTTTCAGCAACTACACTTTTCTTTCCCTTCTTTTTCAGAGCTTTCTCTTTCTTCTTCTCTCTGCTAGAGCTTTATCTGTTGGAATTTCCTTCTGTGGGAGTTTTAGAGTCAGAGATCAAAGCTATTTGACCTGCAATGGTGGATTTGCCCTTTTATTTGACAACATCCTTCTCTTGTGAAGCAAGAGTGCCATACACATCAGTAAGAGACCATGCATCCAAATCTTGGTTAGCTTGTAAAGACATGGATATATTCAACCGATCGTCATTTAAACTTTTCAAGAACAGGACATTGTTATCTTCCTTCGACCGAACAACCCCACACTTCTTACATTTGTTTATTAAAACATTGAATCTGTTGTAGGTCTGTTGTAAGGTTTCCTCAGGAAGTGCTTTGAAATCATTGTATTCATTAATACATTGGGTCCTTCTGTTCTTTTGGGTTTTTATACCACCCTCAAGTGGATTTAGAAGCTGATCCCAGATTTCTTTAGCTATAACGCAAGAGTCTAGTTCTTGGAAAATATCGTTGGGAATGGCCATAATGAGAAGTCTAACTGCCTTGAGGTCATTTTCCATTTTTAGCTTTTCTTCATAAGTAAACCCAGTGGTTTGAGCTTCGAAGTGAGCTGGAACCTCAGTAGTAGTTTCTGTAGCGGGTACACGAGGAACCAAAACCATGGGTTGGAATGGTCCACTTGTGACAGATCGCATGAGGTCTCTATCCATTCCATCAAAGAAGTTAACCATCCTAATCTTCCATTGAGGATATTCATCTCTCAGAAGAGTAGGAGGTTTGGTTAGAGAACCAGCCGTGTAGATCGCATTGATGTTGTTATTAGCCATCTTTTTAGAAAACAGAGTACGAAGGTTTTGAACGATTTTAAAAGGGTTTTAAACTGAAAGTAGATGAACAGTAACCAATGGAATAGTAAACAAAGTAGAGAATATATTCAGACTAACTAGAAAGCTTTAAACAGGGATTAATGAACTCTGAAAACTTGTTTTAAACTATTGAACAGTAAAAACAGAGTATTCTATGAAGCTTTTGAAACCAAACACAATCAACAACTGTTAGTGCAATATGTCTTCAAGGTTTAAATATAGAAAGGTCAAAGTCAAAGTCAATGTATTGAGTTGTATTGTGTTGTTTACACCTTGTAATGTGCTTAGGTATAAATAGCTTTGTTTAGACTATTCTTGTAAGGCTTTTGGACATAACTCTCATATTGTAATACAGAGCCGACATGAATACATTCTAAGCTTTCTCTCTCTACTCTCTCTCTCTAGAATCTCTCTCTAATCTTGATAGATCTTGGATTAACAATTGGTATCAGAGCAGAATCTTATATTCAGATTGTGTTTCTGTGATCATATACAAATTTTTGTGAAGATTATCAAGGAAATTTGATTGATTTCTTGAATTTTTTCAAGAAATCTCGTTTTCTTGAGATTTTTTCAAAAATTTTGTGTTTGTGATCGAATTGCTTCAAGTTTGTGATCAGTAGATTCGTCATCAGATTTGGAACGTGATTAAAGAAGGTGTCGAAGGCCAATTTCATTGTTTTGAGGTTCAATTTTGAAGATCTGTGGGTTTTTTTTTGGGTTCGAACTCGAGGTTCTGTTCGATCTACAAGAATTGCAATTCAGACGTTTTCAGTGTTTGTTGTGTGAAGAAAGTACATTCAGACTGCTATTTCGAGCTTATTTGTGAAGTTTCTTGCTGAGATTTTTCAGATTTCAGACGTTTTTTAGATTTTTTGTGAACTTTTCGCAAGATCTGGACTTTTCGCAAGATTCATCGAACTTTCGCAAGATTCATCATCTTTTGAAGATCATCAGAATCTAAGTGTAGCTTTTCGCAACTCAAAGTCTCGCAAACAGTAACTTTTCGCAACTCAAAGTAACGTAAACAGTAACTTTTCGCAACTCAAAGTCACGTAAACAGTAACTTTTCGCAACTCAATGTCACGTAAACAGTAACTTTTCGCAACTGTTGCTTGCGAAAACATTGGCTTTTCGTTTCTTCAGCTTAAGCATACTGGTGGTTTTCGCAACTGTTGCTTGCGAAAACTGACACTTGGTCAATTTTTTTTTTCTGTTCATCTGACCCGACTTTCTGACTTGGTTATTTTCTGGAGTTTTAAAATAAAATAAAATAAAAAGTTTTAAGAGTGAAATTTTTTCTAAAGTGAAATTTTAAGAGCTTTGATGAAGACCGAAGATTCAAGAATGCTAAAGCCTACTGATCGCATTTGTTTAAACCTTGAATCCAAGGGGGAGATTGTTAGTGCAATATGTCTTCAAGGTTTAAATATAGAAAGGTCAAAGTCAAAGTCAATGTATTGAGTTGTATTGTGTTGTTTACACCTTGTAATGTGCTTAGGTATAAATAGCTTTGTTTAGACTATTCTTGTAAGGCTTTTGGACATAACTCTCATATTGTAATACAGAGCCGACATGAATACATTCTAAGCTTTCTCTCTCTACTCTCTCTCTAGAATCTCTCTCTAATCTTGATAGATCTTGGATTAACAACAACAATGATTCAACCTGGTTAGATTGGATCGTTTGATTTGAGCAAATCAATCCGCTCGGATACCAATTGTAGGTTCCCAGATTCAAGTTGTCTCATATAAATAGCATAAAACAGATAGCGGAAGCATAATATAAAGCTATTAAATACGAGTGATTGTGTAAACGATTATGTAACAATGAGAGTATCAATAGTGAACAGTAAATGGTAACAAGATCAAGTGAATAAGCTGCTCGTATATTCATATGCTTGAATAACACCAAGAACACGTTCAAGTGTGTGTATTCTGAAATCTCTCAGGAAAAAAATCGTACAATTATAGTGGTGTGGAATGTAGCAGTGTGTGCTCTCACCAAAGTAAAAAACAATTATTCCAAAATCTTACAAATGTGTGTTCCACTACCCTTCTATATATAGCCTGATTAAGTGAAAGACAGTGTACTATCTAACCCTGAGGTGACACGTGGAAAGCGTGTCTCCGTCTTTTTAGGGCTTACGTGGAAAGTATGGACACGTGTCTAACACTTAGAGATTTCTACGAGACTTAAGCTTCATGGGAGGTCTTCATTCACCAGAGCTCTTACGCCAGAGCTCCGATGATCTTCTGGTTGCATTCTTCGAAGTCTTCTGGCGTATCTCTGGTGGTCTTCTGACTTGTAATATTTTCAATACTTTTACATCTTGTATACTTGGGGCTAACACGGGGGTTTGGTGTACTCTCTAATGGTACAACAACCTTCAGAAGAGTCGCATACGTCGAAGGGCTGAAGCATAATCTTCTGAGCATCAGTCAGCTATGCGACAAGGACTACAATGCATGTTTCACTAAGTCTCTCTAAACGGATACCGTTTGGAAAATGTTTATGTTATAAACATGGACTCGACAACCACTGAGAATTCTTGTTTCTTCTCCAAAGCCTTATCTGATGTCAACTGGATATGGCATAAGAGGCTCTCTCTCATCTCAACTTCAAGACCCTGAACACTCTTTCGGCAAAAGAGTTGGTCACCGGTCTACCTCAACATTCATACGCTAAGGAATCTCTATGTTCAGCGTGTGAGAAAGGGAAATAAACCAAAGCAAGCTTCAAGTCAAAACAAGTTTCCTCAGTGTCATCTCCTCTTCAACTTCTTCACATGGATTTGTTTGGCCCTGTTAACAAACTATCCATCACTGGAAAGAAATATACACTGGTCATAGTTGATGAATTTTCTCGCTACACCTGGGTTATGATCGTTCACCCCTGAAGAACTCATCTCTTTTGTCAAGAAAATGGAACACCTGAACAATATGATCGTTCACTCGATAAAGAGTGATCATGGGACTGAATTCAAAAACCGTTCCCTTGAAAACTTCTTTGAAAGTAAGGGTATTTCTCACAACTTTTCTTCAGTAAGAACAGCGCAACAAAAAGGAGTCGCTGCAAGAAGATATAGAACTATCATCGAAGTTGCTCGTTCAATGCTTAGTGATTCTCATCTACCAACTCAGTTCTGGGCAGAAGCTGTCAACACTGCTTGTTTTACTCAGAACAGGTCGCTGATTGTCAAAAGGTTCAAGAAAACAACCTACAAACTTTTCTATGGGAGAAAGCCTTCAATTAGCTTTCTTCACATCTTTCGATGTCAGTGTTTCAGACTGAACAATAGGGATGCCCTAGGAAAGTTTGATCCCAAGTTGATGATGGAATCTTTCTTGGATACTCTTCAATCTCCAAAGCCTTCAGAGTCTTCAATCGTAGAAGACAAACTGTAGAAGAAAAAATTCACGTCACTTTTCACGAATCCCGTTCAGCGAATTCTAGACCTTCTGCTGATACTGAAGAACTCAATCAATGGATGTTTTCTCATCTTGGGAACTCGGAAAGTACTCCAAATCCTCAGGTCCACATCCCTACCGCTGATGATGATGATCCTACCATCATCCCAAGCATGCAGACAAGTGAAACTGAATCGTCATGGGTTTCAGCTATTCCTCTCAACACTGTGCCTGCTTCTGAACCATGTAACTCAGATATTTCATCTACTTCTCAACAATCAGTGAATGACATAGTGTCTGAACCTCTTCCTCTTTTTCCTGAAATACCTGAAGTTGCTGAAGCCTCTTCTTCAGCTCCTCCAGAAGTTCAAATCGAGTCAGCGAATCATGATCCGGCTCAGCGATGGACTATCAATCACCCCATTGATCAGATTATTGGTGATCCAAACGCTGGTGTTCATACTCGACGAGGTTCAGGTAACATTTGTTTATTTGTTAATTTAATTTCTCTGATTGACCCAAAGAAAACAGATGATGCCCTCAGATATCCAAACTGGGTCAGCGCTATGCAAAAAGTGCTGACAGAATTTGAAAGAAACAAAGTTTGGAAACTCGTTCCAAGACCATCTGACAAGTCAGTGATAGGCACTAAATAGGTCTATCGAAACAAGTTGGATGAACATGGAACTGTAACCCGCAACAAGGCCTGTCTTGTTGCTTAGGGATACAGACAAGAGGAAGGCATAGACTACGACGAAACCTTTGCATCAGTGGCAAGACTTGAAGCTATTAGTCTATTCTTAGCATACGCTGCTCACAGAGACTTCAAAGTATATCAAATGGATGTGAAATCAGCATTCCTTAACGGAAGGCTGAATGAAGAAGTCTATGTGGAACAACCTCCGGGATTCACTGATCCTAAGCATCCAGGTTATGTATATAAACTGGATACGGCACTCTATGGCTTAAAGCAAGCTCCTCGTGCATGGTATGACACTTTCTCCACTTATCTCCATATTGAAAAATTTGAGCGAGGTAAAATCGATAAAACTCAATTTTTCAGGAAAGTGAAAGGTCATATCATTCTTGTTCAAATATATGTCGATGATATTATATTTAGTTCTACTAACCCTGATTTATGTACTCGTTTCATTGAAAGAATGAAAGCTGAATAAAAAATGAGTATGATGGGTGAACTGACATATTTCCTTGGTCTTCAAATCCAGCAGAATGAAAAAGGCACTTTCATTCACCAAGGTAAGTATGTTAAAGATATGCTGAAAAAGTTTGATTTAACTCAAAGCTCAGCTATGAAAACCCCAATGGCACCGCCGCTGACTCTAAACAAGGATCCTTCAGGGAAACCTAATAACGTCACAGCGTGCCGTGGGATGATCGACTCTCTTCTATATCTTACAGCTAGCCATCCTGATATTATGTATGCAACTTGTTTATGTGCACGATATCAATCTGAACCTAAGGAATCTCATTTGATCGATGTAAAGCGTATTTTTTGATACCTTAAGGGTACTCCTAACCTAGGTCTTTGGTATCCCAAAGACTCAGGGTTTGATCTAATCGCCTATTCAGATAGTGATTTTGTAGGATGCAAATGGTTACGAAAAGCACCACAGGAGGCTATCAGCTCCTGGTGGGAAGCTGGTGAGTTGGACAAGTAAAAACCAAAATTCAGTGCCTCGGGAAGCTGTTGTTCTTAGGTCTTATGGATGAGAAATCAACTATTGGACTATGACCGTCAGCTCTCCAAAATTCCAATCTTTTGCGACAGCACTAGTGCCATCGCCATAGCAAACAATCCAGTGCTACACTAAAAAACCAAACACATCGAGATCATGTATCATTTTATCGATGATCATGTGATGAATGGTGATATAGAACTTCATTTTATTCCAACTGACTTTCAGTTAGCTGATATGTTCACCAAACCTCTTGATGAGACAAGATTCAACTTTCTCATCAGCGAGCTTGGAATGCTGAATCTGGAAGAGTAAAATCTTCAGTGGTTAGCATTAGATCAGTGATAAAATGAACTTATATATCCCTATTAATCATCTAATCTCTGAACAAAATTGATTGGATGCTATCAAGGTATGTTCTCTCTATTAAACACTGACATTCACCTCAGCATGCAAGATTTCAAAATAAATTACTTCGCTGAATATCTCTTCCTTTCAGTGACTCTTTTGAAACTCTTAAATCTCACTGATATTTTTACTCAGTGCTTCTTATTTTTTTAAATGTCCCTGAGCTTTTCTAAAACCCTCAGAGACACCTTAAAATATGAAAGGACGCTTGTGACGTCATCACAATGGATAAACCATGGCACGCCTTTTCGTCTTACACGCTCGCCCGTTTCGTTTTCTTGTCCAATAAGATTTAAGGGACGTGTCACGTGTTATCATGAAAAACTTTTCCCGCTCTTAGTTTTTCTCTCTATACTCACACTATATAAACCCTTCGAGTTTATATTTTTACCTTTTACGCGATTCTAATCTCTTAACGCAATAGAACCCTCTTCATTCTCTTGCATTCAGATTATATTATCAAGAACTTGTGTTCATCTTCTTCTACTTCACGAAACAGGTTAACATTTCTTTTATTTTCCATCTTATAAACTTGTTTTTGATCTTATTATTGTTTTTAAAAGATCAAACAAAAGAACTTCTCAAAATGAAATCATTTTATTCATGGTTTTATGCACACAATTTGTTTGCATGTTGTTCTTCAATTTTATAATCAAAATCTTAAACTTGAAACATTTCATACGTCTTTCCAGATCCTTTCTTTAAAAGGAAACTGGTAAAACAAGATTTTTCACTAGTTTTACAACTTCTTTTAAAGCTAGAAAACCTAGTTTACCATTTATGTCGCCAAATGGAAACTGCAAACTCTTTCTAAAAACCCTTATTTTGGAAACTATTCCATTTTAAGAAGTTTTCTTCATCTTCTTCATCTTTGTGTGTTCGAAACAGAAATGGCAACAAATGACAATACCAACGCTGCATCTCCTACAACTTCTGACAAAGCTGAACTTACCAAGGCATCAAACATGCGCCTTTCCCTGGACCAGATCCAGTTCCACTCAAACAACCCCTATGCTTTGCTGGAATTCCCTAAGAAGAAAATGGTCACTCATCTGAATGATGTTGTGAACTTCATTAAAACCTGTCCTCTGGCGACAGCTCTGACTATCAGGCCTCCTGCTCACAAAAACCTCTTAGCTCAGTTCTGGTACACGGCTCATCGTACCCAAATCTCCTCCACCAAAAACCCAAACACGAAGATTGATGTCATCGCCTTTGAGACTGACCTAGGCGAAGCAAAGATCACCCCTGAAGTTATCAGATCCGCCCTGAACCTCCCTTCAAGCTCTAAGGACAACAAGTTCGTCCCTTTCCCTGACCCCAACTCCAATGAAGGAAAGGCTGAAATTATCTCCTTCTTGGATGCAATGAAGTATAACTGGAACAAACGGCGCGACAACCTTCCTGAGAAGAAGATAACCACCGTACTAAAGAGTAAGATTCCCAGCGAGATGAACTTCATCTTTGCTTATCTCATAAGCTGTATGTCAACAAAAACCGGGTCTACTGATCAGGCCTCAAAGACCCAATATGCCATGGGTTACACATTGATGAAAGGCCTGCATGTGGATTGGGCTCGCCTCATCTTTGAAGATCTGATGGAAAGGATTGAACTCCCTAATAGGCCAGCGAACGTTCCATACCCGCGATTCCTCAGTGCCCTATTCATGCATGGGCTGAAAGAAAGGTATCCGGCCGGGGGAGACCTGAGACTTTCTCAGGTTGGCCCTAAGGTGCTCGACTACAAGCCCATCCCTAACGAGGTACGTCTTTCTGAACTCTTACCTCTTCTTCGATCTCCTTCTTCTCTTTCTACAGCTACCTCAACAACATCGGTCAACCTAACCGCTGGTACCTAGGCTGCAACCACCTCCTCTTCTAAAAAGAGGAAACCCTCTGAATCCCCACTTGACATCCATAAGACCAAGAAGACTTCAAAGGAGCAACCCAAGCCTTCCCAGACTGAAGACTCCACGTCGGTCTCATTACAGACGACGATGGAAGATTTCGTGGTACACTCCGCCACATCTGCTAAACCATCCACTTCCATACCAATTTCAGAGCCTCAGTTCACTGAAATTCCGTTGGATACGAACCCCCAATCCTCAGCGCCTTTAAGCACTGTGGAGGCTTTTCTCAGCGGATCCAACACTGAATCTGATACCTACACCCTCTTCACAACCTTTGCTTCTCCTTCTCATTCTTTGGTCTCTTCTACATTCTTTTTCCCCTCTGCATCACCATCAGGTGTCATCCATCTAGATGACAGCTCTGCCGCTGAGCTATATCGATTGATGGACCTGAATAAAGGACCTGAAGACGCTTCCAATCAACGAATGCTGGAAGATGACATGGAACACCTGTAAGGATACCGTGACATCAACACTTTTTCTAACCCGCTTCCATGTAACCTAAACACTCCTCTCTCTGAACCCCCAACTTCTGAACTTTCCTTTTTCACAACTTCTTTTCTGTTACAGGTCCTAATCTAGGGACTATTAGCAACTCCCTCACAGAGCTCGCTACTAAGGTGGATACTCTCACCACCAACATCACCAACAACTCCTCAGCGGTTACAGATGTTGGGGAGACGCTGAAGAAATTGGCCGAAGCTATGAACGACAAAGCTACAACCATTGATGTCTCCACACTTGCCGGCGGTCTATCTTGTGTTGTTGAGGCTCTCACCAATAACTCTACAACCCTCAGCACACTCAACACTACCAACACGGGCCTCTCCTCCAACTTCTCCACTCTGTCCAGCGAAGTCACAACGCTGAAGATAGACGTGTCAAAACTTCAGGGGGAGGTCGCGTCTCTAAAGACTGAGGTGGGCTGTCTCACTCAGGCGGTCGGCTCCTCAAATAATCTGCTATAATAGATTCTCGATCGTCTCAATACTCCCACTATCCTTCTGTCCTACTTTTCTCAGGATGATCGAGAAAAGATGGATATGGCAGTAGACTTTATCGTTCTAGCAATAAACCCACCAACAAGAGCTAAAAACCAATAATCCCGGTCCTGAACCTCGATGGGACCGATTATCTTTTTGAAGAAGAAGAAGAAGAACTGTTCTCCCATCCCAACAGACCTTCCTTGCCCATTAGAAGGACAAGTGATGATGAAACCTCAGTGAGAGCAGCAAGGATCAAGAAGCTGGAAGATCAGCGCATTGTCCCTCCACAACTGAAAATGTTATCAAATACGGAAATCGCTGAGGCTCTCAAAGCTGAAAAACTCCTACCTGAATGAAAGAAGGATGAAAAAAAGAAAAAAATATGCCTTAGAACTCATTCAACGTCCAGTCAAGGATCCTGCCTTGAAGAAGGTTCCTGACTCTATTCAGCGAAAGCTCTGGAACGACGCCAAGAAGATCAGAGAAGAGAAGACCAAGGTCTCTGATTCCACAGTTGCTTGGTGCAAGGAGAAATGTCATTTCCGACACCATGCCTCCAGAATCAAAACAATCAACATCAGGGGAAGAACAACCATTGACATTCCAATAATTGATATTCAGATTATCAGGGAGAATGGTCATAAGGCAATCATCTATACTTCGTGGATTGATCAACTTGGTTTCTCTGAATGATTGGAGATGCGGATAGCCGTTCAACGGTCACGTTCATCTTACAAATACTTTGTCGAGAAAGCTCTGAACAAGCAGATCGACTTGGTAACATCATCCGTTAATATCCCTCCTCCTCCAGTTCAAAATAGAAGGCCTGCTGCAATGAAAAATAAGAAACCCTTAGCTTCAGGTCTTCCTATACGAAATGAAACCGGCATCGAGTTCTCTCGAGAAGCTGTCCTTGGCCCTGATCCTGATCTGTCAACGCTTAATGTCTCCCTACCCCCTGGTAAATATTTTATTCCTGGAAAGCTGGTCAGCGAACCTTATGGCATTTTCTTCATCGACTGCACCGAACGCAAATGCTTTCAATGCATCTCTGAGCTAGCCATCACTCCTATCGAACAACTCAGAGATCTCATCTACTGGTGTGGTTTCAGACAAGACATGATCGGACAGTTCATGAAGCCCTTAATCTACAAAGAAGCCAAGAAAAGAAGGGAACAGGGAGTGAAAGTCCCTGATTGGATGGTCTACGAATCAAATTCTATTGATGTACTTCTTACCAAGAATGAACCTGAATAGCTGATAGGATTCCTTTTGTAATTCTTCTATCTTTTATCAGCTTGTAAGTTTTTGTACTTGTAAATATTAATTCACTGTACTTGTAATTTTTCCACTTCCCCATGTAATCTCTACGAACTTAAGTAAAATTTCAGTGAATGTGCTTTACTCCATCAGTACTTAAAAAGATCCCTGAAAACAGTAAATGTGGCAAGTATTTACGAGTCCTTTTTATCCTCATGTTTTCTTACTTAGCAATTTCCATTATTTCTATGTCATCATCAAATAGGGGAGATTGTTGATCCAAACCCTCATTGATTTGATAATGACTCTGAGAAACACTTAGTGAAAATTGTAAGTAGACAATATGTATTAATGTTTTGTCATCAAAGAAAATATACTAAGTCTGTTTAGTATCATTGATGAAAACATACGCCTTAAATTATGAATTCAGTGAACACTGTTCATCAGTGAGCCCTAAGCATGTTCAGTCTCACTGATGATCATGAATATGTATGTTGTTTACTTATGATCCCTGAAGACAAGATTCACGTCAACCATGTTCTACGCTGAAGTCGAAGATCAAGCCAAAGAACCAGCGACTATGTCTACTAGTGACTTGATGCGGATATCGGCGAAGCCAAGACTTGTCCACTCAACGTGAAGTTTCAAGTAGAAGACTTCAACGAACGCTGAACTTTATCATTCGCTGATAAAGAATCATTCAGCGAACGCTGATCATGAAGCCTCCTCTACAAGAAACTTTTGTCTTATCCCCTTGCATGCCTCCGTACGATTTTTGTCAGAATAGACATCCCTTTTGTCCAGAATCGTACAACCAACTCTGATTCTATATTGTTCATCATGTGGCAACTAGGTTGTCTACTGAAGTCAAATCATGCAACCAACCAGAGGCTGGCACGTGTAAAGGTATATTGACTTGCATTAAATGCATGCAGTATATAAAGGAAACCCTACTTCATTTTTGAAGTTCTCGGCCATTCCTCTTGCTGAACTCTCTGTGTGAAAAAGAATACTCTCCTTAGTGTTCTTGATTTTCTTAATCTCTATTTCTAGTGAAAGAAATCTTAGTGTTCTCATAGTTTGTTTAGATTAGGTTTATTCCTTAATCTTGTTCCGTAACAAACTGTAAGTTGTTTGATATATATCAATAAACAAATTAGAAAGATAAAAATTGTATGTTTGTATTCAACCCCCCTTCTACAAACTTGTATAACCCCTTTGGAACCAACAGTTTCTTTCATTTTTCATTAGTGCTAGACGATAAGGTGCGCATACTTGTTGGTCCCGATGGGGTTCTACAAGTGAAAGTTTGTAGAAGGGGGAGTTGAATACAAACACAAAATTTAAGTTTAAATTTGTTTATTGATTATTGAGATAATCAAAAAAACATAATTTACAGTTTGTTGCAGAAAATAGATAAGGTAACCTAATCTAAACAAACTAAGAAAACACTATGTTTTCTTGCACAAGAAAAGGGAAAGAAGAAGTTTGTAGAAAATAGGTTTTCTACAATGCAATAAAAAAAAAGATTCAAGATCCTTCCTATTTATACCCCATGCATTTAATGTATGGAAGAGGTACTTTACACGTGTCAAATATTCATTGGGTGCATGCTTCTGACTTTTGTCAAATACATGCTCTTGGCCGCATGGAGAACAGTGTAGTTGGCAGAGTGGTTGTACGATTATGGAAAAAAGCAGGTTTGCTTTTGTACCTTCGTACTATTTGTGAAAAAGGATAAGACAAACAAATCTTGAACTACAAGCTTCATGATCAGTGATCGTTGATGTAGTCTTTCTTCAGTGAGGTCTGATGAAAGTCTCTGCTATCGATGAAGCTTTGTTTTTGAGTGGTCGCGCGTTGTAGACTTGTCTTGGTTTCACTGAATACCGCTTCAGATCATGAGTAGACTTGTCTTGTTCATCGGCTTGGTTTTCAATTTTAGCGATGAGTTCTTTTTGGCACGAGACTTGTCTTCAGATATTACACAAATTGTATACATAAGAAATGCTCAGCGATCACTGAACAAACTTAGCTTATGACCGTTGATGGTGAACCACTAATACATACAAATGTTTAATGTAATTTTCACTTAGTATATAAAGGATCATCATCAAATCACTAAGAGAGTTTGGATCAACAATCTCCCCCCATTTGATGATGACAAAGCAACATAAGAAAATTGCTAAGTGTCAAAACATAAGGATAAAGAGGACTCATAAGATACATGTCCCATTTACTGTGTTGGGGATCTTTTATAGTATTGATAAAGTAAAGTATTTCACTTAAACTTTCATTAATTTGTAATAGTTGTAGAAAGGGAATTTGAAAGTTACAAGTACAAGTGAAAGTACAAAACAAGAACTAAAAGTTAAGAACTGATAAATTACAAAGAAGAATTGGGAATCTATCAGCTATAGGTCTTCTTCTTTAATTAAGACTTCGTCCTTCGGTTCTTCAGCTATGATTAGGTAGTCAGGCTATGGTTCTGCTCTTCTTCATCTGGCCTTGAACTCTAAGTAGATATGAGACTTGATAAAAGCACTGAATCTTGTCATCTCACACCAGTAGATGATATTCTTTAAATGGGCAATAGGACATAGATGAATTTCAGAACCTCGTTGAAATCTGACTTGGCCTTCGTGATCATAGAAAATTATTCCATATGGGATGCATAACACTTGACCAGGAGCATAGGGGCGTCCTCTTGGCAGTGAAAGGTCAAGCACTGAAAGGCCAGGTGGGGGACCAAGAATTGCTTCTTCTGAAAATTCGATTCGAGTTTCATTTCGAAAAGAAGGTTCTTCTCTAGAAGTAAATACTCGTTTCTTTGGCGTGTTGGTTTCTGAGGTAGTGGAGGGATTTCTACGATCGCTGAGATTCGATGGAGAAGTTTGTTCAGAAAGTTCTCCACATAAACTTTATACTTGGACTTAGATTTCTGAATGACATCTCTGATTTCCAGCAATTCCTAAAATCCGAAGTTCTCCATCTTTGACATGAACATTGTTTTTGCAGATGTATCTGTTGGAGCTTTATTATTTGTTGTAATCAAGAAGTTAGCTTTATATCTGTATTTTGTTATGCTTTATAGTGAAGTCATGGGCTTGTCATGTACTCACTATAAATAGCTTTCCTTAAGTCATTTTTGTGTAACTTTCCATTTTGACAATCTTGTAACTCTCTAAAGTGATATGGATGACAAGATTGCTTTCTCTCTCTAGAATCTTGATTTTCACTTTCAATATCTCACTAGATTCTGGTTTAACATTTGGTATTAGAGCACAAACGGATTTTTCAGACAGAATTCAGTGACATTTGTTGATGATTTTTGAGATTTTCTTGGATATTTTGAAGAGTTTTCGCAAACACTGTTCATTAGACTTCAGATTCTTCGATTTTGGATTTTTTGAATCGAATTTTGGGTTGTTGGCCTGTGGTTTTCATTCTTGAACACGATTGATTCAGGAAATTTTGGCTAATTCGGATCAGATTAGGAGAATTTTGAAGATTTGTAGGTTTTTGTTCGAAAATATCCATTTTCTGTGATTGGATCGAAAGAACCTAAATTTGGACGAATTACATTTTTGTATTAACTACAAAAGTGTGTGGTTTTGATTTTCGAACAAGTATGTGAAAACCTCATCAAATTTGATCAAATTTTAAAAAGTTATGGCATGAATTCAAGTTTTTTGATAAGTTTTCGCAAGATCTTGAACTTTTCGTAAGTTCATCTTGTTTTTGCAAGATTCATCTAAGTTTTCGCATCAGTTGGGTAAGTGAAGTGAAGTGTTCGCAGAGAAAAGGATACGAAAAGTATGGATTTCTCAAGGAGTTGATTATAAAAAGTCTAGTTTTCGCATATAGAGTAGGTTGCGAAAAGTTGGTTTACTCATCAAGTTTGTTGCGAAAAGTTACTTTACTTGTTTAGTTGGTTGCAAGAAGTTAGGTTTTTGTAAGACTTTGGTTGCGAAAAGTTTTTTTGAAAGTCAGTTGGTTGCAAAAAGTTTGTGTTCATACGAAATGTTTCTAGTTTTTCTTGTAGTGGCATGCGAAAACTTTCACTGTAAAGTTTTCAAAGTGTAAATTTTTACACATTACTGTCTGAACTTCCGGCGATTACGGTCTAGTGTTGAGATAACTCAGTAATCATCTCTAGAGATCTACTCATCATGGGTTCCAAGTCCAAATCACCAGTTCTTCAAGTGGATGAATATCCTCAGTGGAAATAGAGGATGATCCAATTCCTTAATAATCAGAATCGAGACTTGAGGAAATCAATTATAAATGTACCCAATAGACCGTTTATTACTGTTCCTGCTGTTGAATCTACTGCCACATCTCAATATGTTGCTCCAAGAACAGTCTACAAAGAGTATCAATGTTTCAATGAGCAAGACAAGATGTTAATGACTATTGATGAGCAAGCCTTAACCTTTCTAACAATGGCAATTCCAAATGATATCTACAACCGTGTAGATAGTCGGGAATCTGCTAAAGAGATATGGGATGAGTTGGAGAGACATTTAGAAGGTTCACAAAAGTCTCTCAGAACTAAAAGAAATCAAAGCATCAATGCTTATGAAGGCTTTAAAGCAAAGGATGGTGAAACACTTCATGAGTCTTACAACAGATTTAACATCATTCTTAATGATCTGAGGAGAAATGGGATGATAAAGACTGAGTCGGAAATCAATTATAAGTTTGTGAAAAATCTGTTACCGGAATGGAATACTTACTCAGTTCAGCTCCAAATGTCCCAAGGATATGGATGAGGAGAAGTTGAATGACATCTTTAGCATCTTAAATCAACATGAGGATAAAGTCAAAGATCTGAAAGATAAGCATAAGAACATGGAAGAGTCATTGGCACTGATTACTGAACACAAGAAGAGCGGGGTGGTGAAGCAAAAAGCATTGATTTCTAATATGAACAAGTATGAAAATAGTTCTGATGAGGAAGAAGAGGGTTCTAGTGATGAACTTACGGAATTTGCTGAAAAGTTAGCTTTACTGACAAATCGATTCAACAAAAGATTTGGTAAAAAGAAGTTTTATCCAAAGACCAAATCTGATTCTTATAAAGCTGACAAGTATAAGAAGTTTGAAAAGAGGAGAGAGGAGAAAGAGGAGAAAGATAAAGAGAAAGAATAGAGGAAAGATAAAGAAGAGAGGAAAGAGAAAGATGACCGAAATTGCTTCAACTGTGGAAAGTCGGGACATTTTGCTAGAGACTGTAAAATAAAAAATGTAAAGAATTATGACTACTACCAGAAGAAGGCTCAACTTGTTAAAGCAAAGGACAGTGGAAAAGCTATGTCAGCCGAAGAGGAGATATAGTTAGAGGACTCATCGGATGAGGAAGAGGCACACTTCACAGAAGTGAAATACAGTCTGATGGAAAATATTGATGAAGATGACCAGGGTTCCGAGGTACAATCTCTTTCTGATACTTCTGATTATGATGAACATTCTGAAAATTCCGAAAGTGAAGAAATGCTTATCCTGATATCGGAACTCAACATTATGAAAAAGGAATTTGATAAAATGCAAAAGAATTTTAATGTTGAGAAAAATTTCTTATTAAAATATCAAGATGAAGCACTTCTTTACAAATGCTTGGCGGAAGATAGAGAAAAGGAAAAAGAAGCGCTTAAAATTAAAAATCAAGTACTTGAGGTTAAAGTTTCTGATTTAAAAAAGGAATTGAGTGTTATAAGTGATGAGAATATTGATTTGAATTTTAAATTTAAAGTTGTTTTCGAGGAAAGGACTGAAGCTTATGCAAATATTAAAGAGTTAGAAGATTTAAATATCAAAAGAGATCAAACCGAACAAACTTTAAAATTATTAACAAGTAACCCAAAAGATACACGATTTTATAATCCTAAAATGGGTCTTGGACTTTCTGATGTTGAGGTTTTATAGAAAGCACCCGAGAATTTATACAATCTTGATAAATTGGGTGAAGGCTTAAATGAAAATATTTCAAAAGAAATACCTCCAATTTCAAAAGTTTTCACAAAACTTGAAAGTAGGTCACCTTCTGTTTCTAAAGAGGATTAAGAGAAATAAGAGAAAGGTTCTGAAGAAAAACCAAGATTTAGTACAACGAAAATTCAAATACGATGAATTAAATTCTAGTTATAAGTCCAAAAAGACTGAACTTGCTGAATTTAATTTTGTTAACACCAGATCTATTAGGTAATCATCATCATATTCATTGATCTTGAGAAAATATAGATATTACAAATAAGCTTCCTTCTCTAATCACTTGCTTCTAATGACTTGCTTAACAACAAAGCCAAATTAATCCTATTTATACCTAGGATTACAAAGCATTAACTAATTACATTGACTTTTACTTGTACTTTGACTTAACACTATTTGACTATTATAAGACTTTTACAATAAATCTTGAATACAATTTTAATTGTAAACACCAGATCTATTAGGTAATCATGAAGTCATCCATTAATCTTGAGAATTCTAGATATTACATAAGAATGAAGCTTTCTCTCTAGAAACTCTCTCTCTAGAATATTACAATAAGCTCTCTAATTACTTTCTAATGACTTGCTTACAAACTAAGCTTTACAAAACCTATTTATACTTCCTAATTGTAAGGCTTTAAACACTAAAGCTAGTTTGACTTTACATGACTTTGACTACTTTGACTTTTACTTTGACTTTACAATGTTTAACCATTACAATACTTTTACAATAAGTCTTGAATACAATAATGCTCTAACAAATTTGTTATTTTCAAATGAATCTAAAATTTATGATTTGAAATGTGATAATAAAGAGCCTGGCTCGATCAAATCTGAATCTTCTGAGGAATTAAAGAATGAAATACTTAAAGAATATGTAAAAGAAGTGTTTGTTCAGGAGATCATTTCAGAATTTCATGATCTTGATTATGCTTTACTAAAGATTGTTGAATTAGAAAAATAAATTTCTGATTTAAATATGTACATTGAAGAATTAGAAAATGAAAATGAGAACATTGGGATCGAATTGGATCATAATAAGAAAGTTAATCTTCATTTTAAAATTTAGATTAGACGTCTTGAATCCCAACTGTTTGAAGTTTTAAAATCTAAGGATTCAAGTCAGATAAAAATTGTTGTTCAAAAGAATGCGAATCAAAAGATCAAGTTAAATCTTTTTGTGTAATTGATGCAAAATCTAAAAGTCCTTCTGAAGAAAACAATGTTGAATCTAACAAATCAATTTCTATAAACAAGTCAACATTTGTGTGTTTTGAAAACTCCTTGTTTGAATCATTTTCTGACACAAATGAAAAAGAATAAATTGTTTATGAAAAAGGGGAATCATCAGGTACTAAATCTGTTTTTTGCTCAAACGATTCTCCAAATTCCAAATGTTCTAACACTCTTTCCTCATTTATTTCAGAAGTGGATGACCAAGAGTTCTTGGATTTGAAGAAGCAATGTGATTCTAACAAATATAGAAAGCTCAATAGTGACGAATGTATTCAATTCAATAAATCAAATTGTACTCATTCTTGTAATGTTTACAAAGGTAGTGTCAATAAAACAACCGAAATTTCAGATTCTAAGTTGTTGACACAAGCCAAACGTCGAATACATTGTGCTCAGTGTTGGGATAACTATTTTTCGCTAAATCGAAAAACCTCTAAAAATAAAAAGAAGAAAAGCGTTAATACTTCCAATTCTTTTTCAAAATCTTCGGCTGATCACTCGGCAAGAATGTTTGGTTTTGGTTTGAATAAAAAGTCAAAGAAAAAGGAAATTAAACCAATTGATGTGAACTTGGTTTGGAAATGGATTCCAAAAGATCAAATAAAAACACCGACTTCACAAAAAGAGCTAAGCTTTAAAGGCAAAATTCATGGTTCTTTGACTGATTTAAAGAAGCTAATTCGTACTAACAAATAAGGACCCATACTGATATGGGTACCTAAGTTGAGATAATTTGTATTTCAGGACTGTCATGTATGGGTCATAGATTCCGGTGCTTCTATACACATGACAGGGTACAAACACCTATGGAACGATTTTATTGTACATCCTGGAGGAACAGTCGGATTTGGCAACAATACGAAAGGTTACATCATAGGTCATGGAACATTGAAGAATGATACGATATCAATTGAAAAGGTTCTGTATGTTGTGGGGCTTGGTCATAATCTGTTCAGCATCAGCCAATTTTGCGACAAAGATTGTGATGTAAATTTTAACAAGCGGTTTTGTCGTATTTTGGATCCATCTGGCTCAGAAATTTTCAAGGCAAATAGATGTGGAGACCTCTACATAACAAACTTTCCGACTCTAGTAGCGTCTAAGCAGGTTTGCTTAGTTTCAAAGGCTTCGATACAAGAATGTTGGTTGTGGCATCGGAGGCTATCCCATCAGAATTTTCGAGACATTAATAAGTTGAGATGCAATGGATTGGTTCTAGGTCTTCCTGACTTGAAGATCGACAAGGTTTCTGTATGCCCAGCTTATGAAATGGGCAAGATGAAACATACTTCTCATAAGTCAAAGACTCAATCTAACTGCAACAATTGCTTAGAACTAATTCACATGGATGTTTGCGGCCCGATGAGAACTCAGTCAATGCGAGGAAAAAAGTATATTCTCGTTATGGTTGATGAGTACTCAAGATACACTTGGTTGGAATTTCTTCGCTTAAAGTCAGAAGCGCCAGAGTTAATTATAAAGTTCATCAAGAACATACAAGTCCTTCTATAATGTCCTGTGCAAAAGATAAGGAGTGATAATGGCACGGAATTCAAAAATGTGACTCTTCAATCGTTTCTCGATTTCGTCGGTATATCCTATAATTTTTTGGCACCAATGACTCCACAACAAAACGGAGTGGTTGAACGCAAAAACAGAATGCTTGTGGAGGCGGGTCGTACGATGTTGACGTATTTTGGACTTCCACCAAGTCTATGGGCTGAAGCGGTTTCTACGGCTTGTTTTACGCAAAATAGGACTATCATTAATAAGCGAATAAATAAAACTGCTTATGAAATCAATAACAACCGGAAACCTAATGTTAAATTTCTTCGTGTGTTTGGATGCAGGTGTTATGTGCTGAAAGATAGAGAAACTCTCACAAAATTCCAAGCAAAATCTGATGAAGGAGTCTTTATCGGATATTCCTTGACTTCCAGAGCGTAGATAATTTATAACTAAAGAACGAGATCAGTCATTGAGAGTATAAACATAACTTTTGATGAGAACGCCGTATTGACTTCTGGACAAAGCAGTTCAGGACTCACACCTTAACCGGAAGTTTCTACTCAACAAGGAGTAGAACATGTGCCAAAACAATCTAATAATTCTGAATTTTCTAAGAATATTAGTAATTCAGAACTTGATTTGCTATTCTTTGATGCTTTTATGGATATATGTGCAGATATGGAACCACCATCTATGTCCATAAATGCAAACACACAACAGACCAGTGCTGAAATGTCTGGCCCTACTAAAGAGGTTGGTGCTA
The DNA here is from genome assembly GCA_033807775.1 of Saussurea involucrata. Lineage (NCBI taxonomy): Eukaryota > Viridiplantae > Streptophyta > Magnoliopsida > Asterales > Asteraceae > Saussurea > Saussurea involucrata. The sequence goes on along the minus strand of CM066327.1, from coordinate 76,617,142 downwards.
CAACATCAAGTGCTACAGACGTGAATCCAGATGAATCTACACCGATTAAAGTTTCTGAACAAGTGACTTAACAAGACGATCTGGTTTCAGTAAACTCAACCTCTGACGATTCTACGCCTGAACTACAAGCACCCAAAGTTGAATTGCATGTACCAACTACTATACCTTCAGCTGAGTCAACTAAAGATATCACCGCAGTTATGGTTGAAAATGATGCTTCAAATACTCGAGTTGACGTTCAAACTCTCCCGAGTACCTTAAAATGGACAAAGGCACATCAATGCACATCCTCCCGCAAATATTATCGACGATATCAAAGATGGAGTCAAAACGAGATCTGCTACATCAAACGAATGTTTGTATGTAAATTTTCTAAGTTGTATAGAACCGAAGAAAGCTTCTGAAGCATTGCAAGACCCGGACTGGATCAATGCCATGCAAGAGGAGTTGAATGAGTTCAAAAGAAATGAAGTTTGGCGTTTGGTGAAGCGACCTAAAGACAAGACCATTGTTGGAACTAAATGGGTCTTTAAGAACAAAAAGGACGAAGCAGGGATCATTGTTAGAAATAAAGTACGACTGGTAGCAAAAGGTTATAATCAATAAGAGGGAATTGATTATGATGAAACCTACTGTTGGTCCCGGAAGGGTTATACGAGTTTGTAGAAGGGGGTTGAATACAAACACACGATTTTTACTTTTCTAAATTGTTTATTGATATGTATCAAACAGTTTACAACTTGTTGCGGAAGAAGATTAAGGAATAAACCTAATCTAAACAAGCTATTAGAATCACTAAGATTTCTTGCACTAGAAATAAGATAGAGAGAAAATAAGAATATTAAAGAGAAATATTCTAACACACAGTTTCTGCAAGGAGAAGGAATGGCCGAAGGTGTTCATGAGATAAACTAGGGTTTCCTTTATATACTACATGCATTTAATGCATAACAGTACAACTTTACACGTGGCATCCGCTGGTTGGGTGCATGGTTTGACCTTGGTAGACAACCTAGTAGCCGCATGATGAATAGTGTAGAATCAGAGTTGGTTGTACGATTCTGGACAAAAGGATGTCCGTTCTGACAGATCGTACGGAGACGTGCAAGGGGATAAGACAAAAGTAACTTGTAGAGGAAACTTCATGATCAGCGTTCGCTGAATAAATCTTTATCAGCGAGTGATAAAGTTCAGCGTTCGCTGAAGTCTTCTACTTGAAACTTCATGTTTAGTGGACAGGTCTTGGCTTCGCTGATATCCGCATCAGTTCATTAGTAGACTTGTCGCTGGTTCTTTATCTTGATCTTCGATTTCAGCGTGGAACATAGTTGACGTGAAACTTGTCTTCAGGGATCATAAGTAAACAACAAATTTTATCAGCGATCATCAGTGAGGCTGAACAGACTCAGGGCTCACTGATGAACAGTGTTCGCTGAATGTATAATCTAAAGCGTATGTTTTCATCAGCGATACTAAACAGACTTAGTATATTTTCTTTGATGACAAAACATTAATACATATTGTCTACTTACAATTTTCACTAAGTGTTTCTCATAGAGTCATTATCAAATCACTGAGGGTTTGGATCAACAATCTCCCCCTATTTGATTATGACATAGCAATAAAAGAAAATTGTTAAATAGGAAAACATAAGGATAAAAAGAACTCATAAAATATTTGTCCCATTTACTGTTTTCGGGGATCTTTTAAGTATTGATGGAGTAAAGTACATTTGCTGAAATTTTTCTTTAAACTTCGTACAAGTTACAGAGGGAAGTGGAAAAATTACAAGTACATCAAATAAAATTACAAGTACAAAAGATACAGTTGATAAAATGAAGAAGAATTTACAAGGGAATTCTATCAACTATTCAGGTTCATCCTTGATAAGAAGTTCATCAAGGGTCTTTGTGGTGGGGATCATCCAATCAGGGACATTTTCTCCAAGATCCCGTCTTCGCTTTGCTTCTGTAAAGATCAGGGGCTTCATGAAGTGTCTGAGAAGATCATCTCTGAATCCGCACCAATAGACGAGATCTCTGAGCTGTTCGATAGGGGAAATGCATAGCTCAGAGACGCGTTGAAAGCATTCTCGTCCATCGTAGTCTCTGAAGAAGATACTATAAGGATCACTTAAGACTTTTCCAGGGACAAAGCATTCACCAGGGGGCAAGGAGATGTCGAGAGTTGAGAGATCAGGTTCAGGACCAATAACTTCTTCGTGTGAAAAGCCAATTCCGGTTTCATTTCTGATAGGAGGACCTGAGTCTGAAGGTATTATCTTTTTCTTTGCAGAGGCCCTTCTTCGTTGAACTGGAGCAGGAGGAGGAGGAGGAGGAATATCTATAGCAGATGTAACCAAGTCGATTTGCTTATTCAAAATTTTCTCAACATGGTCTTTAAGTGTTGAGCGAGATCGCTGAATGGCTATTCTCATCTCCAACCACTCAGAGAAATCGTAATTGATGATCGTTAAAGCGTAGATGGTTTCCTTACGACCTTTTTCTCTGAATATGTCGACGTCTACAACTGGAACGTTTATAGACATTCTTCCCCTGATGATCACCTTGTTGATTTTGGAGGCCTGATATCGGTAGTGCAGTCTTTCTTTGCACCATTCCAAGGTAGATTCAGATACATTGGTCTTCTTTTCGATGATCTTTGTGGCTTCCTTCCATAATTGACGTTGAACAGCGATGGGAGTCTTCTTCAGTGCAGGATCTTCCACCGATCGTTGAGCGAGCTCAATAGCATAAGCATTGTCTCTTTCTTCAGCTCTCTTTCGATCGGCGAGTTGTTCTTCAGCTTTGAGGTGTTCAGCGGCTTCTTTTCTTGTTATTTTGAATCGAGGGGTACGGATGATTTGCTGATCCTCAAGCTGTTTGATCATTGCTTCTCTCCTTTTCAGTTCTTCTTCACTTAGCTTTTGAGGAGCCAAGGATGGTCTTTTCTTATGAGAGAGCAGTTCTTCTTCTAGTTCATCAGTCTCAGCGAAGTCTAAGACCGGGATTATTTCATCAGCGCTCGGGGCTAGGATTGTTGGAGTTGCAGTTGCTGGAGGAGCTTCAGCTTGAGCCTCAAGCATGGGAGAGGACTAGCTGAAACATAACGATCGTTTAAGTAAGATCATTTGGGAAACGAGATAGAGAAAGAATGAGGTTTAAGTGTATAGAGGTTTTGTGGAGAGGAGAACTGAGGCTGAGAAGGGATAGAGGAGGGATGCAGTGTAAGGGAAGAAAATATATTGTACCTGACAAACTGGCTTTCTTTGAAGGATAGTCAGATTGCCTCTGCAGCGATGCCTTTATTTTTGCCTTTATCGGCTTCAGTTGCTGCAGGCTTTTTGGTGTTCCCCTCCCCTGATGATTCTGTAATAATTATCCCTTTAAGAGCAGGGGTCCTTTTGGTTGGCTGGAAGGAGATGATGGTTCATCATCATCAAGATGGTTCATCATCATAAAGATCGAGATCTACGTCTTCTTCTTCTTCTTCTTCTTCTTCTTCTGCTTCTTCATCAGAAGGGACAAGAACTTCAGCATCTTCCAGTTCTTCATCGAGTTGCTCCCCCTCAGATTCATCGTTGTGTTGGGAGAACTCGGTTCCCTCAGGGTTTTCAACTCCCTGAGGTTTTTCAGCAGAAGATTATTTTTCAGCACTTTTCTCCCCCTCAGCGTTATGGGGAAGATCTTCTTGACTCTTCCCCCCTCTTCCACATGACGGATGGGGGAGGCAATGGCAATAGCAGCATCATCAGCATGCTTTGGGTCACTGTCTTCTAGGCCAGTGATCCCAATGCATGTTTCCACCCTTGCTATTCTGTCTTCCAGGCCAGAAATAGCCGAGTTGATCTTTTCATGATTTTCCCTATCCACCTGAGTAAAATGCGAGGGAGGACAAATTGGAGCGTTCAGGTGATCTAGGATTTTCTGCAGGAGATTTGTCGCAGTGCTCACTTATGTCTTTAAAGTATACACCTCTCCCTGAAGATTTCCAACCACTGTCGTCAACGATGTGACTTCGTTGGACAGGGTGGTGAAGTTGTTGGAGAGGGTGCTGTTGGTAGAGTTCATGGCAGTGAGGGAGGTGGAGTTGTCAGCGAGAGCCTGAGCAACATTGGAAAGACTACCTTCCACCTTTTCCAGATCAGCATTGGATGCTTTGCCTTTCACCTCGTTGGTGAGCGTCTTGAGAGCCTCTCCATCGTTTGTAACCACTGAAGAGTTTCAGGAGAGTGTTGTGGTGAGAGATTCCACTTTGGTAGACAAATCCTTGAGCGAAGTGTTGATGTCGCCCAAATTAGGACATGTAGAAGATAAAAACTTATGAACAAAGGAAAGCTCAAAAGTTGGGGATTTTGATAGAGGAGTGTTTAGGGTGTTATGTATACCTACGGGTTGGTTGACGAAGTCATCAAAGTTTCGATAACCTGTGTATTTTTTGTAGTCGTCTTCTAGAGATGCACGCGTAGAGGTGCCCGCAGGTCCTATGATCTGATCCATCATCTATTGTAGATCTTCAGCAGATGTATCACTTATGTTAGTGATAAAATCAGGTTGAATAGAAGTTCTAGGGTTAAAGTGTTATTATTCATTTTAAGCCTTATAATGTAATGGGCCATATGCTTGCTTGTTAAGGGCCTATGGTATTTAAAGCTTTGATAGTTTAGAATTAGAGGGAATCGTCATTATTCATCTAAACACTTACATTGTAATTCTCTCTATTATTCAAAGTGAATTGGATGACCAGTTGAAATCATTCTGACTTGTTTTCTACTTATTGATTTCTACTGTTATAGGCACTAATCTGGAACTCACAATTGATATCAGAGCATACGGATGATTCGATTCAAATTGACAAAAAGGTTTATGTTAAGAATTCTGTTTAGTGTTCGACTGTGTTCTTGAGTTCATTAATCCATATTTTGATTCGACTGAAATTGCTTCTTTTCGTTTATTGCATACTGTTACCATCATCTTTATTAGCGATTCTGCAATTTTTCTCGTTCCAATTCGATCATCTGAGTGGTGTTTTTAAGTAAAATCAAGTTTGTGGTTTTTTTGGTTCTTTTCATTTCAAAAATCTAAACTTTTCTTCAAAATCGTGGTATTTTGCTTAATTATCGATTTGGGTATTATTATTTTGCTGTTTTTGGAAGGTTTCTAACTTTTCAGGAAGATTCCCATCAACCCTAATCGAATTCCCATCGAATTGGAAACCACAGCCGCAGTGTCCGGACACCACAGTCGTACTATCCGGATACTTGCATCACTTTCTGGAACATCGCTTAATCTTTCTGGGTAAGTTCTCTATTCCGAATCATTCCAGATACAATTGATCTGGTAACCTAAAGTTTTCGGTAAACTCATTTACCCGGACAACTCAAAGTTTTCGGTTAATTGTTCCTTTCCGGACACTACTATCCGGTAAGTCCTTCTTCCAGAAAGCATAGTCATTCGGAAACCCCTTTCATTCGGTAACTATCATTTATCCGGTAAGTTTTGTTTTATCATATCTCATTCGAAAACCTATCTCGTCAGGTAAGTTTTGTTTTCATAATTTATACGGTAACCTTAGATCCTCCGGTAACTTCCTGTTATCCGGAAACCTAAGTTTATCCGGACACTTCTGAACTTATCCGGACACTTCTGCTAATTTGAACATTATCACACACATCTGATCCGGACACATCCAGATCAGACACTCTTCATCCGGATTCCTATCCGGTAAGTTCTGATTAGCTAGTTTCATACCTGTTTAGCCTAGATCACTCTTAGAACCTACGTTAGGACATCACTCTTAGTGCCTTGCGTTAGGAAACCACTTTGAATCGAACAATCGTCTGACGATCACCTTAGTGCAATCAACGACGATGTCTTCATGAGATGCTCTCGCTGTCGGCACCGACTCCAAACCGCCAACCCTCTACCAGGGAGAGTACAGCCAATGGCGGGATAGATTTATTATCTTCATCGAGTCGAAAGATAATTTCGAGTACATCTGGCATGCTCTATCCGATGGTCCATAACCTAAACCCATGAAGCCTATAGCAGCAACAGAAGCAGGTGCACAAGCTCAGTATGTACCGAAGCCATACTTGGAGATGACCGAGATCGAAAAGGGCAGGCATGGTCGTGAAAAGCATGCCAAGAGGTATCTAGTCCAGGCTCTACCGAATCCAATCTACACAGCCATAGATAGCTACAAGGACACAACTAAGGGCATGTGCGATCAGGTAGAGAAAATGATGAGTGAAAGCAGTGTCGGCAACCAACTGAAGATCAATAGCTGCATAACCAAGTTTTATGGTTTCAAGCAGCGCGCCGGCGAATCACTCACCCAGGCTTATGAACGTTTATGCCTCTTTCTGAATGAGCTCTCCAATAACAAAATCACTCGTTCTAATACGGAGAATGCACTCAAGTTCTTGAACAATCTACTTCTTGAATGGAAAGTGTTTGCTTTTCACGTCAAACACAATCAATTAATGGAGAGTGTTCCAATACACGAACTCTATGAGATGCTTCTCCAGGACGAAGATGAAGTGATGGAAATTCTGAGCGAAAAGAAGTCTGCATCCAAGACACGTGCCGATCCACTTGCTCTTATGTCTTCAAAACGAGGCAAATCTTCTGGCCGTCGTTCCAAACGTGCCCAAGAGCCATGCGAGTCTGAGCCAGAATCTGAGGAAGAAGAGAATAGCGATTCTGATCCCGAACTAACAACTGTGAAGAAAGCAATGGCTCTACTCTCCAGATCCTTCCAACAACAGAAGTTCTACAAGAAGCCCACATCAAATAATCAGCGCTACTCCACTTCCTCCAACAAGCGCCATGACTATCAGGATAAATACGAAGGCAAGAGGAAGGTAGATGAGCACAAACAGCCTGATAAGAAAGAAAAGACTGAGAAAGATGACCGCAAGCCTGAAACGAAAAAGAAAGACGAACCCGTTACATGCTACAACTGCGAGAAGCTAGGTCATTTTGCGAAGGATTGTAGGAAGCCTGTAGTAAAGAACTCACACTACTACAAGGCAAAGCTCGCACTGTCAGAACAAAAGGAAGCGAGCGAAGCTCTATTTGTTGAAGATGACCACTGGCTAGGTCGTTCTGATTGTGAAAGTGAATCTAAAGACGCCAACGCTTTCATGGGCTACCATTCTCCTCCAGAAGAACATGCAAAGTTGTGCCAGATGTGATCCTATCCATCAAGGCTTAGCCAAATAGATTGAATATATTGCTACACGAACAGATTCCTATAAGGCCACCATTAATGAACAACTGCTTGAGATTAAACCACTAACTAAAAAGCTAGATGTTCAAAAGCAAATAATTGAAAAGTATAAGTCCGAAAATGCTACTTTAAAAGAAAATTGTACAAATCTCGCAATAGCACCTAAGGACTTAAGGACCAAAATATCTGATCTGAATTCACAGCTGGACCAGTGTAAGAATGAGAACACGGAGATTGTTTATCAATGCTCTTCTCTTAAAATTCAGCATAAAGAAATGGTTTCCAAAATAACTGATCTTTAAACCAAACTACACAAAAGGGGCCAAACGGATCAGACCATTCACATGAATAAACCCAAGGAATTCACATATTTCAACAAGGAATGGGGAATTGGATACGATAACCCACAGTACTTGAAAAAGGGTATATTCAAAACACCAACATTATATGACTTTGGTTGTCTCGATCTGGACAAACATTATCCTATATATAAGATACGATGGACTGGTGATAAACCTAGAATCTAGCAATCAAATGTAGAGAGAGAATCTAGAGTGCAAACTTGTCATCCATATATTGATCAATGATTACATATGACAAATGCTACAAGTGTTACAAGTGTTATGGAATTAACAAAGGAGTCTTCTTTATATAGTAGGGCCATGACATGTCCATGCCTCTACTAAGAAGAACAATACAAGATATTAATACTGTCTTGATAGCTACAATAATGCCCTAACAATCTCCCCCTTAGCTATCAAGCCAGAAAGGGTCTTCTTCTTCTTCGAAACCCAAGATGCGTTTCAATTCTTCACATAGCCATCCTGAAATTCAATCTTTCATCTATCTCTTCAATGGCTCTTGACAAAACTCTTCTAGGTCTTGAAGACATCCAAGTAACTTTTCGTTCAGCATCATGTCTTTTGAGCTTTTCTATCAACAGAAGTCTTACAATCTTGAGCGTACCGTCAGAATACTTTTCCAACTCATTAAACCGAATGAATGTCTTATTTCCACCACCTCTGAACACAACACCAAACTCTGGTTCTCCAATCACAGCAAATAGTGCCATCTTCATTAATCCAGGAAAATCTTGATTAGGCCTCAACAAGTTAACTCTTGGTTGATAACTCTCCACGGCCATTTGTAAATCATGACACTGTGTGAACAAGACGCGTCTTCTCAAAAACCTTTTGATGGCATTCAATGTAAGAGTCACATTTTCCCTTTTGATCTGAAGATCTCTGAAATGATGATACATGAACTCAAAATCTTCCATCGTTAGGTGACAAAAATCAGCTTCAGAGAATCTGTAATCCCTACAATCCTGCCTCTGAACAACAAACTCTGGATACCACATTTTGTAATATAATCTGGCAGTTACCTCCTTTATAGTCACAATCAACTTCTTGCTCCTCGCCTCTCTTTTCTTTTGGCACTTGTCTCTCAGAAAATACATATACACGAACTTGTATTCGGCTGTCTGATCAATAATTCCCAACACGGCGTAGGGATTCAAACTTATGATTCTGTGCACAAACAGTCTTCTTTCAGACTCTTCCAAGAATGGTGTTCTCAAATACAAAGTTCTTTCACGTTGTTCAAGTTCAGACAATTTTCTGCTCCGTGAGGATGATGGACCAGGTTGATCAGCTGTATTGGAAGGACCAGCTTCGTCATGAGTAGGAATGACAGGTGGTACTACAGGTATAGAAGATGGAGGTTTAGTATCTTCAGGTTTTGGTTCTTTTATAAATGGATCATGAAAAGATTGTGATTCATGTTGAATGGGAATGGATTCAGAAGTTGGAATTGGTTCAGATATTGGTGTAGTGGTTTGAGTTGAACTGGGTTGGTTTAGGTTAAAAGATAAAGTTATAACATCAGATTGAACGGGTATAAAGGTACTTGAAATATGTTCAGGTGAATGTATAGGACTTACGGTTATTTCTTCAGGAGTTTGTGGTCCATAAATTTCAGTTAGTATGTCTACCTCCTCTTGTGTGAACCCAACACCTTGATCCTCTGGTTCATAAGTAAGCAGTGCGAACGGTTCTGCTTCCTCCTTTACATTCCAATACTGATCATATTTTCTTGCCAGATCATCACCTTCATCACCAGAACTGATTTCAATTAATTCAACAGATTCCATAAACCTGTCTACCACTTCCCTTATCTCCTCCTCATTTACCTCAGGCTTTTCAACTGTCGGTTCTGTATTCTGATCAACATATAATACGATCTGTTTTCCGCTTTCATCACCCATAGCTCAAGATTCAAACATTTCAGAAATTTCAGCAACAGTTGGATTCTTCTTTTGGCCTTGTGAATTTTCAGACTCAGCCCTTCTTTTCTTACTCATCTCCCCCTCATGATCATGATCATCGGGATCCTGATCATGCTTTCGTTTCAAACCATGGGCTTGAGTCTTGCAACTCTGATTCAGTAATGCTTTCAACTCATCTAAGGACTGCTTCATATCATTCAAAGATTGTACAACTGTTGACTTGAAAGAAGTAAATTCTGTGGATAAGGTTTGCAACTCCGTGGATGTAGCTGTAGGTGTAGGTGGAGGTGGTGGTGGTGGTGGAGGTGGTGTAGATTGGATGTTCTGTAGTAGCGATAATAGAGTTTTACTTTGTTGATCTTCAGGACTAATGGACATCAGCTTAGCATAAAACATATCTCTTAACTCATCAATACTTTGATCAACTGGAGGTTATTGAACTGGAGGAGGCTGAGTTATACGAGGCGGAGCCAAATAAATTTCTGGTCGTGAACGTACAACGGGCTCTTCAATTTCCGGCCCTTTTCCTTTCAATAAAGTTTTCACCCCTTGTAACTCTCGTATGAATGTTTCCTTAACAGCCTTTAGGGCGCCGTCAAGAGTTTCCCTTGTCGCGAAGACAGGTAAAGTAACACCGGCACCACTTAGGTTCGCCGTTGTCACAACAGTTGTTTCAACTGTATGACCTACGCTCAGTGTTGGCATAGTGTTAGCACTGGTAGGATTTCCACTCTGTCCTTGTAGTCCTGTGAGAGGATCTACTCTGAGTGTTCCGGATGGGTCACGAAGACTCGCATCAGTTGTTCCAGAAAGTGTCCTATTCAAAGAATCAAAATTTTTAGCAATAGGCACTAGACGCTCAACATGTGCAGAAATGAAGGTCGAGGACCGGGGAGGAGGTCGCTCTGTTTCAATACCCGAAATCTCCAAGTGAGATCCGGATAGATTATGTGCTAAAGCCCCGTGAGAAGATGAGACAGCTTCTTGTTGAGAAGAAGCTGAATGGCTGGTTGAGGTGTGCAATTGCGTTACTGGGCGAGTAACGTCTTTTTCAACACCTGATCCCAACAAATGAGATCCGGTGGTGGATGTGGCTGCCCTTCTGGTATAGAAATGTTTGGTAGCTTTCACACTCTCCATATTTTTTTCTTCATTTTCTCTCGCAGACTCACATATATTTTCAACTAATTCTCCCTCGGTTCTTCTTATACCTCCCATTCCTTCACTAACTTGAGAAGACATCAATGGCATGTCATCAAAGTTGAGCTCTTCCACATCAATATTAGCTGACAAATTCATTTTTGGAAACACTAGAATATCAGCAACATCACCAAACATATTTTCTGCATCAACACCATCATTTCCATCATTGCCATCATTATCATCATCAGAATCTCCATCATTTTGTTCCTCCGCGGGATCAGACGCGTTGTCAGACTCTGTACTATCATCAGAATACTCAACTAAAGGAGCATCCCTAATGTGTTTAGGAACTACTTCTTCAGAATCGTCTTGTACAAGGTCATCTATATGTGTGTCCTCAGACGATGACCCTGCATCTTCAAGTACAGGTGACTGACCCCCACCAGTTCCCCTCTCGGTATTTTCCCTCGACTCTCCCCGTTCAGTAGCCCTTGCATCCTGAACCCTCACAGACTCCTCTCGCCTATGGGTTGAGTCTTGGGTAGGTCCCTCCGGTGCTGGCCGGACCATAGACTCTCTATAATCAATGATACACTCAGCGTCCTGATCCGCGTATGAAAGGAACCCTTCCGGTAATGGCATTTCATAGTCATATTTCCTCTTTGGTAGTTGAATGAACTGCATTGGTTTCTCGGGCACAGAAGGATGATTTACTCTTCGTGGAATTTCTCGGTTAGAACGAAGCATACTCTGAATGATGATTTGAGGAAACCTCATGTATGGAATGTAAGGCTTTCCCTTGTTTTGACGACGTAGCTCGATCTTTTCGTTCCGTTCATGCCAGAAGATGGCTGCATAATCTACGTGAAGATCATACACCACCGTATGAAACAACTTCAGAAATCCGATACTGGCACTGTCAGTTTCCGAATGTTTGGCAGTTAAGCACCGGTTGAGAATTGAAAAGATTGTATAGTACAAAGGTGGTAGATGCGCCTTATTAAAACCCGTTACTCGTGTTAAATTATCGGTATATCCCATTGCGCGTATGCCTTCAAACACTTCCTCCTCAGATGGATAATCGTCGAATTCAGTCTTTCCTTCTCTAGAATCAGGCTCAGGTAGCCTCAGTACAAGTCTCAGTCTTTTAAAGTCGAGCTTCGTGATAAATTCATCAATCTGAAATAGAAAGATTGGTCTGCCGTTCTCCATGGATGTGGTTATCGTCTTCCAGGCTTGCTGTAAATATAGCATAGGCACATTGACTGTGTTAGTCAATGCGTACACTAGCGGGTGATTTCTGAGCACTTCTTTTACCACTGGATGAATGTTGATCTTGTCAAAATCAACATGATGATTGTTGAAGATGATCTGTACATAATTGATCGGATGAATAATTAAGTGATCGGGATGAACTTCGGCTTGAGATAGGTGTACAGATCGCGTTGATGGTAAAGGAACATCAGCTGTCGGATCGGGTAATCTCGGAACATGTTCCCCAAAGCCCTGAACACGACTTTGTTCTTCCTGATTTGCCATCTGAACTGTTGTTTTGGAACAAAACAGTTCTGAAAAAGGTTATCATTTTGAAAAATAATTTGAAAACATTTCTGAAATTTTCTAAGTGTAGGATTCGGATCACACATACACACACAATGGATTCGGATGAACAAGAGTCCGAAACCAAGAATTTCGAACAAAGAAGGATCCGAAACCAAGGAATTTCGAACCAAGAAGGATTCGAAACTAAAGATTTCGAACCAAGAAGGATTCGAAACCAAGGATTCGAAACCAAGAAGGATTCGAAACCAAGGATTTCGAATCAAGACGGATCCGAAACCATGACTTAGTTGATTTCAACATTTCCAAAAACATCTTTTAAAAACACTAGATTTCGTATACAAAAGGAACCGAAACCAATAATTTCGTATCCAGAAGGATTCGAAACCAATGATTTCGTATCCTGATGGATCCGAAACCATGACATATTGCTCAAACCCTTTTTCACACACACAAAAAATGTCCAAGATTTCGAATCATAGAGGATTCGAAATATAGCCTTAAAATGATTCGAAACCCTAAAAGCATATCTGACCTTAGAAGGGTTCGAAATCCTAAACAAACACATACATGAAGAACTTGAAGAACACGAAGAACATTTGTTAAAATTGAACTGATTTTTCACTATTAAGCATAACAGATGTATGAAATCGATGAAATTGAATCGATGGAAAGATTCATATGATAAAATCGATGCTAATGAGACTAAAAACAGAAGAAATGGTTACCTGATGAGTGTGAATCGAACAGATGAAGATCGATTGAAGAAGATGATGAAAAGTGCACTTTGAGAGGATTCAAATCGTTTGCCAAATTTGAAATAAGTGGGAAATGAAATTTTGAACTCTATTTATACTTAAAGAAAATTTGGACACTTGGCACGATTTAGAGTACCCCACATGGCAAACAGTAGAAAAAGGCATGTCTGAAAAATAGACATGACACTGTTCATCTGAACAATTTGCATGAACAAAGATGCAAAAAGTTCCAAAAGAATTAGAATAAGATAAAGTTAAAAATTTAAAAAAAAATTGAATTCGTACCCATCTAGATTCGAAACCATATAGTTTCGCATCCTTAAGGGTCCAAAACCATTGGTTTCGCATCCTTAAGGGTTCGAAACCTTTGGTTTCGCATCCTTAAGGGTTCGAAACCTTTGGTTTCGATTCCTTAAGTGTTCGAAACCAAAGGTTTCTTATCCTTATAGGTCTGAAATCTCAAAAATTTTCAAAAAATACAACTTTTTCAGAAAAAAAATTCAAATTGTTCAAAAACTCTTACATCAGATACAATCTTTGAAGTCTTTTACTTAAACTCTCTCAAATTTTTTTAAGATGTATACTATATACTATATTCTTACAGACTTATGCCAATCTGCTTCCCCTAAACAGATGCATAATCAGTTGTCTCTTCTTCAGAAAAATCTGCACAAACAGATGAAAACATGGTACTCATAGAACATGAGTCCATACCAGTTAGTTGTATCACTTTATGAAAAATTCAAACTCCCCCTCAAAAGATGAATATAATTAAATAAACAAGAACAGATACCCCCCCTCAATGTTTTAAAGAAAACTAAAAAATGCCTAAGTATTCAACATTCCTAGTTTGCTGATTAGAAATGTGAACCATTTTTCATCTAAAGGTTTTGTAAATAAATCAGCAAGCTCTAGTTCTGTTGGTACGAAATGCATTTCTATAGGTCCCTTCTCAACATGGTCTTTGATAAAATGGTACCTGACATCTATGTGTTTCGTCTCGGAGTGTTGAACAGGATTCTCAGTTATTGCAATCGCGCTTTTGGAATCACAGTATATTGGGATCTTGTTGAAGATATATCCATAATTCTTTAGCTGAGTCTTCATCCAAATTACTTGTGAACAGCAACTAGCGGCGGCTACGTACTCTGCTTCAGCCGTAGATGTTGATACACAAGTTTGCTTCTTTGATGACCAGCTTACAAGTTTATCTCCTAAAAATTGACAAGCACCAGATGTGCTTTCCTGTCCATCATATTTCCCGCATGACCTGCAATTGTGTAAGCAGTTAGCTCAAACCCAGAATCCTTAGGATACCAAAGACCCAAATTCTTTGTTCCTTTGAGATATCTAAGGATTCGATTTACAGCCACAAGGTGAGATTCCTTCGGGTTAGCTTGAAAACGTGCACAAAAGGATGTTGCAAACAAAATATCCGGTCTACTTTCCGTTAGATATAGTAAAGATCCAATCATGCCACGGTATAACTTTTGATCGACTGATATACCAGATGAATCAGCGTTCAAAAGCTTACCGGTAGCCATGGGAGTTTTCATGGTGGAAGAGGAATTTAAGTCAAATTTCTTAAGCATATCATTTATATATTTTGATTGATTAATGAAAATACCTTCATTTGACTGTGTCACTTGGAGTCCAAGAAAATTTTTTAGCTCTCCCATCATACTCATTTGAAAGCGGCTTTTCATCACCTCTTCAAAATCTTTACACATATCGGGATTCGTAGATCCAAATATAATGTCGTCAACATATATTTGTACTAACATTAAATCTTTACCTTTTCTTTTGAGAAAAAGAGTTGTACCTATTGTACCTTTGGTGTATCCATTTTCAAGCAGATGAATAGTCAGAGTCTCATACCATGCCCTTGGTGCTTGTTTCAGACCGTAGAGTGCTTTGTCGAAATGGTTTGGATATTTTGGATCTACAAAACCCTCAGGTTGACTTACATAAACCTATTCATGAAGTATTCCGTTCAGAAACGCAGATTTGACGTCCATCTGAAATACCTTCATGCTTTTATGCGCGACATATGCAAGAAAAATTCTGATGGCTTCAATCCTTGCTACTGGTGCATAGGTTTCATCATAATCTATTCCTTCTTGTTGATTATACCCTTTTACAACCAGTCTTGCTTTGTTTCTGACTATAATTCCTGCTTCGTCTTTCTTGTTCCTAAAAACCCATTTAGTTCCAACAATGGTCTTGTCTTTAGGACGCTTCACCAAATGCCAAACTTCGTTACGCTTAAACTCATTTAACTCTTCTTGCACGGCGTTTATCCAATCTGGATCTTGTAAAGCTTCGGATGCTTTCTTGGGTTCTAACGTGCTTAGAAAGTTTATATACAAACATTCGTTTGTAGTCGCAGATCGTGTTTTCACTCCATCATTGAGATCACCAATAATATCTGTTGGGGGTGTGCTTTTGTCCATTTATGTGTACTCGGAAGAGTTGGAATCTCTACACGAGTGTTCGATTAATCATATTCATCCAAAACTGCAAGAATCTCTTCAGTAGATTCAGCTGAAGATACATGTGTCGGTTCTGTTACGTTAACTTCTGGTTGTTGTATTTAATGTGTAGAAACCTCCGATGATGTGTTTACTGAAACCGGAACTTCAGGCTGAATTTCAGGTTCAGAAACTGGAATAGTTGTAGGTTCACTTGGAGTCTCGTTGGTTGCCCAAGATGTACTAGCACCGACATCGTCAGATGGACCGGAGACATTAACACTCGTCTGTTGTGGAGATGCATTTACAGATGTGATGGGTGATTCCATATCTGCACAATAATCCATAAATGCATCATGAAATAACAAATATAAATCTTTAGTACTATTATTATCTAATACATAATTAGAAAACTGTTTTGCCACAGGTTCTACTCCTTTTTTAGTAGAAGCTTCAGATTTCTGTCCGAGTTCTGAACTGTGTTGTCCAGAAGTCAAAGTCACACTCTCATCAAACGTAACGTTGATGCTCTCGATGACTGGTTTTGTACGATTATTGTAGATCCGATATGCTTTAGAATTCAAGGAATATCAAATAAATATTCCCTTATCAGCCTTGACTTGGATCTTTGCAAGGTATTCACGATCTTTCTTAACAAAACACCTGCATCCAAACACACGCAAATATTTGATATTAGGTTTGCGATTATTGATTAATTCATATGCAGTTTTGTTAAAGCGTTTAGTAATAATTGTTCTAATCTGAGTAAAGCACGTTGTGGAAACTGCTTCGGCCCATAGACTTGGTGGAAGACCCGAATAGGCAAGCATTGTACGAGCCGCTTCTACAAGAGTCCGATTCTTCCTTTCAACTGCTCCATTTTGTTGTGGAGTAATTGGTGCGGAAAAAATGTGAGATATTCCAACAGATTCAAGAAATGTTTGAAGAGTTGCATTCTTGAACTCAGTTCCGTTGTCACTTTGGATTTTTCGAACCGGGCGTTGTAGAAGTATTTGTATCCTCTTGATGAACTTAATAATCAGCTCGGGTGCTTCAGATTTGAGTCGTAAGAAATCTAGCCAAGTATATCGCGAATACTCATCAATTATTACTAATATATATTTCCTTCCTCCCATTGACTGAGTTCACATCGGGCCACAGAGATCCATGTGGATTAATTCCAGGGCATTATTGCAATTTGACAAAGTCTTTAACTTGTGAGAAACGTGTTTCATATTTCCCATTTCACAAGCAGGACAGATGGAAACTTTGTCAATCTTCAGCTCAGGAAGCCCGGAAACTAAACCATCTATTCTGAGCTTGTTGATGCTTCGAAAGTTTTGATGTGAGAGTCTCCTATGCCACAACCAACTTTCATCTTGAGAGGCTTTTGAAACAAGACAAACTTGATTGGAAGCAACAAGAGTCGCAAAATCTGTCATATATAGATCGCCGCATCGTTTTGCTCTGAAAATCTTTGACCAGTTCTCATCCACAACATAGCAAAAATTCTTGTCAAAAATTACCTTACAGTCCTTGTCGCAAAATTGACTAATACTGAAAAGGTTATGCCCTAATCCTTCAACATACAAGATCTTTTCTATTTGCATCGAGTCATTCTTCAACGTTTCGAAGCCTCGAACATGACCTTTGGAGTCGTTGCCAAAACCTACCGATCCGCCAGGATGTACAGTAAAATCGTGCAATAAGTGCTTGTACCCCGTCATGTGTCTAGATGCTCCCGAATCAATGACCCACACATGACGGTCATGTAAAAAAGAAAATTTACCTGATCTTAGGTACCCATATCTGTATGGGTCCTTTTTTGTTAGTACGGATCAGTTTGTTTATTACAGTTGATGAACCTTGAATTTTGCCTTAAAAGTAAGGTTATTTTGTGAATTTGGTTTGTTGAGTTGATCTTTGGGAATCCAAACCATATTCACATCAACTGTTTTTGTTTCTTTCTTCTTATTTTGTTTGTTTGATCTGAAACCGAACATTTTAGCAAATTTGTTCGCTGAAGATTTTAAAGAAAAAGATGAAGTATTAGACTTTTTGTTCTTTGGATCATTTCTATTTAGCTTGAAATAGTTATCCCAACAATGAGCACAATGTATTCTTCTTTTTGCTTTTGTCAACAAAGTAGAATCAGAAATTGTAGAATTTTTATTTTCACAAACTTTGTAAACATTACACGAATGAATACAATTTTTATTTGAAGAAATACATTTCTCAGTATCAGTATTCCTATTCTTTCTATTTGAAATATTCTCCTTCAGATCCACGCACTTTTCTTCATCCATTTCTGCGAAAGAATGAGAAACATTGTCAGAACTCTTAGAACTACAAGAATTATTTGGAAACAAATTTGATTTCGTTTCGAATAATTTTCCTTTTTCTTTTCTTTTCAGATTTTGTTCTGTTTTGATATTAGATACTTTTGATGAAAACACTTTATGATATACTTCACAATATTTTCTTTCTATTTCAAACTCAGTTCTTTCCTTTTTATTTTTCTCTTTTTCAAGAAATAGAAGTTTCTCAAAATCTGAAACTTGTTTTGAAAGTTCTACGCATCTTAGTTCAAGAGCTTTCTTTCCTATAAAAAATTTAACTTTTTCTAAAGAATCATTTGCAAAAGAATCAGTTGTGCTTGAAGATTTATTTTGATCTTTTAATTAAGCTTGTTTTAAACATTTTTCACAAATCTTTGAAACCTTAGAGTTTGATATTTCATATAATTTCGATTCTAACTTTTGAATCTCACTCTTAAGGTCAATATTGACTTTTCGAGTTTGATCAAAGTCTAATCCAATGTTTTCATAGTCATCCTCTAATTTTTCAAAGTTTAACTGCCATTTAGAAATTTGATTTTCTAAATCAACAATTTTAAGTAAAGCTGAATTCAAATCAGGAAATTCAGAAGAGATTTTATGAACAAACTCCTTTTTGTCAGAATCTGATTTTGTATTTGACTCCATTTCAACATTAGATTCAGTTTTAACAGATTCAGGTTCATTGATATTTGTATCAATTATTTTAGCCATAGATTCATTTGAAAATAACAAACTAAATTCAGTTAGTTCAACCTTTTTGGTTTTGTAACTAGAATTTAATTCATCGTATTTAAAGTTTGTAGTATTGAACCTAAGCTTTTCTTCCGAACCTTTATCCGTTTTTACTTCCTCTTTATTTGACATGGGGGTTGAAGGATTTGAAGCAACATCTTTAGCAAAGGTTTGTTTCAAACTTTCATTATTCGAGTTAATAAAAGTTTGTGTCATTGGAGGAACCTCCGTTATGATAGTTTGCTTTAAAACTTCATTACTTGATTTAACAAAAACTTGTGAAATTGGAGGAATCTCCTTTATAATTGTTTGCTTCAAAACCTCACTTTTAGTTTCAGGTTCTTTAGTTTTAAAAGTTTCCTTTAAACCTTCACCCAATTTTTCAATTGTGTAAAGATTTTCAGGTGCATTCTTCAGAACCTCTACATCAGATAATCCTAGACCCATTGTTGGATTATAAAATCTAGTATCTTTTGGGTTGCTAGTTAGTAATTTCAGAGTTTGCTCAGTCTGACCTCTTTTATAATTTAAATCTTCTAGTTCCTTGAACTTTGCAAAATCATCTTTTCTTTCTTCAGAAAGAACTTTGATTTTGAACTGAAAATCTATGTTTTCAATCATTTATATCTTTCATTTTGTTCTTTAACTCATAAATTTCAGTTTCAAGCGTTTTAACTTTTGATCTGATAACTTCTTTCTCTTTTTCTTTATCTTCCGCAAAACATTTATAAAGAAGTGCTTCATCGTGATATTTCAACTTTGAACTTTTCTCATCTTCAAGTTTCTTTTGAACTTTATCAAGTTTCTTTTGAGCTTTTTCAAATTTCTCATTAAGTTCAAATATCACGATTTGCATCTCTTCATATCTAGCATCATCAGTTTCAGACTCATTTTCAGAATAATCATTATTATCAGAATTATTGGAAGGATTTAGAGATGATACCTCGGATTCCTGGTCTTCTTCATTCATCTTTGCCATTAGACTGTACTTTACTTCAGTAAAGTGCGCTTCTTCATCATCAGAAGAATCCATGAGCCAAATTTCTTCCTCAGCGTTGACTTGCTTTCCGCTTTCTTTGGCTTTTGCCAAGTGAGCTTTTCTCCTATAGTACTCAGAATCCTTGACTTTCTTCAGTGTACAATCTCTGGCAAAGTGACTGGGTTTTCCGCAGTTATAACAGCTTCGGTCATCTCTATCCTTCTTTTCTTCCCTCTCCTTTCTC
Source organism: Saussurea involucrata (assembly GCA_033807775.1). NCBI lineage: Eukaryota > Viridiplantae > Streptophyta > Magnoliopsida > Asterales > Asteraceae > Saussurea > Saussurea involucrata. The sequence goes on along the minus strand of CM066327.1, from coordinate 76,597,396 downwards.
ACAACTTTCTCCTCTTTCTCCTCTTTCTCTTCTTTCTCTTCCTCCTTTTTCTCATTCCTTTTCTCAAATCTTTTATATCTGTTAGCTTTGTTGAAATCAGGTCTGATTTTTGAATAAAACTTCTTTTTGCCAAACCTGTTTTGAGATTTGTTTGTTAATAAAGCCAACTTTTCAGCTATTTCCTCCATATCATCTCCAGAACTGCTACTGTAATCATCATCAGAACTCATCTTTTTATTGCTTATCCCATAAATCAAAGCTTTTGTTTTCACAGATCCAATCTTCCTATGTTCACTCAGAAGGGCTAAAGACTCTTCGACCTTTTTATCCTTTCCCTTAACTGCTTTTACTTTATCTTCGTGTTGACCAAGAATACTGAAAATGTCGGTCAACTTTTCTTCATCCATATCCCTAGACATTTGGAGCTGAATGGAGTATTAGTCCCATTCTGGTAGAAGATTCTAGATAAACTTGTAGTTTATCTCCGATTCTGATTTGTCGACTCCATTTCTTCTCAAATCATTAAGGATGATGTTGTAGCGATTGTAGGTCTCTTTCAATGATTCGCCTTCTTTTGCCTTAAACTCTTCAAAAGCATTGATGCTTTGATTCTTTTTGGTCTTCATGGATTTTGATGATCCCTCAAACTGCCTTTCTAACTTATCCCATATTTCCTTAGCTGTATTACGACTATCTACTCGATTGTAGATATCATTTGGGATGGCCTGGGTCAGGTATGTCAAAGCTAACTCATCAATTTCAACTTTATCTTTGTCAGCTTCATTGTAATATCTGTATTCTTTTTTCAAATCTTCTTGGAGGAACATACTGACTTGTAGCAGTTTCAGCAATACCAACAATATCTATGTATGCTTTGTAGGGACCATTTTGAATAGACAGCATGAGTTCTCTGTTTTGATGATTCAGAAATTTAGTCATTCTCTTTTTCCATTGAGAACACTCTTCGGCCATTAAGACTGGAGGCTTACTCTTTGAACCCATACTCAACAATTCACTAGACATCTTTGTCAATTGCTAGAAAATGATCGTTCAGAAGATCAAGCAGCAAGTGTAACAAAAATTACACTTAGAATCAACTGAAATCAACTAAAACTTCCAAGAATTCGAATGTACTTAGGTCCGAAACTAACAGGTGTCGGATGCAACTGGATACGGATCCACGGAAGTCGGATGCAACTGGATACGGAACCACGATTTCGTACCTAACAGGATGCGGAACCCCGGAATTCGAATCTAACTGAGTGCGAAACCACGAAATTCGAATCTAACTTGATACGGAACCAAGAATGTCGAACCTTACTTGATACGGAACCAAGGATTTCGAATCTAACTGTATTCGAAACCAACACTTAACCAAAATCCAAAACAACTCTGAGTTGAAACCAATATGAAGGCTGATCCGTAACCACAGAATTCGGACAAAGCTGAGTTCGAAACTATATGGTTTCGTATGATTAACGATCCGAAACTAACACTTGTGATTATATATGTGATTCGAAATCAAGTAAAAATCCCTTGAATGGTCCGAAACCCGTGTGAATGATCCGAAACCCTCAAGAACAATCTGAAACCCGTATGAACAATCTGAAACTTTCACCTTACCCCAAAAACCACTGATTCAGCCATAACTTCTTCGATTCTTGATCAATTAAATCGAGATTTGCACAGATTTGTTCGAAATCAACTGTCGCACACTTTTCTAGTTAATCACGGATCTTAATTCGATCGATTTAATCGAATTTTGATCCAAAATCGGTAAAATAGGGTTTTCGAACAAAAGTGATGAAAAATGATCAATTCGATGATTTTTTAGCAGAATTTGGTAATAATCCGAGAATTAAAGATGATCAGGGATTAAATCCGAGTGCTATAATGCCAAGAATCGATCAAAAAGATCAAAAATGATGAAAATGAAGAAATTCAGATGAACAGTAAACGACTAAGGGTTCGAGATCTTCGATGAACAGTAAACAATGTGTAGACCGAATCTTCTGTTTGCTTCTTGATCTGCTTGAATCTTCTGTTTTGCTCTGATACCAATTGATAAACCCAGAATCTAGCAATCAAATGTAGAGAGAGAATCTAGAGTGCAAACTTGTCATCCATATATTGATCAATGAGTACATATGACAAATGCTACAAGTGTTACAAGTGTTATGGAATTAACAAAGGAGTCTTCTTTATATAGTAGGGCCATGACATGCCCATGCCTCTAATAAGAAGAACATTACAAGATAGTAATACTGTCTTGATAGCTACAATAATTCCCTTACAACTGGTCCTGTTGAACCTGAGAAAGAAGAGGAAACTGAGGAATATAAGCGCAAACACACATTCAAAATGCAACTTCCTTTTTGCTATGAGCCTATGAACTATTATTATGTAAAGTCCGTGTCCCGGTATGGATTTATATTTTTGTTTAATGTTTCCTTTAAATGAATGTTTATTAACGGGATTGACGGGAATGACCAAAAATGTTAAACACTATGATGTAGGGGCTAAATGGGTAAAACCTTAACTAGTTTGTAAGGATTTGAAAAGAGAGGGACTAATTATATTTTTTTTTTATAGTGTTCCATGGGGATCGGCCTTAAGAAACCGACCCCCTCCCCTTCTCGTTTTACTTTCGTCCCACGCAAGGAAACCCTAGCACCTCTCTTCCTCTCGATTTTTTTGTCATCGCCGAACCACCCTCCCCTTCCTCTTGCTGCCGCCGCTGATCCACCCATGCCGGCGTCGTCGTCGCCGCTTCTTGCCGGCGAAAGTGAAGTGTAGAGAGAGGGAGTAGCGAGAGAGAGAGAGAGAGAGAGAGCCGGACTTCTATTCGTTTCTGCGTCGTCGTTAAGGTAAGGTCCTCTCTTCCCATTGTTTTCTCTCTTTCGTCGTCGATGAACCACCGCAAAACCACCACCACCGCCGCAGCCTTGGCTGCCGTCGGTGTGTGTGGCCGCCGTGCACCGCCAATAGGGTGGTGGTGTCGTGCGCGGTTAGGGCTGGTCGGGTGTGGTTGTCTGGTCCGTAAGATGTTAGCCGAACCATCCCCTTCGGGTCTCGTCGGTTTCTTTTACCGAATCACCACCACCGCCGGTGGTGGCTGCTGCCGCCGCCGCCGCCGACCACCACTGCCAGAGGTGGCAGTGGTTGGTACATGTTGGGTTCGGTCCTTGTTGCAAACCCTAACTCGCAATCCTAACCCTAATCGCGAAAACCCTAAACCGTTTCAATGTTATCATTTTATGTGAAACGCCCGTTTTACCCCTGTCTTGTAAAATCCATAGTTTATTCTAGGAAGCTTGGATTGGGGTGAATCCAGTGCACAAATCTCACAATTTGTGTCTGGTATGTTTCATATGTTTTGCGTCAAAATCATTTCGGCCTCTAGCTAGGGCTAAAATGGCGTTTAGTACAGACTGGTCTGGAATTCCTGTTTCGGGTAGTCTGTCTTAGAAAATTCATATAAAATAGTAGGGACCTCGTATGAATGCGTGCAATATGTCCCTAGAAACCTAAGACATAGAAATTTCTAATTATGGTATTATATTTCTGGTTTAATGGGTTTAAGGGGGGCTACACAGGTCACGAACAGACCTGCAGTTTTAGACCAAAAGATGGAAAATGCACGTTTAGACTTGTAGTTGTAATTTCGGGTTAGGACTTCACTTTGACACTTAATAACACTTCTTTAGGTGGAAAGAAGTGAGTTGGAGTTGACGGGTCCTTGTCGCTGTTCGTGGAGTTCTGCTTTGCTTTTCGAGGTGAGTTCTCTCACTGCGTAGGATAGGAGTTATATGTGCATTGCGGTAGCTTGTGTGTATTAGCTGAATTGTTGTCTATAGTACTAGGCTGAATTATGTCTAGTATAATACCTTGAGTGTTGTATAAGACTCGGGGAGACCGAGGACTCGGGGAGACCGAGGAATACGTACATGGGTGTTGTATGAACTCGGGGAGACCGAGGGATACGTGTACCGGTGTTGTATGAATTCGGGGAGACTGATTGATACATACACATGTGTTCTTGCTTGAGTTTGCTTGTGTTCTTAGACTGGAATGTGTTAATTGTTATATATATCTGCTGATAGGAGTGGTGTTCATATGATTGCTATTTTACGTACGTGTTTGAATTCACCAAGCTTCGTGCTTACTCTTTCCCTATAAATTACTATTTCAGGTACGAGTGGCAGTAAGGCGTGACGGTACACACTGGCGCGTTGTGAAGACCTTCACCACTTTTTACTTTGAGGCATTATGATTAGAACTATTACGATTTCCGCTGTTTTATTTATGATTGGTGGTTTAACTTAACGAGGTATTTGATAAACGTTTAATTGGATTTAATTACTTATGGTTTATTTTTAATAAAATATTATTTTTAAAAGTTCAAATTTATTGTAATTTTTCGGACGTTACAACTTGGTATCAGAGCACAGCTTGAGCGAATCTAACACATTTCGGTGTGTTTGAACTCAAGTTTGCGGCTCGGGATTATCTTTTTCCTTTTAAAATTTTTGGAGAAATAAAAGAAAGGAAAAGTACGTTTGAGAAACGGTGACCGAAGGCGCAGTGTGTACAGTCAGCCGATGCCAAGGGAAAAGGTAGAGTACTTAGTGTAATTTACTGCTTTCTAGAACATAGGAGTATGTATGCTAGATTTCCTGGTGCTTATTACACTGTTCTGCATGAGTGCATGGTTATTAATTGCTAGTAGGAATTTATGCTAGTCTTGATAGGTTGTTAAGTGAATGCCTTATAAGTTCTATGCAGTAGGAACCAAATAGCCTTAGAATGTTTGATTTAGTTCTGTTGCGCAGCTGTTGTTTGAGTCTAACCGTTGTGGGATAGAATCTTTTATTCGAATGTCTATCTGGTTTCACACTGTATGCGACTGTGCATTCGCGAGGCGACTCGTCACGACTAGTGGAGATTTCGTCAATAGCAAGGGTAGTGGGATGGGGTGAATTCCTAGTGAGCTAGGAAGAGTGTTGACATATGCTGGTACGGGCATGAGGGTTAAATTTTCGGCAAGGAACTACTTGGGCACTTCGGGATGGGACTCGAAACGAGTAAGGATAGGTGTGGAAGGTAGTAGTAGAGCTCCTACTATCTGAAGCACAGGATCCGTGCTCGAGTCGTGGAAAGTCACGGGGAATCCAAGGAGTTGAGCGTGAGCGTAGTTAGCAGGATTTATTGTGTGCTAATAGCTCGTTGTAATAATTACCCAGAATGGCCATCACAAGAAGGAACAACAATATTGACCCAAATGCTAGTACTGGAGTTACTGCCGAGCAGATACGTGAGATGATCGCGGCCGAGGTGACGCATGCTATTGGGGAGGCGATCCCCGAGATTATTACCGCCATTCGTGATGAGGTAGTAGTGTTGATGGAGGAGCGCATCGCGGCGATTCCACCCCCTGTGGTTGGGCAGCCCCGAGCGAGGGAGTTTCAGTATCGGGATCTCTCTGCTTGTTCTCCTCCTGAGTTGAAGGGAGATTCGAACCCGATTATCAGTATGCGCTGGATCTCGGATATGGAGTGCGCTTTCCTTACTAGTGGCTGTCCTGAGAACCTGAAGGTTTGCTTCGCGGTGAATCTGTTACGTGACGGAGCAAAAGACTGGTGTGCTACTGCTTTGACGCCTATTGAGCGCACTACTTTGACCTGGGAGGAGTTCGTCGTACGTTTTCATGCAGAGTATGTGCCTCCAGTGGAGATGGAGAGGATTGCTAAAGAATTGTTGGAGCTCACTCAGACTACGGAGACCGTGAAGGAGATGAACCGAAAGTTCACGGAGATGGCACTATTCTGTCCCCAGTATGCTGCTTCTGAGGATATGAAGATGACGCGGTACAAGGATATGTTACGTACCGAGATCAGAGAGTTCGTGAGTACTGCGCAGTATGCTACACTTGCTGCGATAATGGAGGCTGCCCGAAGACGGGAACTTGAGTTAGAGACGCAGGCTAAGAAGAGGAAGGCGGTGCAAACCGTGGCACCAGTATCGGATGTTCCGAAGAAGACGAGGTTTTCGGACTCGCGCTCGAGTAAAAGGAGCGGTGGGTTTAAGCCCAAGGATGGTAACGGAAGGAGGGATGAAAAATGTTTCAAGTGTGGCCACGTAGGATACTACGGTCGTGATTGCAGGGTACCACTGATGGTCTGTTTTAACTGCAAACAGACGAGCCACGTGAAGGCCAACTGCCCGAATCCGAGGGATGCTGATGGGGGTGGGGCACAAAGGGCTCCTGCGGCTGCTCCCTTGCATATTACTGATGGTCGTGTGGGTCAGGCTGGACCCGAGGTGAACCGATGTAGAGTTTATCAGCTGAAAGTGGAGGAGGCGCAGGCTACGCCTAAAGTGGTGACAGGTATATTCCATCACTTGATTCTTTTTTATTATTGATTATTGTACGTAATTGATTTTTGCTTAAACTGTATGATCAGGTACGTTCTTAGTTAACTCAGTGCCTGCTGTGGTGATGTTTGATAGCGGGGCTACTCATTCTTTCGTGTCTCACACTTTTAGTGAGCGTTTGGGCCGTAGTGTAGGACGGTTAGGCTGTCCACTTGTGGTTGAGGTTGCTGATGATAGGACCTTGACGGTTATTGACGTGTATCGTGATTGTGGGCATGGATTGGATGGATGCTTTCGATGCAGAGATTGTTTGTCGTCGCAAAGAAGTACGAGTTCGTACCCCAAGCGGGGGAGAATTGCTAGTTCGGGGCGACTCTCCCAGGCGGACCTCAGCGATATGTTCGGCTGCGAGAGCTCGGAGGTACTTACAGCATAGTGGTCAGGTATTTTTAATGTACGTGATAGACACGCGCGGTAACGTGGAGAAGAAGACTGTGGAGGATGTGCCAGTTGTACGGGAGTTTACTGACGTATTTCCCGACGATTTACCGGGGATACCTCCCGAGCGACAAGTAGAGTTCCGCATTGACTTGGTTCCGGGTGCTGCTCCGGTGGCCAAGGCACCTTATCGTTTGGCTCCACCGGAAATGAAGGAGTTGTACACTCAGTTACAGGAACTTCTCGAAAAGGAGTTCATCAAGCCGAGTTGTTTACCGTGGGGAGCCCCGATTCTGTTTGTGAAGAAGAAGGACGGGTCCCAATGGACGTGTATAGACTACCGTGAGTTGAATAAGCTTACGGTAAAGAATCGTTATCCTCTGCCAAGGATCGATGACTTGTTCGACCAGCTACAGGGAGCCTCGTGGTTCTCTAAGATTGATCTGAGGTCGGGGTATCATCAGATGCGGGTGAGATGTGAGGATACGGAGAAGACGGCATTTCGTACACGTTATGGCCATTACGAGTTTGTAGTGATGCCTTTCGGGCTCACCAATGCACCAGCAGCGTTCATGGACCTCATGAACAGGGTGTGTAGTCCGATGCTGGATCTGTCGGTGATGGTGTTCATCGACGATATTCTCGTGTATTCAAAGTCAAAGGAAGAGCATGAGACACATTTGCGAGAAGTGGTGGAGGCTTTGAGGCGAGAGAAACTTTATGCTAAGTTCTCCAAGTGTGAGTTCTGGTTACGAGAGGTCCAATTCCTAGGACATGTCGTGAATCAGAAAGGTATTATGGTCGATCCGGCCAAGATTTCAGTGGTGATGCGGTGGGAGGTGCCGAAGACTCCCACTGAGGTACGGAGTTTTCTTGGGTTAGCGGGGTACTACCGGAGATTCATTCAGGATTTCTCCAAGATTGCTTTACCTATGACCCGATTGATGAAGAAATCTGCGGCTTTTAGTTGGGATGAGGAGCAGCAAAGGGCTTTTGAGGAGCTGCGTAGACGTTTATGCGAGGCTCCGGTGTTGACTTTGCCCGAGGGTATGGAGGATCTGGTAGTGTATTGTGACGCTTCTCGCCAGGGATTGGGCGCCGTGCTCATACAGCGCGGTAAGGTTATAGCTTACGTTTCGAGGCAGTTGAAGCCTCATGAGGCGAACTACCCGACACATGACCTAGAGTTGGGAGCAGCGTTGTTTGCTCTCAAGATTTGGAGGAATTACTTGTATGGCGTCAAGTGTACGATATACACTGACCATAAAAGCCTCAAATACTTGATAGACCAGCAAAACCTCAATATGCGACAGAGGAGGTGGCTTGACGTGGTCAAAGATTATGATTGTGAGATACTTTATCACCCGGGTAAAGCGAATGTTGTTGCGGATGCACTTAGTCGACATCCAGTTGGTGAGCCACTTCGGGGTTTGTGTCAGTGGTTAACAGTGGTTGCACCTCTCCTTGAGTCGATAGGTGATGCTCAGGAAGTGGCGATTCTGGACGAGAATGCCAAACGCGAGGGAGTTTCAGGTGAAATTCCGATTTTCACCCGTGATAGTCGGGGTTTATTGACCCGGTATGGTCGAGTTTGGGTTCCCTTCACTGGTGGGAACAGGCAAATATTATTGGACGAGGCGCATAAGTCCAAGTTTTCTATTCATCCTGGAGCTACAAAGATGTACTGCGACCTGCGGGAGGATTATTGGTGGCCCGGCATGAAGCGGGACGTCGCCACGTGTGTAGAGGAATGCCTGACTTGTCGGAAGGTCAAGGCTGTGCACCAGCAGCCGCATGGGAAGTTGTAGCCTTTAGAGATTCCGGTGTGGAAATGGGAGAAGATCACGATGGATCTCATTACTAAACTCCCAAGGACTCCACGTGGGAATGATGCTATTTGGGTGACCGTCGATCGTCTGACCAAGAGTGCTCACTTCTTGGCCATCAGGGAGAGCTCCTCGGCGGAGAAGCTCGCAGAGATTTTCGTGCGAGAGATTGTAGCCAGGCATGGGGTGCCAGTTTCGATTGTCTCAGACAGGGACACCCGTTTTACCTCCCGGTTTAAGGAGAAGTTTTAGGAGGAGATGGGTACGCGGTTACATTTTAGCACGGCTTTTCATCCACAAACCGACGGGCAGAGGGAGCGTACTATTCAGACACTTGAGGATATGCTTCGGGCATGTGCTATCGATTTTTGAGGTAGTTGGGATCAGTATCTTCCTTTGGCGGAGTTTTCCTACAACAACGGCTTCCATTCCAGTATTGGCATGCCGCCGTACGAGATGTTGTATGGTAGGAAGTGCAGGACGCCCATTTGCTGGGGCGAGGTTGGTCAGCGAGTATTAGGGAGCACTGATATCGTGATGAAGACGACCGAGATGATACAGATGGTGCGTGACCATTTAGTTACTGCACAGAGTCGGCAAAAGAGTTATGCCGACAAGAGGCGATCAGATTTGGAGTTTCAGGTGGGGGATTATGTCTTGCTGATGGTTTCGCCCTGGAAAGGGGTGATTCGGTTTCGTAAATGGGGAAAGTTGGGACCCCGTTACATTGGACCTTACAAGATCATTGCTCGAGTGGGAAAGGTAGCTTATCGCTTAGAGATACCGGACGAGCTGAGTTTGATCCACGACACTTTCCACGTGTCTCAGTTGCGGAAGTGTGTGGTGGATGAGTCTGCGGTGATTCCTCTCGAGGATATTCAGATCGACGAGCGGCTAATTATGTAGAGAAGTCGATCGCCATTATTAACAAGGTAGTTGGCTTAGTGAAAGTCCAGTGGCAGCACCGAAAGGTTTCCGAGTGGACTTGGGAACCCGAGGTTGAGATGAGGGAGAACTATCCAAAGCTATTTGATGACGTAGACTTCGAGGACGGAGTCTAATTCAAGCGGGGGAGAGTTGTAAAGCCCGTGTCCGGTATGGATTTATATTTTTGTTTAATGTTTCCTTTAAATGAATGTTTATTAACGGGATTCACGGGAATGACCAAAAATGTTAAACACTATGATGTAGGGGCTAAATGGGTAAAACCTTAACTAGTTTGTAAGGATTTGAAAAGAGAGGGACTAATTATGTTTTTTTAAAGTGTTGCATGGGGATCGGCCTTAAGAAACCGACCCCCCTCCCTTTCTCGTTTTACATTCGTCCCACGCATGGAAACCCTAGCACCTCTCTTCCTCTCGATTTATTGTCATCGCCGAACCACCCTCCCCTTCCTCTTGCTGCCGCCGCAGATCCACCCAAGCCGGCGCCGTCGCCGCCGCTTCTCGCCGGCGAAAGTGAAGTGCAGAGATAGAGAGTAGCGAGAGGGAGAGAGAGCCGGACTTCTGGTCGCTGCTGCGTCATCGTCAAGGTAACGTCCTCTCTTCCCATTGTTTTCTCTCTTTCCTCGTCGATGAACCACCGCAAAACCACCACCGCCGCCGCAGCCTTGGCTGCCGTAGGTGTGTGTGGCCGCCGTTTACTGCCACTAGGGGTGGTGGTGTCGTGCGCGGTTAGGGCTGGTCGGGTGTGGTTGTCTGGTCCGTAAGATGTTATCCGAACCATCCATTTGGGGTCTCGTCGGTTTCTTTTACCGAATCACCACCACCGCCGGTGGTGGCTGCTGCCGCCGCCGACCACCACTACCGGAGGTGGCAGTGGGTGGTACATGTTGGGTTCGGTCCTAGTTGCATACCCTAACTCGCAATCCTAAACCTAATCGTGAAAACCCTAAACCGTTTCAATGTTATCATTTTATGTGAAACGCCCGTTTTACCCCTGTCTTGTAAAATCCATAGTTTATTGTAGGAAGCTCGTATTGGGGTGAAGCCAGTGCACAAATCTCACAATTTGTGTCTGGTATGCTTCATATGTTTTGCGGAAAAATCATTTCGGCCTCTAGCTAGGGCCAAAATGGCGTTTAGTACAGACTGGTCCGGAATTCCTGTTTCGGGTAGTCTGTCTTAGAAAATTCATATAAAATAGTAGGGAGCTCGTATGAATGGGTGCGATATGTCCCTGGAAACCTAAGACAAAGAACTTTCTAATTATGGAATTATATTTCTGGTTTGATGGGTTTAAGGGGCGCTAAACAGGTCACGAACAGACCTCCAGTTTTATACCAAAAGCTGGAAAATGCACGTTTAGACTTGTAGTTGTAATTTCGGGTTAGGACTTCACTTTGACACTTAATAACACTTCTTTAGGTGGAAAGAAGTGAGTTGGAGTTGACGGGTCCTTGTCGCTGTTCGTGGAGTTCTGCTTTGCTTTTCGAGGTGAGTTCTCTCACTGCGTAGGATAGGAGTTATATGTGCATTGCGGTAGCTTGTGTGTATTAGCTGAATTGTTGTGTGTAGTACTAGGCTGAATTAATGTCTAGTATAATACCTTGAGTGTTGTATAAGACTCGGGGAGACCGAGGACTCGGGGAGAACGAGGAATACGTACATGGGTGTTGTATGAACTCTAGGAGACCGAGGGATACGTGTACCGGTGTTGTATGAATTCGGGGAGACCGATGGATACATACACATGTGTTCTTGCTTGAGTTGCTTGTGTTCTTAGACTGGCTTGTGTTAATTGTTATATCTATCTGCTGATAGGAGTGGTGTTCATATGATTGCTATTTTACGTACGTGTTTGAATTAACTAAGCTTCGTGCTTACTCTTTCCCTATAAATTACTATTTCAGGTACGCGTGGCAGTAAGGCGTGACGGTACACACTGGCGCGTTGTGAAGACCTTCACCACTTTTTACTTTGAGGCATTATGATTAGAACTATTACGATTTCCGCTGTTTTATTTATGATTGGTGGTTTAACTTAATGAGGTTTTTGATAAACGTTTAATTGGATTTAATTACTTATGGTTTATTTTTAATAAAATGTTATTTTTAAAAGTTCAAATTTAATGTAATTTTTGGGACGTTACAACTTGGTATCAGAGCACAGCTTGAGCGAATCAAACACATTTCGGTGTGTTTGAACTCAAGTTTGCGGCTCGGGATTATCTTTTTCCTTTTAAAAATTTTGGAGAAATAAAAGAAAGGAAAAGTACGTTTGAGAAACGGTGACCGAAGGCGCAGTGGGTACAGTCAGCCGATGCCAAGGGAAAAGGTAGAGTACTTAGTGTAATTTACTGCTTTCTAGAACATAGGAGTATGTATGCTAGATTGCCTGGTGCTTATTACAATGTTCTACATGAGTGCATGGTTATTAATTGCTAGTAGTAATTTATGCTAGTCTTGATAGGTTGTTAAGTGAATGCCTTATAAGTTGTATGCAGTAGGAACCAAATAGCCTTTGAATGTTTGATTTAGTTCTCTTACGCAACTCTTGTTTGAGTCTAACCGTTGTGGGATAGAATCTTTTATTCGAATGTCTATCTGGGTTCACACTGTATGCGACTGTGCATTCGCGAGGCGACTCGTCACAACTAGTGGACATTCCGTCAATAGCAAGGGTAGTGGGATGGGGTGAATTCCTAGTGAGCTAGGAAGAGTGTTGACATATGCTGGTACGGGCATATGGGTTAAACTGTCGGCAAGGAACTACTTGGGCACTTCGGGATGGGACTCGAAACGAGTAAGGATAGGTGTGGAAGGTAGTAGTAGAGCTCCTACTATCTGAAGCACAGGATCCATGGTCGAGTCGAGGAAAGTCACGGGGAATACGAGGAGTTGAGCGTGAGCGTAGTTAGCAGGATTTATTGTGTGCTAATAGCTCGTTGTAATAATTACCCAGAATGGCCATCACAAGAAGGAACGACAATGTTGACCCAAATGTTGGTACTGGAGTTACTGTCGAGCAGATACGTGAGATGATCGCGGCCGAGGTGATGCATGCTATTGGTTAGGCGATCCCCGAGATTATTACCGCCATTCGTGATGAGGTAGTAGTGTTGATGGAGGAGCGCATCGCGGCGATTCCACCCCCTGTGGTTGGGCAGCCCCGAGCGAGGGAGTTTCAGTATTGGGATCTCTCTGCTTGTTCTCCTCCTGAGTTCAAGGGAGACTCGAACCTGATTATCAGTATGCGTTGGATCTCGGATATGGAGTGCGCTTTCCTTACTAGTGGCTGTCCTGAGAACCTGAAGGTTCGCTTCGCGGTGAATCTGTTACGTGACGGAGCGAAAGACTGGTGTGCTACTGCTTTGACGCCTATTGAGCGCACTACTTTGACCTGGGAGGAGTTCGTCGTATGTTTTCGTTCAGAGTATGTGCCTCCAGTGGAGATGGAGAGGATTGCCAAAGAATTCTTGGAGCTCACTCAGATTACGAAGACCGTGAAGGAGATGAACCGAAAGTTCACGGAGATGGCACTATTCTGTCCCCAGTATGTTGCTTCTGAGGACATGAAGATGACGCGTACAAGGATATGTTAAGTACCGAGATCAGGGAGTTCGTGAGTACTGCGCAGTATGCTACACTTGCTGCGATAATGGAGGCTGCCCGGAGACGGGAACTTGAGTTAGAGACGCAGGCTAAGAAGAGGAAGGCGGTGCAGACCGTGGCACCAGTATCGGCTGTTCCGAAGAAGACGAGGTTTTCGGACTCGCGCTCGAGTCGAAGGAGCGGTGGGTTTAAGCCCAGGGATGGTAACGGAAGGAGGGATGACAAATGTTTCAAGTGTGTCCAGGTAGGACACTAAGGTCGTGATTGCAGGGTACCACTGATGATCTGTTTTAACTGCAAACAGACGGGCCATGTGAAGGCCAACTGCCCGAATCTGAGGGTTGCTGATGGGGGTGGGGCACAAAGAGCTCCTGCGGCTGCTCCCTTGCGTATTACTGATGGTCGTGTGGGTCAGGCTGGACCCGAGGCGAACCGAGGTAGAGTTCATCAGCTGAAAGTGGAGGAGGCGCAGGCTACGCCGAAAGTGGTGACAGGTATATTCCATCACTTGATTCTTTTTCATTATTGATTATTGTACGTAATTGCTTTTTGTTTAAATTGTATGATCAGGTACGTTCTTAGTTAACTCAGTGGCTGCTGTGGTGATGTTTGATAGCGGGGCTACTCATTATTTCGTGTCTCACACTTTTAGTGAGCGTTTGGGCCGTAGTGTAGGAAGGTTAGGCTGTCCACTTGTGGTTGAGGTTGCTGATGATAGGACCTTGACGGTTACTGACGTGTATCGTGGAAATCTTGGGTGTGAGATTCCCTATTGATTTGATTCTGATCGCTTTGCGTGAGTTGTGCGTGATTGTGGGCATGGATTGGATGGATGCTTTCGATGCACAGATTGTTTGTCGTCACAAACAAGTACGAGTTCGAACCCCAAGCGGGGGAGAATTGCTAGTTCAGCGCGACTCTCCCAGGCGGACCTCAGCGATATGTTCGGCTGCGAGAGCTCGGAGGTACTTACAGCATAGTGGTCAGGGATTTTTAGCGTACGTGATAGACACGTGCGGTAACGGGGAGAACAAGACTGTAGAGGATGTGCCAGTTGTACGGGAGTTTACTGACGTATTTCCCGACGATTTACCGGGGATACCTCCCAAGCGACAGGTAGAGTTCCGCATTGACTTGATTCCGGGTGCTGCTCCGGTGGCCAAGGCACCTTATCGTTTGGCTCCACCGTAAATGAAGGAGTTGTACACTCAGTTACAGGAACTTCTCGAAAAGGAGGTCATCAAGCCGAGTTGTTCACCGTGGGGACCCCCGATTCTGTTTGTGAAGAAGAAGGACGGGTCCCAACGGATGTGTATAGACTACCGTGAGTTGAATAAGCTTACGGTAAAGCATCGTTATCCTCTGCCAAGGATCGATGACTTGTTAGACCAGCTACAGGGAGCCTCGTGGTTATCTAAGATTGATCTGAGGTCGGGGTATCATCAGATGCGGGTGAGGAGTGAGGATACGGAGAAGACGGCATTTCATACACGTTATGGCCATTACGAGTTTGTAGTGATGCCTTTCAGGCTCACCAATGCACCAGCAGCGTTCATGGACCTCATGAACAGGGTGTGTAGTCCGATGCTGGATCTGTCGGTGATTGTGTTCATCGACGATATTCTCGTGTATTCAAAGTCGAAGGAAGAGCATGAGACACATTTGCGAGAAGTGTTGGAGGCTTTGAGGCGAGAGAAACTTTATGCTAAGTTCTCCAAGTGTGAGTTCTGGTTACGAGAGGTCCAATTCCTAGGACATGTCGTGAATCAGAAAGGTATTATGGTTGATCCGACCAAGATTTCAGCGGTGATGCGGTGGGAGGTGCCGAAGACTCCCACGGAGGTACGAAGTTTTCTTGGGTTAGCGGGGTACTACCGGAGATTCATTCAGGATTTCTCCAAGATTGCTTTAACTATGACCCGATTGACGAAGAAATCTGCGGCTTTTAGTTGGGGTGAGGAGCAGCAAAGGGCTTTTGAGGAGCTGCGTAGACGTTTATGCGAGGCTCCGGTGTTGACTTTGCCCGAGGGTATGGAGGATCTGGTAGTGTATTGTGACGCTTCTCACCAGGGATTGGGCGCCGTGCTTATGCAACGCGGTAAGGTTATAGCTTACGCTTCGAGGCAGTTGAAGCCTCATGAGGCGAACTACCCGACACATGACCTAGAGTTGGGAGCAGTGGTGCTTGCTCTCAAGATTTGGAGGCATTACTTGTATGGCGTCAAGTGTACGATATACACTGACCATAAAAGCCTCAAATACTTGATGGACCAGCAAAACCTCAATATACGACAGAGGAGGTGGCTTGACGTGGTCAAAGATTTTGATTGTGAGATACTTTATCACCCGGGTAAAGCGAATGTTGTTGCGGACGCATTTAGTCGACATCCAGTTGGTGAGCCACTTCGGGGTTTGTGTCAGCGGTTAACAGTGGCTGCACCTCTCCTTGAGTCGATAGGTGATGCTCAGGAAGTGGCGATTCTGGACGAGAATGCCAAACGCTAGAGAGTTTCAGGTGAAATTCCGATTTTCACCCGTGATAGTCGTGGTTTATTGACCCGGTATGGTTGAGTTTGGGTTCCCTTCACTGGCGGGAACAGGCAAATATTGTTGGACGAGGCGCATAAGCCTAAGTTTTCTATTCATCCTGGAGCTACAAAGATGTATCACGACCTGCGGGAGGATTATTGGTGGCCCGGCATGAAGCGGGACATCGCCAAGTGTGTAGAGGAATGCCTGACTTGTCGGAAGGTCAAGGCTGAGCACCAGTGGCCGCATGGGAAGTTGCAGCCTTTAGAGATTCCGGTGTGGAAATGGGAGAAGATCACGATGGATCTCATTACTAAACTCCCAAGGACTCCACGTGGGAATGATGCTATTTGGGTGATCGTCGATCGTCTGACCAAGAGTGCTCACTTTTTGGCCATCAGGGAGAGCTCCTCGGCGGAGAAGCTCGCAGAGATTTTCGTGCGAGAGATTGTAGCCAGGCACGGGGTGCCAGTTTCGATTGTCTCAGACAGGGACACCCGTTTTACCTCCCGGTTTTGGGAGAAGTTTCAGGAGGAGATGGGTACGCGGTTACATTTTAGCACGACTTTTCATCCACAGACCGACGGGCAGAGGGAGCGTACTATTCAAACACTTGAGGATATGCTTCGGGCATGTGCTATCGATTTTGGAGGTAGTTGGGATCAGTATCTTCCTTTAGCGGAGTTTTCCTACAACAACAGCTTCCATTCCAGTATTGGCATGCCGCCGTACGAGATGTTGTATGGTAGGAAGTGCTGGACCCCCATTTGCTGGGGCGAGGTTAGTCAGTGAGTATTAGGGAGCACTGATATCGTGCTGAAGACGACCGAGATGATACAGATGGTGTGGGACCGTTTAGTTACTGCACAGAGTCGGCAGAAGAGTTATGCCGACAAGAGGCGATCAGATTTGGAGTTTCAGGTGGGGGATTATGTCTTGCTGAAGGTTTCGCCCTGGAAAGGGGTGATTCGGTTTCGTAAACGGGGAAAGTTGGGACCCCGTTACATTGGACCTTACAAGATCATTGCTCGAGTGGGAAAGGTAGCTTATCGGTTAGAGTTACCGGACGAGCTGAGTTTGATCCATGACACTTTCCACGTGTCTCAGTTGCGGAAGTGTGTGGTGGATGAGTCTGCGGTGATTCCTCTCGATGATATTCAGATCGACGAGCGGCTTAATTATGTAGAGAAACCGATCTCCATTATTGACAGGAGGACGAGGACCTCGCGTAACAAGGTAGTAGGCTTAGTGAAAGTCCTGTGGCAGCACCGAAAGGGTTCCGAGTGGACTTGGGAACCCGAGGTTGAGATGAGGGAGAACTATCCAAAGCTATTTGCGGATGTAGACTTCGAGGACGAAGTCTAATTCAAGCGGGGGAGAGTTGTAAAACCCGTGTCCCGGTATGGATTTATATTTTTGTTTAATGTTTACTTTAAATGAATGTTTATTAACGGGATTGACGGGAATGACCAAAAATTTTAAACACTATGATGTAGGGGCTAAATGGGTAAAACCTTAACTAGTTTGTAAGGATTTGAAAAGAGAGGGACTAATTATGTTTTTTTTTGAAAGCGTTGCATGGGGATCGGCCTTAAGAAACCGACCCCCTCCCCTTCTAGTTTTTCTTTCGTCCCACGCAAGGAAACCCTAGCACCTCTCTTCCTCTCGAATTTTTTGTCATCGCCGAACCACCCTCCCCTTCCTCTTGCTGCCGCCGCTGATCCACCCAAGCCGGCGCCGTCGCCGCCGCTTCTCGCCGGCGAAAGTGAAGTGCAGAGAGAGAGAGAGTAGCGAGAGAGAGAGAGAGAGAGAGACGGAGTTCTGTTCGTTGTTGCGTCGTCGTCAAGGTAAGGTCCTCTCTTCCCATTGTTTTCTCTCTTTCGTCGTCGATGAACCACCGCAAAACCACCACCGCCGCCGCAGCCTTGGTTGCCGTCGGTATGTGTGGACGCCGTGCACCGCCAATAGGGTGGTGGTGTCGTGCGCGGTTAGGGCTAGTCGGGTGTGGTTGTCTGGTCCGTAAGATGTTAGCCAAACCATCCCTATGGGGTCTCGTAGGTTTCTTTTACCGAATCACCACCACCGCCGGTGGTGGCTGCTGCCACCGCCGCCGCCGACCACCACTGCCGGAGATGGCAGTGGGTGGTACATGTTGGGTTTGGTCCTAGTTGCAAACCCTAACTCGCAATCCTAACCCTAATCGCGAAAACCCTAAACCGTTTCAATGTTATCATTTTATGTGAAACGCCCGTTTTACCCCTGTCTTGTAAAATCCATAGTTTATTGTAGGAAGCTCGGATTGGGGTGAAGCCAGTGCACAAATCTCACAATTTGTGTCTGCTATGTTTCATATGTTTTGCGGAAAAATCATTTCGGCCTCTAGCTAGAGCCAAAATGGCGTTTAGTACAGACTGGTCCGGAATTCCTGTTTCGGGTAGTCTGTCTTAGAAAATTCATATAAAATAGTAGGGACCTCGTATGAACGTGTGCGATATGTCCCTGGAAACCTAAGACATAGAACTTTCTAATTATGGAATTATATTTCTGGTTTGATGGGTTTAAGGTGGCTAAAAAGGTCACGAACATACCTGCAGTTTTAGACCAAAAGCTGGAAAATGCACGTTTAGACTTGTAGTTGTAATTTCGGGTTAGGACTTCACTTTGACACTTAATAACACTTCTTTAGGTGGAAAGAAGCGAGTTGTAGTACTAGGCTGAATTAATGTCTAGTATAATACTTTGAGTGTTGTATAACACTCGCGGAGACCGAGGACGCGGGGAGACCGAGGAATACGTACATGGGTGTTGTATGAACTCGGGGAGACCGAGGGATACGTGTACCGGTGTTGTATGAATTCGGGGAGACCGATGGATACATACACATGTGTTGTTGCTTGAGTTTGCTTGTGTTCTTAGACTGGCATGTGTTAATTGTTATATCTATCTGCTGATTGGAGTGGTGTTCATATGATTGCTATTTTACGTACGTGTTTGAATTAACTAAGCTTCGTGCTTACTCTTTCCCTATAAATTACTGTTTCAGGTACGAGTGGCAGTAAGGCGTGATGGTACACACTGGCGCGTTGGGAAGACCTTCACCATTTTTTACTTTGAGGCATTATGATTAGAACTATTACGATTGGTGGTTTAACTTAACGAGGTTTTTGATAAACGTTTAATTGGATTTAATTACTTACGGTTTATTTTTAATAAAATGTTATTTTTAAAAGTTCAAATTTATTGTAATTTTTGGGACGTTACAACTTGGTATCAGAGCACAACATGAGCAAATCAAACACATTTCGGTGTGTTTGAACTCAAGTTTGCGGCTCGGGATTATCCTTTTCCTTTTAAAAATTTTGGAGAAATAAAAGAAAGGAAAAGTACGTTTGAGAAACGGTGACCGAAGGCGCAGTGTGTACAGTCAGCCGATGCCAAGGGAAAAGGTAGAGTACTTAGTGTAATTTACTGCTTTCTAGAACATAGGAGTATGTATGCTAGATTGCCTGGTGCTTATTACACTGTTCTACATGAGTGCATGGTTATTAATTGCTAGTAGGAATTTATGCTAGTCTTGATAGGTTGTTAAGTGAATGCCTTATAAGTTGTATGCAGTAGGAACCAAATAGCCTTAGAATGTTTGATTTAGTTCTGTTACGCAGCTCTTGTTTGAGTCTAACCGTTGTGGGATAGAATCTTTTATTCGAATGTCTATCTGGTTTCACACTGTATGCGACTGTGCATTCGCGAGGCGACTCGTCACGACTAGTGGAGATTTCGACAATAGCAAGGGTAGTGGGATGGGGTGAATTCCTAGTGAGCTAGGAAGAGTGTTGACATATGCTGGTACGGGCATATGGGTTAAACTGTCGGCAAGGAACTACTTGGGCACTTCGGGATGGGACTCGAAACGAGTAAGGATAGGTGTGGAAGGTAGTAGTAGAGCTCCTACTATCTGAAGCACAGGATCCGTGCTCGAGTCGGCGAAAGTCACGGGGAATCCGAGGAGTTGAGCGTGAGCGTAGTTAGTAGGATTTATTGTGTGCTAATAGCTCGTTGTAATAATTACCCAGCAGATACGTAAGATGATCGCGGCCGAGGTGACGCATGCTATTGGGGAGGCGATCCCCGAGATTATTACCGCCATTCGTGATGAGGTAGTAGTATTGATGGAGGAGCGCATCGCGGCGATTCCACCCCCTGTGGTTGGGCAGCCCCGAGCGAGGGAGTTTCAGTAACGGGATCTCTCTGCTTGTTCTCCTCCTGAGTTCACGGGAGACTCGAACCCGATTATTAGTATGCGCTGGATCTCGGATATGGAGTGCGCTTTCCTTACTAGTGGCTGTCCTGAGAACCTGAAGGTTTGCTTCACGGTGAATCTGTTACGTGACGGAGCGAAAGACTGGTGTGCTACTGCTTTGACGCCTATTGAGCGCACTACTTTGACCTGGGAGGAGTTCGTCGTACGTTTTCGTGCAGAGTATGTGCCTCCAGTGGAGATGGAGAGGATTGCCAAAGAATTCTTGGAGCTCACTCAGACTACGGAGACCGTGAAGGAGATGAACCGAAAGTTCACGGAGATGGCACTATTCTGTCCCAGTATGCTGCTTCTGAGGACATGAAGATGACGCGGTACAAGGATATGTTACGTATCGAGATCAGGGAGTTCGTGAGTACTGCGTAGTATGCTACACTTGCTGCGATAATGGAGGCTGCCCGGAGACGGGAACTTGAGTTAGAGACGCAGGCTAAGAAGAGGAAGGCGGTGCAGACCGTGGCACCAGTATCGGCTGTTCCGAAGAAGACGAGGTTTTCGGACTCGCGCTCGAGTCAAAGGAGCGGTGGTTTTAAGCCCAGGAATGGTAACGGAAGGAGGGATGACAATTGTTTCAAGTGTGGCCAGGTAGGACACTACGGTCGTGATTGCAGGGTACCACTGATGGTTTGTGTTAACTGCAAACAGACGGGCCACGTGAAGGCCAACTGCCCGAATCTGAGGGTTGCTGATGGGGGTGGGGCACAAAGAGCTCCTGCGGCTGCGCCCCTGCGTATTACTGATGGTCGTGTGGGTCAGGTTGGACCCGAGGCGAACCGAGGTAGAGTTCATCAGCTGAAAGTGGAGGAGGCGCAGGCTACGCCTAAAGTGGTGACAGGTATATTCCATCACTTGATTCTTTTTTATTATTGATTATTGTACGTAATTGCTTTTTGCTTAAACTGTATGATCAGGTACGTTCTTAGTTAACTCAGTGCCTGCTGTGGTGATGTTTGATAGCGGGGCTACTCATTCTTTCATGTCTCACACTTTTAGTTAGCGTTTGGGCCGTAGTGTAGGACGGTTAGGCTGTCCACTTGTGGTTGAGGTTGCTGATGATAGGACCTTGACGGTTACGTTTTTGCTTAAACTGTATCGTGGGTGTATCTTGGAAATCTTGGGTGTGAGATTCCCTATTGATTTGATTCCGATCGCTATGCGTGAGTTGTTCGTGATTGTGGGCATGGATTGGATGGATGCTTTCGATGCATAGATTGTTTGTCGTCACAAACAAGTACGAGTTCGAATCCCAAGCGGGAGATAATTGATAGTTCAGGGCGACTCTCCCAGGCGGACCTCAGCGATATGTTCGGCTGCGAGAGCTCGGAGGTACTTACAGCATAGTGGTCAGGGATTTTTAGCGTACGTGATAGACACGCGCGGTAACGGGGAGAAGAAGACTGCGGAGGATGTCCCAGTTGTATGGGAGTTTACTGACGTATTTCCCGACGATTTACCGGGGATACCTCTCGAGCGACAGGTAGAGTTCCGCATTGACTTGGTTCCGGGTGCTGCTCCGGTGGCCAAGGCACCTTATCGTTTGGCTCCACCGAAAATGAAGGAGTTGTACACTCAGTTACAGGAACTTCTCGAAAAGGAGGTCATCAAACCGAGTTGTTCACCGTGGGGACCCCCGATTATGTTTGTGAAGAAGAAGGACGGGTCCCAACGGATGTGTATAGACTACCGTGAGTTGAATAAGCTTACGGTAAAGAATCGTTATCCTCTGCCAAGGATCGATGACTTGTTCGACCAGCTACAGGGAGCCTCGTGGTTCTCTAAGATTGATCTGAGGTCGGGGTATCATCAGATGCGACGCCCAATGATTCCGCCAAAACGGATGAGGCCCACGCACCTACAACCAAAACTAAGACGGACGAGTGTAAACTCTATGTCCCGTCTCTCATTTTGGAAGCTAGAATAGTTGAGTTAGAGGAGTCGCTCGAGAAGGAAAGATCAATTTTTCAAAATGAAAGGAAAGCGCTTATAACCGAACTTGAGACACTTAAATCCGCTAAAACCTAGTCTGTGTCAAATGATGGACAGGAAATCCTTCGGTCTGAAATCGACCGGCTCACATCAAAACTGTCTGCTAAGGCAACAGAGGTGATGAAGTAGCATGTGAGAAATGGTCAATTGCAAGAGCAACTTGACCTACTCCAAAACGAAAAGGCGATTTCGCCCGAATCTTCCTCGGACTCGTCTGACACATCCTCGTGGAAAGCTTTCATGGGAAAAACATTCTCTCCAAACGGAAAGGATCTCAAGATAATTGTGTGTTAAAGAATCTGAACTCTGATTTTTTCTTAGCTTCTGCACCAGATTCACCTAAGCACACCAACACACAGTATTCCTCACCTCTCTCAAATGAACCAAGTCCAGTAATTCCGGATATATACTTTTTCGAATTTATGAATTCTGAGGGTAATTCTGATTAAGAGTTTGAATCGTTCCCTTTCGACAAACCTCTTCCAAGTCAAACTGACTTTCTTTCGCCAGTGGTTAATCGACCGGTCAATTTTCAAAAAGGCAAATGTTCCACAAAACCGAAGACCCCGGCTGTCATCAAGGTTTCTAAAACTGAGTCATCACAACCAAGGCAAAAGACCGGTCAATCGACTGCTAAACGTCCTGTCCACTCTACTTCTGCTGACCATACTGTTAATCCTGTTTCAGATAAAAATGGTCGGGCCAAACAAGACAAACCAAAGTGGATAGCAAAGGAATCGGTCGAGAACAATGTTGCGTCAAAGTCATTTAATACTGTTTTTTATCCTAGAATGAACAAAAATGATTGTGCTTTGAATCATAAGAATGATTTTGTTGAACAATATATTAAATTTTCGATTAAACTTTATTCTATTCAGCAATTGATTCAATTATCACATGATTGTTTGTGTTGTTCTAGTTGTGGTTGGAATGACTTTGATGACATTAATAATTCAACTGATTGGTTTGGTTCTTATCATGTTTACAATTCTGAACCTAAACAAAAACCCCGTAAAAACAAAAAGAAACATAAATCCAAACGGGGTCCCCAGTCAGAGGTTAAACCCAAGCAAGCAAGGAAACCCATTTTAAAACGGGTTCCTCCTACTGAGGTTAATCCTACACCCAAGGGGAAACCTGCCTCAAAACAGGTTCCTCCGAAAGGTGTACAACCTAACCCTCTAGGACCCATTTTTAAATGGGTACCTAAAGTCCGCTAATCTCGTTTTGTAGGACGGTCATGTGTGGTACTTAGATTCTGGACTTTCCAAGCACATGATCGGAAGGAGGGAGCTGCTCACAAACTACAAGGAACAATATTGCGGAGACATGAGATTCGGAAACGATGATAAGGCGCTGATATTGGGCTACGACGACATTGTCCAAGATCAGATCACCGTAAAGAAAGTCTCATACATCGCGGGATTGGGACACAACTTGTTCAGCATCGGCCAATTCTGCGATAAATCTCGAGGTCAGATTTAAACCCAAAAGGTGTAGCATCCTCACTGATGCCAGAACGAAGCTACTGGTTGGAACGCGAAAGACCAACCTCTACACCATCAACCTTGCAGCCCTAAAGACCGATAATTCTGTCTGCCTGATGTCACAGGCCAATTCCCAGCAAGCGTGGATTTGGGATCGACGTCTCTCGCACCTGAACTTCAAGAGTATCAATAAACTGGTGCTTGGCGGACATGTGAAATGCATCCTCGACCTTCAATTCGTGAAGGACCGACTCTGTGGGGCATGCGCAATGGGAAAGATGAAGCGAGCGACGTACAAGCCGAAGGCCTCTCCGAGCACGTCCCGGTCCCTCGAACTTATCCATATAGATCTGTGTGGACCGATGCGTGTTTAGAGCATCAACAAACGCAAGTACGTCCTGGTGATGGTGGATGATTTCTCACGCTACACTTGGGTGAAGTTCCTACGCTCGAAGGATGAAACCCCGAAGCTGATTATCAACCACTTGAAAACTATACAACTGAACCTATGAAAACAAGTTCAGACCATCAGAACCGATAACGGGACGGAGTTTAAAAATCAAACGGTGAACGAATACCTGACTTCGGCCGGTATTTCACAAACCTTCTCGGCCGCACGCACTCCTAAAAAAACGGAGTGGTGGAAAGACGCAACCATACCCTCGTCAAAGCCGCTCGCACGATGCTGTCACAGTCTAAGCTGCCTCTATTTCTATCAACAAGCGGTTCAACAAGACGCCGTACGAGATCATCAACAACCGCATCCCGAACATCAAGTATTTCCACGCGTTCGGATGCACATGCTACGTCCTCAATGACAAAGATGCACTACAACAAATATAGTCTATTGCGAGGACTTTTGTCGTTGCTAAAGATCAATATTGATCTTTAGCAACGACTGTTGTCGTCACTAAAGATCATTTTTTAGCTTTAGCAACAACTTTTGTCGTCGCAATAGACTACATTTGTTGTAGTAATGATCTCGGCAAATTCAGTTCGAAGGCAGATGAATGAGTTTTCATAGGATACTTCATGCAGGCTAAGGCGTATCGCGTTTACAACAAACGGACCAAAACCGTTACTGAGAGTGTAAACGTGACATTCGACGAAGCCACATAATTGGATTCTGAACATATCAGTTCAGAGCCCGGTTTAACTGGCATGCTTGCTTCCGAACTTTCACGTTCGGGATCGGCACAAACGGCAGTAAATCCGAATCATGCATCTACGTCAAAGGCACATCTTTCTGATTTAGACTTACTGTTTCAATATATTTATGATGATATGTTTAACACTTCTACCCCTCGTGTCTCAGCGCATCCAAGAATTGAAGCTGCTTAACTCGAGAACTCGACGAATCTCTCCGGTTCGCCGCCTTCGACCAGCACTCCAACAATTACTGTGGAGACACGTCAACCCTCATCATCGACATCATCTGATACAACCATCCCCCCGGAGGAACCAGTTCAAAACCCGGAGATCGCTCTTGAAGATTTGTCCTCAACTTCACTCGTAGATAAACCTTTGCCTTCCTCGGAAGCAGAAGTTGCTCAACCTTCGACGAATCCTCACAAGTCTCCTCCGCGAAACCAACCCGCTACTCTTGAAGCCGTTCAAGACATACCAACTGGTGGATACGTGGATCCGGATGTCTCACACTCCACTCAGTAGCCGCTTCCACACTCCACCAAATGGACGAGAGCTCATCCCCTGCACCAAATTATCGGTGATCCTACTACTCCAGTCCAAACGCGAGGCGCATCGGCCAACTTCTGTCTCTTCTCTGGCTTCTTAAGTAAGATCGATACAACAACCGTCTCTGAAGCTTTAGAAGATCCGGACTGGGTCATGGCCATGCAAGAGGAACTTAACAAATTTGAGGCCCTCAAGGTATGGCGACTTGTCCCATGTCCTACTCACAAGACCGTGATCGGAACCAAATGGATCTTCAAGAACAAGAAGGACGAGGACGGCATCGTCGTATGAAACAAGGCGCGTCTCGTGGCCAAAGGATACCGTCAACAAGAAGGGATCGACTATGACGAGACATACGCTCCGGTGGCGAGAATCGAAGCAATGTGAAGACCGCATTCCTCAACGGAGAGATCAAGGAAGAGATGAACGTGTCGCAACCGGATGGGTTCGTGGACGAGAAGAGGCCTAATCATGTCTACATTCTAGACAAAGCGCTTTACGGTTTGAAGCAAGCTCCACGGGCCTGGTATGATACGTTATCTAAGTTTTTAATCAAATCGGGATTTTCACGAGGTAAAATCGATACAACCCTTTTTATTAAAAACGAAAAAGGTCATATTGTGCTAGTTCAAGTGTATGTCGATGACATAATTTTCGGTTCTACTAATACACTATATTGTAAGAAATTGCCACTTTAATGGGAAATTTTTTCAAAATGAACATGTTGTGTGAGATGAATTTTTTCCTCGGTCTTGAGGTTAAACAACTGTCGACCGGGATATTCATAAATCAGGCCAAATACATCCGGGATATTCTTCGGAAGTTCCAGATGGAAAAGTTCTCACCTATGAAAACACCCATGGCACCCGATACAAAGTTACACGTCGATCCTAACGGAAAGGATGTGGACACAAAAACGTACCGGGGTATGATCGGTTCTTTAATGTACTTAATTGCTAGTAGACCGGATATCATGTTTTCAACGTTTCTTTGTACCCGGTTTCAGTCAAAACCTATGGAGTCTCACTTAATAGTTGTTAAACGAATTTTTCGTTATTTGAGAGGTACTGCTGATCTTGGCTTGTGGTACCCGAAAGAGACAGGTTTTGAGCTTTCAGCATATTCTGATGTGGACCACATGGGCAACATGATGGATCGGAAGAGCACATCAGGTCATGTGCAGTTCTTGGGCGACGGTCTGGTGAGTTGGGCATCCAATAAGCAGAAGTGCGTCTCTACGTCGACTGCCGAGGCGGAATACGTGGCTGCCGCAAGCTGTTGTTCAAAAGTGATATGGATGCACATACAACTCAAGGATTACGGTTTCACTTACACCAAGGTGCCCATCTATTGCGACTCGAAGAGCGCTATTGCAATATCCAGCAATCCGGTCCAGCATACCAAGACGAAGCACATAAACGTTCGGTACCATTTTATCAAGGATCACGTCGAAAGAGGTACAGTCGAACTCTACTTTATGAATACAGAACATCAGTTAGCAGACCTGTTTACAAAACCCCTAGAAGAAAAACGCTTTAATTAACTAGTGTCCAGGTTAGGTATGCTGAATCTGAAGACTTGATCTAATTGTGTGCCCGATATAAGTTCCGTACATCAACGAGAAACTGTCCATTCTTCATCTGTTGTTTACACTCTAGATGATTGAGTATACACTTTCTCACATCTGTATTCTACTTGTATCAGTTACATTTTTTGGTTAAGTCTCTGTATTAATTAGGTAGATTTCGCTTGTTTGATTTCTTTTTACGTGTGTTTCCTTTTTCTGATAATTACTGTCGTCTACTTTCCATAATTATATTTGTGCTTTCACAAGTTGTTCATGTGTTCAGGGGGAGCACGAACGAAGTATCAGGTAAGTATGTCTACTATTGAGGGGGAGTGTCACACAACGTTTTTTAACTGTCAAAAGTTTTTGTGTGTAGACACTCCAAGTGTGTTTCATTTCACTCTACGCGCACATTATGAGGGGGAGCATATACGTATATGTTCATCATTTGAGGGGGAGCGACACACCATTTTTTCTTTAAATGTGTCAAAGTTTTTTGTGTTCGTCTCTCCACTGTACGCACTTGCACAATCAGAGGGGGAGCAGAGTAATCCCCATGCTCAGTTCGAGGGGGAGCGAGGAAAGGTTCTTTCAAAACCAAAATGCACCCTCAGAAACACCAAGTTTCCGAACAGGTTTCCGGATACCCCTATCCGGATAGGTTTCCGGACCGGACACCTATCCGGATCGGATGGGTATCCGGATGACCCACTCGGAAAATTGGTTCATATATATAGTGTTTCCGGATCATACCCTATTCACTTTTTCTGGACAATTCAAAACCCCCAAAAACCCTTTGCTTTTTCCTCTAGTTCGGACACCCTCGGAATCATCTGAACTTGCTCGATTTTAGCTCAAAAATCAGGTATGCTCCTCGTTTATCTATCTGGATCTTGCGTATACATGCTATTGCCTTTCATCACACACATCCACCACTGAAATGGTCGATTCAGGGTTTTCGATAAACCCTATTCACGTCAATAAGCATTTACACATGTTCAGTGAATTTTAGACCGCATTTCTTTCTCTCGCATGACTTTATGCCTAAATCGATGTTGTTAGACCACTTATCTACATGTTTGAGGGTGCATTTGGGCAAGATCGATCCATCCGGATGTCGTCCGGATAGTTTCAAACTACCCGGACACATTGAAATCATCCGGACACCATCATGAGTATAGATATTTTATCCGGACACCACCAACATCCGGTAACCCTAGTTGTCCGGAAACCTTAGGGTTTCCGGTAAGTTCAACTATCCGGATTGTCGGGGTGTCTAGTAACCAAATCATCCGGTAACCTCATTTTTTCCGGATACTACCTGTTATTCGGAAACCATTATAACACCCGGAAACCTTAGTTTGTCCGGATACCTTTGTCCGGACACCTTTGTTTCAAATGATGTTGTCCGGAAACATTTGTTTCAAAATGATGTTGTCCGGACACTTTCATTTTCAACATTCCAGTACCCTGTTCTCTCACTACCGGTCCTCAATCTGCTCCAGATTGAGCCCATTATTGCAAAGGTATGCGCTGACAATTGTTCATCCGCCTGTTTACTGACATTGATCTTTTTCAGGTATTATACATGGCTGATCAAGAATAACAACAACAACCCCAAGAGCAAATTCCTCCTCAAGAGGAATTTGTTAGCCCCAAGTATTTGTTATGTAAAAATATTGAAAATATTATCAAGTCAGAAGACCAACAGAGATCCAGCAGAAGACTTGGAAGAAGATCAACAAGAAGACCAACAGAGCTCAACAGAGCTCTGGTGGAATCAACAGAGCTCGACAGAGCTCTGGCAGAAGACCTTCCATTCTACAGAAGAACTGATTCACCAACAGAAGACCAACAAAGCTCTGGCATAAGAGCTCTGGTGACTGAAGACCTCTGTGAAGTCTAAATCTCGTAAGAAATCCTAAGTGTCAGACACGTGTCCATACTTTCCAAGTATGCCCTAAAGAAAGGAGACACACTTTCCACGTGTCATTCCAGGGTACGATAGTACACTGTCTACACTTTATCAGGGCTATAAATAGTGAGGTAGTGGAACAAACGATTGTAAGCTTTTGGAAGAATAGTTTTCCAAAATTGTTAGAGCACACACTGCAGTATTCCATAGCACTACCTCCGTACGATCTTGTTCACTGTGAGATTTCGAATAGACACACACTTGAACGTGTTCTTGGTGTTATTCATATTATCAATATACGAGCAGTTTATTATACTTGATCTTGTTATCATTATTACCGTTCTATACTTGATACTCACGGTTACAATATCTCTGCACAATCACTCACATCTTAATGGCTTTATATTTAATGCTTCCGCTGTCTATTTTATTACCATTAATGTGATGCAACGTGAATCTGGGAACCTACAGTTGGTATCAGAGCTTCTTTGATTTGCTTAAATCAAACGATCCAATCTACCAAGGTTGATTCATAGTTGTTGATTGTTGTGTGTCTCTTAAAAAGCTTCATAGTATATACTCTTTTTTATAGTTTAAAGTTTAAAAGTTACTTTATCACTGTTTTAAACTTTACAGTCTAGTTTAAAGATTTTTTCTACCGTTTATTACTGTTCCATTGGTTACTGTTCACTTACTTTCAGCTTATACTCTTTCAAAACCGTTTGAAACTGTTATACTCTGTTTTTCTTCAAAATGGCTAATAACAACATTAACGCCATGTATACTGCTGGTTCTCTGACCAAGCCTCCTACTCTTCTGAGAGATGAATATCCTCAGTGGAAGATTAGGATGGTTAACTTCCTTGATGGAATGGACAGAGATTTAATGCGATCTGTCATGGATGGACCTTGCCAACCCATGGTTTTGGTTCCACGTGTACCTGCAACAGAAACTACTACTGAGATTCCTGCTTATCTTAAACCTAAAACCACCGGGTTTACTAATGAAGAGAAATTGAAAATGGAAAATGACCTTAAGGCAGTTACTGAGATTCCCAACGATATATTTCAAGAACTAGATTCATTTGTTACTGCTAAAGAAATCTGGGATCAACTTCTTAATCAACTTGAGGGTTGCATCAAGACCCAAAAGAATAGAAGGACCCAATGTATAAATGAATACAACGATTTCAAGGAACTTCCTGAGGAAACCTTACAACAAACATACAACATATTTAATGTGTTGATAAACAAATGCAAAAAATGTGGGGTTGTTAGGTCGAAGGAAGATAACAATGTTTTGTTCCTGAAAAGTTTGAATGATGAATGGTTAAATCTATCCATGTCTTTACAAGCTAACCAAGATTTGGATGCATGGTCTCTCACTGATGTATATGGCACTCTTGCTGCACAAGAGAAGGATGTTGTCAAACAAAAAGGCAAATCCACCATTGCAGGTCCAATAGCTTTGGTATCTGAATCAAAGAAAACCACTGAAGGAAAGTCCAACAGAGAGAGTTCTAGCAGAGATAAGAAGAAAGAAAAGAAGACGGGTAAGAAGAGTCTGGTAGCAGAAAGTGATGCTGAAGAAAGTTCATCAGAAGATGATGATATAAATGCTTTTGCTAAATCTCTTGCATTAATAACTCAAAAATTTAACAAGAGATTTGGTAGCAAAGTATTTGACAGAAGAGGTAGATACGAAAGAGAAGAGAAAGATAAGAAAAGAGGTTATGCTGCACCTCCACAACAGAACCACCAGAACAGAGCTCTACAAGAACAGAGACCACAACCTCAACAGAAGTACAATACTCCAGTTCCACAGAAAGCTGATGCCGCCCAACCCATCAACCAGAACGATGGACGTTGCTTTAGATGTGGAAAACCTGGCCATTTCTCTGCTAATTTAGAGGTAAACTGGTAAAAGACCAGGATTACTACAAGAACAAATACAAGTACAATTATCGAGAGAGAAGCTATGTTGCTGAGATGGAGAATTGGATCTCTGATTCATTCTCTGATGATGAACTTGAGCATGCCAATTTCTGCGGAGTTGCTGTGGATGATGAGAGTTTGGGAGAAGAGGTTGATTGGATGACTGGAGAAACGCTAGAGAGAACGACAGAACAAGATATGAATCAGAATGAATTTGCTTTTTACAGTAACAGAGCCAGACAACAGAGCGTTGCTCTTACAGTAACAGAGCCAGACAACAGAGCGCTGGAGACCAACAGACCCAGTGCCAAGGTATGTTCTTCTGAATCAAAGTCTGACTCTGAGTTGAAAATGCATGTCTCTTTGCTAAGAGAAGAATTTCAACTCAGAAAACAAAAGCTCTCTGAAGAAAAAGAGTTAAGAAAGCTAGCTCAAAAGAATATGTCCTTTTACAAGAGAGAGAAAACTCTCTTGGAACAAGAAAAGGAAGAAATCTCTAAAGATAAATCTGAGCTAGAGATCTTACAGAAACAGAAAGAAAATTCTTTTTCAGAAAAGGTTAAAGAGTTTGAGGAAGTCTTGAAACAGAAGTCTGAGGAAGTTAAAAAGTATGAAACTGAAAGACTTAACTCTGTTGCTTTAAAAGTCTATTTTCAAAGAGAAAGGGAGGTTTTACATCAATCCCTACAGAGAAAGGAAATTCAAATCAAAAAGTACCAGGATGCACAAGATGTGCACATTAAGATAAACTCACAGATGGATACACAAGGTCTCGGTTTCTCTGACCTTGCTCCCTATAATGAAAAGAAGAATGCATCTCTATCTTCTGCTTTTTGTGTTGGGAAAATCCAAGAGGATGTGATCTCTGGTACTGCTGCTTTTAAAAGAATCAAAACCTCGGATGTTTCCAAAAGAACCAGAAGACTTGATTTCAGGAATGTTAGCTATGACTCCTTGGATCATGAAAAGGTTACAAAACCATCTTCAACGTTCATTCTTGATCAAGGAAGAGCTAGAATCATACATCCTAATTCTGTTAAAAGTCTGGATCCAAAAGAGATTTTTAATTTCAACTCTTTCAAGGGACAGAAGTTTGTTACTTCTATGGTTGAGTCCTCTATTGATAAACCACAAAGCGTGCTCAACCCTGAAGCCCCAGTCTTCTCTCCTACCTCTGAAACAATTTGAACATCATTTGAGGAAGATTTAAAAAGGGTTCTTGAAGAGAATATCGCATCTGATGCTTTAAAACCCAAGTTGAGAAAGATCAAGTCTGTCAAAACCAATATCTCTGTGATACCTGAATAATCTAACACCTCCAACAGAGCCACCAGAGACTTTCTAGCCTCTGACAGTGACTCTGATTCTGAGGTAGATGAACAGATTTTTTGTGGTCAAAAGAAAGTTTTGCATAAACAGAAGCAGATACCAGTGGGATCTATGGATTTGAAAAAGGATGTCTCATTTTTTAAGAAACAATCTAGATTCACACCGGTAACTGAATTTGATAACAAAGGCTTCAGGATTCTTGCTTCTAATGTGATATGAGACAAGAAAAGAGAGAATGCCAGAAATATTCCAGTGAACAACATTGTTCCCCTAGCTTTTAAGCGAGTCAAATTTACTCCAGAACAGAATGGCAAATGGATAGTCAATGACAGACCTGTTCCCAATTCTGGTGTAAATCAAAGAAGGAATTATTTTTGGCAAAGTGAGTCTGTTTCAAGGAAAAACAACAATTCTGGTATAAACAACAATTTCAAAAGGCCAAATC
The DNA here is from genome assembly GCA_033807775.1 of Saussurea involucrata. Classification (NCBI taxonomy): domain Eukaryota; kingdom Viridiplantae; phylum Streptophyta; class Magnoliopsida; order Asterales; family Asteraceae; genus Saussurea; species Saussurea involucrata. The sequence continues at coordinate 76,565,000 of CM066327.1, read as the reverse complement.
AAGACAGGATGTATGGTCCTAAAGTTTTTCAATCCCAAGCACCATTCAAACAACAGTTTTTGAATAAAAATAGCAATGTGCATCAATTATCTTCATGTTCTATAAATTGTAACTGCATACAACTATTGTTAAAACTGCAAAATCATATGAATGGTCCCCACTGTGTTCTGAACCAGTCACCTCAAAGGAAAAATGCCAAGATTGTTCAGAATACACATAGAAACACCTCTGGCATACCATCAAATAATGGAAAGCCAGTAGGAAAGTCTGTTAACACCCCAAAGCCTAACAAGAAAGGACCCATTATGCAATGGGAACCTAAAAAGAACTAATTTGTCTTGCAGAAGCCTCATGTGCAGATCTGGTACCTAGATTCAGGATGTTCCAGGCACATGACGGGCAATAAGGAGCTACTAACTTCATTTAAAAACAAGAAGGGAAGTGCAGTAACCTTTGGAGGAGATAATGGTGGACAGATTAGAGGTTATGGTACTTTAGTTAATGGTGGTGTTTCAGTTTCTGAGGTTGCTTATGTTGATGGATTAAATCACAATCTGCTCAGTATAAGTCAACTTTGTGATCATGGGTTCGATGTCAATTTTAGGAAGAAGTACTGTTCTCTGTTGCTTTCCGAGTCTGGTCAAGAACTTTTAAGAGCCGACAGAAAAGGCAATCTTTATAAAATGAATTTCAATCCAAACCAAAACACTACAACAGAGAAACTTTGTTTAGTGTCTTTGAAAAATGAAGATGACTGGCTCTGGCATAAAAGATTTGCCCATTTGAATTTTTCAAATCTTGACAAACTCGTGAAGTTAAGCTTAGTGAATCTGTTTGTATATACTTTTCAAAATTTCTTGTTTGTAAATATTTTTTTAAAGTTTTTTTTTTCAAAAGGCTGAATAGACAAATCTTTTAATTAAGCTCACTGTTTGAGGGGGAGCTTATAAAAGAAAATGTGCATGGTTGTAGGGGGAGCAAGTCAAAATCAGATTTCCAAATCCAAAATGACTATGCTCTTCTGATCTCTAAAGAAAAATCTTTTTGAAGAAAGAGGGAAAACCTGTTCTGATAAAAATCTTTGATAATGTCAGGAACTTAACAGAATTCTGATATTTCACCAGAGCCTCTGTTGTATCTCACCAGATCTCTGTGAAACTTCTGAGTCAACTCTGTCTTTGTTCTTTGACCACTTTTCACATCAGATACAGAATTTTTAAATGATTTTTTGGGTAAAGGTGAAACATCTTGGGATACTTGAACAAAATGAAAAGGTCACTCAAGTCTCAACAGAGACAAAACAGTGCTGAGCTCCACCAGAGCTCTATGGGTTTTTCTGCCACGTCATTAGAGGTGCGGGTCATTCTTTAAGCATCTACCACATGTCACCCACACATCTCTAACCGTGATGGTTTGCTTGCCCAAAAGTTGTCAGAACCAAATCTTACGTGGCATTCTCTGATTGAAAGACAACCCACTAGTTGTTTCCACGTTCTACTGTAGAGGCCGTTCCACTATCTGAAACTCAAGTGCCTACAGTACCTACGACGTTCGTCCAGCCACATGTTTCGAGTATAAATATCCATACCCATGACCCATTTCATTTTTACGCTTTCTGATCATTTCAAAACCCTTCATCCTTTCCCTCTCTTCGTTCAAAAACCATTGAGTTCTTCAGAAAAACCCTAAACCTTCAACTATGGCGGAACCTCAAAACCCTCAACATTCTGCTGAATCAAGCAGAATAGGCCATGTCGATGAAATCATAATCCAACCATACGAATTCGCAGATAACAACTATCGTTTTGACGCAAACCCAACTCTTTATCTACCAACATATCACATTTTTGTTGAGTTTTTTAGAAACTCAGAAGTTTTTCGAGCCCTAACTGCTTACGACGACAATGTTCCTGAGCTCTACGTCCAACAATGGTGGACTACGTTCCAATACATTGAAGATCAAGATGGGATCGTTGGAAGTGTCAATTCCAGAAATGGAGGCTCCGGTACAATCCGAATTCGTGCCAGCACTTTCAGAAGAATTTTCAGGATGAGGTCAAAAAGACAGCTTGGAATAGAAGCCTATGAGAAACCCCCAAATGTAGTTGTTCTTCTTGACTTTGTGAAGTTCTTGGGATATAACAAAGACATAGATAGGATAGGAGCATTCAGAGACAAAACCTACCCACGGTGTGGAACTTCGTGTTCTCCACATTGAACAGAACCCTAACCTGCAAGTCTGGTAGCCAAGATCAAACCAACACATAAATCCTACAAATAATGCATGGCCTGTTCTTCAACAGAAATTTTGATTATGCCAGCATTATGTACAAATATCTTCTTGCTACTGTGAATACCAAGACAAATGCCCTAGCCAGAGGTGGAGGAGTTGGAGTCCACAAGTTTTTAAAATCAATCAGATTCCTACGTTTTATCAGTCTGGTGATAAGAAGAGCCTTCCAACGATTGGAATTAACTCAACAGGGAAATCCCACACCTGTTTGGGTTATGTCCAGATTTCTTCACACTACTTCAGGCAAATACCGCTTCATTAGAAGAGTTCCAGGCACAATGCTTGCTCTTATTGATCCAAATCACATCTCTATCCAAAACTATCAGAGTGCTGCTCAACCTCAAGAACCTGAGGTGAGAACCCTATCATACTTAGGATCTGAGCCCTCATTGGAAAGTTTGAGTGACGAAATAGAAGAAGAAGTTAATAGACCATAGGTGAGAGTACCCGAAGTGGGGTCTTCCTCTAGAGTGATGGAGGAGGAAGTACAGAACAGAGCATCCCCTATGGAGGTTGTTCAAAAGGGAGATAGGGAAATTACAGAGGAGATGGCAGAGAGATCGCACTCCTCTGGTAACGGTGAGAAAGAGGTACATGTGATAGAGAGTTCACCAGATCGTTCTATACACCTAGAAACCGAGGGAAATGCGAGCTTAGAAAAAGATGTTCTAGAGAACCCAAATGTGCGCATCCAAAGCCCAACTTCCTATGCTACCACATAATCTAATCCTGGTGATTAAGACCAAAGGATTATTGAAACAGAGGTGCACACCTCGAACCCCAACCAGCAAGAACCGCCAGAGGCACCTCTTCACGCCTCTGGTATGCATGAACCTAGGGAATCTATCTTTGGTAATGATGTTCCTTTGCCCCAGAACATCAATAGGTCACAACCACACGATGATGCCTCTATGGCTCATATAGACTTAACAGACAATAGACCAGGGATCTTTCGAATCTCGCGTAGTATCTGTCCGACTCAGGGACAATGGGAGACCATAGTAGAACAAGGGAAGACTTTGCTTGATCCAAATTCTTCTCATCACATCAGATTTCCTTCTTCAGAACCTGAGCTGGAAGAGGAAACTCTGGTCAGAACACCTGTAGTTGTTTCCCCTCAAAGGGAGCAGCAAAGATCGGGTGGAAGTCCTCCAAGAGCCAACGTCAATACAACTCTTGAAGGAGGCACCTCTGAACTCGAGGTTCAATTGGATCCATGTGTTGGAAACAAGGTTACCCCCGTTGACACTGTCACAAGAGAAGAGTTTGAAAGCTTCTGTGATAGTATCAACACCTCCTTAAATGAGTATAAACTTATCAATTAACAGAAGGAGGAGCTGATCCACAAGGAGAATGCTTCTCTTAAAGAAGAGATGGAAAGAATAACAGAAAAACATGCACAGGTATCTAATAAATATGTCGAGGCTGAAAGACTCAGAATAGAAGCGGAAAGCGCCAGAGCAGAAGAAGCGGAAGAGATGACAAGAGAACTAGCCGAGCCGAAAAGAGTGAGAGCAGAGGAGACTTCAAAGATTTCGACAGAGCTTGCAGAGCTGAAGAGAATTATGACAGAGAATCACACGGCATCGATGAACAAAACCTTGCCCATTCCTACACTTATCATCTCTAGCCCTGGGGTTAGAAGATTTCTTGTAGGAAGAAGCTGAGGGTTTGAAGACTTTCTTAGATCTGCATTTACTAGCAAAGTGACCGATCTTTTCACAGTTATAGCAAGTAGCAGTAGCCTTATCAACAGGGGTTGACAATGTTGGCTTATCAGTGAGTGCGAGAGGTTTGTTTCTTCTGAAGTTACTCTTTCTGGCGAATCTCCTGAATGTATTAGTCAGCAGTGTCAGAGATTCATCAAGATCTGAAGGATCAACATCTGATGAGCATTCAGAGTTAGTTTCCAACTCAGTGATAGTGATAGTTGATCGCTGAGTGGAAGGTGACTCTGGGAGAAAAGCAACAGGTGTGCTTTTGGAATCTTTTACAAGATTCTTCATAGGATGACACGACTGCTCATGATTGAGCTTAGTGCCAAATAAGGTAGAAAGAGTCATAGATTTTAGATCCTTTGAGAGCTTGAGACACATTGAATAACTGTCCCAGCTTTCAGGAAGAATTCCATAAACTTTGTCAGGATCTCAAAGTTAGAATATTCCTTACCAACGGTTTTCAAGTCAATGATTAAACAGTTAAACCACTGATGAACTTCAGAGAGAGATTCATTCTTACCACAAATGAAGCTTTCGTACTGTCTTACCAGGTTGATCTTTCTTGAGTCCTGGAATTCAGATATACCTTCATATTGAACACAGATTGTGTCCCACATGGATTTGGAAGTTTTCAGGTTCATGACGGAATGGTAGACTTCGTTAGGAAGAGCCATAGAAATAATGGATCTGCCCTTAGTGTCGATAGCCACCTTCTTCTTGTATTCATCAGTCCAAGTGTGAACTTCCCTGGGAATGATCCTTTCAGGAATGGCAGTTCTAGTGGCAGTGCCTGGAACTTCAGGGTCAATCCTAACAGGGACAAACGGACCATTCTCGATGTAGTAAGGCATAGTAGGATCTACACCTTCCAAGAATAGCATCATCCTATTTTTCCATAGATTAAAGTTATCTCTGGAAAATCTAGGGTGTTTTGCAAGAGAACCATTGTCGATATAGTTTGTGTTTGTAGAGTTTGCCATTTTAGAAAATAGCAAGGAAGAGAAAAGATTAGAGTATAAGCAAGATCTTGTCTATGAGATTAAACACTCTGCTCTGATACCACTTTTTGGTCCTGGAAGGGTTATACAAGTTTGTAGAAGGGGGGGTTGAATACAAACACACGATTTTTACTTTTCTAAATTGTTTATTGACATGTATCAAACAATTTACAACTTGTTGCGGAACAAGATTAAGGAATAAACCTAATCTAAACAAGCTATTAGAATCACTAAGATTTCTTGCACTAGAAATAAGATAGAGAGAAAATAAGAAAATTAAAGAGAAATATTCTAACACACAGTTTCAGCAAGGAGAAGGAATGGCTGAAGGTGTTCCTGAGATGAACTAGGGTTTCCTTTATATACTGCATGCATTTAATGCATAGCAGTACAACTTTACACGTGGAAGCCGCTGGTTGGTTGCATGGTTTGACCTTCGTAGACAACCTAGTAGCCACATGATGAACAATGTAGAATCAGAGTTGGTTGTACGATTCTGGACAAAAGGGATGTCCGTTCTGACAGATCGTATGGAGACGTGCAAGGGGATAAGACAAAAGTAACTTGTAGAGGAAACTTCATGATCAGCGTTCGCTGAATAAATCTTTATCAGCCAGTGATAAAGTTCAGCGTTCGCTGAAGTCTTCTACTTGAAACTTGACGTTGAGTGGACAAGTCTTGGCTTCGCTGATATCCACATCAGTTCATTAGTAGACTTGTCGCTGGTTCTTTGGCTTGATCTTCGATTTCAGCGTAGAATATAGTTGATGTGAAACTTGTCTTCAGGGATCATAAGTAAACAACATATTTTATCAGCGATCATCAGTGAGGCTGAACAGACTCAGGGCTCACTAATGAACAGTGTTCGCTGAATGTATAATCTAAAGCGTATGTTTTCATCAGCGATACTAAACAGACTTAGTATATTTTCTTTGATGACAAAACATTAATACATATTGTCTATTTATAATTTTCATTAAGTGTTTCTCATAGAGTCATTATCAAATCACTGAGGGTTTGGATCAACACCTACACTCCAGTGGCAAGGATTGAGGCTATTCGGATCTTTCTAGCATACGCGGCTCATAAGAAATTGAAGGTATTCAAGATAGATGTCAAGTCGGCATTTCTGAACGGTGTCCTTCATGAAAAAGTCTATGTTAGTCAACCCAAAGGCTTCGTAGATCCAAAGCATCCGGACCATGTCTACGTCTTGGATAAAGCACTATACGGTCTAAAACAAGCTCCAAGAGCATGGTACGAAACTCTAACAACGCATCTCCTTGAGTCTGGTTTCACCAAAGGTACAATCGATACAACTCTCTTTCTTCGTAAACAAGGTGATGATTTGATTTTAGTACATATTTATGTTGACGACATTATTTTTGGATCTACAAATCCTGAGATGTACGTAGAATTTGAAAATATAATAAAAAGTCATTTTCAAATGAACTTGATGGGGGAACTTAATTTTTTTCTTGGTTTACAAGTGAAACATACAAAAGAAGACATTTTCATAAATCAATCAAAATATATAAATGATATGCTCAAGAAATTTAATTTAAATTCCACCTCCACCATGAAAACACCAATGGCTACCGGTCGAACTTTTAGATGTTGATTTAGCTGGTAAATTAGTTGACCAAAAGTTATAACGTAGTATGATTGGTTCTCTTTTGTATCTTACGGCTAGTAGACCTGACATAATGTTTGCAACATCTTTATGTGCTCGCTTTCAAGCTAATCCTAAGGAATCTCACCTTATAGCTGTAAAATGGATCCTTTGGTATCTCAAAGGCACAAGAAATTTGGGTCTTTGGTATCCAAAGGATTCGGGTTTTGAACTAACGACTTTCACAGACACAGATCATGCTGGTAATAGACTGGATCGGAAAAGTACATCAGGTATATGTCAGTTCTTGGGGGACAAATTAGTCAGCTGGTCCTCAAAGAAGCAGATATGTATTTCAACATCTACTGCGGAAGCGGAGTACGTTGTTGTGGCTAGATGTTGTTCACAAGTGTTGTGGATGTAGACGCAACTGAAGGACTATGGATATGTGATGAACAAAATCCCCATCTATTGTGACTCAAAGAGTGCAATAGCAATAACTGTAAATCCGGTTCCACACTCCAAGACCAAGCATATTGATGTAAGATATCATTTTATAAAAGATCATGTGGAAAAAAGGAACCATAGAAATGCACTTTGTTCCAACTAAACTAGGGCTTGCTGATTTATTTACAAAACCTTTCGATGAAAAAAGGTTCAATTTTCTAATCCGCAAACTAGGAATGTTGAACACATCTGCATGACTTTGATTTCTGTTTATTACATTGAGGGGGAGTGTGTGTGTGTGTGTGTGTGTGTGTGTGTGTGTTTATTTATATTCTATAATTGAGGGGGAGTGAGTTTGTTTAACTGAGATACTTTTAACCAATCTGGACTCATGTTAAATGAGTACCAAGTTTTTCTGTACTTGAAGATTGTATCTGAAGCTGATTTCAAACTGAATATGCATCTTTCAAAGGAGAGTAAGACGATCCAAGTCTGTAGGTGTGTTATGTCTTGAAAACATTTTTCAAACAAGTGTGAGCTTAAAATGTTTTAAACTGATGAGAGATTTTTGAGGGTTTGAATTTTTTTTTAAAAAGTTGGATTTTCTGAAAAAGTTGCATTTTTTTGAGAAAAACACTAAGGTTTCGCAACTGTTGGTTGAGAAAACCTTAGTTTTCGCAACCAATGGCTACGAAAACCTTAGTTTTCGCATGAAGTTTCTTGCGAAAACATTAGTTTTCGCATGCCGTTGCTTGAGAAAAGTTTGCTTTTCGCATGTTATTGTTTGCCAAAAGTTTGTTTTTGCTCTCAGTTGTTTGCGAAAAGTTTTTCCTTGTACTTCATTGTCTACGAAAACGTTTTCACATGAATGTTTTCGCAAATCGTTCCTTGCGAAAACTTTGATGAACAGTTCCTTGTCATTCTTCTGACATGTATTTTTCCATGTTGTTTGCGAAAAGTGGGTTGCCCTTTATATTTGTGCCACGTGTCATTTTTTGGGGGGTATAAAAATGATTTTTCAAAATCTCAGTTCCTACTTTGTTTTTGGCAAACAAACGTACCCTTCTCTCTTGCAACTGTTCATCTCCATTCCAACCACTATTGTTGGAACTTTTGGGTTTGAGTCGTGAAAGAGATGAGTGAGTGGTGATTGTAAGAACTTAGATAGAACCAGAGATCTGGTAGAGCTCTCTTTTCGTAAGAGATATTTCGACCCTATTCTGCCCAGGTATCACGAAATTCTCTCAAGGATAATCTCTGATTTTCAGTGTGTTCGATATTGGCAGATATCGACTCATATATATACACTTTAGAAATGTAACCTACGCTGTATTGAGTCAGGAACTAATCATCTCAATCAATGAGATTGATTGTGGACTTAATGACGGGAGTTACAAATGAGAAAATCTTCCCTGACGCCGACGCTACTTTCGTGCTAGTTCAACTAGCGCCACAAAGAGCGCGGGCAACATTCCAGAGCTTGGTGCTACTTTCGTGCTAGTTCAACTAGCGCCACAAAGAGCGCGGGCAACATTCCAGAGCTTGGCGCTACTTTCGTGCTAGTTCAACTAGCACCACAAAGAGCGCGAGCAACATTCCAGAGTTTGGCGCTACTTTCGTGCTAGTTCAACTAGCGCCACAACTAGCCCCGACAACCAGCTCATGAAACCACTTTGTAACATGTCGATTTTAACCGTCCAACAATCCCGGGTTCTAGTTAGCTTACACGAGTGTGCACTCCACACCTCCTAACTCATGTTATAGCTTAGCTAACAACCCGTTTATTACCTTTGTGAATCCAATTACACAAAATGACCGATGATTTCACTAAAATCACCAACATTCCTCCCCCATTTTAGTGCAATCCTTGATTCACAAATAAAATTACAATACAGGTAAACAAACTCACGCATAAATGAAAATATCTAAAAGATTGAATTTCCATCTTAGTACATTACACATTTCAAATAATCGAGAATCCGGGTGTCCTAAGGATTGAACCCGTCAACCCATTTGAGTACCAGAAAATAACATACACATGAATTTAAAATTATCTAAAGCATAAACTTGACACTATACAGGCCATGTGTCCTTATCCATTCGTGAGTGCATAAAAGCTAAGTCCAAGCTTCTTTAAGAGGCCACACTTCCCACTTATATAGGTAGTTCTTTTCCTCATGCACCTGCACATGCACTTTTTCAAAAGAACAATTACCTCCTTCACTTGCAGTACCGAGCACACACCTTGGGATGATCTTCTTGTGCTCCAATCTCTTAGAGTGAGCTTCCCCATTGAATTCAACTTCTAACGTTGTATTAAAAGGGAATTGGGTATCTCACCGTTAGAGATTTAGAAGGACTTTAATCCCATACCTATCACCGACTTGTGAACCTAGTCCCTAGCTAACCCCTTCGTCAAGTGGACCGCTATATTTTGTTGCGACCGAACAAACTCAACCGAAATCACCCCATTCGTGATTAGCTCAAGAATCATGCTATGTCTAACACCTAAGTGTCGAGACTTGCCATTATACACTTGAATATAAGCTTTAGCCAAAGTAGCCTCACTATCACAACGGATAGAAATTGGTGATATTGGTTTCGGCCATAATAGAATTTCATGGACCAAATTCCTTAGCCACTCCGCCTCTTTACCGGCAGCGGCTAATGCCACAAATTCTGACTCCATAGTCGAACTCGTGATGCAAGTTTGCTTCTTGGAAGCCCATGAGATGGCACCTCCCCCAAGCAAGTACACCCAACCACTCGTAGAAGAGTGATCTTCCAAATTGGTAATCCAACTTGCATCCGAATATCCCTCCAAAACCGAAAGAAATCCGACATATGTCATTACAAGTTTACATGTATTATGCTCCATCCCGGGCATAACAAAACCTTCCGGTTGTTTTATGTAAACTTCCTCCTCCAAATCACCATTCAAGAATGTCGTTTTGACATCCATTTGGTGAATCACTAAATTGTGAATAGCACCTAAGGCTATCAACAATCTGATCGTGGAGATCCTTGCAACCGGGGCATAAGTAACAAATTAATCTATGCCTTCCCGTTGCCTAAAGCCTTGAATCACTAATCGAGCTTTGAACTTGTCGATTGATCCATCCGCTTTCATCTTCCTTTTGAAGACCCACTTGCATCCCAAAGGTTTGCAACCCGGTGGCAAGTCCGATAATACCCATGTATTATTCCCCATGATGGAGTCCATTTCATCATGTATTGCTTCTTTCCAGAAATCAACATATTGAGACTTGATAGCCTCATCAAATGATTTTGGATCCTCCTCAACACTATAACAGTAAAGGAATTGGGATCCAATCTCATCTCTTGATCCCTCTACCAAGTACACATGGAAATCGGGACCAAAGGATTTTATAATCCTTCCTCTTTTGCTCCTTCGAAGCATCGGAGATTCAGTTGGAACAATTGCTTGTTCTTCAACCTCACTAGTTTCACTAGTACTTGGAACTATGTCCTTAGGCCTCGAGATTGAAGAGAATCTAGTCTCATCAAATATCACATCTCTCGATTCTATAATGGTGTGAATCGCTATAGAATCATTAGGTTCAATAACATAGAACCTATATGCTTTGGAATGCTCGGCATATCCAACAAAGATGCATCACCCAAAGTCTTCCTTTTGGGTTCGGATAATCGAACATCGAACTACCGCTCGACAACCCCAAACTTGAATAAAACTCAAGTTAGGCCTTTGGACCAAAGTTCATATGGGGTAATCTTGTTCCTTTATTAGGAACTTGATTCAGCCAAAAAACCAAGCCTAGAATGGCTTCACCCCAAATCCATCAAGCAATTCATTTACAATATAAAACAATTTATAAAGTAACATAAACAGAATTTTAAACAAAACTCACTTGCAACAAAACAGAATTTTAAACACAAAATTCATTTGCAATATAAACAGAATTTAAACAAAATTCATATGTAACATAAACAGAATTTAAACAAAGTTTATATGTAACATAAAAAGAATTTAGACAAAATTCATATGTAACATAAACAGAATTTTAAACAAAAATTCATATGGAACATAAACAGAATTTTAAACACAAAATTCATTTGCAACAAAACAGAATTTTAAACACAAAATTCGTTTGCAACAAAACAGAAATTTTAAACAAAATTCGTTTGCAATATAAACAGAATTTTAAACACAAAATTCATTTGCAACAAAACAGAATTTTAAACACAAAGTTCATTTGCAACAAAACAGAATTTTTAAACAAAATTCGTTTGCAATATAAACAGAATTTTAAACACAAAATTCATTTGCAACATAAAGCAATTTATAAAACAACATAAGGCAATTCAATTTCATCATAAACAAAATTTGAAACAAAATCCTTTCATTCAAAATTAACTCAACCATGTAATTCAACATAAACCAAATCCTACAAAAGAGCCACCCTTTGACAAGATAAACTTGTCCGACTCACAAAATTGCCTATACCCTAACTTATTCAATATGCTACCGGAAACCAAATTCTTTCGAATTCGTGGTACATACAAAACATTAAAAAATTCAACTACTTTGCCAGAACTAGATTCTAGCCTAACTAAGCCTGTTCCAAGAATGGTAGCACTCGACTCGTTCCCCATGTGTATCATTGATCCGTCTTCAACCGGTTCCATAGAGACGAACCAACGACGATCTTTGAACACATGACTTGTAACACCCGAGTCGATCCACCAAGCAACATCATCATCCTGTACATAAGCAGATTACGATATTAGTGGTACATAATTCACAATTGAATTAAAAACCAAAGTCAAGAAACTGACCTTGCCGTGGGTTTTGATCCTTGGATCCTAGCCCGCCACCACTTGTGCTTGCACCATTCTTATTCTTGACAACCCGACAATCCCTCTTGAGATGGCCGGTCATCCCACAGGTCCAACAGGTTAAAGTAACCTTTTTACTGGGCCCTTTCTTGGCTTCGTTGAACTTCCGTTTTCCTTTGAATTTGTTAGTCTTTCCCTCTTCCACCATGTTCACCGAAGGTGTAGAAACCTCCTTTACTTTAGGTTTCTCAGCCTCTTGCGCCCGAAGAGATTCCTCTATGCGCAAGTGACTACCGAGTTGCACAAGAGACAACTCTTCCTTCTTGTGTTTCAACATGTGTTTAAAGTCTTTCCAAGAGGGAGGCAATTTATCAATTATGCTCGATACGGAGATGGATTCGTCCATCTTCATATTGTGTTGAGCATATTGGCCTAGAATGCGAAGGAGCTCATTGTATTGCTCCATCACCGGCCTTGAGTCCACCATTTTATAATTATTAAAATTACTCACGAGGAACTTCTTACTAGAAGCATCCTCGGCCATGTATTTGGACTCGAAAGAGTCCCATAGGTCTTTGGAGGATTCCACATTTTGATAGATGTCAAAGAGGGAGTCACACATACCGTTCAAGATGTGGCCACGACAGATGTAGTCGTCATTCTCCCACTTGCCGCGACGCCGGGTCACCTCCAATGTCTCGTTTTCCATCAGCTCTGGTATCGAGTTGCTCAGCACGTACACGACCTTCAAAGTCGTCAACAAGAAGTGCATCTTCTTCTGCCATCTACGGAAATCCACGCCTTCAAACTTCTCAAGTTTTGTGAACTTGGAAGTCATGTCTCTTACAGTTTGATCACCCGCCATTTCTCTTCACGAAACGAAAATATCTCTTACGATTGTTGGAACTTTTGGGTTTGAGTCGTGAAAGAGATGAGTGAGTGGTGATTGTAAGAACTTGGATAGAACCAGAGATTGTGTAGAGCTCGCTTTCTGTAAGAGATATTTCGACCCTATTCTGCCTGGGTATCACGAAATTCTCTCGAGGATAATCTCTGATTTTCAGTGTGTTCGATATTGGCAGATATCGACTCATATATATACACTTTAGAAATGTAACCTACGCTGTATTGAGTCAGGAAATAATCATCTCAATCAATGAGATTGATTGTGGACTTAATGACGGGAGTTACAAATGAGAAAAGCTTCCCTGACCCCGGCGCTACTTTCGTGCTAGTTCAACTAGCGCCACAAAGAGCGCGGGAAACATTCCAGAGCTTGGCGCTACTTTCGTGCTAGTTCAACTAGCGCCACAGAGAGCGCGGGCAACATTCCAGAGCTTGGCGCTACTTTCGTGCTAGTTCAATTGGCGCCACAACTAGCCCCGACACCCAACTCATGAAACCACTTTGTAACTTGTCGATTTTAACCGTCCAACAATCTCGGGTTCTAGTTAGCTTACACGAGTGTGCACTCCACACCTCCTAACTCATGTTATAGCTTAGCTAACAACCCCATTATTACCTTTGTGAATCCAATTACACAAAATGACCGATGATTTCACTAAAATCACCAACAGTCGACTTCAATCTCCTCTTTATCGATCATCAGGTAACCTTTTCACTTGAATTTTGTTCCATTGGTTTCGACTCTATGTTTTAAATCTTGTTATCCATCTGATTTATCGTTTTTACATGATTTGTATGCTTATTTGCTTAAAATCGTATCTGAAACTGTTCACATTCTGAGAAATCGATTCCATCGATTTAATGGTGTTTTTGTTTTGATTCTTGTTGTTTCATGTCTTTAAGATGATTTCGAACTGATCTGTGATATCTATTCATGCTTTAATTTCATAAATCTGGGATTTTGATTGTTCTTGAGTTCGACTTTTTGGTCAGTTCATAAATCCATCGATTTGGGTGTTTTTGCAATTAATATTTGTCAAATCATGTTGGGTGTTACTTGTTGAGCATGTCTGTGATTGTTTGTGATCTAAAAACATCAATTTTCATCAATTTTGTATCTAGATGGTATGAACTTGCGAAAAAAATTTGCAAAGTTCATTGAGAAAACTTTTAGGACCTAAAATATTTACTAAGTCCAGTTTTCGCAAAGTATCTTGTGAAAACTTTCTTTCTCGGGCTTGTGGAAAGTTTTTCAAAGTTTCCTGCCGAAAGTTTTGTGCTCTATTTTGTCTAAGTAAAGTTTTAGCAACCTTAGGCTGCGAAAACTTGTTGTGTTGCTTGCGAAAAGTTTGAGGTTTTCGCACCTAGTTGTCTGCGAAAACTTTGGATTTTCCTCCTTTGGTTTGCGCAAAGTTTGGTCCTTGTATCATTCCATTGGCTTGCGAAAACCAGAGCTAGGATTTTTCAAGAAAAAATTTTCAAAAGTGATTTTTGCCAAAATTGACATTTTCAGAACTGTTTTTTCAAAACATCAGTTCACATGGCTTCAAATCAAGAGCAACAGAGCATGGTCCAAGGTTTTAGGGAACACGTACCCGAGGCAACACCAGATGTTCCTATACCATCCACCAGATCCGTACATCCATCTTATACCAGCCAAGGCAATCTAGATCATGCCTTCATTCACCCAAGAGATTACATGCCTATCAAGTTTAACAACTATCATGTGGATTTTGATCGCATCAACATCCATCCTGTTGTCAAAGAAGTGCTCAAAATACATCCTTTAGCATATGCATTGACTCACACAGTCAATGTACCTATGATTTATCTTCAACAGGCATGGAAGACCGTTTCCTTTACCTACGAGAACAAGCGGCCAATCTTTGAAATCCAGATTGATGAATACATCACAAAGCTCGATTATCACTGTCTTCGTCTAGTTCTGAAGCTACCTGAACCTAACTCCCGCCACGAAAAGACATCATTTGATCCGTATCCGATTGAAGCAGAAGTTCTTGTTGGCATTAAAGCTTTGGGTTATGTTGGTGAACTGAATCAGATCAGTGACTTTTACAAAGGAGATCTACCACCGGCATATTATGCAATTTTCTCCGTCCTCAACAGATGCCTAACATCCAAGCACTCGGGTATGGATAATGCAAATATTGCGATCTTAAAGTTGTTTCATGCTGTGGTATATGATTTGCACATTGATTATTCTGTGATTTTCTGGTCTGAATTGTAAGAACGTGTGGAAGCCAAGCAGAACAATCTTCCAAAGAAGTTTATGCCTTATATGAGATATCTTCATATCATTGTGCATAGTATGATGAAATCTAACAGACAAATACCGAGACATCTAAACCATCCGACAGTTCTAGAAAATTCAACGTGGTTTTTGCAAAAGCAAAAGACGAAATTCAGTTATGAAATGCCACTCCCTGAAGGGTCCCTACAGTACGCTGATCAGGACGCTGAGTGTATTGTAGAGTATAGATAGTCTATGGTCCGGCCCGAACCGAAGGGACCTACCCAAGACTCAATCCCTAGGAGAGAGGAGTCTGTGAGGGTTCAACAAGCACGAGCTTCTAAACGGGGAGAGCATAGGGAAAATACCGATAGGAGAACTGGTGGGGTTTGGACATCTGTTTCTGAAGACGCATGGTTATTGTCTGAGGACACACATCTAGATAACTGTGTAGTCCAATCTGACGAAGCTATTATTCCATGACATATTGGTAGAGCTTCGGCCAGAGTTCTTGGACCTTCTGACGATGAAACAGAGTCTGATAATGCATCTGATTTAGCGGAGGAACTAGATGTTAATGATAATGATGGTGATGATGGAAATGATGATGACAACAATGATGATGATGATGATTCCAATGGTTTTGGAAATGTGGCTGAATTTATGGTTTTTCCTGAGATGACAACTTCTGTGAGCACTACATTTGTGGATGTAAACACTGTCCTTGATACATTGATGGGAGACATAAGGAGAACTGAGGGAGCTTTAGTTGAAAATGAAAGTGTGTCTGTGAGAGAGAATGCAGAAAAAAATATGGCGAGTGTGAGTGATACCCAAACTTACTATTCCAGAAGGGCAGCCAAATCTACCACCAGATCTCATGTGTTGGGATCAGGTGTTGAAAAATACGTTAGTAGCCCACTAACGCAACTGCACACCCCAGCCAGCCATTCATATTTCTCACAATAGGAAACTGTCTCATTTTCACACGGGGATGAAGCACAATGGCTATCTATCTCTGACTCGGAGAGTTTAGATATTGAAACAGAGAGACCCCTGCCTCGGTCCTCAAACTTCAGTTCTGCACCTGTATCGAGTCTATAGCCCATTGCAAATATACTTGATCAATTGACTAGGACACTACGTCATTTTTTGCCTATTGATGGGAGTCTTAGTGCCCCATCCGAAACACTTGGAGTAATTTCTTCAATAGGATTACGAGGACTGAGTGGAAGTCCTACCAGTGCTAATATCACGCCAACACTTAACGTAGGCCATACAGTTGATTCAACCGTTGTGTCAACGGGTAACCTAAGTGGTCCCGGAAGTGAATAGCCCCACTTAGTGTCAAGGAACTTTGTCAACGGCGCCTTAAAGGCTGTTGAGGAACGTTTGTTAAAGGAGATACAAGGGGTGAAATATTTGTTGAAAGGAAAGGGCATGATGCCTGAAAGTGAGCCCGAATTGCCTCCACCTCCATTTGTGCTAACACCGCCAGTTCAACATGATCCGAGCATAGATGAGCTTAAAGATATGTTATATGCAAAACTGTTGTCTGTTAGCCCGGGTGATCCTCAAAACAAGACACTAATGAGCCTACTTGAAAACTTCCAACCTCAACCTAGACCTGCCCAACCAACACCTAATGTGGTCACCTCAAATGAATTCAATCAGTTCAAATCTGAAGTTTTATCAAGCTTGAGTGACACGCGGAAAGCTATTGATAAGTTGTCTAACGAAGTATTAACCATGAATCAAACTTGCAAGTCCCAAGCTCAAGGAGTTAAAAGGAAGCATGATCAGGATCCCGATGATCATGATCATGAGGGGGAGATGAGTAAGAAAAGAAAATCTGATGGTGAGACTTCAAGTTTAGGAAGAACCTTGACTACTGATGAAGTTGTGCAAATGTTTGAATCTGGTGCACAAGGGGAACAAAGCGGAAAACAGATAGTGCTATATGTTGATCCAGATGTAGAACCAACAGTTGAAAAGCCTGAATTTCCGACCTTTTCATCCTTAAACCTAAACACTGACCAAGCTGGTCCATCCAACCCTTCTACTTCACATCAACCTGGCCCTTCTACATCCAGAAAACCAAACATAAGCCAAGCAGAGGAAAGGCAAAGAACTTTGAGGTTGAGAACACCATTCTTGGATGATTCAGAAAGAAGATTATTTGCTCACTATATAAGGAGACTGAATCCATATGTTGTTCTGGGGATAAGTGATCAGTCTGAAGCGTTTAAGTTTGAGTACATGTACTTCATGCGAGTTAACTGTCAGAAGGTTCATGAAGTCAGAAGTAAGAAGTTGATCGTGACTATAAAGGAGGTATACGCAAAGCAATTCAACAGGCTTTGGTATCCAGTTTTTGTGGTTCAGAGGCAAGATTGCAAGAATTATACTTTCACTGAAGCAGATTTTTGTCACCTCTTGATTGAAGTTTTTGAGTTGATGTACAATTACATCAGAGATCTTACAATCAGACGGGAAAACATCACTCTTGCTTTTAATGCAATTAATAGGTTCTTGAGGAGGCACATCCTTTATGTTCAATGTTTTGACTTCCAATTGGTTTGGAGATGTGATCAACCAATTGTGAACATGCTAAGGCCTAATCAGATGATTAATGGTTTTGAGCGAATGCCTTTGTATGATGTGATCAGAGATCCCGAATTTGGAGTAGTATACAGAAATGAAAGAGGAGAAAAGAGGTTCCTTAGATTCGGTGAGATTGCTAAGTATTCAGATGGAACTTTGAAGGTGTTATTGCTCCAGTTGCAGAACCGTTTGAAAGTCAATGATAGAGAAAGACGAGAAAACAGAATGCCTTCTCTTGCAAGATCTTTGGTGATTAGAGCTATTGATGAGATCAACGAAAGGATAGAATTCAGAAGAGCTATGCGGCGAATAGAAACTTATCTCGGAGCTCGAAGAAGAAGAAGAAGACCGCTACTGCCTTGATTCCAAAAGGGGAGAATGTTGGAGCTTTATTATTTGTTGTAATCAAGCAGTTAGCTTTAAATCTTTATTTTGTTATGCTTTATAGTGAAGTCATGGGCTTGTCATGTACTCACTATAAATAGCTAGCCTTAAGTCATTTTTGTGTAACTTTTCATTTTGACAATCTTGTAACTCTCTAAAGTGATATGGATGACAAGATTGCTTTCTCTCTCTAGAATCTTGATTTGCACTTTTAATCTCTCACAAGATTCTGGTTTAAAAGTATCTATCTTGAAGATGGTTATTGACCCCATCACTGATCCTTTCTTCGTCTTCCCAGTTATGGAAACATCAATGATCTTTGCCGGGAGATATCTTTTCTCTATCTTTTCTTTGCACCATTTGATCTCTAAGTCCTTGACGGTATTTTCTTTTCGAGCCTCCTCCTTGGCTTCTTTTAACAAATGTGTTTGAACTCTGATAGGATTCCTTTTGAGTTTTTCATCATAGACAGGCTTCTAAGCAAGCGATAAAGTGAATTGAACGTCTTGTTTGTATGCTTCCAGAGTTTGCTCAGCTTTGATAGATTCTTCCTTTTTAGCTTTAGATAGGAATTCGAGTTCATCCTGATCAACACTTACACGAGGAGGGGTTTTGATTCTTTGTTTCTCTAGCTGAGAGACAAGCGCAACCATCCTTTTTTTTCTCTTCATCCTCAGTCCTTTGAATTGTTCATGAGGGTTTTCTTGGATGGTTTAGCAGCTCTTGTTCTTCTTGTTCTTCTTCATCAACTTCCAGAGTGGAAGCTGGGATTATTGTCTTTGTAAATGTACTAAAAAGGGGAGAGGATGGGCTGAAAGAAGAAGGAGCGGATGAGTGTATGGAAAAATCAGGAAAGGGAACAGAGGATAGGGGTCCAATACTGAGGGGTTCAGATAAAGAGATGAGGTCAAGACGTACCTCTGAAGTAGTCAACTCCCCCACAGATTGTATTATCTTTAGATTTCCCTCAACAGCAACTCCTTTTTGCTTGTCGTGCTGAGGGGTCTTCTTTTTGGACGTTGAGGTCCTTTACCCTTGTTCTTGAATAACAAAACCCTTTTTAGGGGCATTCACCGTTGGTGCAAAAGCTACCAAGAGTAAATCTTCTTCGTCGTCATCACCACCTTTGAGGTCTTTACCCTCGTTGGAGATGTCTTCAACATCATCTTCTTCTACTTTAGCATCAGCGTCTTCAGCCTCAAGATTATCAAGCACAACCAGAGTTGGTTCATTCCTGTTGGTGATAGGAACAAATTCTTCGTCTTCGTCTTCAGCAAGCTCCCCCTCAGAAGGAGGAGGGACTTCTGGTTTCTTCCTTTCAGTTTCTTTTTCTGGCTCTCCCCTCAGATTGAGCTTTCTTTTTATTCTCCCCCTCTTTGTCATCATCATGAGGGGGTTGCTAAGGGGGATTGCCCGCAGCAGCAGGAGCTTCAAGACTCCCAACACGGGTGTAGAGGTCTGAGATGGCATCAGCGCCCAGGACCACATAGTCAACGACCATGGCTAATGTGTTTCGGTCCTCATAAGTAAAGGAGGGAGAAGGCTGAGGAGCATGTGTCTTAAGCTGGGCCAAAATATCGGTCAGCAGTTGGTTGTTTGGATCGACCTTGCAAGATAGGTTGTAGAAGGAGGAGTTGAGAGAGCTGACACAAGAGGTGTTGGCGGCGACATCAGATTTTAACTGATAAACCACCTCCTGAAGAGCTGCAAGCTGAGAGTTATCAGCTTTAGACGAAAGAAAGGTGGAGACTTGCTTTAAGGCATTGTGAGCGGCAGTGATAGCGGTTGTGTTGTTGGAGAGATTGGAGGAGGTGTTGATTTCTTGCAAGGAGTGATTAATGGCCTCCAATTTAGGACGTGTAAACATAACAAATAACGAAGCATGAGGATGGTCGGGATTAGTCACCGAAAGAAGTAAGGGTAGGGATGATGGAATACCTGAAGGTTCAACTGAGAAGGAATCCAATTGACTTTCCCCAAAGTGTGTGTCCACGTCTTGCTCGAAAAGAGTCGAGAATCAAGGTATCTGAAAGTCTTTGAGAGGAAAACCTTCAGGTCTTGTGCCTACGTTGCTCGCCCTGAGGCGTATGAGCAACTCAACATCGTTATCAGTGAGGACTGGTCCTGAACCGCTGGTGCTGAAGTGATGACCAACGAAACCATAGGCGAAAAAGCAATGGAGGTAAGATGGTCGTGCGCGGTGGATAGAAGCATTGGCGGTGCTTCAAACGGTAGCTTCAGTGTTTTGAGGCACTGAGGTCGTGGGGGTAGATGCCAACGTAGAATTAGCAATAGACGAGATCGCTGAGGCGGTTGTGGTGGCAGCATCAGATGTGGTGGAGCAGACCACGAAATGATCAAGGGCGGATTGTGAAGAGTCAATTCCTGATGTTTTTCGGGCTTTCTCCATTGGATGCTTATTGGTCTTCTTTGAAGATCCAAGAGGGGCTTCAAATTGTTTCCTTTTTGAAGGAGTGTTTGTAGCAGCGGGGGCAGACCGGGAGGTTTGAGTCGCGGTCATAGCTGCTGAAGAAGTAGAAGAAGTTGAGGAGAGAGCTGAGAGAAAAACAGAGAGACTTACCTTTGAGTCCACGGGGACTCTGTCTAGAAGACGATTTCCCAAGTTTGGGAGTTGGAAATCTCCCACAGTGGGATAGAGTGATCCGATCAGCTTCTGAAGCACAACGCTGATGAATCGTATGTAGGGAACTGCAACTTCCCTCTTGGGTTGAGTTAGTTTGCTGACAAGATCCAAAGATGATCTGACCGTAATTGACTTTACGACCCGTGATCGCTGAGAAGCCGATGTCAAGTGCAATGCGGCTTGCCTTGTTGTTAGCCCCAAGTATCTCTTATGTAAAAGTATTGAAAATAGTACAAGTTAGAAAACCACCAGAGATTCAGCAGAAGACTTAGAAGAAGTTCAATCAGAAGACCAACAGAGCTCGACAGATCTCTGGCGGAACCAACATAGCTCATCATAGCTCTGGCAGAAGACTTCTTCTATACAATAGAAGACTTCTTCTATACAACAGAAGAACAGTTTACACCAGAAGACCAACAGAGCTCTGGCAAAAGTGCTCTGGTGACTGAAGACCTATGTGAAGCATAAGTCTCGTAGAAATCTCTAAGTGTTAGACACGTGTTCGTACTTTCCACGTAAGCCCTAAAAGGACAAAGACACACTTTCCACGTGTCATTCCAGGGTTAGATAGTACACTGTCTAATGCTTTATCAGGCTATAAATAGAGAGGTAGTGGAACAACAATTGTAAGCTTTTGGAAGAATAGTTTTCCACAATTGTTAGAGCACACACTGCAACATTCCATAGCACTACCACCGTACGATATTGTTCCCTGAGAGATTTCTAAATACACACACTTGAACGTGTTCTTTGTGTTATTCACTGTTATCAATATACGAGCAGCTTATTTATTTGATCTTGTTATCATATTACTGTTCAATATTGATCTCTTACTATTACATTATCGTTTGCACAATCACTCACATTTTAATGGCTTTATATAATGCTTTCGCTGTCTATTTCTTACCATTTATGTGATACAACGTTAATCTGGGAACCTACAGTTGGTATCAGAGCATATTGATTTGCTCAAATCAAACGATCCAATCTATCTAGGTTAATTCATAGTTGTTGATTGTGTTTGTGTGTCTTAAAGCTTCATAGAATACCTTGTTTTCACTGTTTAAAGTTTAAAACAAGTTTTCAGAGTTCATTTTTGTTTAAGGCTTTCTAGCAAGTTTAAAGATCTTCTCTACTCAAAGTTACTGTTCCATTGGTTACTGTTCATTCACTTTCATCTTAAACTCTTTTGAAACCGTTATACTCTTTTTTTTTCTTCACAATGGCTAATAACAACATTAATGCCATCTATACTGCTGGTTCTCTGACCAAACCTCCTACTCTTCTGAGAGATGAATATCCTCAATGGAAGATTAGGATGGTTAATTTCTTTGATGGAATAGACAGAGATTTAATGCGATCTGTCAAAGATGGACCATTCCAACCCATGGTTTTGGTTCCTCGTGTACCCGCAATACAAACAACTGCTGAGATTCCTGCTCACATCGAAGTTAAAACCACTGGTTTTACAGATGAAGAGACACTAAAAATGGAAAATGACCTTAAAGCAGTTAGACTTCTGATTATGGCCATTCCCAACGATATATTTCAAGAACTAGATTCATGTGTTACTGCTAAAGAAATCTGGGATCAGCTTCTTAATCAACTTGAGGGTGGTATCAAAACCCAAAAGAATAGAAGGACCCAATGTATTAACGAATACAATGATTTCAAGGCACTTCCTGAGGAAACCTTACAACAGACCTACAACAGATTCAACGTTTTAATAAACAAGTGTAAGAAGTGTGGGGTTGTTAGGTCGAAGGAAGATAACGATGTTCTATTCTTGAAAAGCTTAAATGATGAATGGATAAATATGTCCATGTCTTTACAAGCTAACCAAGATTGGGATGCATGGACTCTCACTGATGTGTATGGCACTCTTACCGCACAAGAGAAGGATGTTGTCAAACAGAAAGGCAAATCCACCATTGCAGGGCCAATAGCTTTGTTATCTGATTTGAAGAATCCCAATGAAAGAAAGTCCAATAGAGAGAGTTCTAGCAGAGAGAAAAAAAAAGAGAAGTTTGTGAAGAAAAAGGGTAAGAAGAGTCTTGTCGCTGAAAGTGATAATGAGGAAAGTTCATCAGAGGATGATGATATAAATGCTTTTGCCCAATCTATTGCGTTAATAACTCAAAATTTTAACAAGAGATTTGGTAACAGAGTATTTGACAGAAGAGGTAGGTACGAGAGAGAAGAGAAAGATGAGAAAAGAGCTTACGATGCACCTACTCACCAGAACAGAGCTCCACAAGAACAGAGACCACAACCACAACAGAAGTATAATGCTCCAACACCTCAGAAAGCTGATGCTGCCCAACCCATCAAACGGAATGATGGACGTTGCTTTAGATGTGGCAAACCCGGCCATTTCTCTGCTAATTGTAGAGGCAAACTGATAAAAGACCAGGATTAATACAAGAACAAATACAAGTACATTTACAGAGAAAGAAGCTATGTTGCTGAGATGGAGAATTGGATCTCTGATTCGTCCTCTGATGATGAACCAGAGTAGGCCAATTTCTGCGGAGTTGCTGTGGATGATGAAAGTCTAGAGGTAGCAGATTGGATGACTGGAGAGATTTTAGAGAAAACAACAGAGGAAGATATGTCTCATAATGCATACGCTCTTGCTGTAACAGAGCCAAATGAAAGAGCGCTGGAGACCACCAGACCCAGTGCCAAGGTATGTTCTGCTTCTAAATCAAAGTCTGACTCTGAGTTAGAAATTCAGGTTTCGTTGTTAACAGAAGAATTTCAACTTTTAAAACAAAAACTTTCAGAGGAAAAGGAATTAAGAAAGCTAGCTCAAAAGGATCTGTCCTTTTACAAGAGAGAGAAAACTCTTTTGGAACAAGAAAAGGAAGAAATCTTTAAAGAAAAGTCTGAGCTAGAGATTTTGCAGAAACAAAAGGAAAACACCTTTTCTGAAAAAGTTAAAAGAGTTTTAGGAAGTTTTGAAGAAAAAGACTGAAGAGGTTGACTTAACACTGTTGCTTTAAAAGATTATTTTCAAAGAGAAAGAGAGGTTTTGCATCAATCCCTGCAAAGAAAAGAGATTCAAATCAAAAGGTACCAGGATGTGCACATCAAGATAAACTCTCAAAAGGATACACAAGGTCTTGGTTTCAGTGACCTTGCTCCTTATAATGGAAGAAAGAAGACATCTCTGTCTTCTGTCTTTTGTGTTGGGAAGATCCAGGAAGATGTGATCTCTGGTACTGCAGCTTTCAAGAGATTCAAAACCTCAGATGTATTTTCAAGGACCAGAAGGTTTAATTTCAGAAATGTCATCTATGACTCCTTGGATCAAGAAAAGGTTATAAAACCATCTTCAAAGTTAATTCTTGATCAAGGAAGAGCTAGGATCATACTTCCTGATTCTGTTAAAAGTCTGGATCCTAAAGAGATTTTCAACTTTAACTCTTTTAAGGGACAAAAGTCTGTTACTTCTGTGGATGAACCCTCTGATGTTAAACCACAGAGCGAGCTTAACCCTAAAGCCCCAGTCTTCTCTCCTACTTCTGAAACGATTAGAACATCTTTTGAGGAGGATTTGAAAAGAGTTCTGAAGGAAAATGTTGTTTCTGATGCATTAAAACCCAAGTTGAGAAAGTTTAAGTCTGCTAAAGTTGATATCTCTATGATAACCTCAGAGTCTACCACCAGAGCCACCAGAGACTTTCTAGCCTCTGACAGTGACTCTGATTCTGATGTGGATGAGCAAATTTTATGTGCTCAAGAGACTGTTTTAGACAAACCCAAGCGAGCTTCTGTTGAATCTGAAACTTTGAAAAATGTGTCTTTTTTTAAGAAACAAGCCAGATTCATACCAGCTCCTACTTTTTAAAACAAAGGTATCAAGATTCTTTCTTCAATGAAATAGAAGAGAAGAGAAGAGAGAAAGTTAAAGGTATTTCTGTGAATAACACTTCAGTTCCTTTTGCCTACAAACCAATCAAATTTACACCAGAGCATAAGGGCAAATGGATAGTCAATGACAAACATATTCCCAACTATGTTGTAAATCAAAGAAGAAACTCTTTTTGGCCAAGTGAATTTGTTCCAAAGAAAAACAACTCCAGAAAACCAAATAAGGACAAATTGTATGGTCCTAAAGTTTTTCAATCCCAAACACCATTCAAACAACAGTTTTTGAATAAAAACAGCAATGTGCATCAATTATCTTCATGTTCTATCAATTGCAATTGCATTCAACTGTTGTTAAAACTGCAAAATTATATGAATGGTCCTCACTGTGTTCTAAATCAGTCACACCAGAGGAAAAATCCTAAGACTGTTCAGAACACACAGAGAAAATCCTTTGGCACACCATCACAGAATGGAAAAGTAGGTAAGTCAAATACCCCTAAGCCTAACAAGAAAGGACCCATTATGCAATGGGTACCTAAAAGGAACTAATCTGTCTTGCAGAAGCCTCATGTGCAGATCTGGTACCTAGATTCAGTATGTTCCAGGCACATGACAGGCAACAAGGAGCTATTGACTTCATTCAAGGACAAGATAGGAAGTGCAGTAACCTTTGGAGGAGATAATGGTGGACAGATTAAAGGCTATGGTACTTTAAATAATGGTGGTGTTTCAGTTTCCAAGGTTGCTTATGTTGAAGGATTAAATCATAATCTGCTTAGTATAAGTCAACTTTGTGATCATGGGTTCGATGTCAATTTTAAGAAGAAGTATTGTTCTTTGTTGCTTTCCAAGTCTGGTCAAGAACTCTTAAGAGCCGACAGAAAAGGCAATTTGTATAAAATGAATTTTAATCCAAACCAAAACTCTACAACAGAAAAACTCTGTTTAGTGTCTTTGAAAAAGGAAGATGTCTGGCTCTGGCATAAAAGATTTGCCCATCTAAATTTCCAAAATATTGACAAACTCGTGAAGTTGAACTTAGTGAAAGGTCTTCATTCGCTTAAATTTGACAACGACCATCTCTGTTCTGCTTGTGAGTTGGGTAAGATGAAAAGATCTTCACACAGAACTAAGAGTGATCACAGTTGCCCCAGACCTTTGCATATGCTTCATGTGGATCTCTGTGGTCCAATCTCTGTGCAAAGTCTATCGGGGAAGAAGTATATTCTTGTGTTAATAGATGAATTTTCTAGATATACTTGGATTGAGTTCATCAGAGTAAAATCTGATGTCCCAGAAATTTTGATAAGTTTGTTGAAAAGGATACAGGTTATGTTAGGTCTCAAAATCCAAAAGTTGAGAAGTGACAATGGGACAGAGTTTAAGAACGCCAGAATAGATGCCTACCTATCAGAGGAAGGAATCTCCCATAACTTCTCAGCTGCCAGAACTCCACCACAGAATGGGGTAGTGGAAATAAAGAACAGAACTCTAGTAGAAGCCGCCAGAACCATGTTGGCAGGTTCTATCCTTCCAATCAACTTCTGGGCAGAGGCAGTCTCAACAGCCTGTTTTACCCAAAACAGAGCTGTAATAGTGAAAAGATTTAAGAAGACTCCCTATGAACTCATCAACAATCGAAGGCCAAATGTGAAATATTTTCATGTTTTCGGCTGTAAGTGTTATATCTTTAATGACAGAGAACAACTGGGCAAGTTCGACAAAAAGGCTGACGAAGGAATCTTTATTGGTTATTCCTTAACCTCTAAAGCCTACAGAGTCTACAATACCAGAACCAGAGTCATTTAAGAAAGCATAAATGTGTCCTTTGATGAAAACACATCAAGTTCCTCTGATCGCAAATCACCAGAGGGGACACAGACGAAACAGAAGCCAAGTTCTTCAAAGTCAAGGGAAGAAGATATCAACTTAATGTTCAACGATTTCTTCGATGATGATGATTCCTCTGTCAACATCACCAGAGTCAATCAGGCTCAGAACTCAACAGAACAGAATCTAACAGGTACAACTCTTACAGGTCCCTCCAATTCTTCACCATCTACTTCTCTGTCTACAAGTGTCATTCAGAGAAACGAGGAACCACCATAAGATGTAAGAGAACCTGAGCAAGAGCCATCATCACCCCTGTTGACAAATGTTGGGAGAGATTCCCTGTTTGAAAACTCACCTTCGCAGAGCCCTGTTGGGACATCACAGAGCAATGAGGCCACTCTCCAGAGTTGTGTGCCACAGAGCCCTGGTCCTAATCCACAGAGCTCTGATGCAGAAATTCGTCTTTTCCCATCAGAAGCACAGACTCCACCTGTTGTCTATGCTCCCATGACAAGATGGACAAAGGATCATCCTCATCATTTAATTATTGGTGCTGCTGAAGATGGTGTGAAGACAAGATCGGCCACAATCAATGAAGCTTTCTTTGTCAATTTTCTAAGCATGATTGAGCCAAAGAAGATCTCTGAAGCCCTGGAAGACCCAAACTGGATTGAAGCTATGCAAGATGAGCTTCTGGAATTTGAAAGAAATAAAGTTTGGTCCTTGGTTCCACTTCCTAAAGATAAAGCTGCCATTGGAACCAAGTGGGTATTCAGAAACAAAAAGGATGAAGATGGGATTATCATCAGAAACAAAGCTCGGCTGGTTGCAAAGGGATATTGCCAAGAAGAAGGTATCGATTATGACGAAACTTTTGCACTTGTGGCTAGGCTGGAAGCAATAAGAATCTTCTTAGCCTATGCTGCTCATAAAGGTTTCAAAGTTTACCAGATGGATGTAAAATCGGCCTTTCTGAATGGCAAACTCCAAGAAGAAGTTTATGTCCAGCAACCACCAGGTTTTGAAAGCCCAGAGTTTCCAGAACACATTTACAAGTTAGACAAAGCTCTGTACGGCCTTAAGCAAGTTCCCAGAGCCTGGTATGAAACTCTGCCAAATTTTCTGTTGACTAATCACTTCGAGAAAGGTACTGTCGATACAACTCTATTCTTTAGAAGGTACAAGAATGATATTCTTCTAGTACAAATATACGTTGATGACATTATTTTTGGGTCTACAAGGTAGGAATACTGTGATAGGTTTGAGGATTTGATGAAAAGTGAATTCAAAATGAGCATGATGGGAGAACTTTCATTCTTCCTCGGTTTACAAGTAAAACAATCCATCAGAGGAACTTTTATAAGTCAGTCTAAATACATATCTGATATTTTGAAAAAATACAAGCTCAATAATTCAAATCCAATGAAAACTCCTATTGCCACTGGAGTTAAACTTGACTCTGACCTTAATGGTGAATCTGTGGATGTCAAGAACTACAGACGCATGATACGGTCACTTCTGTATCTTACTGCAAGCAGACCTGATATAATGTTTGCAACCTGTCTTTGTGCTAGATTTCAAGCAAATCCTAAAGAATCCCATCTGTCTGCTGTCAAACGCATATTTAAATATCTGAAAGGGACTCAATTTTTGGGTCTCTGGTATCCTCTTAATTCTGGTTTCGAGCTTATTGCATATAC
This sequence comes from Saussurea involucrata, assembly GCA_033807775.1. Lineage (NCBI taxonomy): Eukaryota > Viridiplantae > Streptophyta > Magnoliopsida > Asterales > Asteraceae > Saussurea > Saussurea involucrata. The sequence continues at coordinate 76,536,916 of CM066327.1, read as the reverse complement.
AGATTCAGATTATGGAGGATGCAGGAATGACAGAAAGAGTACTTCTGGTAGCTGCCAATTGCTTGGAGATAAATTGGTGAGTTGGACATCCAAGAAACAGAACTGCGTATCAACTTCTACAGCAGAAGCAGAATATGTGGATGCTGGTAGTTATTGTTCTCAAGTGATCTGGATGAAAACTCAACTCAAAGATTATGGCATGGAGTACAGCAAGATCCCAATTATGTGTGACTCCAAGAGTGCCATAGCAATTACAGCTAATCCCGTCCAGCACTCAAAGACAAATCATATCGACATAAGGTACCATTTTATAAAGGATCATGTTGAAAAAGGGACGATTGAAATGTACTTTGTTTCAACCGACTTCCAACTTGCTGACCTGTTTACAAAAGCCCTTGATGAAAGGAGATTTAATTTCTTAATCAGCAAGATGGGTATGCTGAACATGTCCTCCTAACTCTGTTTAAAAATCAACAGAGCCTCTGATGTTCCTACCAGAGCTCTGTCAAATAGTTGGGTTGGATAGTTCACCAGAGCCTCTGATGTTCTCACCAGAGCTCTGTCAGCATACTTTTTCAGTGTTTTTCCTCTTGTGAAATTTCTTGTTTGTATATTTTTTTTGTACATAAAGTTTTTTTAATCTTTCAAAAGGCTGAAAAGAAAAATCTGTCTACTAAGCTCACCATTTAAGGGGGAGCTTAAGAGAAAAAGATGCATGGTTTTAGGGGGAGCAAGTCAACTCAATTTCCAAATCAAAATGACTTTGCTTTTTGAACTTCAAAGGAAAATATTTTTAAAGAAGGGAAAACCTGTTCTGACGAAAACGTTTTTGATAACACGAAGACCTCAACCATAGCAAGAGGAGGAGTTGTCGGAGTTCACAAGTTCTTAAAGACAATCAAATATCCTCGTTTCATCAGTCTGGTACTCAGAAGAGCCTTCCAACGCTTGGAATTAACTCAACAGGGGAATCCCACACCTGTTTGGGTTATGTCCAGGTTCCTTCCTACAACATCAGCTAACTAACCTTTTATTAGACGAGTACCAAGAACAATGCTTGCTCTAATTGACCCTCAACAGATTTCTATCCAAAACTATGAGAGTGTTGCTCAACCTCAAGTACCTGAGGTGAGAACCCCAACATATTTAGGATCTGAACCATCTTTGGAAAGTATGTATGAGGAAATAGGAGAAGAAGTAAACAGACCAGAGGCAAGAGCACCCGAAGTGGGGTATTCCTCTGCACAAGTGATGGAGTAGGAAGTACAAAATAGAGCATCCCCTATGGAGAATGTTCATGAGGGAGTAAGGGAAACTACAGAGGTGGAAGTAATTTCGTCCTCCTCTGGTAGTAGTGAGAAAGAGGAAGGTGAGGGAGATAATCTTGAGACTTCTAAAACCCTAAAAGCCGAGAGAAATGCGAGCTTACAACAAGATGTTCAAGAGAACACACATGTGAGATTCCCAAGCCCAACTCCCAGTGCTACCACACAACCTATCCCTGGTGATCAAGACCAGAGGGATATTGAAACAGAGGTGCACACCTCGAACCCTAACCAGCAAGAACCACCAGAGGCAACTCTTCACGCCTCTGGTATGCACGAAACCGGGGAATCCATATTTGGTAATGATGTTCCTTTGCCCCAGAACATCGATAGGTCACAACCACACATTGATGCCTTTGTGGCTCAAATAGATTTGTCACAACATAGCCCCGAGATCTTTCGTATCTCATGTAGGCTCTGTCCGACTCAGGGACAATGGGATGACCTAGTGGCACAAGGGAAGACTTTGCTTGATCCAAGCTCTTCTCATCACATCAGATTTCCTTCTCCAGAACCTGAGCTGGAAGAGGAACCTCTGATCAGAACACCTGTAGTTGTATCCCCTCCAAGGGAACATCAAGGATCAGGTGGAAACCCTACAAGAGCCAACATTAACACAACTCTTGATGTAGGCATCTCTGAACTCGTGACTCAATTGGATCCATCTGTTGGAGCCAAGGTTACCCCCGTTGACACTGTCACAAGAGCAGAGTTCATAAGCTTCTGTGACAGTATCAACAACTCCTTGAATGAGTATAAACTTATCAATGAATCAAAGGCAGAGTTGATCCTCAAGGAGAATGCTTCTCTCAAAGAAGAGCTGCAACAAATCTCCACTAAATATGCAGAAGGAACTCAGAAGTATGCATAAGCTGAAAGGGTCAGAGCAGAGGAAACAACAAAGATATCAACAGAGCTGGCTGAACTGAAAAGACTTATAACAGAAAACCATACGGCTGCAATGAACAGAACCCTGCCTATACCTTCACTTTTCCTATCAGACTCAAACATCAGAACCTTGACAGAGTTAATGAACAACTCTGTTAAGGATGCAATCAAAGAAGCAACGACATCTTCTGCCACTCCAGTCAACATTTATGGTCCAAGCCCCAATGACTTACCTATGGCAGTTGGCCAGATGGGAGAATTCAGCATAAATGTTCTTTGGGAGTCAAGTAGATGAAGTTAGAATGGCTGCGACAGAGTTGGAAGATGTACTGAAAAAGGCCGCGACTGAGTTTAAAGCTGCTATCACCAACACCATTTCACTCAAAAGACCTGCAGAAGGACCCCCAGAAGGAGAACCCTCAAACAAAAGGGCTAAGTTTGTTGCTCTCACCCACTGCAGGAATTGCCGATTCTGATGATGATGATGACTTTCAAGATGCTCCAGAGGGAAACTCATATAATCAGACGGGTGAGTCCACAAAAAAACAAAAGGGGGAGAAGAAGAAAGAAAATGAAAAAGAGAAGGAGAAAGAACCTGAGAAAAAAAAGGAAAAAGAGAAAGAAACAAATAAGGGGAAACGGAAAGAGAAAGCAAAAGAGGCAGAGGCAGTGATGGAAGAAGGTACACAAGGAGACAATGGGATGACAGAAGAAGAAACACCAGAGATGACTATGTTAGTGTTTGACTACATGTTCAAAGACAGAGTCATCAGAACTCCAGAAGAGTCAACTCAACCACCACCAGAGATCATCATACTTGACACCCATCCTTCATCTCCAAGAACTGAACCAGAGAGATCAATCCCAAACTTTGTTGATGAACAAATAAGCCAAGCTCAACCCCAAGTCCTACAAGAGCCCGGACGCCATGTTGACATTCTTATGGCTGAAACCCATGAAGATCAGAACCCAATTCAACCAGAACAGAACCCAACACACCGAGAAACCTTCCTTAGAAGAACTATTTGCCTATCTTTATGCTGACAGAGATATTATCCCTGTCAATGCCGTACCCATCAACCCATACCTAAACCCCAGCAGAATAAACACAATCTTTGATGCTAGGCTAAAGTTCATACAAACGAAGTCAAACCTGAACAAAGCAAAAAACTCAAACTTTGGAATCCGCAGAATCATGAACATCAAGCACAGGAAATTCTAATATGACAGAGTTGTGTATCGTGAGTACGCTGTTGAATCAACAGAAGGCAAGATCGAACACTTCAACGACAACGATCTTGTGCTTCTAAATCCATATGATTTGATAACACTCCACGCCTATTGTTTAAACTTCAACGACAGATACAAAGAAGCAAGAACAGCTTTCTCGGAAGTAAGATTCGCTATGCAAGAGCATGTCAATCTCAGAACACAGATCGACTTTCAGCTAGGCATAGAGTTTGAAGTTGAGAGACTGGTGATTGCACCCCCAAATGAAAACCTTGAGGGTTATGGCCATTACAGAACTGGAACCGTAGTTGGAGATCCTCCAGTCTTCATCTGCCGACAGAAGAAGATCAAGAAGGCCATCAGAGCTTCTAAAACCCACAAGTACTCAAATGAGTCGCTACAGTATCTCAAGAACGTGATCGAGAATCTCCCAAGAGACAAGTGTCCAGAAGAGCAACTGAGGCTCTACATCAACCAGATAAATCTGATGCTGGACTTCCGTGAGCTGATCAGAAGATTCGATAGAATGCTAAGGGGAGATTACTATGGTTAAGTGTACTTATTCTTTTGCATCGTATTGTAATATCTTAAAAGAATAGTGCAAAGTTTCACAGAGGTAAAAGTTCTCTGTCTTTTGTTTATATCTCTGTAAAATTCATTTTTTTTATTTTCAATACTTAGGGGGAGATTGTTAGCCCCAAGAATCTCTTATGTAAAAGTATTGAAAATAGTACAAGTCAGAAGACCACCAGAGATTCAGCAGAAGACTTAGAAGAAGTTCAATCAGAAGACCAACAGAGCTCGACAGAGCTCTGGTGGAACCAACAGAGCTCTGGCAGAAGACTTCTTCTATACAACAGAAGAACGGTTTACACCAGAAGACCAACAGAGCTCTGGCGAAAGAGCTCTGGTGACTGAAGACCTCTGTGAAGCATAAGTCTCGTAGAAATCTCTAAGTGTTAGACACGTGTTCGTACTTTCCACGTAAGCCCTAAAAGGACGAAGACACACTTTCCACGTGTCATTCCAGGGTTAGATAGTACACTGTCTAATGTTTTATCATGCTATAAATAGAGAGGTAGTGGAACAACAATTGTATGCTTTTGGAAGAATAGTTTTCCATAATTGTTAGAGCACACACTGCAACATTCCATAGCACTACCACCGTACGATATTGTTCCCTGAGAGATTTCTGAATACACACACTTGAACGTGTTCTTGGTGTTATTCATTGTTATCAATATACGAGCAGCTTATTTATTTGATCTTGTTATCATATTACTGTTCATTATTGATCTCTTACTATTACATTATCGTTTGCACAATCACTCACATTTTAATGGCTTTATATAATGCTTCCGCTGTCTATTTCATACCATTTATGTGATACAACGTGAATCTGGGAACCTACACTTGTCCATACCATCGGTTTTGCCTCCTATGCTCTGAATAAAGTGAGCAAAGAGGAAGTTGATCTCTATAGGCATTCTGGGGCGGGTGATCTTTGTCAGAGCCTACTTCTTCTCCCAGTTATAGTTCATGAGATCATGTTAGCCCCATTTATCATTTGAAAGTATTGTAAAAAGACCAAGTCATCTGGTCACAGAAGACTTCTGCGCACAAAGAAGCAAGCCTCTGCCGAAGTGAAGATGTACAAAAGAAGAACTCCACCCGAAGAAGTATCAGAGATCAGAGCCTTTGAGGAAGAGCTCAGATCCTCCGTGGAAGACCTCAGAAGCTCTGGTGCGGACAACCTTCTGTCATCAACACTTGAAGAATTCAAGACATATTGAAGAACAACCCTTCTCTCCCAATTCTACTATCCTACTGAAGACTGCCATGTGCCCCACTAACGGTTACAACACCTATTAAGGTGGCGGAATTCAATTAGCTAATGTGTTGACAATTGTGTACTATTATCCTATAAATAGGAAGATTCCCCATGATTTTCCTGTAAGCTTTTGCACGCCATTATAGCACACACTTCATACCACTAACATCACACAGTTAGAGAGAGAGAGAAATTAGGGTTTCCACACATAGTAGTGTGTGTGTATGTGTTCTTTACTGTTCTTCAATATTGTAATCCTTTCAGATTAATATCAAACATATGGCTCATTGAATCGATTACGTATTGTTGCATTGTTCTTCTCCTTTGTTTTCTGTTTCTACCAAGCTTAACATAAACTGTTTTTAAAATGTTTCCACAACTCTACTCCTTTTAGTTTGTTTAGCTTATAGAGATAATCTGGTATCAACAATTGGTATCAGAGCAGTGTTGATTTGCTTAAATCAACTGATCATCTTTGTTTGCTGATTTTATCTCAAGGTAGAACATTGTGTTTTTCTAACCTGGTTTTCATTCATAAACAGTCCCTGTTTTTGTGCAGTTTTTGACCTGTTCAATCACTTTGCATTTATAGGTCTGTTATTCCTTAGAAAAACAGTAGTGTGTGTGCTAGATCGGCGTCAAAAAAAATCGAAGCTTCATTGAGTGTTGGTGTTATTTTCCAGTCTAGATCTTTCAAAAAGTTGTCAAATCTTGTTCATCTGTTATTTCTATGTTTTCTTTCAAAATGGAAAACCTCAATGCCATTTATTCTGCTGGATCTCAAACTAAACTTCCAACTCTATTTAGGGATGAGTATCCATAAAGGAAGATCCGAATGATAAACTTCTTTAAAGGCATTGATAGAGAGTTGTATGAGGCTGTTAAGAATGGTCATTTGGTTCCTATGATGGAAGTTCCTAGGGTTCCAAGAACTGAAACAACCCCTGAAATTCCTGCTCACTTTAAACCAAAAGAGATGAAGGATTGGTCAACCACTGATTGGGAAAAGATTGAGGTAGAAAGAAAGGCCAAAATACTGTTGATAATAGCCATTCCAAATGATCTTTCAATCCCAAGAAGCTTGTACAACAACCAAGGACTAGAGAAACAACTAGAGGGAGGGATTAAGACACAGAAAAATAGAAGATCCAGTGTCTTAATGAATACTATAGTTTCAAAGACAAACCAGATGAAACCTTACAACAAACATATGATGGGTTTAACTCCCTTATCAACCAATGTAGGAAGTATGGCATCTATAGAACCTATAAGGACAACAATGTCTTGTTTCTCAAAAGCTTAGGTGATGAATGGCTCCAACTATCCATGTCCTTACAAAACAATCAAGATTTAGATACTTGGTCACTTTCTGATGTGTTTAGGACTCTAGCTGCTCAAGAGCATCACATTGTCAAGACTAAACCTACCATGGGTGGACCTCTTGCACTTGTAAGCAACCCCACAAAGCCTCCTGAAATTCCAGTGAAAGAGAAGGCCATTGAATCCAGTTCCAAGAGTATAAAGAAGGGAAAGAAGGTATTGATTGTTGAAAGTGAGGAACAAAATGAGGTTAGTGATGATGATGAGGTGACCAACATGACCTTAATAATCAAATCTTTGGCCCTGATTACCAAAGAGTTCAACAGAGGATCCTATAGGAAGCCACCATTTAACAGAGAAAGTTCTAAGGAAGAGAGAGATGAAAGATACCAGAGAAATGTTGCCAGGATGGAGAGCCAGTTTGCTCCAATAACACATGATCCTAGATAGTTCGCCCAATACCATCCAGATCCTAGACAATTTGTTCAAATCAGCCAAGATCCTAGATATTTTGCCTCTATGAACCATGAGCAAAGACAGCATGCTTCTGTCAATCCTGATCCTAGACAGTTTATGCCTACCTACAACTATGAACCCAGATACATCCTGAGGGAAAACTACTATGAGCCCATAATGTATGGTCAGAGGTTTGCACTAAGATACCATGAACAGATGCCCGTGGAATACCCACAGAATTCGGTACAGAAGGAGGAGCACAGAGCTCCAGAAAAGCAAGTTAAGACTAAACCACAAGGCAACAAATGCTTTAGATGTGGTAAACCTGGTCATTTTACAGCTGACTACAAGACACCCCTGCCAAGGATGCTTCCTTCTACAAGAAGAAAGCATAATACTATGCACAGAAATCACTGATGGCAGAGATAAAAAAGTGGGTGTCTGGTGAATCGGAGGATGATGCGAAGAGTGCCATGTTCTGTGGAATGGCAAAAGTAAGCATAACCTATTCAGATAGTGAGGTATCTTCTTCCTCTACTACTTACTTATCATGCGCAGAAGATAAATTGCTTAAACTAAAAGAAGATTTCAATAACTTGGAACAAAAGCTCTGTAAAGCAGAAAAAGATCATTAATTTTTTAAAAGAGAAGCAGGGCTTTTGGAACAAGAGAAGAAAGAAATTTCTCTCAAAAAGGACAATCAAGAAAAACAATATTTGTCAGAATTAAATTCTTTTAAAACAAAAGTTAATGAACATGACATGGCTCTTAAAAGCAAAGAGTAGAAGTTAAAGGATACTGGGAGTGATAGAATGAATATTCTTGCAATCAAAAACTATTTTCAAAAGGAGAGAGAGTTTTTTCATCATGATATGTTGAGAAAAGAAGTAATAATCAAAAAGTACCAGGATGCATAGAATGTACATGAGAAAATTAACTCTCAAATGGATAAAAGTGGACTTGGTTTCAGTGACCTGGATCCTTACACTTTTAAGAAGAGAGATTCTCTGTCATTGAGATTCTGTGTTGGCAAAGTTCAGGAGCCAAATTTTCCAAGACTACACTCTGTCTTTAAGAGGAGAATTTTTTCTAGAGAGCCATATGTAAGGAGTCCTCAAATGTTTATCAATGTCGTATACTTTGTTGTGCCACCAAAAGGACCCTTATTTAAGTTTGGTTATCCAGAAACACTAACTCAGTTTGCCTTTGTATGTCATATCTTTTCTGAGTTAAGTGCAGAGGCAACTGAATTTGTCCCCTCATCGACAGAAGATGATTTGAGAGATCTTTTTTGAAAAAGACTTGTTGGAAACTCTTGAAAGATGCAATACTCTCAATGAACCTGAAATCATTCTTTGCATTATAAAAGATTTAAGTTATTCTGAGGAAAAGGTTGTAAGTAACCTAGATACATATCCATGTAATCAAGTCTCTAATGAGAGCACAAAATATTTTCTTGATTAAGACTCAGATTATGAGGATGAGTCAACCTCTGTCGCTCCAGAGACTGGTTCTGAGGAACCAGAGGTAGTACCATGTATATCAAAGGAAACCAAGCTTTCCTCTGGTATACAAAACAGAGTTATTCCTCCCAATGAATCTGTTAAAAGGGTACCTATCTGTCCTGATTTCATAGATATGTGTATTAAGGCAAAAACTTCCCTTGAACTTGAAAATATGAGAAAAGATAAGGAAACAAAACTCTCAAATCTCAAAGCTTCCTAGTCTTTTAAACCAATCAAGTTCACTAAAGAACAAAAGGGAAAATGGGTTAAAAATGACAATTTTGTTCCTTCTGTGGCAGTGAGAACCATAGAAGGAAGATGGGGAGAGCAGAGGATCTTGCCAGAGTGGAAGGTTTACTAAAATAAATCTAGCCTAGATAGGATGTTTTGTAAAACTTCTCATGCTAGGAGAGATAATTTTCATAAATCCTTTGTACCGAATCTTGAGAAATTTAATGCAATGTTTAAGCAATCTTCTTCCAACATGCATAATTGTCATTGTCTTAACTTGTTGCATCAATTGAAACTTCACTTCCCAAGTGTAACAACCCGACATTTCATATAACATGTAAACACATATTTCATACAAACCAAACCATATTGGGCTACACATTGGGTCCCATACTTCAAAACTATACAATATTACAAACGTCACTGCAAACGTTTCGCTAAAGTTAGCGTCATACACGAGATCAATTTACAAAGATCAAAAACAACTTGTAGATATACTTCAACTAACTTCAAATAAAAGCACTCGAGCAAGTAAGATCACATCTTTCCCTTTCCCTTATCTGTTATACGTACCTATCACTTTCATCAATGTACCAAAATAGTTTCTATAAAACATTTATCGAAAACACATTCGTTGGCACTCAGGCACAACTCAACTGATCACATAGTTGGCGTTCTAGCACAACACGATATTTATATAGCTGGCGTTCTAGCACAACGCGATAATAGTGTAGCTGGCGTTCTAGCACAGTGCAATATAGTGTAGCTGGCGTTCTAGCACAGCGAGATAATAGTGTAGCTGGCGTTCTAGCACAGCGCGATATAGTGTAGCTGGCGTTCTAGCACAGCGCGATATAGTGTAGCTGGCGTTCTATCACAGCGCGATATACTATAGTTGGCGTTCTAGCACAGCGCGATGTTAGTCAAAAGATTGGCATTCTAGCACAACCAGTAATACTGTAACATAATCAACGTTAACAAACCTTCACGTATTAATAACATTTCATATCGCAAATTTAATCATTTAACAATATATGCATTGCAGTTCGAAAATGGTTAAAAGAAAACTCACCTTGAAAATGATAAACGAGAATATAGCTTAACCGATGGAAATGATAAAAATCAATATCGAACTTCACAACCGAACACCCGAACCTGAATTAAGGAATTACGGTTATGAACTAATAGATTATATCTATTCCGTACCTCTTAACATACCCCGAAATATCCCAAAACAGCTCAAAACAAATATTCGGAAATGTAAAACCGTAAAAAACCCATAAAACTACACTTTAAGATTTAACTAACATCCTAATTCACAAATATATATATATATAGACCCCAAAATTTACCATATTAAAATTTAACTAAAAAAATGAAGGAAAACTTAAATCAATACATTAAGTGAAGAATTTCATAAAACCCATCACAAAACTCACGATTAAAACCCAAAAATGAAACTCATAAAACAAATCACCTTCATCCATGAATTCATCATAAATTGACAATTCTAACCCAACTCCATGGAAATCTTTTAACAAAATCTTAAATAAACCCACACATACAAACCCAAAACTTCAAAGAACCAGTAAATAGAAAAGATGGAGTAAAATTACCTTGAAGAAATCAAAAGGGAAACTTTTTATCATAAACCCTAACTCTGCTTCTCTCCTGGACGATTCTTCAAAAGAAACACACATACACCTTTCTTTTTACTTACCCACATTTTGAAGTCAAAAGAAAATGATGACACCTTTTATAACAATTTTAAAAAAACTACTTGCACCCTTTAATATCACAATTAACTATTTAAACCCCTTAAAATTCTATTTAACACATAAATACTTACCAAGGTTATGACACCAAGCCCACACTGTTTCCTCTCTGAACACAAACCAAATAATGCAAAATTCAAGGGTCAGAAGAAACACCACAGAACCTCTGTCGATACTAAAAAGACAATCACGTCCAAGACTACAGAGGTTCCTCCCAAAGCTCCTAACAAAACAGGACCCATTTTGGAAATGGGTACCTAAAACCCTTTAATTGGTGTTGTAGAAGCAGCATGTGCCACTCTGATACCTAGACTCCGGGTGCTCGAGGCACATGACTGGCGACAGAAGGCTACTATCCTCATACCAAGAAAAACTAGGAGGATTTGTAACCTTCGGAGACGACAGAAAGGGCACAATAAAAGATATGGAGTCATTTCAAAAGGAGAAGTTGATGTATCAAGAGTTGCTTATGTTGAGGGACTCAAGCACAATCTTCTGAGCATGAGCCAACTCTGTGATAGTGGGTTTGATGTCAAATTCAATAAAAGATATTGTTCCATGTTAACAACTGATACAGGTGTTGAGCTTCTGAGAGCCGACAGAAGAGGTGATTTGTACCTCATGAAGTTCAAAGCCAAGAGCAATGATGAAAAGCTCTGCCTTGTTTCTAACAAAAATGAGGAAGCATGGCTCTGGCATAACAGGTTCTCACACCTGAACTTTAGTACCTTAGATCAAATTGTGAAGCACAATTTGGTAAGTGGTCTTCCATCCTTGAAATTTTATAAGGATCATTTGTTTTCTGCTTGTGAAATGGGTAAACTCAAAAGAGCTTCCTACAAAACAAAATCTGATGTGTCTTGTACACGACCTTTGTACATGCTCCACGTTGACCTCTGTGGTCCAATCTCTGTACAGAGCCTGTTAGGGAAGAAGTATATTCTAGTCTTAAGAGATGAATTCTCTAGATATACTTGGGTAGAATTTGTTAAAAGAAATGTCATGTTCCTGAAATACTAATAAATTTGATAAAAAGAATCCAGGTACTGTATGACAGCAAGGTTCGGTGGTTAAGGAGTGATACTGGAACAGAGTTCAACAACTCAACCATTGATGCATATCTTGCTAATGAACAAATCTCTCATAACTTCTCTACAGCAAGAACTCCACAACAAAATGGTGTTGTTGAAAGTAGGAACAGAACCCTTGTAGAGGCTGCAAGAGCAATGCTAGCATCATCTAGGTTGTCAATATATTTCTGGGGCAGAAGCTATTTCTACTTCTTGTTTCACACAAAACAGATCATTGATAGCGAAGAGACACATGAAAACCCCTTACCATCTACTCAACCAAAGAAATCCTAACATAAAACTTTTTTATGTCTTTGGTTGCAGGTGCTTTGGCTGAACGATAGAGAGCAATTAGGCAAGTCTGACAAAAAAGCAGATGAAGCCAAGTTCATTGGTTATTCATCAACTTCAAAAGCCTACTGAGTTTTTGTTCTGAAGCACAAGTTGATCATAGAAAGCATCAATGTATCATTTGATGATACAATTCAAGAAATTTATGAGTCATCTAGCTGGGGACTTAATCAAGAAAGAAGGACTTCTAATGACTCGATGTCCAGAGAATTAGAACTCGCAACACTTTTCGAGGACTTGTTTGAAGATGCAGAGCCCTCTATCGTACCTACCAGAGCCTCTGCAGAACAAATCTCTGCGGACCAGGAACCGCAAGGTATATCTCTAATTGGTCCATCCATTACTTCACCACTTGAATCTACTCTTGTAGGAGATCAATATGAGGGGAGCATGCAGAGAACGCTTCAACAATAGTGAGCTCAAATGTAAACATACCAAGCTCAATAGAAGCTAAGGTAGATGCAAACCTTGAAAACCTTTTTAGATTGACAAAGTGGACTAAGAACCATTCACATAGCCAAATCATTGGCAATCCTTCTGAAGGCATAAAGGCAAGGTCTGGCACTGCTAATTATTGTTTCTTTACAAACTTTATTAGCATAATAGGACCAAAGAAAGTTTATGAGGCATAGAAGATCCAAACTGGATAGAAGCAATGCAAGAAGAGCTTCTGCAGTTGGAGCGTGTTAGCTCTAAATATTCATAATATTAGAAGTATTGAAAAATAGGCTAAGTATGAAAGAGTTCCACAGAAGCTCTGCGGTGTTCCACAGAAGCTCTGCCAAAGCAAACGATCATTCAAGGAACACCAAGTCCCAAGAAGATTCTACAGAAGACTACTCACAAAGGACCAAAGAAGGATCTATAGAAGAATGCTCACCAAGGACCGAGCCGCAGAACCTCTGTCACCCTTGACAGAGCCTCTGCGGTTCAGACTGAAGACTTGGAAGATATTTATAATATCTTGCCACTGTTGAAGAAATATCTTACCACTGTTACAGATATATCTTGCTACTGTTCCAGGGTCAGTTCATCAACTTGTACAAGGCATGGTCCGACAACAAACATGTGTCAAACTCTGATAGGAATCCTTGCAAGTTGATATTAGTGCATTTAATGCATGCAGATTTCCAACTGTTCATGCCATCCCTTCTTTCCTGTAGCATTAGTCCTTTTGTCTAGAATAGTTCTTTTGTAGTAGTATAAAAGGAAGACTCGTGTTGAGTTCTTCCTTACCAGTTGATATACAAGAAAAACACACACACAATTAACGTCAAATCTATTATTAAGTGTTCTTCATCAAATACAGGAAAACTTTGAGATATTCATTTGTTCTTCATATACTGTTTATTTGATATTATGTATTGTTTCTATACAAACATATCTGCTAGTTCTTCAAATACGCTTCCGCAACACATCTTATTTGAACAAATAGATAAGATAATCTTTGTTAATCAAATACGGGAACCAACAATTGGTATCAGAGCAAAGCTTGGTTTTTCAATATCAAGCGATCCTCGTTTAACAAGATTATTGATAGAAACATGGTCTGATTTTAACCTGCTATTCATTTCGTCAAACAGATTCTACTTTTCAGCCATTATTGATTTATTCGATATCTGGTAAATCATGAGAAACTGTTTCTTTAGTTAAAACTCCATAAAAGTGCATTGTTAAGAACTTCCAAACCCAGAAAATACTTCCAGTTTATTCTCTCGTACTTTTCGTGTCATATCTTCATTCTGAATCTTTTCACTCTTAAAATGACAAGCACACAAAACTTCTTCACAGCTGGTTCATTAACCAAACCACCTTCTCTTCTAAGAAATGAGTATCCTCGGTGGAAAATAAGAATGATCAACTTCTTTGAGGGTACTGATAAAGAGCTCGTACAATACCTTTATAATCCTCCTCATGTTCCTATGTTAATAGTACCTCATGTACCAGCGACAGCTGACACTCCTGAAATCCCTGAGCATCAAAAACCTAAAACCAGGGATGGTTGGTCAGATCAAGACAAAATAAAAGATGAACTCGCGTAGAAAACAAAAAGAATTCTGATTATGGCAATCTCCAACGAACTCTTCCAGTCTTTAGATGCATGCGAATCCTCGTATGATCTTTGGAAAGAACTGGAAAAACAACTTGAAGGGGGAGCTAAAACTCAGAAAACCGAAGGGCTCAATACATAAACGAGTATTACGCTTTTAAAGCCCTGACAAATGAATCTCTGCAGACAACATACGACAGGTTCAACTCTTTGATCAATAACTGCAAAAAGTTCGGCATCCACATAACTTCTGAAGAGAATAATGTCACGTTTCTCAAAAATATGAACGAAGAATGGCTCCAGCTATCTATGTCTCTACAAACCAATCAAAATTTAGATTCATGGACTCTTTCAGACCTCTACGGAACATTAGCTGGTCAAGAGCCTCAAATCGCACAAACAAAGACAGTGACCACTGCACCTCTTGCTTTGGTTGGCAAAACTACAGAAGATACAGAGAGGCCGAGGAAAGAAAGAACTACAGAAGAAAAGAAAAAGGAGAAAAAGAAAAAGATGGTAGTGGTTGACAGCGAAGATGAAGAGATTGTGGAAGAAGGAGAAATTACTCTGGCATCTATAGCTACATCCTTAGCTCCATTGACAAGAGAATTCAGAGGAAACCAAAAGAATTCTGGAAATGATAGATATGGCAGAGAGAGAAGAGAAGATTGGAATAGAAGGGATCAAGGAAAAAGAGAAGAATCAACTGACCGACAGAGGTCAGACGACAAAAGTAATGACCAACAAAGGTCGAGTGAAAGATACAACAGAGGAAATGACCGACAGATGTCAGATGACAAGACAAGCTACACACCATAAGAATGCTACAAGTGTGGCAAGCCTGGTCATTATGCAAATGAATGCAGATCGAAAAAAGGTGGTGACCGACAGAAGACTGACGATCGTGCGGGTAATAACTCCCAGAACCAAGGTTGCTACAACTGTGGAAAGCCAGGCCACTTTGCCAATGAATGTAGAAGCAGATCAAATCGCCCACAGAAGGACTCAGCTTTTTACAAAAAGAAAGCCGAGTATTATGCTCAAAAATCACTCATGGCGAACAAAGTGGTGAACAAGGAAGATTGGGAGTCAGATACAACCTATGATGAAGAATTCACCAAAAATGCCTTGTTCTGTGGCATGGCAGACATCAGCTCCGACTCTGACACTGAGGTATCTACTTCAAACTCCATCTCTAGTACTACAGAAGTTGATTTACTTATATTTAAAACTGAAAATGTTAAACTGAAAAGGACTTGTGATGATATTCAGAAAAAGCTCACTTTTTATGAAAGAGAAGCTAGACTTCTCACTGAAGAAAAAGCAAAGATTTTCAAAGAAAATGAAGACTTAGAAGCACACTGGAACAAGAATCTTTTTCCTTTAAAAGAGAAAAAATCTGAATTAAATACATCGCTAAAATCCAAAACAAAAGAACTTTCAGATTCTGAGAGCGACAGCCTTAACATTTTAGCTCTTAAAGAATATTTTCAAAAGGAAAGAGAAGTCCTTTGGCAAGATCTACTTAGAAGATATGTTTTAATTAAAAATTATTGTGATGCTCAAAAGGTGTATGAGAAAATAAATACTCAAATAGGAAGGCGAGGTATTGGGTACAGTGATATTAATCAAGGTACAGAAAACAAGAAAAATAAACCTCTGTCATCTCTATTTACAGTAGGAAAAGTCAACAAACCAAATTTTCCAAACTTAATCTCTTTAAGTAAGAGAGTAAAAATCTCTGGGGAACCTCACTTAAGGAAACCCATGAAGATGATAAATGTGTGGTATGAAAACACAGACTTATCACCTTCAACCTCTGTCAAAAGAGGATCCAAACCAAAGAGATATCTGAAAACTCAAGATCAGATAGGAATCTTTAAGTTTGGTAAACCAGAGACTCAAACTCAAGTTGCCTTTGTCTGCACAATAGATTCTGAAAAGAAATTATCTGCAGAAGCACTTGAGTTTAAACCAAACCTTTCAGAAGAAAAACTAAGAAATATAATTGAAAAGGAAATTATGGAAATTGGGAAAATAGATATATTGAAAAATTCATATACACCTTCTGTAGATCAAAAACTCTCTGAAGAGATCTTGTCAGACACCTCTGTTGACTTAGAAAGTAATCTTTCAGAGGAAGAAAGCAAGTATGACACATGCTCGGAAAGTCCAGTCTCTGTCAAAAGAAATATTGATGACTCAACCTCTGTATATGAGGACGATTCATCATCTGACGAATCAGAGGCTGACAGAATAGAAAAATTTCCTTGTGACACAGAGGTTGTTAAACAAACCCCTGAAGTTCTTAACAGAACTATTTCTCCAAAAGGGAAAATCACTGGATTCCTATCTGTCCTGACTTTATGAATATGTGCATACAAGCCAAAACCTCTATTAAGCTTGAAAAGTTGAAACAAAAGAAGTTAATGTCCTCTCAAAATTTAAAAGATTCAACATTTTTAAAACCCTTAAAAACAAAAGAAAAACCAACATGGCAACAAAAGGGCAAATGGACAAAACCTAACAAATCTTTTTCATCTGTGACAGTAAAATCAACAGAAGTTCACCACAGAAGGGACTCACAGAAGGCTGCTACAAACAAAGATTTTTGCCAACAATCTAATCTACATAAATCTTCTTGTAATAGGAAGCCATATGTTAGAATAGAATGTAATGCCTCTGTGGCCAAGTTTAAAGCTTTCAATAAAAATTTCAAGCAAATCACCTCTAATGTTCAATATTGTCATTGCTTTGATCTAATGTTCAGGTTAAATAATCATTTATGTAGTTCAAATTGTTTTCTCTCTGCCGCTATATCAAATATGAAAGAGAAACAAACTGATTCTTCAACAAAAAATAAAATGTATTTCAAGAATGCCAAGGCAAACTTAAAAAATTCTGACGAAACTGGACCCATTGTGGATATGGGTACCTAAATCTCAGTGATTGTTTTGCAGAAGCAGTTTGTGCCAATATGGTATCTAGACTCCGGATGCTCAAGGCACATGACTGGCAACAGTCTTCTATCCACATTCCAAGAAAAACAAGATGGTGGATCAGTGACTTTTGGAGATAACAAAAAGGGGCATATCAAAGGCTATGGAGTCATAAAGAAAGAGAATATCACAGTACACAAAGTTGCATATGTGGATGGCCTAAAACACAACCTACTCAGTGTAAGCCAACTTTGTGACACAGGATTCGATGTGTTGTTCAAAAGAACATTCTGCTCTCTACTAAGTGAAGCCACAAGAATTGAACTTCTGCGAGCCAAAAGAAAAGGTGATATGTATCTAATGAACTTCAATGCCAAAAACAAGGACAACATTTGTCTTGATGCAAGCAAAAGTGAAGAAGCCTGGCTATGGCACAACAGGTTTTGTCACTTAAACTTTCACATTCTAGATAAACTGGTAAAACTTGATCTGGTCAAAAGCTTACCAAATGTTAAGTTCAATAAGGATCATTTATGCTCTGCCTGTGAAATGGGAAAACTCAAAAGAGCTTCCCACAAAGGAAAATCTGATGTGTCTTGTCCTAGACCTCTGTACATGCTTCACGTTGACCTCTGCGGTCCAATCGCTATACAGAGCCTAGGTGGCAAGAAATATATACTTGTCTTAATTGATGAGTTTTCACGTTTTACATGGGTTGAATTTGTCAAAAAGAAATAAGATGTTCCTTACATCTTGATTAATCTAATGAAAAGAATCCAAGTTCTTTATGAGTGCAGAATTCTGAAGTTACGAAGTGACAATGGCACAGAATTCAAAAACTGTGTCATCGAAGCCTATCTCACAGAAGAAGGAATATCCCAGAACTTCTCTGCCGCTCGCACTCCACAACAGAATGGCGTGGTCGAACGAATGAACCGCACGCTAGTGGAGGCTGCAAGAACCATGTTTTCTGCATGTGGATTACCAATGACCTTTTGGGCAGAAGCAATTTCAACAGCTTGCTATACCCAAAATCGTTCAACAATCGTGAAAAAACACATCAAAACTCCTTATGAACTGATCAACAAACGACGACCAAACATCAAGTTTCTCCATGTGTTTGGATGCAAATGCTTTGTCTTAAACGGCAGAGACTCAAGAGGAAAGTTTGAAGAAAAGGCTGACAAAGGCAAGTTCATCGGGTACTCTGCCGCTTCCAAAGCCTACAGAGTTTACCTTCTGAAGTCACGCACGATAGTAGAAAGCATCAATGTGTCATTTGATGACTCTTTCCAAAAGACTTCTGAACAACTCAGTTCAGAACTCGGGCTAAACATGGAAACCTCTGGCATCTCAAACACAAATGAAGATTTAAGTCTTCTATTTCAAGAAATGTTCAACAACGACGTTGATCCCTCTGCTGGAACAAAGGGCACCTCTGTAGAATCACCTGTAAACAAAGTAAGTATCTCTCTATCTGATCCATTTAATCCCTCATCCTCTACTACAAATTTTTCAGGTACTGAAAATCTAACAGAAGATACGACGACAAAAGATTCTACAACAGAGGTTATCCAAATTCTAAATCCAACAGAGGAAGCAACAACAGAAGGAACGCCAGAGGGAAGTGAAGATGAAACCACAATACCTACAGAGAAGGAAATCCCAACCGTGATACCCATTCCTACAGAAGTTGAACCATCAACCACTTCAACTACAGAAGTTCAACTTGATGACTCAAATGATCATCTTCCACGAACAACTCAATGGACAAAAAGCAATCCTCAAACACAAATCATCGGTAATCCCTCTGATAAGGTAAAAACAAGATCAGCTTCTGCAAATTTTTGTTTCTTTACCAACTTTATTAGTGTGATCGAACCGAAAACGATTTCTGAGGCCCTGGACAACCCAAACTGGGTGGATGCTATGCAAGAAGAGCTTCTGCAGTTTGAGCGAAACAAAGTCTGGACTCTAGTACCTCTGCCACGAGGGAAACAGGCCATAGGGACTAAATGGGTCTTCAGAAACAAAAAGGATGAAGATGGAGTGATCATTCGAGGGAAACAGGCCAAGGGATATCGCCAAGAAGAGGGCATCGATTACGATGAAACTTTTGCCCCTGTTGCACGGCTCGAAGCAATAAGAATTTTCTTAGCCTTCGCAGCCCACAGAGGTTTTAAAGTATATCAAATGGATGTAAAATTTGCCTTTCTCAATGGAGAAATTCAAGAAGAAGTATACGTCCAACAACCACCAGGATTTGAAAGCTCAAAGTACCCAAGGTATGTCTATCACTTCGACAAAGCTCTATATGGACTGAAACAAGCTCCAAGAGCATGGTACGAAAGACTTTCCACTTTTCTTCTCAATAACGGCTACAACAGAGGTACCACTGATACAACTCTATTCTTTAAAGGTGAAGAAAATGAGCTTATACTTGTACAAATATATGTAGATGATATTATTTTTGGGTCTACAAATACACAAAAATGTAAAGATTTTGAAAAACTCATGCAGAGTGAGTTTGAAATGAGTATGATGGGAGAATTAACCTTTTTCCTCGGACTTCAAGTCAAACAAACATCAGAAGGAATTTTCATAAATCAATCAAAATATGTCTCAGACATACTTGAAAAATACAGCCTCTCTGATGCCTCTGTCATGAAAACCCCAATGGCCACTGGAAATAAACTTTGTTCAAAATCCAAATGGCATCTCTGTCGAATGCACGTTTTACAAAGGAATGATTGGGTCTTTATTATACTTAACGGCCAGTAGACCTGACATAATACATGCCACATGTCTTTGTGCAAGATATCAAGATAATCCTAAAAAGACACATTATATTGCTGTAAAGAGAATCTTCAGATATCTCAGAGGGACCAAAAATCTTGGCCTCTGGTATCCGCAGAACTCTGGTTCTGGACTAAAGGCATACACAGATTCAGATTATGGTGGATACAAACTCGACAGAAAGAGTACCTCTGGGAGTTGTCAATTCCTAGGTGGGAAATTAGTAAGCTGGACTTCAAAGAAATAGAATTGTGTCTCAACATCTACGGCAGAAGCTGAATACGTTGCTGCTGCTAGCTGTTGCTCTCAAGTTCTGTGGATGAAAACTCAGCTGAAAGACTTTGGTCACATCATCTGCAAAATCCCCATATTCTGTGATTCCAAAAGTGCGATTGCCATCTCTGCAAATCTAGTACAGCATTCAAAGACAAAGCACATAGATATCAGGTATCACTTTCTGAAATATCATGTGGAAAATCAAACCATCGAGATGCATTTTGTACCAACATAATTTCAGCTTGCTCATTTATTCACCAAAGCACTTGATGAGAAAAGATTCTTTTACTTGGTGGGTAAATTAGGAATGATAAATATGGATTAACCTCTGTAAGTATCTTTATCTTTATATTATACAGTATGTATATTTTCTGTTTTGTTTATTACTTTGTATGTAAATTCTACTAAACTCCTTTCTGAAAAGCAACAGAGATTCTGTAAATCTCCTCAGAACCTCTGACGATCCTTACAGAACCTCTGATACACGACCTATGTTATATACATTCACTTCTAATTATTTGAACCAAGCATAGGTCAAGGGGGAGCAGAGGAAAACGAACTTGATCTACAGAGGATGATTAGATCAAGGGGGAGCAAAAGGAAAACTTGCTTAATCTACAGAGATTTATAAGTCAAGGGGGAGCAGAGGAAGAGATGACAACAACAGAATAAAAGAACATTGTCGGACAAAGAAGAACAAAAAGGTTAGTATATCGAACAAATTCTTTTTGAAAATAATTTTCTAGGACACAAATTTCTAAATATGTTCTAGAAACATTATTAAACACATTCCAAATAAAATTTGATCAAAAAGAATGTTGAGTTTTCCATTATTAGAAATTTAACGTCACAGAGCCTCTACTGAGTCCAACAGAGGTTCTGCAAGCAAAAGCTCTGATATTAAATCAATAATTCTTGGAAACTCTGTAAATCTTTTTAGGTATCAAAATCAAAAAGAATCATAGCATACAAACACTGCAGAAGAAGTCATCGGTTACAGAGTTCTCTCCACAAGAAAGAACTTCTGTAGACCAACACTTGTTTTTAAAAGGACTTTTTGCTGCACAAAACCTTTTTCAAAAACAATTTTCTCGGTCACCAGCTTTCAAAAAGGTCCTAAAAACATTGTTAAAAACAATCAAAAACTTGGATGATCAAAAATGTTTATAAATTATTAGATATACGAAATTTCTTGTCTCAGAACCTCTGCTGGCTCTGACAGAGGTCCAAAAACCTCTGTAAAGGAATTTCTATACATAATTTATCGATCCTTTCCATGGTTTTTTTTTAAACATTCTTGTTGAAGGAACAAACTACAGAGGCAAGAAAAATAAGATTCTCAAATCACAGAGCCTCTGTCAGTTTTTACATTAGGCATTTCGGTAACAGTAACGGTAACTTTTCTGCGAGTGAGAATCATGTGGAGGTAAAGAGGCCCACGCGCCTAGCATTTAATAAGGCCGCCCACGACGTCTCGTCATAACTGACACAGAGGACGTGTCATCTTTTCATTGGACCTACATACAACACGTTCCTATGGAAAGTTGAACCCGCCGTAACGACTCAAGTGCGGACCCCAAATAATATTAACCTCAAAATATTAACCCTTTCAGATTCTACGGCCACAAACTCAGTATAAAACCCAAGTTACCTTCCCTCGCAAAAACTTTACTCACTCTCTTCTCCGACGAACCTGCAACTATATTCAAATCATCATTTTACTGTGCAAAATGGTTTCCAGTTCCCACGCTACTCAAAACTCTCCGGCAAACTCTCCTCAACACTCTCCAGTGCATTCAGAGCACTCCCAAAACCCTAACATCGCCGCAAATGCTGAAAAAGAAAACTCCGGCGACTCTGCAAACTTTGCACCAACCACCAACCTTCAACACTTTCTGAACAAAGAACATTTTGAGGATGTTCTACCTTTAAAATACAAAAACTGCTACTTGGTACCCTCACCAACAGCTTTCGGCGAAGCCCATGCTCTTCTCCTAAATATCCTAGAAAATCATTTCCTATACCCTCTCCTTTCCAAAACCCCAACCAAAATCCCTGCACGATATCTGAATCAATTTTGGCAAAGTTGCCATTTTGATTCAGATGATTCTTTGATAAAGGGCTACATTTCAAAACCAGACAAGTCTGACTACCTAGAACTCATGTTTAACAGAACCATGTTCTCACTGGAGTTCAACCTACCAACCAGAGGTCTACTCGGAATCAAGAAATATGCTGAGGTTCCTACGGACGAGGAGCTCTGTCGGTTCGTCGAAATGTTAGGATATAACACAACCCTGAGGAAACGCAATGATTTCCGAAGAGGCAGACTACCACCTCTGTGGAATACCCTGTTCTCCATCTTGAATCGTTGCCTCACAGGAAAAACCGGTAGCCCTGACCAAAGCTCATTCCAGATCCTGACTATCATGTATGGAATCTATTACGATATTCCACTTGACTATGCGACCATCATGATGCAGAAATTAGTGAACACAATCGACAGAAAGCTCGCAACTCAAAAGGCCAAGAAGAACACACCAGGGTATCTACCTCCTCTGCAATACCAAAGAATTCTAGGAGTCATTTTCGAGCCTCTACTTCAAATGCAGAAGTGGCCAATGGAAGGGCCATCTGTAAAGGTTTACCCAATGAATAAAAATACTCCTACAGAGCATGAAGACAGTTACCCCCACTGCAGACCTCTGTCGAAGAACCTTCTGGCATATGCAACTGATGAGGACAGGAAATTAGAGTATATACGCGTCCACGGGACTCCAGAACCAAGTCCTGTGACACCCCCGCGTCTAGGAGCCCCCTTAGGTGTAGATATAGTTGAGAGGATGACAGAAGAGGAATGGGCTAAAGCTTTGGAGAAACACTATTCAGTACAAGACCGATTCAAAGCCCAAAGAGAAAGCATTTACCCCTCTTCTCAGAAATCAAAAACCTCTGCAGCAACACCCAAGAAGAAGACAAAGAAAAGAAAACCCACAGAAGAAACTACAACTTCTGCAGTTCAAACCACTTCACCACTTGCTACAGAGACAAGAACTTCTGCATCTCCCTCACCTCCAAAACAAAAGAAAAGGAAATCCAAATGCACAGAAGAGGGAGCTCCTAAGCCAAAGAAGAGAAAGTCAAAGAAAAAGAAACCAAGTTCACCTCTGCAGGTTATCACAGAGGATGTCGAACAAGAAGATGAAGACCATGCTATACATCTGCAATCTCCCTCCCCAATAGCTTATACAGATCAATAGGGAGATTTCAATGCCTTCCTCAACAATCCCGATATTTCTCAAACCTTAGATCCATCAGGATGGGTCGCAGAACCATTGGATCAGTATACAGAAGCTATGCACTCAACAGAAGTCATTTCTGCTGATCAAGGTACACAAACCATGCACCCTCACGTACGACAACTCATAGGATCTCACTTCATTTATGATTCCTTAAGAGAAGCGGCAGAAACTGTAGCGCCTACAGAGGAAACCTCAGAAGAAGAGATAAACATAGAAATAGAGGAAGAGGTTAGGATAGAAACAGCAGAGGGTTCTGCAGAAAAAGATGCCGAAGAAAAAGATGGCACACATCCCAAACCCCCTCCTAGTGCAACCCACATTTCTGATACCGCCGGTCTAGCGGCAGAAGGTATCATTGAAATAGAGCAGCACAGCTCGATCCCAACCCCTCCCAGCCAGCCAGAGGTTACTCTTTCAACCTCTGTGCCTAATATAACTGGGGAAACCATTCATGGGGAGTCCTCTCGAAAGGACTCACCCATAGTTCGTGATTTATTACCCCAAATCACATCTGACATCCTTGCAGAGGAATTCGTTTCCTCTGCCACGCACACCACAATAGGGCCCACCATCCATTCAGAGGGGATTAGAGAGCACAGAGACGAAGAGACTCTAGACAAGTCTCCGAGTCAACAGAAGGATATTCCAATACCCACCTCTGGAGTGGATTTGGACAATGTTCTTCACAGAACTTCTGTAGGGGTTGAAACTCATATTTCTCCTCGAAGATCAGAAGGAAATCCTTCCACCCTCAACGTACAAACAGGGGTGACAGAAGGTGTCCAAGGAACAAGGACAAACTCTGGAGACGAATGTGTTCCTCCAGAGGTTACCACGAGTTCACACGTATCAAGGGGTGAGTTCCAAACCCTTGTCACCTCTGTGAACCAAACATTGGAAGAGTTGAAAAGCTCTTTCAAATCTTTTGCAGAAGTTACATTCAAGGCCCTCTCAGAACTAAACACCAAAATGGACAACTTGTCCACAGAGGTGCAATCTATAAAGACTGCTGCCACAACTTCTGCCACCACACCTACCTCTGCTGCTGCTGATCTTGAAAAAGCTGCAACTTCTGCCTTCAACAACTCAATCAACATATATCTGGAAAAGATGAAAGAACAAGTGTCATCAAAAGTTATTACTCCAGAAGAACTGCAGAAGGCTCTACGACAAGTTCAAGAAAAAACAACAGAAGCTACTCTAGCCATGAAGCCTACCGACTACATGACCTGAGCACATTTGACAGAACTTGGGCAAATCATCTTGAATCAAATGACAGAATTAATCAGAGCCTTCACCATAGCCAACGCTTCTTACGTAAAAGACTTCAAGGCTAGTGTGGGAAAGATGCGGTTCAACACAGAGGCCGAAGTTCAAACTCTTCTTGGTCTTTGTGATGATCTTTGTGCCAAAATGATGGCAGTCGGGGCAAAGAAACCTGACACTACTTGCAGAGCAGAAGGTAACAAAGATAAGGGTCAGGATGATTCTGATGATGATGATTCATCAGATCATCCTGAGGGGGAGAAACAAGGGGAGAATCAAAGTTAAACAACTGCAAGCAATCCTCCAATATCTGCAGAACCAATTTCCTCTGCACCACCAACCCAAACCCAAACTCAGGAAACACAATAGAGACCCACAGAGGAAACACCAGCCTATGTGGAAACCACCTCTGTCCTTGAAAAAGATGTCCCTGAAGTTCAAATACTGACATCTTCATCCTCAGAAGAACTTCCACATTCTCAACCAAAATCCCAACCCAAAACTCACCCAAGAAGAAAATCCATTGCCCACAAACCAAAAACAACAAAACGTTCTGCTACGTATGTCCTAAAAAGAATGGAGTTCGTATCCGCTTTCAGAGCCGCAAAACATTTTGATATCCCTCCACAAACCACAACCGAGCTCACAGAAGAAACATCAACAGAACCCAAATCCCCAATCAAACCAACAGAACCATCCCCACCAAAGTCCTCAGAAACTGAAGTATCAAAAACTACAGAGGCAATCCCCATCATACCCACAGAAACCTCAACACCCAAACCAACAGAAGCAATCCCACAGAGTCCAAAGCAGACAATAGGTTCTGAGCCTTCCCAAACCAAAGATAAAGGAAAAGGAATCATGACAGAAGAACCACAGAAGAAAAAGCAAAAGCCACAGACGACAGAAAAGTTGATGAAGAGCTCATTCGATGCCTTTGTCACTCCTAAACCTGAAGACGACTTGGCAACAGAGGGTAGGGTTGCAGAGATAAAATGACAAATGGATGCTCTCGGAAGACCAATACCACCACCAGATACACGACATGCAGAAATGGAAGAGGTGGTGTATAGGTACGTTTACAAACAGCAATATCAGAACAACCCTATACCACACATCGAAGATCCTCAACTCAGAGCTGACCTTGACAACACCTTCAGCAGAACAAAGCCAAAATCAAGACCAGAAGTCTTCTCAGAGTCCGAAATAGAAAAGGTAATATACTGCAAATTCTCTCAAACGAGAACCTTTCCAAAGATCAGGTACAACATTTACAAAGTCAAAAGAGAGAACAAGTCCAAAAATCAATTTTCAGATGCCGATATAAGGAACTTGAACCCCTACGATCTGCCAGATCTTCTACTTTGGACGAAAGAAAACTTCGACAACGATGCTAACAGAAGGGCCTATCAAGTGTTCAGGAAAGCAATGAGAGAAAAGCTTCTGCTGTATAGCATGATAGACTTTCAACTGGGAAGAGATCTTGGAGTCAGAAACCTGAGTCTGAGACCACCAGAGGATCACTGCCCACCTTCTGCAATACCCAACTCAATCATAACAATACCAAGGTACGGGTTAGTATATAAGGATCCTGCTGGTCAAGTGAGACTTTTTGTGGAAATGGACTGTCAGAAGTATGCAACTAGTACTCTGAACAAGTTCAGATCAATCTTACAAGAGACCAGAGGTACTGAGCTTATGGATCAAGAATCAGCATAAAGAATGATCAGAGAAATAGATGCTACAATCGGCTTGAGAGAACTCTGCATCAATTTCTATCACGAGCTCAGAGAAGTAGGATTTGACAACAGAAGTTTCAATGACTTCAAAGATGCAAATGTCTAAATCTCTTTTACATATCTCTGTAATAGTCAAAAAGAAATGAAATGAAACTTTTGAGGTATTGTTTAACCTCTGTCTACTTTACTTAGCCTAATTATGCATAAAGTCAAATTTTCATTTTTCAATACTTAGGGGAGATTGTTAGCTCCAAATATTCATAATATTAGAAGTATTGAAAAATAGGCAAAGTATGAAAGAGTTCCACAGAAGCTTTGCGGTGTTCCACAGAAGCTCTGCCAAAGCAAACGATCATTCAAGGAACACCAAGTCCCAAGAAGAATCTACAGAAGACTACTCACAAAGGACCAAAGAAGGATCTACAGAAGAATGCTCACCAAGGACCGAGCCGCAGAACCTCTGTCACCCTTGATAGAGCCTCTGCGGTTCAGACAGAAGACTTGGAAGATATTTATAATATCTTGCCACTGTTGAAGAAATATCTTACCACTGTTACAGAAATATCTTGCTACTGTTCCAGGGTCCGTTCATCAACTTGTACAAGGCATGGTCCGACAACAAACACGTGTCAAACTCTGATAGGAATCCTTGCAAGTTGATATTAGTGCATTTAATGCATGCAGATTTCCAACTGTTCATGCCATCCCTTCTTTCCTGTAGCATTAGTCCTTTTGTCTAGAATAGTTCTTTTGTAGTAGTATAAAAGTAAGACTCATGTTGAGTTCTTCCTTACCAGTTGATATACAAGAAAAACACACACACAATTAACATCAAATCTATTATTAAGTGTTCTTCATCAAATACAGGAAAACTTTGAGATATTCATCTGTTCTTCATATACTGTTTATTTGATATTTTGTATTGTTTCTATACAAACATATCTGTTAGTTCTTCAAATACGCTTCCGCAACACATCTTATTTGAACAAATAGATAAGATAATCTTTGTTAATCAAATACGGGAACCAACATAGCACAACAAGGTGTTGTCTCTACTCCCTTTACGAAAAGGCAACACTCCTATAGGGACCAAATGGGTGTTTAGACAAGAAGGATGAAGATGGTGTAGTGATCAGAAATAAATCTAGACTGGTTGCTAACGGATATTGCCAAGAAGAAGGCATAGACTATGATGAAACCTTTGCCATGTCGCGTGACTAGAGGTAATAAGGATATTCCTTGCATTTGTTGTTCATAAAGGTTTCAAAGTCTACCAGATGTATGTAAAATTTTCCTTCTTGAATGGCAAGCTGCAAGAAGAAGTATATGTTCAGCAACCTCCAAGTTTTGAGAGTTCAGAACATCCAAACCATGTGTACTTTTTAGATAAAGCCCTGTATGGCTTAAAACAGACTCCAAGAGCATGGTATGAACGTCTCTCAACCTTTTTGCTTAAAAATAACTTTGAGAAAGGTACAACTAATACTACTTTGTTTTATAAAAGGAAAAAGAACAAGATTCTGCTAATCCAAATATATGTGGATGACACCATCTTTGGTTCTACTAATCCTAAGTATTGTGAGAAGTTCTCAGAGCTTATGAAGGGTGAGTTTGAAATGAGTAAGATGGGAGAATTATCTTTCTTCCTTGAGCTTCAAGTCAAACAAACCACAGAGGGTACTTTTATTAATCAATCAAAATATGTAAAAGATATTTTATCAAAGTACAAAATCTCTGATTCATCTGCTATGAAAACACCAATGGCTACTGAATCAAAGTTGGATTTTGATCACTCTCGCAAATTTATGGAGACTAGGCTCTACAGAGGTATGATTGGTCCACTTCTGTACCTCACAGCTAGTAGACCAGATATTATGTTTCCCACATGTCTCTGTGCTAGATATCAATCAAATCCCAAAGAATCTCATCTCTTTGCAGTAAAGAGGATCTTTAGATACCTCAATGGTACCAAAAAATCTTAGGCTCTAGTATCCAAGGACTCTGGCTTTCTTATATAGATTCAGATTATGGAGGATGTAAAGTCGACAGAAAAAGCACTTTTGGGAGCTATCAACTACATGGTGACAAGTTAATGAGTTGGACATCTGAGAAGCAAAATTGTGTGTCAACTTCTACGGCAGAAGCATATGTGGCTGCTACTAGTTGCTGCTCACAGGTTCTGTGGATGAGAACTCACCTCAGAGATTATGGTCTTGAGTTTGACAAAATCCTAATCCTCTGTGATTCAAAGAGTGTCATTGCCATATCTGCAAATCCTGTGCAACACTCCAAGACAAAGCATATCGATATTAGGTATCATTTCCTTAAAGATCACGTTGAGAAAGGCACCATATAAATGTATTTTGTGCCTACAGAATACCAACTTGCTGATTTGTTCACCAAAGCCCTTGATGATAAGAGATTTACTTTCTTAATCAGTAAGTTGGGTATGCTCAATATGGATGGATAAGCATGTCTGATGCACAGAGCCTATGCACCTTGGTACAGATCCTCTGAGCTTGTAAATATTTCTTCTGTCCGCATGTAAATTCTTGAGTATATTCTTCTTTCTACTTGTGTCAAGAAGAGATTTTGTGCTCATCTACAAAACATCTGTAGCATATCACATAGCCTATTAAGTTGCTTGATTTGTGCTTCATTCGACATTTATCACCTTATGACCCAAGCATAGTTCAAGGGGGAGCAAAGGTAAGCCAATCTTCAAGGGGGGCATCAAAATCTCATCAATCCACACATAATTGGTGTAAATCAAATATATGATTTTCTCAATACACCATTAAACCTCTTTTTCATCGAATCAAAACTTTGATTGATCAAAACCTTCGATGAGTATGTACTTATACTAAATTTTCTCTCAAAGAGCCTCTGCACCCTGGGCATAGAGCCTCTGCACCGATGGCACAGAACCTCTGAGTCATGACTTGTCTAGAAGTGCCTCTACTCTCGACCATATCAATGATTTTCAAACTTTTAGGTAAACAAAGGTGTAATCTTTATGCCAGAAGATCGACCCTAGATCACAGAGGCCCCTTCTGTACAGAGCCTCTTCTGTGTTCCAACACTTGTGTGTTTATGAACTCTCCTCTAGGGTGCGGGTTATTTGCTCAAAAGCACAACCAAGTGGCTATAGTATCTCTCACGCGCGTGGGTAGTGGTACGCGTTCACGTCCCATCTCTGAACCGCCCATGTCCACCTGTCATCTTCTGAGTGGAGTTATCAATCGTCGTTTGCCCAAACGGATTTGTACTTGATTACGGATTCCAAATATCATGGTAATCCTACTAATCCATTTTAAATCTGTGCCTTTAAATTCGAAGTTCCCCTATTTTCTTCTTTTTACCCTCTTCTTCAATCTCTCGGTGCAAGAACTTCATACTTCCAGACCTTCAAAACCTGCAAAAATGGCTTCTCCAGTCGAATCCAACAACTCCTTCAACCCAATCTTTGCTCGTAAGGACAATGAATCACATTCTGACAGTGATGATTATGTTCATCATCAACCTTCCACCCACCATCAATCGTTCATCAACAAAGAAAACCATTTCGCCCTTTTACCCATGAAACCCAACAATCACTATGTGATTTTGAACCCTGATGCTTTTGCTATGGAGTATTCCACCCTCATAGTCCTTCTCTAGAACCACTTCATCTCAAAAGCCCTAACCCTAAACACAACTGAACTTCTAAACCGGTATATTAACCAATATTGGTCCTCATGTAGGTATGAGAAGGACTTGAATGCCATCATTGGGTATGTGTCCTCTTCTGACACTGAAAATGTTATTTCACTGGGAATAAACCGCCAACTGATTTCTGCTATTTTTGAACTTCTCACCATAATCTAAGTCATAATACAAGTCATACATTAAAACCAAATAACATTGAGTACTACTTAACACAAATACAAGCTGTTATTCCTAAAATAAATGCGAAAGACTTAACTAAGAACTTTACTTCCTGGGCACACTACTTGCACTCATCTCTTCACAGTGCTACTAGAATTATTCCCAATCTGAACCTGTTGCACATGCCGACAAATAAAAAGGTTAGGCTAACGCCTAGTGAGTTCAAGAGTTTTATCATGATTGTGTAAATCAATAAACGAGGAGGTGTAGCTTGAAAACATATTTTTCCCAAAATAAT
The DNA here is from genome assembly GCA_033807775.1 of Saussurea involucrata. Lineage (NCBI taxonomy): Eukaryota > Viridiplantae > Streptophyta > Magnoliopsida > Asterales > Asteraceae > Saussurea > Saussurea involucrata. Next base: position 76,506,401 of record CM066327.1, on the reverse strand, counting down.
TTATAACAATTATGTAAACAACTCCTTTTCCCGACACACACAAATCTTGAGCCGAAAGCTTTCATATGAAACATTTTCCAAAAATAAACTTACTCCACAACTCACTCAAAATGGCTTTGACGTTAAATATCCCGAGTAATATAAACATGAATAAAACTCCAAAATTTAAAACATCCAATAAGGATGAGGCATAGTACTCCGCCAATAAACCATGGGAAACAAATCATATAAATAAAATACGTCACCGAAAATATGGATAAAAGTAAATACCTAAAAACAATACCTTTCGGTGACGGGGGAGACCCGGTTCCATCGAATGTGACGGGCACACAAAGTTAGGTTACTTATGATGTTATTGGATTACACCTCAAGTCCCGGTTTTAGTTCCCATGCCATAAAGACATCACAACCTCCAGGACTTATGGGACCATATTGCCTTTATTGCCTACTCCGTCAAGTTACACCTCAAGGACTTTTGGGACCATATTGCCTATCCAATCTAGACGAGTTACACCTCAAGGACTTCAATGTCCCCCATTACCTACTCGTTAGTGGCCCTGAATGGCCTACCGCATATAACCATGCATTCCAATAGTCCACTCCTCGTGCGCAAAGAGATAGACACCAAAATAACTCATAATCCCAGAGTACAACCCATAACGGTTCCTCTTCACAAAAGAACGAGACATCAACAACGCTAGTTCGACATAAGCCCCAAAGTGAGAATATCAAGACTCGTCACTATTAAATATGACTGACTTACATGCCTATGGATCCAATGCATTACAGTCTAAAAATGTTACATGACTCAAAACGAATGAACTAATGCATTCAAAACATGTAACCTCCCATTTAAAATGCAATAAAGTGCATAACACATCCAAAGATCCATCTCGAGCTATTAAAATTGGGCAAGTGCCCCGAGACTTGTTTGAGTACGATTTAAGCCGAAATAGGCAAAGCAAACGTTTGGCTATGTATACGAGCCCATACGGTTATATAACCCAAAATACACTTTTACTCATATCTTTGACTCATATAACACGATTGGCCTTCGACCCAGATTTACAAGATTTACAATTCACAAAATGTTCATAAACTCGAGATCGACCAAACTCTAATAACTCAACACATTTGTATTTTCCCAAAACGTACCGTATCATAGTTTGTGCATAATCAAGACAATACTAAAAGCACGTTTTACCCAACAATCTCCATTTGTGAAAATAAGTTAAATAAACACTTTCAATCATGATTTACTCAACAAAGTGTTCAAAATCCCAAAAGTGGGTGTTTTATAAGATTTTATAAAGTCAAACACTTTCATAATCAAAACCCAACAAATAGCTTCACAAAGGATATTTTTCATGTAAACACATAATCACTTTAAAATTGACATTTTGGCATGTACAACGTTTTCACAAATCAACTTGAACTCACCTTGCTAGATTTAGGCTAAATCTATATGTTTCCCCAATTGAGCTCCTTTGAAGAAACTTTAATCTTCAAGTCAAAAACCTCCAAAACCTAGATCCACAAGTTTCCAACCATCAAAAATCATATTCAACCATACAAAACCGTTCCCCAAACATTTTACACCAATATCTTAACTTATATAAAAGCCCTAATTCCTTAGATGAAGAAAATAGAAGGTTACCTTAACCACAACTTGAATACACCAACAAAATACTTCTAGGTTTACCAAGATGAACTTAGACTTCACTTCTTGAAGGAGATGGGAGAGGGTTGGAGAAACCCTAGAAAATGGATGACTAGCCCTTGATGCCTTAAATGAAGGAGGTAGTTCCCAAAGGTTATGACAAGAACCAAAATAGCAACCACCCACTTAAACTATGGAGTTCTTAGCATTAAATGTGAAGAGAAGTGAAGAAACGGAGGAGAAATCGTCCCAAGAGGTAAAGAGCATCGATAAGGTGAAAAGAGAAGAGAAGTGAGTGTGTTTTCCCCCAAAAACGACCCATATAGCTGCTGCCATCGCCCCGCTCGTGACTATGCCCTCGCGACTATGCCCCTGGGCAATGTCGCGGGCATAGTCGCCTCCGACTACCCACGTTCTGTTTGATTTCGCCCATCAGCCCCTCCCATGCGACATTGCCACTGCGACTATGACCAGGGCATTGTCGTCGGTCATAGTCGTCGAAGACGACCCATTTGTTGTTCCGAGCGAGAACTGATCCAAACGAGCCTCTTTCGGCATTTACTCACGACACAGAAATATGCATGTGAAAATAAAACGAAAATCCAAATACAAGCCATTTGAATGCAGAGATACACATACGGTTGAGACATGGTTTAACTTTCTTGGAAATTCTGGGTGTTACAGATAATCCTTAAAATGACCTAACACAAGATAAACAATAAGCTTATAAAAGTATTACTTTTAAAACAAGAGAGGAATAGATTTTTATTGCATTTCTTAGATAATAAACCTTAAAACTAGACATTTAAGTGAGAAATAGAATACATTATTAAATATTTTAATAATATTAACAATATCATAATCTTTAGAATTAATATGTCCTTTTTAATGTTAAATTCTAATTATTTATTTTGGAAATTTTTAAAGCATCTCTTGGAAATATATAAACAGTTTTTGTTGATGGATGTGTAATTATATATACTATTGACCCAGGCTCGTGTAACCATTTTTGACTCGATCTGGGGCTCTAGGCCGCTTAAATTCATCTAACTCTTAATCACAGCCGTTCAAATTCATTTTAGCTTAACCCTGTAACTATCTATCCCACTCCTTGTCCTAGCGGTTGCGATGCCCCTCGCGCCTTTCTCTCACACGAACTCTCCCCTGTTGCAGTTCTCTCCTTCTCGTGCACTGATTTATCTCCGCCTTTCAACCTCCACGTTCATGGAACTGCCCCACTCCTCCCCTTCAATCGGACGATCACGTCCAGTTTGCTTCAGAAACTGTCGTGCACGATCCATATGATGGCAGCTATAAATCGTGATGTAATTTTCTTAGAGTTTCGTTTTTTGTTGTTGAAATTATAATCGTGAAATTGATTTTTCTCAGGTTCTTAAATTGATTTTTCTTAGGTTTTTGATTAATATGCAGGATTTTCCTCTTCTGTGACCCGATATGGCTTTTGATTTCCCAAGGACCACGCCCTTCTAATCTACAGGTTCGATCCTCTTTCAATTTGTCCCTTTGTTTGCTCATTTTGTGATCATTTATCTTCCTCTTACCGATCTATACAAGTCTCCCCATCTATAAATTGACCTGTACCATAAATTGATCATGTTTGTTGAAGGGCAAACATCTTAATTTGTGCAGAAACCCTTGTGGTGAAAGTCGTTATGTTTTGGGCAACAACCAGGTAATATGCAAATCCACTCTATGAAATATATTTTCTATTGGTTTTTGACTTTTATTTTATGTTGGTCCGGAAAGGCCTATACAAGTTTGTAGAAGGGGGGGGGGGGGGGGTTGAATACAAACACACTATTTTACTTTTCTAAATTGTTTATTGATAAATCATTAACAATTTACAGCTTGTTGCGGAAACAAGATTAAGGATAAACCTAAATCTAAACAAGTTGGAACACTAAGGTTTCTTGCACTAAGAAAGATAAGGAGATTACTAATAAAATCCTATCTTAAGAGAGATTTGAACTTGTCCAGAGTTAGCAAGTTACTTCAAATGAAGTGAGTTCATCTCTTTATATACTGCATGCATTTAATGCAATTCAGTATACACTTTACACGTGTCATCAGCGGATTGGTTGCATGTCATTGACCTTTGTTGACAACCTTAGTAGCCGCATGAATGAACAGTGTAGTATCAGAGTGGTTGTACGATTTCAGATTTTCGGAGGTTCTTTTCTGACATTTCGTACGGTGGCGTGCAAGGGAGGTTAAGACAAAAGTACTTTGTACGGAGGACTTCATGATCAGCTTTCGTTGATTCAGCGATTATCATTTACTATTCAGCGAATGATAAAGTTCAGCGATAGCTGAAGTCTTGTACTTGATACTTCACGTTAAGTGGACAAATCTGAGTCTTCGCTGATCTGCATCAGTTCATTAGGAGACTTGTCGCTGGTTCTTGAGCTTAATCTTCGACTTCAGCGTAGAACCTTTGTTGACGTGAATCTTGTCTTCAGGGATCATAGGTAAACAACTAACTTATCAGCGATCACCATAAGGACTGAACAGACTCAGCGATATGGTGAACAGTGTTCGCTGAATGTTTAATCTAAAAGAGCGAGAGTTCCTATCAGCAATACTGTAAGATCTTAGTACTTATCAGCGATAGTGAAACTCTGATACATATTGTTTACTTACAATTTTCACTAAGTATTTAAGATAGAGTCATTATCAAATCACTGAGGGTTTGGATCAACAATCTCCCCCTATTTGATTATGACATAGCAACAAAGAAAATTGCTATTTAATGAAAACATAAGGATAAAAAGAACTCATAAAATATTTGCCCCTTTTACTGTTTTCTGGGATCTTTTCAGTACTGATGGAGTAAAGTACATTCGCTGAAATCTTTCTTTAAATCTTTGAATCAAGTTACAATTTGAATAAGAAAGATTACAAGTACAAGCGAAATAAATTACAAGTACTGAAGGATGACTGATACAATAGAGAATGAGGTGATTGTTGTCAGCCTTCAAAGGGTTCTTCCTTAATGAGAAGTTCATCAAGGGTTGTCTTTTCAGTTGGAATCATCCAGTCAGGAACCTTTTCTCCTTTATTCTTTAGCTTCAGAGCAGCTTCAAAAATCAAGGGTTTTAGGTGTCGTGCCTGAATGTCTTTTCTGAAGTCGCACCAGTAGATGAGATCTCTGAGCTGTTCGATTGGTGTGATTGGAAGCTCAGCGATCCGTTGAAAGCATTTACGTCCGTCGTAGTCAAGAAAGAATATTCCATAAGGATTACTGATGACTTTACCAGGGACGAAAAGTTCACATGGTGGCAAAGAAATGTCAAGGGCAGATAGATCGGGATCAGGACCAAGTACTTCAGCGCGAGAGAAACCAATTCCAGTTTCATTTCGTATGACAGGACCTGAGTTTGAATCTTGACGTTTCTTCCTTGGAGAACCTCTTTTTCTTTTCGGCTTAAGATCAGGAACAGGAGGAATATCCACACAAGAAGATATCAAGTCGATCTGTCTGTTTATCAGCTTTTCGAAATGATCCTTGTACTTAGATTGTGATGGATGGATAGCTAACCTCATCTCCAGCCATTCAGAGAGACCATACCTTTTTACAGTGTCAGCGCGAAAGGTTTCAGATGTGCCATCTTCTCTGAACAGTTTGATGTCAACAATAGGTACTCCGATGGAGGTTCTTCCAGAGATGAATACCTTGTTGATCTTCGCTGGACGATATCTGAAGTGGATTTTCTCTTTACACCAGATCAGGGTGGTCTGAGAAACTTCAGCTTTCTTTTACACGATCTTCTGGGCTTGTTCCCAAAGCTTTCGTTGGATTTGAATGGGAATACGCTTCAGCTTGGGGTCTTTGACAGATTCTTGAGTGAGCTTGATGGCGTATTCTCTGTCTTTATCTTCAGCTTCCTTCCTTTCAGCGATGAGGCGTTCAGCTCTGAGATGTTCCTGGTATTCAGCTTTTGAAATTCTGAACTTAGGAGGAACTGAAGGCAGTTGATCGCGCCTTAGAATGATTCGCTGATCCTCGAATCGCTTTATCATTTCTTCTCTCCTCTTTTGATCTTCTTCACTCAGCCTTTGAGGAACTGAGGAAGGTCTGTTTCTGTGCAAGAGAGGTTGTTCTTCTGGTTCATCAGTCTCAGAGATTAAATCTAAGACTGGGATTATGTCTTCAGCGGTAGCTGGAATTATTGGTGAAGTCGCAATAGTAGAGCCTTCAGCGATATCCTCAAACAGGGGAGAGGACTAGCTGAAGCGCAGCGATCTTACAAATAAGAACTGGGTAGAAGAACTTGGGTAGAAAAGATAGAAAAAAAAATATGGATGTGTATGGTGTTTGTGGAATGGATAACTGATTGTTTAGAGATGATCAGGGAAGGAAAAATAAGTTTAGTGTACCTGACAAATCGGCTTTGCAAGCAAGATCGCCAGATTATCATCTTCAGCGATGCCTTTGTCTTTGCTTTTCTCAGCGCCAGAGGCTGAGTGCTTTGTCTTTGTTTTTGTCTTCTCCCCTGTGGATTCGGTTATCACTATCTCTTTAAGAGCTTTTCGAGGAGCAGGTTTGACGACAAAGAATTCGTCATCTTCATCATCATCATCATCATCGTTCCTTGGAGAGGAGGATGGTTCAGCTTCAGGGATGTCGATGTCTTCATCTTCTTCTGCTTCGGATTCCTCAGCGTCTTCTTCGAGTTGCTCCCCCTCAGATACAGAGGCGAGCTTCTCGGTTCCCTCAGGGTTTTCATCTCCCTGAGGTCCAGTAACCAGATCTTCATTACCCTCTCCCCTGATAGATTCATCATGGGAAAGGTCTTCAGCGCTCTTATTTTGATCTTCAGCGCTCTTCTCTTGTTCAGCGCTCTTCTCTTGTTCAGCGCTCTTCTCCCCCTCTTTCTCATGATGGGCGGGGGAGGAATGGGTAGACTCAGCATTGGTGTCATCTCTGTCTTCTGGGCCAGAGATTTTCACACAACCTTCAAGCTTAGCTATTCTGTCTTCTAGGCCAGAAATAGCAGGCGTGATCTTCTTCAGCTCTTGGCGATCCTCTGCGGTGAATGAGTCCAAAATAGGTGCAGGGGCCGGAGCAGGAGCTGGATTGTTTGCCTTGTTCACCAGCGTCTCGATCATTGTCTTGACAGAACCAAGGTCGGTCTTCACTGAGCCCAAGTCGGTCTTGACCACTGACATATCACCTTCGAGTGTACCAACCGATTTCTTCATCGTTGTAACCTCGCTGGAAACGGTGGAAACTGACGATTTGAGGTTGGTGTAGTCAGTGTAGATGTCGGAGAGCACTTTGGCAAAGTCGGCGAGAGTTTTATCAAGGCCTTTGATGTCATCAGAGGAGGCCTTCTTTTCCACCACAGTAGTCAGCTTCGTCAGATTCTCTCCAGCGTTTGTTACAGCTGTAGAGTTATTTGATAGACCGGTGGTGAGATCTGTAAGTTTCATCTCCATGGACTTCAGAGACTGGTTGATGTCTCCCAAATAAGGACCTGTAACATATAAGTACTTGTGAACAAAGGAAAGCTCAGAAGTTTCAGGTTTAGTTACAGTGTTTAAGGTGGGATCTGTACCTGCAGGAGCGTTGACGAACTCATCAAAGTTTCGAGTCCCTCCATAGTGTTCCATATCTCCCTCAAAAGTTCCGTGAGGGATGGAGATCTCTGCAGGTCCTTTCTTCGTCATTCTCTTTGAAGCTTCAACGGCTTCTTGAATGATGGCATCTCCAGTTTTAGCTGGAGGAGTGTCCAAAGAAATAGAGGGAGGATCGTAGGATAAGAATTGGGGTTGGGTTTCAAGTTCAGCGTTGGATTCGCTGAGAAGTACTTCATCAGTCTTTTGAGAGACTGAAGAAGGTTGGGTAGATTCCAAAGTTCTAACCTCAACGTTTAAGGACGCTGAAGTAGGTTTAGAAGGGATGGCTTGAATTGGTGTGGCAGAGCGTACCACAGAACTTTCCTTCAGCTCTTCAGAATGAGCTGAGGAGTCTTCAGCATGGAATTGCTGGGGTTGCTCCTTGGTTTTCTTGATCCTTTTGGAATCAAGAGGGGTAAGAGATTGTTTCCTTTTCTTAGAAGGAATGGATTTTGTGGCCTGGGAATCAGCGAGGGGTATTGTCGCTGAAGGAGCCACAGAAAGCGGAGAATTAAGTAGAGTGAGAAGGGTAGAGAGACGTACCTCGTTGGCGACAAGTTTGAAGTCGAGAACTTTAGGGCCAATCTGAGAGAGTTTCAGATCACCCTCTTCAGGATAGCTGTCCTTCAGGCCATATTGAAAGATGGCGCTGATGAATCGTGGGTAAGGAACCCATGCTGGTCGGTCAGCGGCAGAATCAACACGTTGAATGAGGTCTTCATAGATGATGGAGGCCCAGTCAATGTTGAGACCTTTCAGCAGTGCGTAACCCATGGCCTGCTGAGGTTGAGCGGCTTGATCAGAAGATCCGGATTTCGCTGTCATGCAGCTGATCAGGTGAGCGAAGATGAAGTTCATCTCGCTGGGCATCTTGGATTTCTTTATCAGCGTCAGCTTCTTCTCAGGTAGCTTGTCTCTTCCAGTCTCCCAGATGTAACCCATCGCATCAAGGAAATCAATGATTTCTTCCCTGTCAGCGTGCTTCTTGTGGTCAGGTAATGGAATGAAAGGATTTTCTGAGGTAGCGTTGGGGAATTTCAGGGCTTTGCGGATTATTGCGGGGGTTATTTTGATGGTGCCATACTCAGTATCGCTGAGTATGCAGTCGATGGTTTTAGATGGATCTTTGGCGGAGGGTAGATCGGTGTGTCTGGCAGAGTACCAGAATTGGGATAAGAGACGCTGACTGGCAGGAGGTGTGATTGTCAGTGCTGTGTAGATGGGGCTATTCTTCAAAAGATTTACAGCGTCGTCTAGATGGGATACTTGCTTCCGAGGAGGAAACTCGAGAAGCGCTGAGAGGTTGTTTGCCTTTGTCCAGTCTAGTTGATCCAGCTCAAACTTAACCTGAGGAGCTTTAGTGATTTCCAGTTACTCAGAATCAACGGAGATGGACTCAGCGGTAACATTCAGCTTTGAAGTTGCCATTTCACTGTATTATCAGTTCAACCAAAGATGTTAACAAATAAGAATTATCTTAATGTGGAAAGAAAATTTCCATTAAGATTTTTCGAATTTTGTCCATTTCATTCAGACAAAAAAGTCTTAATGAAGATTAGGGTTTTTCTTGTTTTTGAAAAAAAAAAACGAAAATAACACCCATAAGCCTTGTATTCCAGTTTCTTAAAAAAAATGGATACGAAAGAAGAACAAGTTTAAGATTTTAGATTTAAAACTTGAAGAACAACCATGAAATGGTTGTGTTTATAAAACCATGAAAGAAAATGATTTTATTTTTGAGTTCTTTTGTTTGATCTTGTGTAAAACAATGATAAGATCGAAAACAAGTTATTCGCATTTGATAATAGATAAGAACATATTAACCTTGAGTTTGATGAAGAAGATGATGAACAGTTCTTGAAGATTGAGAGCACAAAATGCAACAGTGTTCTTTTCTTGCGGAGAAAGATTGATTCGCGTAAAAGACAAATATAAACTTTGAGAGTGTTTATATAGGAAGAGAGTAGAGAGAGAAAAACTTGAGCGGGAAAGTTTTTCATCATGACACAGACACGTGTTTGCATTTGATTGGATAGACAACGAAACGTGCAAACGTGTGTCAGAAAAAGAGCGTGCCAGGTGTTATCCGTTGCAATGACGTCACAACTGTCCTTTCACATTCTTTTAGGATGTCTCTGAGGTTTAAAAAAAACTCAGGGACTCTTTGGAAAATATGAAGCACTGAATAGAAATATCAGTGAGGGTTTTAAGAAATTTCAAAATATCGCTGTTAAGGAAGAGATATTCAGCGATGTAAGAATTTGAAATCTTGCATTTACATGCGATTGTCAGAGAGAGAAAAACATACCTGGATATCAGTTTAACCAAGTTTATTCAGAGAGAAGATGATGAAATGGATTATAAAAGTTTATTTTATCCGAGAGCCTATACAAGAATGTATAAACGTATCGCTGATTAAATGTGAACCGCTGAAGATTTATCCTTCAAAGTTCAGCATTCCAAGCTCGCTGATGAGAAAGTTGAATCTTGTCTCATCAAGAGGTTTGGTAAACAAATCAGCTAACTGATAATCAGTTGGGATAAAATGAAGTTCTATATCACCATTCATCACATGATCTCTGATAAAATGATATCTGATTTCTATGTGTTTTGTCTTTGAGTGTAGCACTGGATTGTTTGCTATAGCGATGGCACTTGTGCTGTCGCAATAGATTGGAATTTTGGAGAGCTGAAGATCATAGTCTAGTAGTTGATTTCTCATCCACAAGACTTGAGAACAGCAGCTTCCAGCGGCTACAGACTCAGCTTCAGCTGTGGAAGTGGACACTGAGTTTTGCTTCTTACTTGTCCAACTTACCAGCTTTCCACCCAGGAGCTGACATCCTCCTGTGGTGCTTTTCCTATCCATTTTGCAACCTGCAAAATCACTGTCTGAATAGGCGGTTAGATCGAATCCTGAATCTTTGGGATACCAAAGACCTAGATTCGCTGTACCCTTAAGATATCGAAAGATTCGCTTTACAGCTTTCATATGGGATATCTTAGGTTCAGCTTGATATCGTGCGCACAGACATGTTGAAAACATAATATCGGGTCGGCTAGCTGTAAGATACAGTAGTGAGCCGATCATCCCACGGTACAGCGTGACATTGACAGGAACACCCTTTGTGTCCTTATCAAGTATCAGCGGTGGTGCCATAGGGGTTTTCATAGCTGAACTTTCAGTTAAGTCGAATTTCTTCAGCATATCTTTAACATACTTTCCCTGATTTATAAAAGTTCCTTTTTCAGTTTGCTTAATCTGAAGACCAAGGAAATATGTTAGTTCACCCATCATACTCATTTTATACTCATCTTTCATTCTATCAGCGAAACGAGTACAAAGCTCAGGGTTAGTAGAACCAAATATAATGTCATCAACATATATTTGAACTAAAATGATATGACCTTTTATTTTTCTAAAAAACAAAGTTTTGTCAATCTTACCTCTCTCAAATTTTTCAAGGTGGATATAAGTAGAAAGAGTGTCATACCATGCACGAGGAGCTTGCTTCAAGCCATAAAGTGCCTTATCCAGCTTATAAACATAACCTGGACGCTTAGGATCTGAGAATCCTAGAGGTTGTTCCACATAAACTTCTTCATTCAGCTTTCCATTTAGAAACGCTGATTTAACATCCATTTGATGTACAGTGAAGTTTTTGTGTACAGCATATGCTAAGAAAAGACGAATAGATTCAAGTCTTGCTACTGGAGCAAAGGTTTCGTCATAATCTATGCCTTCCTCTTGTCTGTATCCCTGAGCAACAAGACGAGCTTTGTTGCGAGTTACAGTACCATGTTCGTCCAACTTGTTTCGATAGACCCACTTAGTGCCTATCACTGTTTTGTCAGTTGGTCTCCGAACAATTTTCCAAACTTTTTTTCTTTCGAATTCAGTCAGCTCTTCTTGCATAGCGCTGACCCAGTTTGGATCTCTGAGGGCATCATCTATTTTCTTTGGTTCAGTTAGAGAAATAAAGTTAACAAATAAACAAATATTACCTGCACTTCTACGAATCTGAATACCAGCGTTGGGATCACCAAGAATTTGATCGATTGGGTGATTTACAGTCCATCGCTGAGCCGGAGCATGCGTCGCTGACTCAGTCTGAACTGGAGAAACTGAAGATGAGGCTTCAGCTACTTCTGGATTATCAGCTAAGAGAGGAATGCTTGCATTTGTCACTTCATTCACTGATTGCTGAGAAATAGATGGAATTTCTGAGACATTTGGATCAACTGCGGGTATAGTGTTTATAGGAACAACTGAGACCCAAGATGTTTCAGCTTCACTATTCTACATATTGGGAATGATAGTAGGACCATCATTTTCAGTTGTATGAGCATGAGTAGTGGGAACATCTTCTGAATCACCAAGATGAGAAAACATCCATTGATTCAGTTCTTCTGTATCAGCGTTCGGTTTAGAGTTCGCTGAACGGGATTCGTCAAACGTGACGTGAATAGTTTCTTCTACAGTTTGTCTTCTTCGGTTGAAGACTCTGAAGGCTTTGGAAACTGAGGAGTATCCAAGAAAGATTCCATCATCAGCCTTAGGATCAAACTTTCCAAGGGCATCTCTGTTGTTCAGTATGAAACACTGACAACCAAAGATGTGAAGAAAGCTGATTGAAGGCTTTCTCCCATGAAAAAGTTCATAGGTTGTCTTTTTGAATCTTTTGACTATCAGCGACCTGTTTTGCGTAAAACAAGCCGTGTTGACAGCTTCTGCCCAAAACTGAGTAGGCAGGTGAGAATCGCTGAGCATTGAACGTGCAGCTTCAATAATTGTTCTATTTCTTCTTTCAGCGACTCCGTTTTGTTGTGGTGTTCTCACTGACGAAAAGTTGTGAGAAATACCCTTGCTCTCAAGGAAGGAATCAAGAGAACTGTTTTTGAATTCAGTTCCATGATCACTCCTTATCGAGCGAACAGTCATATTGTTCAGAGTTTACATCTTCCGAACAAAGGTGATGAGTTCTTCAGGGGTGTCACTCTTAGAACGGAGAAACATTACCCATGTGTAACGAGAGAATTCATCAACTATGACCAGCGTATATTTCTTTCCAGCGATGGATTGTTTGTTAACGGGGCCAAACAAATCCATATGGAGTAGTTGAAGAGGAGATGACACTGAGGAAACTTGCTTTGACTTAAAGCTTGCCTTGGTCTGCTTCCCTTTTTCACACGCTGAACATAAGGATTCTTTGGCGTATGAATGTTGAGGTAGACCAGTGACTAACTCTTTGGAAGAAAGAGTTCTCAGTTTCTTGAAGTTGAGATGTGAGAGCCTCTTGTGCCATAGCCAGTTGACATCAGAAGATGCCTTTGAGAAGAAACAGGAGTTCTCAGTGGTTGTTGAGTCCATGTTTATAACGTAAACATTTTCCAAACGATAACCGTTGAGAGCTATCTTCCCCTTTTTGTCAGAGACAAAGCAGGATTCCTTAGTGAAAATCACTTTGTTATCCATGTCGCAAAGCTGACTGATGCTTAGAAGATTATGCTTCAGCCCTTCAACATATGCGACTCTTCTGAAGGATGTTGTACCATTTGAAAGTACACCATACCCTCGGGTGTGTCCTTTTCCATTTCCACCGAAAGTCACAGAGGGACCCTTCTCTTCCTTATATTCAGCGAGCAGGCTTTTCTTTCCAGTCATGTGTCTAGAGAATCCGCTATCGAGATACCAGATACCCTTCTTAACCTGCAATACAAAGGAAGATTAGTTTTGCTTGGGTACCCACTTCACCATGTATACGCGTTTGTTAGTGGAAGTGGTTGGAATGGGTTCAGCAGTCTTCGCAGCATTTGAAGATTCAGCTTTGTCTTTCTTCACTTTGGTCAATTTCTTGACCTCATCGGTAGGAGTCACCTTGACCTGAATTGCAACTGGTTTGGTCTTCTTGGGTGCTATCTTCACCTTAGCTATCTTATCAGCTTTGGTGGCTGTGGGACACTTACTTGCAATATGATCGGTAAGTCCACAGTGATAACATTTCCTATAACTAAAATTAGTTCTAGGACCACTTGAGTGCTGAGCTTTTAATTTGGAATTAGAAGTGCCAGCACCAAGTACACTATTGGTTTTTGAAATAGGACGAACATTCAGTTCTTCAGATTTCTTACCAAGGACATCTACTCTGAGTCTAGGAGTAGGTCGCTGAACTGATCCAGAGGTCTGATTTCTAGAACCAGATGAATGAATCACTAAGGCTTTGGAAGCATTCAGCTTAGGTACTAAGGTACCCTTCTGAGGATTTTGATAAATAACAATTCCTTTACCTTTGTCTTTAGAGACAGAGGTAGGTTTTGAATAAACCATTTTCTCTTTACCTTTTGAGGAGGTAGGAGTTTCCTCAGGGATTGGTGTAACAGACGAGGAGTACTGAGATGAAGAAGTGTCAGCTACTGAGGATACGAACGTTCCAAATTTAGGCATTGAACGTTCAGTGGTTGGTATTGGAGTATCATATTTATAACCCAGACCACGTTTATCACTCAGAGGAATCTGAGCCTTAATTATCTCAGTGATCTTTGTTGAAGAATTACACCATCCTTCAACAGTAGCTTGTTCAGCTTTTAATGCAGCGATAGCTTCCGCTCGTTCGATTTTGACTAGCTGATTTAAATGGACTTGATCTTTAAAATCTTCTTCAAATTTAGAAAGCTTTTCTATTTGAAGGTGGCAGTTTTTAAGCTTTTCAGCGAGATCAAGATTTTGGTTTTCAACCACAGCTTTGCCGTTCATGGCTTCGTATAAACTTCTAGTCAGCAGTTCGATTTTACGGAGACTATCAGCTTCATCAATATTTACAATATTGGTAAAGAAGGAAGGTGATACCTGAATGGCAGATATTGAAGTGGAGGGAATGTCTGAACTTTCTTCCTCTTCTTCAATCTTGGCCATGAGACATTAATTTGCTTCATCATCTTCAGAATCAGATGATGAGGCTTCTTCATCAGAAGCAGCCTAATCATAGTCAGCCATCAGGCCTTTTCCTTTCTTCTTAAAGCTTTTCAGCTTTGCATACTTCTCCTTCAGCTTTGAGTATTTGTCATCATTATTCCTTGGAACAAAGGATTTCTTTGTAAAAGCTGAAGGTCTCATGATTTTCTTTGACCTGCACTCGTTAGCGAAATGACCTGTCTTTTCGCAGTTGAAACAAGTAGCAGTAGCCTTATCAACAAAAGCTGGTGACTTAGGCTTGTCAGCTATAGAAAGAGTTTTGTTCTTTCTAAACATTTTCTTCTTGGTGAATCTCCTGAAGTTTTTAGTTAGGAGAGCCAAGGATTCATCATCATCTGAAGAATCAGAATCTGATGACCTTTCAGAGTTACTTTCTAACTCAGTGATAGTGACCACGGGTCGCTGAGTAGAAGGTTCCTCTGAGATTAAAGCAACAGGGGTGCTTTTGGAATCTTTTACAAGATTCTTCTTAAGATGGCTAGATTGCTCATGATTCAGCAATGTGCCATATAAGGTAGCAAGTGTCATTGATCTTAGATCTTTTGACAGCTTGAGACACATGGAATAATTGTCCCAGCTTTCAGGTAAACATTCTAAAAACTTTGTCAGCACTTCAAAGTTTGAATATTCCTTACCAACCGTTTTTAGATCTATAATTAAGAAGTTAAAACGTTGATGAACTTCAGAGAGAGTTTCATTCTTACCAGAAATGAAGCTTTCGTATTGTCTTACCAGGTTGATCTTTCTTGAATCCTGGACTTCAGACGTTCCTTCATACTGAACACATATTGTGTCCCACATGGCTTTTGAGGATTTCAGGTTCATGATGGAATGGTAGACTTCGTCAGGAAGGGCCATGGATAGTATGGATCTGGCTTTTGTATCTATAGCCACTTTCTTCTTGTCTTCATCATTCCAATGATGGATTTCCTTTGGAATCAGCCTTTCTGGAATAGCAGCTCTAGTTGCAGTGGCTGGAACCGCAGGATCAATTGTTACAGGGATGTGTGGACCGTTTTCAAGATAGTAAGGTATAGTAGGGTCTACACCTTCTAAGAAGAGTGTCATCCTATTTTTCCACAAGTTGAAGTTATCTCTGGAAAATCTAGGGGGTTTTGCAAGAGAACCATTGTCTATATAGTGAGTGTTTGTGTTTGTGTTGGCCATTTTCAGATAATAGCTAGGAAGAGAAATATCTTAGATTAGATCTTGTTTATGAGATTAAACAAATCTGCTCTGATACCACTTGTTGGTCCCGAAAGGCCTATACAAGTTTGTAGAAGGGGGGGGGGGGGGGGGGGTTGAATACAAACACACTATTTTACTTTTCTAAATTGTTTATTGATAAATCATTAACAATTTACAGCTTGTTGCGGAAACAAGATTAAGGATAAACCTAAATCTAAACAAGTTGGAACACTAAGGTTTCTTGCACTAAGAAAGATAAGGAGATTACTAATAAAATCCTATCTTAAGAGAGATTTGAACTTGTCCAGAGTTAGCAAGTTACTTCAAATGAAGTGAGTTCATCTCTTTATATACTGCATGCATTTAATGCAATTCAGTATACACTTTACACGTGTCATCAGCGGATTGGTTGCATGTCATTGACCTTTGTTGACAACCTTAGTAGCCGCGTGAATGAACAGTGTAGTATCAGAGTGGTTGTACGATTTCAGATTTTCGGAGGTTCTTTTCTGACATTTCGTACGGTGGCGTGCAAGGGAGGTTAAGACAAAAGTACTTTGTACGGAGGACTTCATGATCAGCTTTCGTTGATTCAGCGATTATCATTTACTATTCAGCGAATGATAAAGTTCAGCGATAGCTGAAGTCTTGTACTTGATACTTCACGTTGAGTGGACAAATCTGAGTCTTCGCTGATCCGCATCAGTTCATTGGGAGACTTGTCGCTGGTTCTTGAGCTTAATCTTCGACTTCAGCGCAGAACCTTTGTTGACGTGAATCTTGTCTTCAGGGATCATAAGTAAACAACTAACTTATCAGCGATCACCATAAGGACTGAACAGACTCAGCGATATGGTGAACAGTGTTCGCTGAATGTTTAATCTAAAAGAGCGAGAGTTCCTATCAGCAGTACTGTAAGATCTTAGTACTTATCAGCGATAGTGAAACTCTGATACATATTGTTTACTTACAATTTTCACTAAGTATTTAAGATAGGGTCATTATCAAATCACTGAGGGTTTGGATCAACATTTTATTTAATCAAATTT
Source organism: Saussurea involucrata (assembly GCA_033807775.1). NCBI lineage: Eukaryota > Viridiplantae > Streptophyta > Magnoliopsida > Asterales > Asteraceae > Saussurea > Saussurea involucrata. The sequence goes on along the minus strand of CM066327.1, from coordinate 76,489,891 downwards.
ATTTTCACTGAATTGAGAGTAAAGAAGTAGAAACCCTTGTGGTGAAAGCCAAAAAGTGTGGCCAAAGCTTTTGAATTTGCAAAAGGAATTGGAGTAATCGTGTATACGAGAATAGTGTGCAAATATCCGCCAACAAGGTATAGAATTGTCTACTTGGTTTCACTTTCATTAGAATAACTATATTCAAATAGGGGATTGTGTTAATAAATATGCAGAGCAGTATCTAATGTTATGTTGTTTGGAGTGAAATAAATCTATTTCTCAAATTGCATGGGAACAGTGGTGTTGTACGATTATATGTTACACCTTTACAAAGGCTACATCTTGCGTACATGTGGTGATCAAATGGTAGTAATTTTTTTCATTTTAACACCGATCAACCAAGTGTGTAAGGTAATTATCTATTGACATGTTATGCTAAAGAACCAATCCCTTGAAGACTCACTAGGGTACTTGACCTTTCTTATGTGTTTAAAATATGATATGATGTTGTTCCGGATAACAATTGCTAAGTTGTTATTATTATTTTACTTCGATAACCCTTACCTGTTTTGGAATTGCTAAGTTTTCAGTTGGCTAAAAACACTTGATTGTTAGTTTGTTGCTTGGATTTTGTGGATGAAATTCTCCGTAGAGATTGTTTGGAATTCGCTTACATACGAAGTGGTAGATGTTATCTTTTTAACTATAAAAATGTCACGAGCATTCTAATTTATGACCGTCTTAGTATGGTTTATGCTATCTTTTGAAGTATTGTTCCAGAAAGTGTTTTGCACTTCCATATAGTGATCTTTGTGTAAGGTGGCTTTAAATTATAGACACCAAGTTTGAATGTTCGTTCCACTCATGAAATGTACCTTTTTGTGCTTACTTGGAAACGATTGTGTTTTTCTCTTTTGCAATCTCTTTACTTTTGTTGCATTGAGCTCGACTCTCTATGACGTTAAGACCAATAACATCTTAACACAATATTTGTATGAAGATGAGCATATTAGATTCTTTGAATGTGTGTGTATGTCCAGGTTGATGGGAGGCCAATTTAATAGAGATTTTGGATACAATTTTTGTTGTAGAAACTTTTATAAATATTTTGAAAATCATGATCATTATGTTGGCAATCTTCATCAATCAAATTCCGTAGAAGAAATATTTATCTGAATGCTTCATTTTCTAGACCAGGTTCTTGAGTTTTTGTGCTAATACCTTGTAATCGTGACACGGGACAAATAAAGTTTTCCTTCCCTAGCTCGGTGGCAGATAGATCAACCTCCTTTCATCCCCTTTGTTTCCAGAAAGGGGTTACCACCACCCCTCAACACAACTATCAATCCAACATGGTTTTCTTCTATGTCCAACAACCTTAATAGATAATGCCCAATAAGTCTTTATTTAACGTGTCCCATTGAATTGATTCCACTTTTTATAGTTGTCTCTCTTTACGTCTCTTAATTGTTGACTTTCTATAATCTTACAAACCTGTTAGCTCCAAATATTCATAATATTAGAAGTATTGAAAAATAGGCCAAGTATGAAAGAGTTCCACAGAAGCTCTGCGGTGTTCCACAAAAGCTCTGCCGAAGCAAACAAGATCATTCAAGGAACACCAAGTCTCAAGAAGAATCTACAGAAGACTACTCACAAAGGACCAATGAAGGATCTACAGAAGAATGCTCACCAAGGACCGAGCCGCAGAACCTTTGTCACCCTTGACAGAGCCTCTGCGGTTCAGAATGAAGACTTGGAAGATATTTATAATATCTTGCCACTGTTGCAGAAATATCTTACCACTGTTACAGAAATATCTTGCTACTGTTCCAGGGTCCGTTCATCAACTTGTACAAGGCATGGTCCGACAACAAACACGTGTCAAACTCTGATAGGAATCCTTGCAAGCTGATATTAGCGCATTTAATGCATGCAGATTTCCAACTGTTCATGCCATCCCTTCTTTCCTGTAGCAATAGTCCTTTTGTCTAGAATAGATCTTTTGTAGTAGTATAAAAGGAAGACTCATGTTGAGTTCTTCCTTACAACTTACCAGCCAACATCAGACAACAACTAACACACAAAAACACTAGCACACAATTATCGTCAAATCTGTTCTTAGTGTTCTTCACCAAATACAGTAAACTTTGAGATATTCATCTGTTCTTCATATACTGTTTATTTGGTATTTTGTGCTGTTTCTATTTAAACATATCTGTTAGTTCTTCAAATACGCTTCCGCAACACATCTTATTTGAACTAATAGATAAGATAATCTTTGTTAATCAAATACGGGAACCAACAATTGGTATCAGAGCAAAGCTTGTTTTTAAATATCAAGCGATCCTCGTTTAACAAGATTATTGGTAGAAACGTGGTCTGATTTTTAACCTGTTGTTCATTTCTTCAAACAGATTCTATTGTTCAGCCATTTTTCGATTTATTCGATATTTGGTAAAACTAGAGAAAGTGTTTCTTTAATTAAAACTCCATTAAAGTGCACTATTGAGAGCTTCCAAACCCAGAAAATCTATCCATACAATTCTCTCGTACTTTTTCACATCATATCTTCATTCTGAAACGTTCTACTCTTAAAATGTCAAGCACACAAAATTTCTTCATAGCTGGTTCATTAACCAAACCACCATCTCTTCTACGAAATGAGTATCCTCAGTGGAAAATAAGAATGATCCATTTCTTTGAGGGTACTGACAAAGAGCTCGTACAATACCTTTATAATCCTCCTCATGTCCCTATGTTAATAGTACCTCGTATACCAGCTACAGCTGACACTCCTGAAATCCCTGAGCATCAAAAACCTAAAACCAGGGATGGTTGGTCAGATCAAGATAAGGAAAAAGATGAACTCGCGCAGAAAACAAAAAGAATTCTGATAATGGCAATCCCCAACGATCTCTTCCAGTCTTTAGATGCATGCGAATCTTCGTATGATCTTTGGAAAGAACTGGAGAAACAACTTGAAAGGGGAGCTAAAACTCAGAAAAATCGAAGAGCTCAATACATAAACGAATATTACGCTTTTAAAGCCCTGACTAATGAATCTCTGCAAACAACGTATGACAGGTTAAACTCTCTGATCAATAACTGCAAGAAGTTCGGCATCCACAGAACTTCTGAAGAGAATAATGTCATGTTTCTCAAAAGTCTGAACGAAGAATGGCTCCAATTATCTATGTCTTTACAAACCAATCAAGATTTAGATTCCTGGACTCTTTCAGACCTCTACGGAACATTAGCTGGTCAAGAGCCTCAAATCGCACAAGCAAAGACACTAACCACTGCACCTCTTGCTTTGGTTGGCAAATCTACAGAAGATGCAGAGAGGCCGAGGAAAGAAAGAACTATAGAGGAAAAGAAGAAGGAGAAAAAGAAAAAGATGGTGGTAGTTGACAGCGAAGATGAAGAGATTGTGGAAGAAGGAGAAATAACTCTAGCATCAATAGCAACATCCTTAGCTCTATTGACAAGAGAATTCAGAGGAAACCAAAAGAGTTATGGTAATGAAAAATATGGCAGAGATAATAGAGAAAGAAGAGAAGATTGGAGTAGAAGGGATCAAGGAAGAAGAGAAGAATCAGCTGACCGACAGAGGTCAGACGACAGAAGTAACGATCAACAGAGGTTGAGTGATAGATTCAACAGAGGAAATGACCGACAGAGGTCAGATGACAAGGCAAGCTACATACCACAAGAATGCTACAAGTGTGGTAAGCCTGGTCATTATGCAAATGAATGCAGATCGGAAAAAGGTGGTGACCGACAGAAGTCCGACGATCGTGCTGGTAATACTTCCCAGAACCAAGGTTGCTACAACTGTGGGAAGCCAGGCCACTTTGCCAATGAATGCAGAAGCAGGTCAAATCGCCCACAAAAGGACTCAGCTTTTTACAAAAAGAAAGCTGAGTATTATGCTCCAAAGTCACTCATGGCGAATAAAGTGGTGAACAAGGAAGATTGGGAGTCAGATACAACCTCTGATGAAGAATACACCAACAATGCCTTGTTCTGTGGCATGGCAGAAATCAGCTCTGACTCTGACACTGAGGTATCTACTTCAAACTCCACCTCTAATACTACAGAAGTTGATTTGCTTATAATTAAAACTGAAAATGTTGAACTGAAAAAGACTTGTGATGATATTCAGAAAAAGCTCACTTTTTATGAAAGAGAAGCTAGACTTTTCACTGAAGAAAAAGCAAAGATTTTCAAAGAAAAAGAAGAATTAGAAGCACACTGGAACAAAAATCTATTTCCTTTAAAAGAGAAAATTTCTGAATTAAATACATCTTTAAAATCCAAAACAAAAGAACTTTCAGATTCTGAGAGCGACAGACTTAACATTTTAGCTCTTAAGTAATACTTTCAAAAGGAAAGAGAAGTCATTTGGCAAGATCTACTTAGAAGAGATGTTTTAATTAAAAATTATCGTGATGCTCAAAAGGTGTATGAGAAAATAAATACTCAAATAGGAAGGCGAGGTATTGGGTACAGTGATATTAATCAAGGTACAGAAAACAAAAAGAATAAACCTATGTCATCTCTATTTACTTTAGGAAAAGTCAACAAACCTAATTTTCCAAACTTAATCTCTGTAAATAAGAGAGTAAAAGTCTCTGGGGAACCTCACTTAAGGAAACCTATGAAGATGATAAATGTGTGGTTTGAAAACACAGACGTATCACCTTCAACCTCTGTCAAAAGAGGATCCAAACCAAAGAGATGTCTGAAAACTCAAGATCAAATAGGAATCTTTAAGTTTGGTAAACCAGAGACTCAAACTCAAGTTGCTTTTGTCTGCACAATAGATTCTGAAAATAAATTATCTGCAGAAGCACTTGAGTTCAAACCAAACTTTTCAGAAGAAAAACTAAGAAATAAAATTGAAAAGGAAATTATGGAAATTGGGAAAATAAATATGTTGAAAAATCTATATACACCTTCTGTAGATCAAAAACTCTCTGAAGAGATCTTGTCAGACACCTCTGTTGACTTAAAAAATAATCTTTCAGATAAAGAAAGCAAGTATGACACATGCTCGGAAAGTCCAGCCTCTGTCGAAAGAAATTTTGATGACTCAACCTCTGTATATGAGGACGATTCATCATCTGACGACTCAGAGACTGACAAAATAGAAAAGATTCCTTGCGACACAGAAGTTATTAAACAAACCTCTGAAGTTCTTAACAAAACTATTTCTCCAAAAGAGAAAATCACTGGAATTCCTATCTGTCCAGACTTTTTGGATATGTGCATACAAGCCAAAACCTCCATTGAACTTGAAAATTTCAAACAAAAGAAGTTGTCCACTCAAAATCCAAAAGATTCAAAGTTTTTACAACCCTTAAAATAAAAGAGAAACCAACATGGCAACAAAAGGGTAAATGGACAAAACGTAACAAATCTTTTTCATCTGTGACAGTGAAATCAACTGAAGTTCACCACATAAGGGACTCACAGAAGGCTGCTACAAACAAATACTTTTGCCAACAATCTAATCTACATAAATCTTCTTGTAATAGGGAGCCATATGCTAGAATAGAATATAATGCCTTTGTGGCCCAGTTTAAAGCTTTCAATGAAAATTTCAAGCAAATCACTTCTGATATTCCATACTGTCATTGCTTTGATGTAATGTTCAAGTTGAATAATCATTTCTGTAGTTCAAATTGTTTTCTCTCTGCACCTAAATCAAATATTAAAGAGAAACAAACTGATTCTTCGACAAAAGATAAATGTATTTCAAGAATGCTAAGGCAAACATGAAATATTCCGACGAAACTGGACCATATGGATATGGGTACCTAAAGCTCTATGATTGTCTTACAGAAGCAGTATGGGCCAATATGGTATCTAGACTCCGGATGCTCAAGGCACATGACTGGCAACAGAAGTCTTCTATCCACGTACCAAGAAAAACAAGATGGTGGATCAGTAACTTTTGGAGACAACAAAAAGGGGCAAATTAAAGGCTATGGAGTCATAAAGAAAGAGAATATCACCGTACACAAAGTTGCATATGTGGATGGCCTAAAACACAACCTACTAAGTGTAAGCCAACTTTGTGACACAGGATTCGATGTACTGTTCAAAAGAACATTCAGCTCTCTACTAAGTGAAGACACCGGAATTGAACTTCTGCGAGCCAAAAGAAAAGGTGATCTGTATCTAATGAACATCAATGCCAAAAACAAGGACAACATTTGTCTTGTTGCAAGCAAAAGTGAAGAAGCCTGGCTATGGCACAACAGGTTCTGTCACTTAAACTTTCATACTCTAGATAAACTGGTAAAACTTGAACTGGTCAAAGGTTTACCAAATGTTAAATTTAATAAGGATCATTTATGCTCTGCCTGTGAAATGGGAAAACTCAAAAGAGCTTCCCACAGAGGCAAAACTGATGTGTCTTGTCCTAGGCCTCTGTACATGCTTCACGTTGACCTCTGCGGTCCAATCGCTATACAGAGCCTAGGTGGCAAGAAATATATACTTGTCTTAATTGATGAGTATTCTCGATTTACATGGGTTGAATTTTTCAGAAAGAAATCAGATGTTCCATGCATCCTGATTAATCTAATGAAAAGAATCCAAGTTCTTTATGAGTGCAGAATTCTGAAGTTACGAAGTGACAATGGCACAGAATTCAAAAACTCTGTCATTGAAGCCTATCTCACAGAAGAAGGAATATCCCAGAACTTCTCTGCCGCTCGCACCCCACAACAGAATGGCGTGGTCGAACGAAAGAACCGCACGCTAGTGGAGGCTGCAAGAACCATGCTTTCTGCATGTGGATTACCAATGACCTTTTGGGCAGAAGCAATTTCAACTGCTTGTTATACCCAAAATCGTTCAACAATCGTGAAAAGACACATCAAAACTCCTTATGAATTGATCAACAAACGGCGACCAAACATCAAGTTTCTCCATATGTTTGGATGCAAATGCTTTGTCTTAAACGACAGAGACTCAAGAGGAAAGTTTGAAGAAAAGGCTGACCAAGGCAAGTTCATTGGGTACTCTGCCGCTTCCAAAGCCTACAGAGTTTACCTTCTAAAGTCGCGCACGATAGTAGAAAGCATCAATGTGTCCTTTGATGACTCGTTCCAAAAGACTTTTGAACAACTCAGTTCAGAACTCGGGCTAAACAAGGAATCCTCTGGCATCTCAAAAACAAATAAAGATTTAGATCTTCTATTTCAAGAGATATTCAACGACGATGTCGATTCCTCTGCTAGAACCAACAGAACCTCTGCAGAATCACCTTCTGTAAACGAAGTAAGTATCTCTCTGTCTGATCCATTTAATCCCTCATCCTCTTCTACAAATACTACAGGTACTGAAAATCTAACAGAATATACGACGACAAAAGATTCTACAACCGAGGTTATCCAAATACCAACAAATCCAACAGAGGAAGCAACACCAGAAGAAACACCAGAGGGAAGTGAAGATGAAACCACAATACCTACAGAGAAGGAAATCCCAACTTTAATACCCATTCCTACAGAAGCTGAACCATCAACCACCTCAACTACAGAAGTTCAACTTGATGACTCAAATGATCATCTTCCACGAACAACTCAATGGACAAAAAGCCATCCTCAAACACAAATCATCGGTAATCCCACTGATAAGGTAAAAACAAGATCAGCTTCTGCAAATTTTTGTTTCTTTACCAATTTTATTAGTGTGATCGAACCGAAAAAGATTTCTGAGGCCCTAGACGACCCAAACTGGGTGGAAGCTATGCAAGAAGAGCTTCTGCAGTTTGAGCGAAACAAAGTCTGTACTCTAGTACCTCTGCCACTAGGGAAACAGGCCATAGGGACTAAATGGGTCTTCAGAAACAAAAAGGATGAAGATGGAGTGATCATTCGAAATAAAGCGAGACTGGTGGCCAAGGGATATCGCCAAGAAGAGGGCATCGATTACGATGAAACTTTTGCCCCTGTTGCACGACTCGAAGCAATATGAATTTTCTTAGCCTTCGCAGCCCACAGAGGTTTTAAAGTATATCAAATGGATGTAAAATCTGCCTTTCTCAATGGTGAAATTCAAGAAGAAGTGTACGTCCAACAACCACCAGGATTTGAAAGCTCAAAGTACCCAAGGTATGTCTATTACCTCGACAAGGCTCTATATGGACTGAAACAGGCTCCAAGAGCATGGTACGAAAGACTTTCCACTTTTCTTCTCAATAACGACTACAAAAGAGGTACCACTGATACAACTCTATTCTTTAAAGGAAAAGGAAATGAGCTTATTCTTGTACAAATATTTGTAGATGACATTATTTTTGGGTCTACTAATGCACAAAAATGCAAAGACTTTGAAAAACTCATGCAGAGTGAGTTTGAAATGAGTATGACGGGAGAATTAACCTTTTTCCTCGGACTTCAAGTTAAACAAACATCAGAAGGAATTTTCATAAACCAATCAAAATATGTCTCTGACATACTTGAAAAATATAGCCTCTCTGATGCCTCTGTCATGAAAACTCCAATGGCCACTGGAAATAAACTTTTTTCAGATCCAAATGGCATCTCTGTCGAGTGCACGCTTTACAGAGGAATGATTGGGTCTTTATTATACTTAACGGCCAGTAGACCTGACATAATGCATGCCACATGTCTCTGTGAAAGATATCAAGCTAATCCTAAAAAGTCACATTATATTGCTGTAAAGAGAATCTTTAGATACCTCAGAGGGACCAAAAATCTTGGCCTCTGGTATCCACAGAACTCTGGTTTTGGATTAAAGGCATACACAGATTCAGATTATGGAGGATGTAAACTCGACAAAAAGAGTACCTCTGGGAGTTGTCAATTCCTATGTGGGAAATTAGTAAGCTGGACTTCAAAGAAACATAATTGTGTCTCAACATCTACGGCAGAAGTTGAATACGCTGCTGCTGCTAGCTGTTGCTCTCAAGTTCTGTGGATGAAAACTCAGCTGAAAGACTTTGGTCACATCATCTGCAAAATCCCCATCTTCTGTGATTCCAAAAGTGCAATTGCCATCTCTGCAAATCCAGTACAACATTCAAAGACAAAGAACATAGACATCAGGTATCACTTTCTGAAGTATCATGTTCAAAATCAAACCATCGAAATGCATTTTGTACCAACAGAATTTCAGCTTGCTGATTTATTCACCAAGGCACTTGATGAGAAAAGATTCCTTTATTTGGTGGGTAAATTAGGAATGATAAATATGACTTAATCTCTGTAAGTATCTTATCTTCAATTTTAAATTATTGTACAAATTACTTTGTAAATTATTAATTTTTTTTATTTTTATTTAGTAAATAAATTTTCTTTTTTTTGTAAATTCTAAAATCTCAATTCTGAAAGCAACAAGGGATTCTGTAAGTCTCCTCAGAACCTCTAACAATCCTTACAGAACCTCTGATACACGACCTATGTTATATACATTTACTTCTGATTATTTGAACCAAGCATAGGTCAAGGGGGAGCAGAGGAGAACAATCTTGATCTACAGAGGTTGATTAGATCAAGGGGGAGCAAAAGGAGACCTTGCTTACTCTACAGAGATTTATAAGTCAAGGGGGAGCAGAGGAAGAGATGACAACAACAGAAGAAAAGAACATTGCCGGACAAAGAAGAACAAAAAGGTTAGTGTCTCGAACAAATTCTTTTTGAAAATAATTTTCTAGGACACAAATTTCTAAATATGTTCTAGAAACATTATTAAACACATTCCAAATAAAATTTGATCAAAAAGAATATTAAGTTTTCCATTATTAGAAATTTAAGGTCACAGAGCCTCTGCTGGGTCCAACAGAGGTTCTGCAGGCAGAAGCTCTGATCTTAAATCAATAATTGTTGGAAACTCTGTAAATCATCGCATACAAATGCACTGCAACAGAAGTCATCGGTTACAGAATTCTTCCCAAAAGAAAGAACTTCTGTAGACCAACACATGTTTTAAAAGACTTTTTGTTGCACAAAACCTTTTACAAAAACAATTTTCTAGGACACCAGCTTTCAAACAGGTCCTAAAAACATTGTTAAAAACAATCAAAAATATGGATGATCAAAAATGTTTATAAATTATTAAATATGAGAAATTTCTTGTCTCAGAGCCTCTACTGGCTCTGACAGAGGTCCAAAAACCTATGTAAAGGAAATTATATTCTAATAATTTATCGATCCTCTCCATGGACTTTTCAACATTTTTTGTGAAAGTACAACCTACAGAGGCAAGAAAAATAAAGTTTTCAAATCACAGAGCCTCTGTCAGTTTTTACTTTGGGCATTTCTGTAACAGTAACGGTAACTTTTCTGCGAGTGAGAATCATGTGGAGGTAAAGAGGCCCACGCGCCTAGCATTTAATAAGGCCGCCCACGACGTCTCGTCATAACTAACACAGAGGACGTGTCATCTTTTCATTGGACCAACATGCAACACGTTCCTATGGAAAGTTGAACCCGCGCCGTAACCACTCAAGTGCGGACCCCAAAATATTATTTACCTCAAAATATTAACCCTTTCAGATTCTACAGCTACATACTCAGTATAAAACCCGAGTTACCTCTCCTCACAAAAACTTTACTCACTTTCTTCTCCAACGAACCTGCAACTATTCTCAAATCTTCACTTTACTTTGCAAAAATGGCTTCCAGTTCCCACGCTGCTCAAAACTCTCCGGCGAATTCTCCTCAACACTCCCCAGTGCATTCAGAGCACTCCCAAAACCCTAACATCACCATAAATGCTGAAACAGAAAACTCCGGCGACTCTGCAAACTTTGCACCAACCACCAACCTTCAACATTTTCTGAACAAAGAACATTTTGAGGATGTTCTTCCTTTAAATTCCAACAACTGCTACCTTGTGCCCTCACCAACAGCCTTCGGCGAAGCCCATGCTCTATTCCTAAACATTATGACAAATCATATCCTATACCCCCCTCCTTTCCAAAACCCCAACCAAAATCCCTGCACGATATCTGAATCAATTTTGGCAAAGTTGCCGATTTGATTCAGATTATTCTCTGATAAAGGGCTATATTTCAAAGCCAGACAAGTCTGAGTACCTAGAACTCATGTTCAACAGAACCATGTTCTCGCTGGAGTTCAACCTGCCAACCAGAGGTCTTCTTGGAATAAAGAAATATGCTGAGGTTCCTACGGACGAGGAGCGCTGTCGATTTGTAGAAATGTTAGGGTATAACACAACCCTAAGGAAACGAAATGATTTCCGCAGAGGCAGACTACCACCTTTGTGGAATACCCTCTTCTCCATCTTAAATCGTTGCCTCACAGGGAAAACCGGTAGCCCTGACCAAAGCTCACATCAGATCCTGACCATCATGTATGGGATCTATTATGATCTTCCACTCGATTATGCCACCATCATGATGCAGGAGATGATAAATACGATCGACAGAAACATTGCAACCCAAAATGCCAAACAACATACACCAGGATATCTGCCACCTCTGCAATACCAAAGGATAATGGGAGTTTTACTCGAGCCTCTGCTTTTTCTGCATAAATGGCCAATGGGAGGGCCAACAGTAAAACTCTATCCCATGAACAAAAACGTTCCTACAGAGCATGAAGACAACTACCCCCACTGCAGACCTCTGTCAAAGAATCTTATGTCATATGCAACAGATGAAGATAGGAAATTAGACTATATACGCGTCTACAGGACTCCAGAAACAAGTCCTATGACACCCCCGCGTCTAGGAGCTCCCTTAGGTGTAGATGTAGTAGAGAGGATGACAGAAGAAGAATGGGCGAGAGCTTTAGAGAAACATTATTCAGTACAAGATCGTTTCAAAGCCCAAAGAGAGAGCATTTACCCCTCTTCTCCCAAAAGAAAAACCTCTGCAGCAATATCGAAAAAGAAGAGCAAGAAAAGGAAAACCACAGAGGAAACTACAACCTCTACAGCTCAACACTCTTCTCCACCACAAGCTGCAGAAATAAGATCTTCTGCACCTTCCTCCCCTCCAAAACAAAAGAAAAGGAAATCCAAATCCACAGAAGAGGGAGCTCCTAAGCAAAAGAAGAGAAAGTCAAAGAAGAAACCAAGATCACCTCTGTAGGTCATAACAGAGGAAGTCGAACAAGAAGAAGAAGATCAGACTATGCCTCTGCAACCTCCCTCCCCAATAATCTATTGAGATCAACAGGGAGATTTTAATGCCTTCCTCAAAAATCCCGACATTGCTCACACCTTAGATCCACCAGGATGGGTCGCAGAACCATTGGATCAGTCTACAGAGGTGCGCACAACAGAAGTCATTTCTGCAGCTCAAGGTACTAAACCTATGCACCCTCACGTTCGACAACTCATAGGATCTCATTCTCTATATGATTCCTTAAGAGCAGAAGCAGAAGCAGAAGTGGCTATAGAGGAAACTGAAGAAGAAGAGGTAAACATAGAAATTGCAAGAGGGGAAGAGGTTAGGGTAGAAACCACAGAGGGTTCTACAGAAAAAGATGCCGCAGAAGAAGAAGGCACACATCCCCAACCCCCTCCTAGTGCAACCCACATTTCTGATACCGCCGGTCTAGCGGCAGAGGGTATCATTGAAAAAGAGCAGCATAGCTCAATCCCAACCGCACCCAGCCAGCCAGAGGTTACTCTTTCAACCTCTGTGCCTAATATAACCGGGGAAACCATTACTGAGGAGTCCTCTCGAAAGGACTCACCCATAGTTCGTGATTTATTTCCCCAAATCACACCTGCCATCCTAGCAGAAGAATTCGTTTCCTCTGCCACGCACACAACGATAGGACCAAACCTCCTTTCAGAGGGGAGTAGAGAGCACAAAGACGAAGAGACTCTAGACAAGTCTCCAAGTCAACAGAAGGACATTCCAATACCCACCTCTGGAGTGGATTTGGACTCTGACCTTCACAGAACTTCTGTAGAGGTTGAAACTCAAGTTTCTCCTCGAGGATCAGAAGGAAATCCTTCCACCCTCAACATACAAACAGGGGTGAACGAAGGTGTCCAAGGAACAAGGACAAACTCTGGAGACCAATGTGTTCCTACAGAGGTTACCACGAGTTCACATGTATCAAGGGGTGAGTTCCAAACCCTTGTCACCTCTGTGAACCAAACATTGAAAGAGTTGAAAAGCTCTTTCAAATCTTTTGCAGAAACAACATCGACGGCCATCTCCAAACTGAATACCAAAATGGACAATCTGTCCACAGAGGTACAAAATGCCATAGCAGAGATGAAGTCCACTGCAACAAACACTGCCACCTCTGCGGCAACTGGCCTTGAAAAAGCCGCAACATCTGCATTCAATGACTCTGTCAAGTCCTTCCTACAAAAATTCAAAGATCAATCTTCTACTTCAAAGGGCCTTACACCAGAAGACCTAAAAAGGCCTTGGAAGAAGTTCAAGAGCAAACACTACAGAACACTAAAGCCATGAAGCCTTCTGACTACATGACAAGAGTGTAGCTCACAGAACTTGGGCAAGGAATCCTTGATCAAATGACAGAGTTCATCATAGCCTTCACAGCTGCCAACGCAAACTACGTCAGAGAATTTCAAGCTAGCGTCGGCAAAATACGCTTCAACACAGAAGCAGAAGTTGAAACTCTGCTAGGCCTCTGTGATGACTTGTGCGCGAAAATGATAGTTGCAGGGGTTGTACCTCCAAAGAAATCAGGTACAACATGCAGGGCAGAGGGTTCGACAGAGAGAAATCAGGATGACTCTGATGATGACCATCATGGTCCATCAGATCATCCTGAGGGGGAGAAACAAGGGGAGAAACAAAGGGAAACAGCTACAAGCAATCCTCCAATATCAGCAGTGCCAATTTCCTCTGCACCACCAAACCAAACCCAAACTCAGGAAACACAACAGAGACCCACAGAGGAAACACCAGCCTCTGTGGAAACCACCTCTGTCCTTGAAAAAGATGTCCCTAAAGTTCAAATCCTGACTTCTTCATCCTCAAAAGAACTTCCCCATTCTCCACCAAAATCACAACCCAAAACACACCCAAGAAGAAAATCCATTGCCCACAAACCAAAAAGCTCAAAACGTTCTGATACTTATGTTCTAAAGAGAATGGAGTTCATATCTGCTTTCAGGGCTGCAAAACGTTTTGATATCCCTCCACAAACCACAACCGAGCTCACAGAAGAAACATCTACAGAACCCAAATCCCCAATCAAACCAACATAACCATCCCCACCAAAGTCCTCATAAACTGAAGTGTCAAAAACTACAGAGGCAATCCCCATCATATCAACAGAGACCTCAACACCTAAACCAACAGAAGCAATCCCACAGAGTCCAAAGTAGACAACAGGTTCTGAGCCTTCCCAAGCCAAAGATAAAGGAAAAGGTATCATGACAGAAGAACCAAAGAAGAAAAAGCAAATGCCTCAGACAACAGAGAAGTTGATGAAGAGCTCATTCGATGCCTTTGTCACTCCTAAGCCTGAAGAAGACTGGGCATTCATTTCAGATCCTCTGTCATAAATTCCGGTCCTTGATCCAAAATCAAAGGTAACAGAGGGTAGGGTTGCAGAGATAAAAAGAAAAATGGATGATCTGCGAAGACCAATACCACCACCAACTACACGACATGCAGAAATGGAAGAGGTGGTGTATAGGTATCTTTACAGACAACAATATCAGAACAATCCTCCGCCACACATTGAAGATCCTCAACTCAGAGCTGACCTTGACAACACCTTCACAAGAACAAAGCCAAAAGCAAGGGCAGAAGTCTTCTCAGAGTCCAAAATTGAAAAGGTAATTTACTGCAAATTCTCTCAAACGAGAACCTTTCCAAAGATCAGGTACAACATCTACAAAGTCAAAAGGGAGAACAGGTCCGAAAATCAATTTTCAGACGCAGATATAAGGAACTTGAACCCCTACGATCTACTAGATCTTCTACTTTGGACGAAAGAAAACTTCGACAACGATGCTAACAGAAGGGCTTATCAAGAATTCAGGAAAGCGATGAGAGAAAAGCTTCTGCTGTATAGCATGATAGACTTTCAACTGGGAAGAGATCTTGGAGTCAGAAACCTGAGTCTGAGACCACCAGAGGATCACTGCCCACCTTCTGCAATACCCAACTCAATCATAACAACACCAAGGTATGAGTTAGTATATAAGGATCCTGCTGGTCAAGTAAGACTTTTTGTGGAAATGGACTGTCAGAAGTATGCAACCAGTACTCTGAATAAGTTCAGATCAATCTTAGAAGAGAACAGAGGTACTGGGCTTATGGATCAAGAATCAGCAGAAAGAATGATCAGAGAAATAGATGCTACAATTGGCTTAAGAGAACTCTGCATCAAATTCTATCACGAGCTCAGAGAAGTAGGATTCGACAACAGAAGTTTCAATGACTTCAAAGATGCAAATGTCTAAATCTCTTTTACATATCTCTGTAATAGTTAAAAAGAAATGAAATGAATCTTTTGAGGTATTGTTTAACCTCTGTCTACTTTACTTAGCCTAAATTATGCATAAAGTCAAATTTTCATTTTTCAATACTTAGGGGGAGGTTGTTAGCTCCAAATATTCATAATATTAGAAGTATTGAAAAATAGGCCAAGTATGAAAGAGTTCCACAGAAGCTCTGCGGTGTTCCACAGAAGCTCTGCCGAAGCAAACAAGATCATTCAAGGAACACCAAGTCTCAAGAAGAATCTACAGAAGACTACTCACAAAGGACCAAAGAAGGATCTACAGAAGAACGCTCACCAAGGACCGAGCCGCAGAACCTCTGTCACCCTTGACAGAGCCTCTGCGGTTCAAAATGAAGACTTGGAAGATATTTATAATATCTTGCCACTGTTGCAAAAATATCTTACCACTGTTACAGAAATATCTTGCTACTGTTCTAGGGTCCGTTCATCAACTTGTACAAGGCATGGTCCGACAACAAACACGTGTCAAACTCTGATAGGAATCCTTGCAAGTTGATATTAGCGCATTTAATGCATGCAGGTTCCCAACTGTTCATGCCATCCCTTCTTTCCTGTAGCAATAGTCCTTTTGTCTAGAATAGATCTTTTGTAGTAGTATAAAAGGAAGACTCATGTTGAGTTCTTCCTTACAACTTACCAGCCAACATCAGACAACAACTAACACACAAAAACACTAGCACACAATTATCGTCAAATCTGTTCTTAGTGTTCTTCATCAAATACAGTAAAGTTTGAGATATTCATCTGTTCTTCATATACTGTTTATTTGGTATTTTGTGCTGTTTCTATTTAAACATATCTGTTAGTTCTTCAAATACGCTTCCACAACACATCTTATTTGAACTAATAGATAAGATAATATTTGTTAATCAAATACGGGAACCAACAAAACCATTTTAATCTATATTCTAGAAAAATAATACACGAGGCAATTGGTTGTAGCAGTTCATCTAAGTGTGTAGCATACATTGAAATTTCTAATTTGGGAATAATTTGTTGTACAAGAGACCATTTGAAGTGTTTTTTGGTTGCTTCCATCTTTTGTTAAATACATGTATTGTAACTGTATTTGCCATAAGTTGAATGAGTGATTTAACTCTTTAACTATTTGTATTTATTTGTCCATTGTAAATGAATCAATAGTCTTGTATAATGGATTTGAATTGACACAATCGTTTCATATTTATATTGCTTTTATGGTCAAAATTTTATTGTGTTTTTTAATGCTTAACTTGTCTTTTTAGATGGTCACATTATACACATATGTGACTATGCTTTAGAACACTTGTATGAAACATATATGTTATACTATAGTTAAACTTATTAATCACATGACATCAATTTGATGTTGTTACCTTTTTGTACCAAAATCTTATAATTCCATAGTTTATTTGCTTTAGAAATAAGTAGAATAGTTAGGCAAGAGATTGATATTAATAGTGTCTTTGCATATGATTATGGGTTCTAGTTTATGTAAATTCAAATCTAAATTCTCTTCGTAGAAAAAAATGAATCTGTTGTAATGGGGCTTGTGATTTTGTTTCTTAAGGAAACAATATAGGTTCTCTTGCCACTATGGCTACAGATGTTGTAAAAGTTGAGCCTACAGTTAGTCCAACCCTTCAACTGGACGAGTTGAAGGAAATAACCGATAGCATTGATACATAGTCATTAATTGGCAAGGGATCACATGTAATAGTATACTATCGGGGTTTAAGAAGCTTGCAAGTTGCAAGTATTGAAAGTTAAAATCTAGCAAACAGTCGGGCCAAGTTTCTTTAGCTCTAATAGGACTTTTGGTTGCTAATGTCTATATTTAATATAAAGTTGGTTAAAACAATATTTTTATTTGGGTTTGACAGGTTCTTAGATAGTGGTTTTAAAGTACTTGAGTGTGTCATGTCATCTATAATGAAATAAAATTATAATAAATAAGTTTTAAGTACATGTGTTTATGGTAGCTTGTGGATTTATTTGAGTTCTCCTATTTAACACCCTACACAAGAAGATAGATCAATTTGAAACTTTCAAAGATGGATTGCAAGGAATTGTTGCTTAAACTTCGTGATTTCAGTTAATTGGTTGTGAAGGTTTTTGATCATATATTTATAAGTGGGGTTTACCGAAATTTGGTATTGTTCAACTATTTAATAATATCCAAATAGCCCTTAAGTGCCTAAATATGTACAACTTGTCTTGCTCTTTTTATATTGTTTGTGTTTGTCCATGTTGACAATACAATACTTATGAATTTTATACATTTCTTTATACTTGGACAAAAAAACTTCAAGCAATTTTACTAACTAATTTTTTTTCCAAATCTTTGGTCAAATCAACTATGTTGGGATGGGGGACTAATATACACTATTATTCATGTTTGTCAAATTTTTCCTTTGAGTAGACATATCACTCCAATAAGAAATGGTAAACGTATAACAATTGAGCTTCTGGATGTATAGATTAAAGTCATATCATATACCCAACCAACAAACGGGTATAATACTAGTTGTGT
The DNA here is from genome assembly GCA_033807775.1 of Saussurea involucrata. Classification (NCBI taxonomy): domain Eukaryota; kingdom Viridiplantae; phylum Streptophyta; class Magnoliopsida; order Asterales; family Asteraceae; genus Saussurea; species Saussurea involucrata. The sequence goes on along the minus strand of CM066327.1, from coordinate 76,471,918 downwards.
ATGGTTTGATATGTATAAATGGAGAGACAACAAACAATAAATCACAAAGACATTTAAAGCTATACAAGTTTTAATGCATCATCCTTCCACACTTACAAAACCAAACAAACATACAACACTGCCATTAAGCCATTAGGAGTTCATAGTCATTCAGACACCTAACACAGCCATAGCCAAAACCGATCGTAAAGTGGCAATTACACATCTCACTCAGAACCTTTCTACTGTAATCCCATCTCTGTGAACCTCGTAACACTGTCTACTTCTCGTCTTTTTCAACCCAGCTGTGAAATGGAGCTTCGATCCTTCTGAACTGATGCAGGTTACTTTGACCCAGATCATGACTTTCGTTTTCAGTCCCTCTATGTCCGTTAGCTTTCCTTTCTCCAGATACCCAGTCACACTTGTTGAGAATCTCAAAACTGATGAGTCTCGGTACCCCACTTCACAGATTGCGGGTATGAATACTGTCAGTTTTTTGGTCTGTTCGTCAAACTCGTAGTTTGTGGCGTCACGAGGAAAGATACCCACCGGCAAGTCGTACTCCTTCAGCAGTTCGGGAAGTGGCTTTTGCATTTTCCCTGCAAATGGAGCAAACAACCTTAGCAGTCGCATCATTCCAATCAAAAACATTTCCTATTTTGGGAAATATCTTAAATCCAGACTTGCCCATATGCCCAATTTCATTATTGCAAAGTATTGATACTATTAGGGTAAATGTATATAAATAAAGGGTAGTATGGTCTTTTCAAGTGAAATTCTTACGACTTCAACAACATATGTTACAACTTCAACAACATGTTACAGGCTCATCATCAGCCAATGCTATCAGTACCAATTATTATTATTTTTGGAAGGGTGTCCTACGCTATGCCAAGACTAATCTCTTGGCAAATTATGACTGTAAGACATCAGCTCTGATCAAACCTCAGTGGCCACAATTGTTGTGTACGCCTGGATTCGAACCCTAGGCAGATGCGATATTGCACCACATCCCCCAGGGCCTTCACCACTACGCCACAACCTTTGTGGTTAGTACTAATTAATTTTCTAGCTTGAGTTCAAGCAAATAATCCTCAGCTTATTAAAAACTATCCATCCCTTTTCAGAAAATTTTGGCGAATAAAAATTATTATGGATTGATGTCATTTAGATGGAACCTCAATTATGAAAATTGAATCTCAGAAATAAAGCAGCTCTAGACAGCCTACTATCAGACATTAACAGTCAACAGAAGGTTATTTTAGTAACTTCAAAAATCTCACTTATATTTGTTCCAATGTAAATTAGAATATTAGATTTTCAGCTTAAAATAAGTTACCTTGAATAAAAAAAGAAGCAAAACAGAGAAGTAGCATAAATTAAATAATGGAACCCCAAATTAAGGTGCATGTGAGGACACAGAGAAGCAAGACAAACCTTTCATTTTGTTGACCAACCAGGTTGCTCCGCCAGAAATACTGCTTTGCAAACTCTAAGAAATGGAAAAAGAGGGAAGAATCATGTATTTACTACAAAAGAGTGCCAATTGCTGATACAGAGTAACATAATGTAAACGATAAAATAACAACAGATAAAAGATGAGAAATAACTTGTATTTAACCAATGGTATCGAAGGAAGAATAAAAAATCATGCAACTATAGCAAATTAACTTCGAATGCAAACACGTTCACCCTGATCCAACAACATTTTGTTGATAGAACGTTACCCATAACTACCTTCGGGGACGGACCCAGGATTTTGATCTAGGTGAGTCTTGAATGTAAACACATAAATAAAATAAATATATACATATCAATTTTCTTAAAGAGGCGAACACATCGACATTATTATATCAATGAAGTGACTAATACAAAAACACAACTATTCTGAAGGTGTGGAGCCCATGTACAAAATAGATATAGATATGTCTCTTCAACAACATCGACCATCATAAGTTCTGAAAACATACTAATCCGTTAATCTTATATTTTTAAAATAGACCTGGAAAAGTATTATATCTGATAAATGGTTAAGCTATTAGTCATTGTAAGAACAAAACAATAAGCCCTATATAAAACCCCTAAATATCATAACATATGTTTGTGAACTACAATGTACGAAGGCTTTATATTGTAGTGTTAAGTGGACCCCAAGGCATATTTATATTATCAAGCGCACCCCCACCTTCTGTAAATTAAAAATAAGAGACAAACAGTATTACCGAAAGCAAATTATGGTGATAAAAAAATATTAAATTTCTTTTGTAAATTAGAAAGCCATCTCCAGAAGTGTTATCAACTATCAAGACATTCTTTTCCATGGACAAGAAAATTTCATACAATACAATTCATTCCATATTCCAATCTCCATTATATGTGTCTCATCAAGTTTATAGTCACATCTTTATTAGACCCACCCAACGGATATATCAGATGATCAAAAAGGAATAGAACCTTAGGGTTGGGGTGAGAAGCGTGAGAAGTTGAGGTTAACGTGAGAAGAGTGAGAAGTGGTTACCAACCGCATGATGAGAAATGGACTCACATTAGGATGAGATGCACCGAGATAAGATGCACCGAGGTGCACCGGATCAAATCCCTTCTAAGACGCAATTCATGGGAGGGCATTTGATTAAAAGTGATCAACGGTTCAGATCCACTTCTCACGCTTCTCACGTTAACCTCAACTTCTCACACGATCCTTCACCTACGACCTTAATACTTTCAGTTGCACAACATGTACATCTATTAAAGTTTTCTTGGTGCGAAACAGTCATATTTATATACTACATACAAATGATATTATGGAACTTGTTATCTAAAGAACTCATGAACAAGTCAGCGACTGTTGCAAAAAAATTATCAGTACTTCACTAAATTCCTGCATAAAATAGTTGTCCCCGGTGCTTTATAACAAAAAAAAATCAGGTATTGTTGCTGAAAGCCTGAAACTTCCTACTATAGTCACTGTCCATCTTAGTTTCCTTGTATAAAGTTAATATCCTATGTTGATCTATAGATGATATTGGTGAATTCTGGAATGCAAACATATTATCCTCTCAATCTAAGAAATGATGTCAATTTTTTGTTTCAAGATCTAGTTTTTTCGTAAACTCCAAATCTGCTAGGGATTTTGTTGTAACTTTATCACCAACATTCTCTTATCTATATTGCTTGCTATAAAGTCCAACGTAGTTAATGCAATGTAACTCAAACCAGAATTCACAATCACGCCATCTTTGAAGTCAAAGAGCCAACTTGCTTGTCCACAAAGACAAAAGTTTTTCCAAAAACTTGAGATCATACCAGTACTAATGCACCGGATCCCATCAAAGCTCGGCAGTTAAGCGCTTGGGCGAGAGTAGTACTAGGATGAGTGACCATGGGAAGTCCTCGTCGTGTTGCACCCCTTTTAAAAAAATTCCAAAAAAAAGGGGCAAAAGTTTGTCCTTTTTCAGTAACCTAAGGGATTATCTGCTTCCATGAACCCAAAATGAGGTAAATTCATAAATCTGCTAATTAGATCACCAAAGATCTATCCTTAAAGCATGGGTAATTACAACCTCTCGTCAAAATTATACACAATCATGCATCAGAGTCAACATCCAACCGCCATCCCCAATTCTAAACAAAATTGCAACCTCAAGCAATAAAATTGACCAATAAACGTTTAAATTCAATGATACTTCACACTTCAAACAGATCAAATTACCGTCAAAATTATACACAATCATGCATCTGAGTCAACATCCCAACCAGCCACCCCCGATTCTTAACAAAATTGTAACCTATGGCTATAAAATTGACCAAGTGACAGATAGATTCAATGATACTTCATATTTCACACAGATCATATGATAAAAAAGTTGAAATTGAACTTTATAATTGACATTAAATCAGACGGTTAAAGACTTACGTTGATATCATCACCGACGGAATTGAATTCTTTGTTGGCTTTGTTACCTAACCAGTAGCTTCCGAACTTGCCCATAAGCTGATCCATGTTTTACTTAACTTCTGAAGATGGTTTGATTCTGATTGTATTATAGATTGAAGCGGTGCCCTCTCTCAATATCCCGAATTTTGAGAGAGAGAGAGAGAGAGAAAAGAGGAGGTTGAATGGGTTGGTTTTTACGACTTCTTTAGAGATTTCGTACGTCACTTTCGCATAAGTTATACTTTGCACCCTTGAACTTTCATATTTTACCTGTTTTCAATAGATTTTGACTTTTTTACATTCAATTTTGACTCTTTCAAATCAAAAGAATTGCAATTTGCATGCAAAAACATCTCGGCATGTCCTACGACCAACAATAGGGTCATTAAATATATAATATGAACTTTACAAAATCAATCAATATCAATATATATATTGAAAAAGAAACCAAAAGCAATAATCAATATCGATATATATATTGAAAAAGAAACCAAAAGCAATGGTGTGGCATCTTTTAAGTATCTTTAGCCTACCTTTCTTTTTTCTAAACATTTTGATTTTTAAAATATTTGATATATTAAAGACGTTTTCGTCTTTATACTAAAAACATAAAAATTCATTAGAATAGGGTTATTTTGGTAATTTTAAATTATTAACCTCCTAACATTTTTATCTTCATTCTTGAAGATGAAACCTTCAAATCTTTTCATCTTCATTCTTGAAGATGAAACCTCCAAACATTTCTATTGCTTATTAATCATGATTTATCAATCACTAAATGTCTTCTTTGTCTATATACTAATCTTGGGCATCGTGCGTTGCGCGATGACGATAATTTTTTCTAGAAAATATTATACTACCACTTTGTCACGCAAGGCTTTATAATTTTCAAATACAAAATTTGTTCTTTTATTATAACTACCATCATTTTTCAATCTATCATCCCTCCTTTAATATGCACACCATTATTTTTCAATCAAGCATTTCTTCTCCGAAGTGGAACCGATCCCAACATAATAATTTAAGACTTTTTGGCATACTAAAAATTTATGGTATCATCTCATCTGCTTGAATTTTCATTTTAGATATATTGTTTTCGAAAAACTGAGTCAGACAAATAAAAATCAACTCTTGAAGTTGCAAAAATCATTTTAATTCTATAAGACATCCCTACTCATTTGACATACTTATCTCCTTCTCTCAAGCTATCATCTCCACGCCATAACCAAACCAACACCACAATTCAAAATTTTAGAATACTAAAAACTTATGGTTTCAACTCATTATTCTTAGTTTGTTTCTTTTACATATATGAAGATATAAGGATAAAGTTTAATTTCTAAACGGATATAGTTTTTGCTAAAAGTGAGTCGGCCAAAAAAGTTAACTATTTATGTTGACATTAACCCTTTCAATTTTGTAAGACGTCTCTACTCCTTCATATACTTATATTTTCACACCTCAAACCAATACCACGATTAAAATATTTTAGAATACTAAAGAATTATGGAGTCGTCTCATTCTTCTTGGTTTTTTTTCTTTTAAATGTATAAAGATGTTTAACAAAATATTATATCATTAATTATGAAGAAATTTTATATAAACTAAAATTAACTATTTAAGCCAAAATGTATTAAAGTAACTTAAAAATTATATAAAAAAGTTGACATTCATCTACTTTTAATTCATGTTTCAACATATAATCTTTATATCAATGTCGGATGCTGAAAAATAAGTACAATTCAATATTTTAGAATTATTAATCCACATTTTGACATGTCATTTCTCTTGTGTCTTACTTTTATGTATATAAAGAGGAAATAAGTAAATAACATTAAATGAAATAAATGTATCTTGTTAATTGTAATACAAAATGATCTATGATATGAACAAATTTGTAACTAAAATTAACTCTTCTATTCAAAATGGATTAAAGTAAGTCGTAAATCATGTAAAAGAAGTTGGTATCCTTCTCTTTGTATAATCAACTTCATGTTCCAACATTTCATCTTCTTATCAATGTGAGATGGTCAAAATTAATCACAATTCAACATTAAGAATTCTCAATTCAAATTGTGTCATGTCATTTCTCTTGGGTTTTTCTTTTATATATATATACACATATTATATATTATATATAAAGATAGAGATATAGATAAATATATTGATTATCAAAGTAAATGTTTTATTGAAATAATGATAGGTTTCTTCAATTAATGAGAGAAATAATCCAAAATGTGTTTCAACACAATATTAGTAGTTTTGGTTATTAATTTGTCACCGAAATAAAAAATAATAAAAATGAAAAAAATTTGATTATTTTGTAATGTAAAATGAAAAATGAAAGGTTTAGAATTAATGTGTTGAGTTTATGTTAGGACACTGAAGTTGTCCTTTATAATAGAAAGTTTTGTAAAGCAATAGTTGTGTTAAAGGGCTTATGCTTAATTGTTGTAGCAAGTGATGAAGACTATAAATAGGTCTTTACTTGTAGTTTGTAAGAAGTGAATTCATTAATACAAGATGTAGATCTCTAATCACTTTGTGTTCTCTCTAGGTTAGATTTCCTTTTCAATAATGTTCTTCATCATCTTGTTACACAATACTTGGATTGTATGAAGATCATGGACCTAACAGTTTACAATAAAAATAAATTAAAATGTCAAAAAAATATAAATGTAATTGAACATTTTCATTAATTTCTTTTATTATCTATACTACTTTTTTTTTTAAATATCTATACTACTTTATGAAAACTCCAAAACGGTTTTTTTCAAAAAGCAATTTTTTCAAGACACGGTTATTCATCTTCTCCAACCTCTCCCTCCCCCACTTCCCAAAACCCCTGATTTCTCTTCCCTTCTCCACGTTCTCCCCTGCAAAACCCTAATTTCAAGAAACGATTTTTCTAAACATCAGTTTTTCATCTTCTCCACTTCTCCACTATCGTCGGCTTCTTCTCCACGATCTCCTCCTCCCCACGTTCCTTCAATTTTCTATAGTTCAGTCACCCCCTACACGACATCCAAATTCTAGAAACCCCTCACCAATTTACACCTTTTCTTCTTCAAATTCCTCTGATTTTTCTGTGATTACTTTACTTCTTAATCATGGAAACCCTAGCTTCATCAGTAGCAATCGTATCCACTTCTCCTACACCCTTTCAATTTTTCGCACCAAGATTCAAATATCCTTAGGAAAAAGACTCCTTTGCTTCCCAATTTCTTCCAAGAGTAAGCAATTTTGCATTTTTCTATGGTTTGGAGTGCCTTTCGATTTAATTTGGTTGATTTCCCCAAAAAATGAAGATTTTTTTTGCTTTGTGGTTTCAGATAATGCCAATGAATCTGATCTGCGATCATAGTCAAATGATGCGAGTATTGTCCCAATTTCATCCGACCGAACTTTCTCCAAGGTAATCATCAATCAGATCCAATTTACGTTTAAAATCATGATTAGGGTTTTCAATTTAAATTATTTCGATCGATAGCAAAGTTTTGTACCCTATTAGTTTTCAATTTTCCGCCTTTATGTTATCGAATGTTTGCTTATTTTGCTCAATTGTTTGTTTTTTGTATTCGCAGAGCCTGCATCTGGAACTCCGATCACAGGGAAGGATGTTGTTATCTGCAAGTATTCAGCCGATTCCATAGTCGCATTGGGGTAAAAAGCTTGTTGTTTTTTATGTAAATGGATTGCTCGTAGATATTGTTTCCCCTCCACCAAAGGATGCCAAAGCAGATATATGTATTCCAAGACGAGCAAGTAAGACATGGTTTTCGATGTGGTATTTAGATAATTTGAAGTTATTTAATGATATATAACCATGAAGTATTATTTACCAAGTTTATTTTGGATGCAGTATTCAAAAGACCCTTCTTGGATGGTTTCTTGCCCCTTTGTTTTGAGAGATATCGTGTTGGCATTTGGTTTTTGAGAACCAAGTACTGTTCGGTTTCATTGCTTATCTATTGAAAGTTAATTTAGGCATATAACATGCATTGATTTGAATGTTCCATTGCTAATTGCAGACCTTGATTTGTGTTATTAGGGGTTGATTCAAGGTCGCATGATTGAGACCACTACTAAATTCAAACAGGTAGTTTTTCCTTGTTCATTGTCACTCGTGATCTCTTCTTGCATTGAAGTTAGTAATGTTCAAATGCTAAATTGACATATTATTGGCAAGTTTATGATATTTTATTCTAAGAACTATCCTCAGGTATGATGTTATAGCAATTGTTTTTGGAAAAGTTGAAACTGATATCAAATCTACATGGAAAAGCCTTTTTGATCTCCAAATGATCAAATCAATGTTTTTGTATGTAGAAAATAATAGGATACAGGGTTGCAAATGTTTTTGGTTTCATGGGTACATCACTATGTTATGTATATAATATTTCAGTGAAAACATTCATACTTGTTGTGGAGATGTTTAAATTGAGTTTGTGGAATGCAATTCTTTATCTGTTTCGATAGGCTGGATATGTATACCTTTTTAGTGAAAAGACTCTTACTTGTGGAGATGTTTAAATTGAGTTTGTGGATGCAATTCGTTTGCTGTTATGATAGGTTGGAAATATTCTCATTTGTGAGCGTGGTTCAATCAAGCTGGCCGATCTTGGTGTTTCTGCTTGCCTATTTGATTTCGGTGATAGACAAGAGACAAGGAATACATTTGTCTGGACACCATGCTGGTACTGTTCTTTTGTACTTGCATAATTTTTACGCCATACTCATACATTCATTTTTGTTGGTCATCTTTGAAATATGGCTCCTCGTCCTTAACGGAGGCTTAAATTTTAAAATAATCGTAATAGACATATGTCGTGGTCCATAGTGACGTTATCAAAATTGATACTTATTGTGGTTTTACATTTTCTAGGATGGCACCTGAGGTTATGGAAAACATTTTTAAAACTTTATACCATTAGTTACTCTTGGTGTAACCTCTGATTTCTCTAGGAGGAAAGTTAGCTACAAGCACCATGATTATTCCACAAACACTGAAAGGGCTATGTTATCCTCCCAAGAGATATTGCAAGATGATATAAGAAACCCACCTACTCAAGACTCAGAACAAGAATTTGTCATTCTTAGCTGGTAAGTTGATGCTTAATGAGATATGGATATATCAGGGATACCACTTCAAAGCACCTTCTCAATTGCTCATTTAATCGAGAAAGCAGACATTAACAAATAATATAATAATCAACAGTTATGAAAGTGCATCAATAACCACCTCTATTTGTTTTTTTTGCTGCTACATGGTAATTATTGTGTGTGTAATTTGATACCGTCTTTTAATCTGTTTAGTATGCCTCATATTCTCATAACTTGTTGGACTGTCTTTTGAACAAGACCTGTAACTAAGACGGAGGACAGGCATAACGACCTCTTTGATGAACTAATATCTAGTGATATTCACAGATTAGATGGGAATGAGCCATTGTCCCTTTTGAAAGATCGTTTGAAGATCAAACCTATTACTTTAGACAATTTAGACTTACCTGATTTCCACGATGTTGGTAAATTTGATTTTGTTTCTCTTGGAAAGGACTTGCTAAAAGACTAGAACAGATTATCGGGTACATGTACCCTGCTAGAGGGGTTAATAAACAAAACACCTGGAAAGCAAAAGGGGCCATTCACAAGCCCCCATCATCCTCTCGGTTCACCCACTCCACCTAGGAATCCGCTTTTGGCGACATTTGGCAAGCGTTCGTTGGACTCAATTTCGGGGATTGATCAATTTGCCAGCTTGTGACATTGATTCACATCTGATCACCAGGCCTCTTGAAATTAACGGTGGACAGTTGGATCATGGAAACACATACACTGATTTGATCATTTATGGCACATTGGACTTGTTGGCAAAAGACCAAATTATGAGTACTGCAGTTGGTGCAGTTTCATCTACGACTTCGATAGGAGCTGCAGTGAATTCATCTAAAAAATCCCTCAATGATCATGAGCAATGTGATATGGCTGAAAAACACCAATATTCAACCAAATGAAGGTAGTTCAACAGAAGGAAATGTAAGATTTTTCTGAATTTTGTAAGAAATTGATTCATGTTATATTTGGAAAAGTTTTCGTGTCTTGGCATTGATGCTATGGAATATGAAACATGCAGGCTGAAGATATTGTGCAAAAAGCAACATCTTTTTCACAATCTAATCTAAATATGGAGGGTTTTACTGATAATGTTCAGATGCATATCATTGGAGACATCGAGGAGAATGTGAATATATCAACCTGTTTTACAATAGTTTTGGTAAGGATTCACCGAGTATGCTTGCTAAATGGCTCAGCTTTTGAATACTAGGATGAAGATGGGCACCAAAAGCACAATCGTCCATGTCACCAGAAGTAAATACTGACGTCTCCAAGGAAGAACACTTGAAAATAAACAGCAGCCAGCCTGGTAATTTCAGTAATTAGTAATCACTATGTTATCAGTTTATGTAAAAAATGCATGGAAGGTTCCCCGTCCCTTTTCAAGACCAAAATAGTGGGAACAATAATATATATGTTTGGTAATATCTGCAGGGCTAATATCTGGTCCTTTGGCATCACAACTCTGGAACTTGCTCATGGATATGCTACTTTCTCAAAGTATCCCCTGATGAAGGTGCATATATGTTGTAGTTTGATGTCTTTTTACTTCTCTGCAATTGATTGGTACTGGCTGAGTCAAGTTATATCTAAAACTAGATCATCATGACTTAAAATTATTATAGCATGATAGGTTTTTCTCATGACCTTGCAAAATGCACCTCGTGGCCTTGATTATGAGAGGGATAAGAAGTTTTCTAAGGTAATAATAATATATATGTTTCTTCTTTACTACTTTATGATCCCATCGTCTCATACTTCTGTTGCTTGTTTTATGTCCAAAGTCTTTTAAGCAGGTGATTGCAAGTTGCCTGGTGGTTAAAGATCCTGCAAAAATGTCCTTCCACAAAGAAGCTTCTGAAGTTCTTTTTTCAAACAAGCTAAATCGAATGAATTTATAGCACGTAAGCTTTTGGAAAGACTTCCTACACTTGGTGATAGACTCAAAGCATTGAAGGTTCCTCTATTATTTGTCTTTCAGATTACTTTGATTTTATTGAATCCATTTATGTTATTTCAACTCTGTTTTTACCAAGTCAATAAACTGATTTGTTGGAATAATAGAGAAAGGAAAAGTTATGCTTGTGCAAAAGAAGATACCTGATGGACAGAAGGAAGAAATGTCACATGTATGGTATTTTAATTTAATTTCATACTTTTTTGAAGTGGAAGTATTTAGTTTGGGGAATATCATGTATCTGATTCTTGTTCTTTCCATGTATGTTACCTGCAGTGGTATGAAGTTTTCTGCAGATGAAAAGATGGTAGTGATAGATTTGCAGCCGGAATTTGGGAACAAATGGGCAATAATAGCCACATTTTTGCCTTGGAGAACCGATAATGATATCAAGAGTTTCTGGAGTAGCAGACATAAGATATTGGCTCGAGTTGTTCAGACACCGCCACCACCACCAAAGTCCCAAAAATCTCTCCGTGAATCGCTTGCTCTTCATAAAGTACTCTGATGTAAACAGTCTCATTTGAGTTCATTTTTAGATGATATGGACGCATTGTGTTCAAATACCTATTCGTGGAGGAATAGGTTAATTCGCCATCTAACGATTCCATTTCAAAAGCTGTGAATGATCGATCATACTAACCTTCAATATGCGTACCATTTGGTTCGTGATTTAAAACCCCAGATAACCATAAAATTAGGGTCAAGAGGAACGAAAAATAAAACTCGAAGTTTGAACTAATCTATTTATAAACATGTTCAAATATTGGATAAGTGTTATGTGTTATTAATAAAACATGATAAACATCGAACCATAAAAATAAAATCAAGATGAACGAAAAATAAAAAAAACAAGAAGTAAGAATGAGGATTCGAGTATAGAATTAAAATACATCCCGCTGCATCGCGCGGGTACAATAACTAGTGTATATTGAAATGTATTAAGTTGTCATAACTATTTCATATATTAAAAGAAGTATATGAAAAGTTAGGTCAATTAATGAGGTTTATTGCTATACAATAATTACCAATATACATGAAATATTTAATCATTTATTGAAATATAAATATAGAGGGAGGTTCAAGGAAAAACCTAAAAAAAACGGAAAACTGAAGAACACCCTAGAAGCCCTTCATCTAGACGGTATGTACTTGTGCATACAGGTAAATAGTTGACTTTTTGGTTTTATGCACAAGTGCATTATGCATTTGTGCATATATGCACAAATGCATGTTACAAATAACTTGTATGCACAAGTGCATACCGCCTAGATGAAGGGGCTCCTAGGGTGTTCTTCAGATTTCCGTTTTTTGAGTTTTTCCCTTGAACCTGACTCTATAAATATATAGGTTTAAAAAACTAAAAATTGGATAAATAATAAAAACAGTAATTCAAACATTCTCAAAATTTCAACATAATTTCCTTTAGCGTTTTTTGTAATAATATATTTGTTATTGTCTAAATAAAAAATGAATAATATTAAAATGTAACAAATTTTCATAACTATTTCATTTATGTGTATTGGTTCATAATAAATTAAGTGAAAAATATAAAACATTTGATCAATTTATGAGGTACACATTAATATATAATAATTAATTAAAAAAATACAGGAATATTTAATCAATTAATGAGGTATATATAGACATTAAAAAAACTAAAAATTCGATTAAAAAATAGAGCATTCTCAAAATGCCAATATACATTCCTTTGACCTATTTCATAATAGTATATTAATACTGATATATTAATTGCTATGTAAATAAAAAATAATAGTAAATAAATCTAAAAGATTTTATTTGTATTAATTGTTAAACTAATACAATAAAATGTAAATAAATAGACTCATGTAAAATAAAAAATGAAAGTTAAATAAGAAAAATATTTTTAATCCTTTTGATTGTTTTTTAATAAAAAATAATGATAAATAAATACCAAAAATTAAAATATTAGAATAGAAGACAATAAAACAAACTATTCATATTGAACTGTTATGTAAATAAAAAATGAAAACCTAGAAATAAAAAAAATCTTTTAGCTTGTTACAAACCAAATCTCTGAAACTTTTCAACAAAATATATTTCGACGTTTGATCATGAAAAGAGTTTTTCCTCAAATCTGATCATGAAAAGAGTTTTTCCAATAAGATTTGAGGATGGTTTTTTAGCAATAAAGTCATAGACATCATAAATTCTCACAACAATGACAATGTTAATGTTAATAGAAAAAATCTTGAAATAGTAAAAACTTAACGCAATTATCAATCACGTATACATGATCATTGTCAATGACGCTTAAATGTGAAAAAATAATATCAGATCTTTTAATTACAAAATATCAAATTGTATTCGAATCTATATGATTCAATCATAAACACAACCATGTTCTATGATAACAACTAATCCAACAATATGGAAAATAAGAAATATGTAATAACAAATCACATTTGTTTAAGAATACAATTTCTACATACTTGATTAGAGTCTTCCATGTCTTCTTAAACTTTTATCTTCTTCATCATCAACCAAAGGAAGTTCTAAAATTCATTTTGTTTATTATTGCAACATAGAACAAATTGTATTAAGAAATTTTTAATAGTAAATGAAGAAACAAATCAAAAGTTGGAGGTTAAACTTATGCATGTAAAATTACCAAAAATCCAACTTAATAATGGATCACACATTTCCCACATATGGGCGGAAAAGTATTTTACATATTCAACATTTAAAAAAAATCAAAGATTGTATTAAGAAATTTTTGAAAGTAAATGAAGAAGCAAATCAAAAGTTGGAGGTTAAACTTAGGCAAGTAAAATTACCAAAACCCCAACTTAATAATGAATCACAGATTTCCCACATAGGGGCGGAAGAGTCTTTTACATATTCAACATTTAAAAAAATCATAAATTTGAGAATTTTTTTTTCTTCTTCTCTGTCACTTGATTTGTTCTTTCATTTCACAAATTATTAATCTTCAACAAAATCGTTTGTAGGTAAACTTATTTTCTCTCTTTCCATCGCTTGATTTGTTCTTTCCTTTCACAAACTTTTATTCTTCAACAAAGTGGTTTAGCATGTTTACTTTGAGTATAATAATCCAGGTATTATTCGTTATTGACTTTGGGATTTTAGAGTTTATTTTTACTTTTGTCGTAAATATTTGTTTATGTTTTTCCAATAGAACCGGGGGTTTGTTATTAGCAGCGGACAACGATTTTATAGTCTTGATGAAAACAATGATTCAATAATCGAGTCCTGCAAATACGTATTACGTTCTATAATATATCTCAACAAACTTCAACATGTTTTTTTCCAATTATTATTCTTATTTTGCAGGTTATTTCGAGAAGACTAATAAAAAATAATGATAAATAAATACCAATATTAAACTATTAGAATGGAAGACAATAAAACAAACTATTTTTTTTGAACTGTTATGTAAATAAAAAATGAAAACCTAGAAATAAAAAAAATCTTTTAGCTTGTTACAAACCAAATCTCTGAAACTTTTCAACAAAATATATTTCGACGTTTGATCATGAAAAGAGTTTTTCCTCAAATCTGATCATGAAAATAGTTTTTCCAATAAGATTTGAGGATGGTTTTTTAGCAATGAAGTCATACACACCATAAATTCTCACAACAATGACAATGTTAATGTTAACAGAAAAAAAATCTTGAAATAGTAAAAACTTAACGCAATTATCAATCACGTATACATGATCATTGTTAAATGTGAAAAAATAATATCAGATCTTTTAATTACAAAATATCAAATTGTATTCGAATCTATATGATTCAATCATAAACACAACCATGTTCTATGATAACAACTAATCCAACAATATGGAAAATGAAAAATATGTAATAACAAATCACATTTGCTTAAGAATACAATTTCTACATACTTGTTTAGAGTCTTCTATGTCTTCTTCAACTTTTATGTTCTTCATCATCCACCAAAGGAAGTTCTAGAATTCATTTTGTTTATTATTGCAACATAAAACAAATTGTATTAAGAAATTTTTAATAGTAAATGAAGAAGCAAATCAAAAGTTAGAGGTTAAACTTATGCATGTAAAATTACCAAAAATCCAACTTAATAATGAATCACACATTTCCCACATATGGGTGGAAAAATATTTTACATATTCAACATTTAAAAAAATCAAAGATTGTATTAAGAAAATTTGAAAGTAAATGAAGAAGCAAATCAAAAGTTGGAGGTTAAACTTAGGCATGTAAAATTACAAAAACCCCAACTTAATAATGAATCACAGATTTCCCACATAGGGGCGGAAGAGTCTTTTACATATTCAACATTTAAAAAAATCAAAAATTTGAGAAAATAAAATAAAAGGGGGTCTAAACATTAGGAGGTGTCACGTCACTACATGTGGTTTTTGTTTTAATATATATATATATATATATTGATTATTAATTTCACAACTCATTATTCTTCAACAAAATTGTTTTTCAGGTAAATTCTTTTTCTACTTCTCCATCAATTGATTTGTTCTTTCATTTGACAAATCATTATTCTTCCACAAAATCATTTTTAGGTAAACTCTTTTTCTCCCTCTCCATAACTTGATTTATTCTTTCATTTCATAAATTGTTATTCTTCAACAAAATCGCTTTTCAGTTTTAGTTTTAAAATACTACTCCAGGTATTATTCGTCATTGACTTTTGTTGTGATTTTAGAGTTTTTCTTTTTTACATTTATCATCTATATGTTTCTTAAGTTTTTGTTTTTCTAAATAACCGAGGATTTGTTCTTGACATCGGACAACAGTTTTATAGTTTTGATGACAATTTTCGATAATCGAATCTTGCAAATACGTATTACAATGTATAATATAACCACAACAAACTTCAATGTGTTATTTTTATTTTTTTCAGGTTATTTCGAGAAACTAATCCGGACATACATTTCTTTGGACTTTTGTTAGGATTTTAGAGTTCTTTTTTATTTTCATCTTCTATATTTTTCCTATGTTTTAAATTTTACTAATCATTTTAATTCTTATTAAAATCAATTTTTTATTTACATGACACTTGAATATAATAATATATATTTTTATTTACATGACACTTGAATAAAATAATATGTATATTTTTATTTACATGACAATTGAATACAATAAGAAACAAATCAATATATATATATATATATATATATATATATATATATATATATATATTAAAACAAAAACTACAAGAATGATGTGGCATCTTCTTAGAGTATAATTCTTGGCTAGAAATTTTCTCCTTTTTTTGAAATTTTTAAATATTAATTAGGTTAAAGACTTCTATGCCCCTATATGAACAAATGTATTTTTTATTGCAAGTATGTCATTTTGGTAATTCATACAACCACTTTAATTAAGTTTCCACCTCCAAACCTTCACCTTTCTCAAAGGCTTTTTACTTTCTCAATCACTTAATCCATCCATAACCTCTAACCCTTACATTATTCATCCCTTACTTTATTCATCCCTTAATTTCTTCATTTTGATTCAAGTTTGTTTTTCTTCTCATCTTTTAAGTTTCTTCATTTTCTTTCTCATTTGTTTTTATTCTAAGCGATCTCTGTAATAACCAAGGTTTGATATTCTAAGAATAAGAGTATGGTGGAGAAAGATGGAACTAATGAACTGCAGGGTTTATTTTGGAAATATTTGAAAAAGGGTATAAAACCCTCAATAATTGGTACAGAACCCTATTCCTGAAATTCATACTTTGCGTGCAACCTGAGAAAAGAGAAGATGGCAAGGATCGACATTGGTGATTTTGGGAGGCTTTGAGCAGATTGAAAGAGAGATTCTTCGTCTAAGGTGTTGATCCAAACCCTCAGTGATTTGATAATGACTCTCTGAGAAACACTTAGTGAAAATTGTAAGTAGACAATATGAATTAGAGTTTCACTATCGCTGATAAGTACTATGTCTCTACAGTACCGCTGATAGGAAACTCATGCTCTTTAATTTATACATTCAACGAAACTGTTCATCAGCAAGCCCTGAGCCTGTTCAGTCTTACTGATGATCGCTGATAGTTTTAGTTGTTTACTTATGATCCCTGAATACAAGTTTCACGTCAACAAATGTTCTACGCTGAAGTCGAAGATCAAGCCAAAGAACCAGCGACAAGTCTACTAATGAACTAATGCGGATATCAGCGAAGCCAAGACCTGTCCACTCAACGTGAAGTCTCAAGTAGAAAACTTCAGCGAACGCTGAACTTTATCACTCGCTGATAAAGATATATTCAACGAACGCTGATCATGAAGTTTCCTCTACAAGTTACGTTTGTCTTTCCCCCTTGCACGTCTCCGTACGATCTGTCAGAACGGATATCCCTTCTGGCCAGAATCGTACAACCAACTCTGATTCTACACTGTTCATCATGCGGCTACTAGGTTGTCTACCAAGGTCAAAACATGCAACCAATCAGCTGCTGCCACGTGTAAAGTTGTAGTGATATGCATTTAATGCATGCAGTATATTAGAAGAAACCCTACTTTAGAAATGAAGTTCTCGGCCATCTTCTTCTCTCTACTACTTTGTGTTAGAATATTATTCGTAATATTCTTATCTTCTTTCTAACTTATTTCTAGTGCAAGAAATCTTAGTGATTCTCTTAACTTGGTTAGATTAGGTTTAATCCTTAATCTTGTTCCGCAACAAGTTGTAAATTGTTTGATAAATATCAATAAACAATTTAGAAAAGTAAAATATGTGTGTTTGTATTCAACCCCCCTCCTTCTACAAACTTATATAACCCCTCCGGGACCAACAAGTGGTATCAGAGCAGATTTTTTAATCTAATAAACAAGATCTTGCTTATACTAATCTTTTCTCTTCCTTGCTATTTCTCATAATGGCTACCAACACAAACACAAACTATATTGACAATGGTTCTCTTGCAAAACCCCTAGATTTTCTAGAGATAACTTTAATCTGTGGAAAAATAGGATGATACTCTTCTTAGAAGGTGTAGACCCTACTATGCCTTATTACATCGAAAATGGCCCATATATTCCTGTTAGGATTGATCCTGAAGTTCCAGGCACTACTACTAGAGCTGCCATTCCTGAAAGAATCATTCCTAAGGAACCTCACAATTGATCTGATGAAGATAAGAAGAAAGTGGCTATCGATACTAAAGCCAGATCCGTTCTTTCTATGGCTCTTCCTGACGAAGTCTACCATTCCGTCATGAACCTGAAAACCCTTAAAGCCATGTGGGACACAATCTGTGTTCAATATGAAGGTACGTCTGAAGTGACTCAAGAAAGATCAACCTGGTAAGACAGTACGAAAGCTTCATTTGTGGTAAGAATGAAACTCTCTGAAGTACATCAGCGGTTTAACTGTTTAATTATAGATCTGAAAACCGTTGGTAAGGAATATTCTAACTTTGAAATACTGACAAAGTTCTTAGAATGTTTACCTGAAAGCTGGGACAGTTATTCAATGTGTCTCAAGCTATCAAAGGATCTAAAATCTACGACTCTCTCTACCTTATATGGCACTATGCTCAATCATGAGCAGTCGTGTCATCTTAAGAAGAATCTTGTAAAGGATTCCAAAAGCACACATGTTGCTTTACTCTCAGAGTCACCTTCCACTCAGCGATCAACTATCACTGTCACTGAGTTGGAAACTAACTCTGAATGCTCATCAGATGCTGATTCTTCAGATCTTGATGAATCTCTAGCACTCCTAGCTAGTAAGTTCAGGAGATTCGCTAGAAAGAGTAACTTCAGAAGTAACAAACCCCTTGCACTCACTGACAAGCCTAGATCATCAACCCCTATTGATAAGGCTACTGCTACCCGCTTTAACTGTGAAAAAGTAGGACATTTTGCTAGTGAATGCAGGTCAAAGAAAGTCTTTAAACCCTCAGCTTTCTCCATGAAATCCTCTAACCCTAGGGCTAGAGATGACAAAAACAAAAAACTGAAAGAAAAATATTCAAAGCTGAAAAGCTTTAAGAAGAAAGGCAAAGGCTTGGTCGCTGATTTCGACTGGGCTGCCTCTGACACTGAAGAATCATCTGACTCTGAAGATGATGATGAGGCCAATCTCTGCCTCATGGCAAAAATTGAAGAAGAGGAAGAAAATTCTGACATTCCCTCTACTTCAACTTCTACCTCTAAGGTTAAGAAGGGTATCTGGTATCTCGATAGCGGATGCTCTAGACACATGACTGGAAAGAAAAACCTGCTCACTGAATATAAGGAAGAGAATGGTCCCTCAGTGACCTTCGGTAGAAACAGAAAATGCCATACCCGAGGGTTTGGTGTACTCTCTAATGGTACAACAACCTTCAGAAGAGTCGCATATGTTGAAGGATTGAAGCATAATCTTCTTAGCATCAGTCATCTGTGTGACAAGGAAAACAAAGTGATTTTCACTAAGGAATCCTGCTTTGTCACTGATAAAAAGGAGAAGATAGCTCTCAGCGGATACCGTATGTGTTAGCTCCAATCTTTATGTTTATAAAAGTATTGAAAAATAGGCTAAGTATAGAAGCCTTCGACAGAAGCTCTGCCGAGTCACCGAGAAGACAGAAGTGAAGAATCGCCAGAAGACAGAAGTCATACTTGACAGAGCCTCTGTGGTATAAAGACTAAAGATCTATACAAGGACAATCGTGCTTCTCACGATTTCTGCTGTACGAAGATTCTGAAGATCATTCGTACAAGGCGTGACCTTAAAACTCCACGTGTCAAACTCTAATGGGTATCAGCCTTAGCAGAAGTCGGCGCATTTAATTAATGTTGTACTAACAACAGTACCAGAATAGTGTTTTAGTACCTTCAGTCCTTGTTGTCTAGAACTTGTCCCCTTTAGAAATAGTATAAATAGAAGACTCATGTTGAGTTCTATTAAGCTTTGCACAACACACACACCATTAGAACATAATTCTTGTTATATCATCGGTGTTCTTGGTGTTCTATTTATATCAATATACAGTGGGTTATTGAGTTAGAACTTGTGTTATTTGCACTTCACGTATTTAATATTGTGTGTTCTTCTACCTTATTATATCTTTTAGTTCGTTAAAAACGCTTCCGCA
This sequence comes from Saussurea involucrata, assembly GCA_033807775.1. NCBI lineage: Eukaryota > Viridiplantae > Streptophyta > Magnoliopsida > Asterales > Asteraceae > Saussurea > Saussurea involucrata. The sequence goes on along the minus strand of CM066327.1, from coordinate 76,451,836 downwards.
CTATATCTTGTTTGAACTATTAGATAGAATCATCATTGTAAGCAAAACAGGAACCAACAATTGGTATCAGAGCCATCCTTGATTTTCTATATCAAGTGATCCTCCCTTGCAATGATTTTTGGTAGAAACCTGGAGTAATTTTAACATGTTCTTCACTTATTTCAAAACAACCTATGTTTTTCTGCCATTCTCGACCTGTTCGACTTTGGTAAACTTACAGTCTGTTACTTCGGTTAAATCTCCATTTTAGTGCATTGTTCAAACTTTCTAAGTTTATAAACACCATTCGAAACATACATTTCATCTTCTGAAAGTTTACTGTTCATACCCTATTTTATGGATTTCTCAACCTCTTTGAAAATGACAAACACAAACAACTTCTTCACCGCTGGTTCTTTAACCAAGCCACCCACACTACTCAGAGACGAGTACCCTCAATGGAAGATACGAATGATTCACTTCTTCGAGGGTACTGACAAAGAACTCGTCTACTATATCAACAACCCTCCTTTCGTACCAATGATCACAGTACCCCGTGTACCTGCCACAGACGACACTCCAGAAATCCCTGAGCACGAGAAACCAAAGACCAAGGACAACTGCTCAGACCCTGATTGGGCAAAATATGAAATTGCTCAGAAGACTAAGAGACTTCTGATTATGGCCATCCTAAATGACCTCTTCCAATCCCTAGATGCGAGTGAATCTGCATACGATATGTGGAAGGAACTGGAAAAACAACTGGAGGGTGGGGCCAAAACTCAGAAGAACCGCAGAGCCCAATGCATCAACGAGTACTACGCATTCAAAGCTCTGCCGACAGAATCTCTATAGTCAACATATGATCGGTTCAACTCTCTAATCAACAAGTGCAAGAAGTTCGGAATCCACATAACTTCTGAGGAGAACAATGTCATGTTCCTAAAGAGTCTCAATGAAGAATGGCTCCAGTTGGCTATGTCTCTGCAAACAAATCAGGACTTAGACTCATGGACTCTGTCAGATCTCTATGGAACGTTGGCAGCCCAAGAGCCTCAGATTGCACAAGCAAAAGCTCAAATCAGTGCACCTCTTGCGCTGGTTAGTAAGGCTATAGAATCTAAAGAGAAGCCGAAGAAGGAGAAAGCTGTGGAAGAAAAGAAGGAGAAGAAGAAGAAGATCTTGATCGTTGATAGTGAAGAGGAGGAGGTAGTGGAAGAAGAGGAGGCAACTATGGCCTCTATAGCTAAATCGTTAGCTCTTTTAACAAGGGAATTCAGCAGAGGATATCAGAAGAAGTCTGGTAATGAACGCTACAGAAGAGAAGGGTCAAATGACAAGAACGACAGAGGTGTCGACCAACAGAGGTTGAATGACAGGAATGACAGAGGTGGTGACCGACAGAGGTCAGACGACAAAGCTGGCAACGCTCCACAAAACCAAGGATGTTACAATTGTGGTAAGCCAGGCCACTATGCCAATGAATGCAGGAGCAAATCAAACCGCCCTTAGAGGGATTCTGCTTTCTACAAAAAGAAAGCAGAATATTATGCTCAGAAGTCACTTATGGTGAATCAAGAAAACTGGCAGTCAGATACATCCTCTGACGAAGGAGAAAAGAAGAACGCCCTGTTCTGTGGCATGGCAGAGGTAAGCTCCGACTCCGATAGTGAGGTATCCACTTCTGACTCTTACTCTAATCAAGCAGAAGCTGATTTGCTTAAACTGAACATTGAATACACAGAACTTAAAAAGACCTGCGAAAGTGTTCAGAAGAAGCTTACCTTCTTTGAGAGAGAAGCTAGACTTCTCACTCAAGAAAAGGCTAAAATCTTTCAAGAAAAGGAAGAAATTGAAACAAACTGGAACAAACACCTAAATCCTTTGAAAGAAAATACATCTGAACTTAACTCAGCCTTAAAAGCAAAATCTAAAGAACTTATGGACGTTGAGAGCGACAGAATGAATATCCTAGCTCTTAAACATTATTTTCAAAAGGAAAGAGAAGTCCTCTGTCAAGATTTACTCAGAAGAGATCTTTTAATTAAGAAATATCAAGATGCACAGAAGGTGTACGAGAAAATTAATACACAAATAGGGAGACGGGGAATTGGCTTCTATGATATAGATCCATACACCGGAAACAAAAGAAACAAGTCTCTGCCCTCTCTATTCCAAACTTACTCTCTGTGAGCAAAAGGCAAAAGGTCTCTGGGGAACCTCACCAGAGGAAACCTCTGAAGATGATAAATGTGTGGTTTGAAAACACAGATTTGTCACCTTCAATCTCTGTCAAAAGAGAATCCAAACCTAAGAAATATCTGAAAACTCAAGATCAGATAGGTATCTTCAAGTTTGGTGACCCCGAGACTCAAACACAGGTTGCCTTTGTCTGCATGATAAACTCTGAAAAGAAATTATCGGCAGAGGCACCTGAGTTCAAGCCTAACGTTTCAGAAGAAAAACTTAAAGATATCTCTAAAAAAGAGTTGATGGAAATCGGGAAAAATAACTTTTACGAAAACTTCTGTACACCCTCTATCAATCAAAATCTCTCTGATGAAACCTTAATAGATACTTCTGTTGACTTGGAAAATAATCTCAAAGAAAAGGATGAAAGGGAGTATGGCACATGCTCCGAAAATCCAGCCTCTGTCGAAAGAGAACTAAGTGACTCAACCTCTGTATATGAGGACGATTCATCCTCTGACGAATCTGAGACTGACTCTAAGTCAGAGATAGTACCTTGTGACCCAGAGGATTTTAAACTACCCTCTGGAGTTCTTAACATAACTATTCCTCCCAAAGAGAAAATCACAAGAGTTCCTATCTGTCCAGATTTTTTGGACATGTGTATAGAAGCCAAAACCTCTCTTGAGCTTGAAAAAATCAAACAACAAAAGAAAACGTCCTCTCAAAATCCAACAAGTTCAAAGACTTCAAAACCCTTAAGGCCTATTGAAGAAAAACTAACATGGCAACAGAAGGGTAAATTGGCTGAAAATAACAAATCTTTTTCTTCTGTGACTGTGAAACATGCAGAAGTTCACCACAGAAGGGGTCCACAGAAGGCTTCTCTCAACAAAGGATTTTGCAAACAACAATCTAGCCTACATAGGTCTTCTTGTAATAGGAAGTCAAATGTTAGGATAGAATGTAATGCCTCTGTGCCCCCATTTAATGTTTTCAATGAAAAGTTCAAGCAAATCTCTTCGCACATTCATTATTGTCATTGCTTTGATATCATGCATCAATTAAGCCAACACTTCTCAAGTCCACATTGTTTCCTCTCTGCACCAAAAAAGAATACTAAATTCAAGGGTAAGAAGAAACAAAATGGTTCTTCAAAAGAAACTAAAACCAAACCCAAGAATGCTAAGGCAAACTTGAAGACCCCTAACAAAGCTGGACCCATTTGGATATGGGTACCTAAAACTCTCTGATTGTCTTGCAGAAGCAGTATGTGCCAATTTGGTATCTTGACTCCGGATGATCGCAACACATGACTGGCGACAGAGGTCTACTATCCTCCTACAAAGATAAATTCGATGGAGGATCTGTGACCTTTGGTGACAACAAGAAGGGGTATATAAAAGGCTATGGAGTCATCAAGAAGGAAAACATAACCGTATGCCAAGTTGCATATGTGGATGGCCTTAAGCACAATCTTCTCAGTGTTAGCCAACTCTGCGATACGGGTTTCGACTTAATGTTCAAAAGAACCTTCTGCTCTCTACAAGGTGAGGACACAGGAGTCGAACTTCTACGAGCCGAACGAAGAGGCGATCTTTACCTCATGAATTTCTGTGCCAAGAACAAGGAAGACAAGCTCTGCCTTGTTGCCAGTAAAAGCGAAGAAGCCTGGTTATGGCATAACAGGTTCTGCCACCTAAACTTTCATACTCTAGATAAGCTTGTTAAACTTGATCTAGTCAAAGGTCTGCCAAATGTTAAATTTAATAAAGATCATTTGTGGTCTGCTTGCGAAATGGGAAAACTCAAAAGAGCTTCCCATAAAGGCAAGACTGATGTATCTTGCCCTAGATCTCTGTACATGCTTCATGTTGACCTCTGCGGTCCAATCGTTACACAAAGCCTAGGTAGCAAGAAATATATACTTGTTTTGATCGCTGAATATTCAAGATTTACATGGGCTGAATTTGTCAGAAAGAAATCAAATGTTCCAAACATTCTGATAAATTTAATGAAAAGAATCCAAGTTCTGTATGAGTGCAGGATTCAGAAACTAAGAAGCGACAATGGCACAGAATTCAAAAACCCTGTCATTGAAGCCTATCTTACAGAAGAAGGCATATCACAGAACTTCTCTGCTGCACGCACCCCACAACAGAATGGCGTGGTTGAACGAAAGAACCGCACACTTGTGGAGGCTGCAAGAACTATGCTGGCAGCATCTGGATTACCAATGTCTTTTTGGGCAGAAGTAGTATCAACCGCTTGCTACACCCAAAATCTATCAACCATTGTAAAGAGGCACATCAAGACACCGTATCATTTGATCAACAAAAGGCGACCAAACATCAAGTTCTTTCATGTATTTGGATGCAAGAGCTTTGTCTTAAATGATAGAGAAGCAAGAGGAAAGTTTGAGGTGAAAGCAGATGAAGGCAAGTTCATTGGATACTCTGCCACCTCTAAGGCCTATAGAGTTTATCTTCTGCGGTCACGAACCATTGTAGAAAGCATCAATGTGTCTTTTGACGATTCCTTTCAAAAGACTTCTGAACAAATCAGTTCAGAACTCGGTCTAAAGAAGGAATCCTCTGGCATCCCAAAGACAAGAGCAGAAGACATAAATCTTCTATTTGAAGAGATGTTCTATGATGATATTGATCCCTCTGCTGGAGCCGTCAGAGCCTCTGGAGAAACATCTTCTAACAACCAGACTGAGACAGGTATATCTCTATCTGGTCCATTAAATACTACATCCTTTTCTATTAATCATACAGATGCACGCGCTGAGGGGTAGCGAACAGAAGATGATACGACCAAGGACTCAACAACAGAGGCTCCTGAAATACCAACTCCAGCGACTACAGAGGAATCAATACCAGAGGAAAACGAAGACTCAGTCTCTACTTCCTCAGAGGAACAAATTCCAACTCTCATTCCAATCCTTCCATAAGCTGAAGAACCAAGCACAAGCACAGAAGTACCATCTACAACAGAGGTTGCACCAGAACCGCAGTGTGCAACCACAGAGGTTCATCTTGATGACTCAAATGACCATCTTCCAAGAACAACACAGTGGACGAAAAGCCATCCTCCAAGCCTTATAATCGGCGACCCTTCTGAAAAGGTCAAGACAAGATCAGCCACTGCTAATTTTTGTTTCTTTACAAATTTCATCAGTGTGATCGAGCCAAAAAGAATCTCTGAAGCCCTAGATGATCCAAACTGGGTAGATGCTATGCAAGAAGAGCTTCTACAGTTTGAGAGAAACAAGGTATGGACCCAAGTACCTCTGCCACGAGGAAAACAAGCAATAGGGATAACATGCGTCTTCAGAAACAAGAAGGAAGAGGATGGGGTGGTCATTAGAAACAAAGCGAGATTGGTGGACAAGGGATATCGCCAAGAAGAAGGCATTGATTACGATGAAACTTGTGCCCCTGTCGCACGACTCGAAGCAATAAGAATCTTCTTAGCCTTTCCGTTCTCTATAGAGGTTTCAAAAAATTTCAAATGGATGTAAAATCTGTTTTTCTGAATGGTGAAATCCAAGAAGAAGTATACGTCCAGCAGCCACCAGGGTTTGAAAGTTCCAAGTACCCAAAATATGTCTATTATCTTGACAAAGCTCTGTATGGACTGAAACAGGCTCCAAGAGCATGGTACGAATGACTTTCAACCTTTCTTCTCAATAATGATTTCGACAGAGGTACAACCAATACTACTTTGTTTTATAAAAGAAAAGGTGATGAGATTCTGCTTGTACAAATTTATGTGGATGACATTATTTTCGGGTCTACAAATGCACAACAGTGCAAAGATTTTGAAAAACTCATGTAGAGTGAGTTTGAAATGAGTATGATGGGAGAATTAAACTTCTTCCTCGGACTCCAAGTAAAACAATAATCAGAGGGATTTTTATAAATCAAGCTAAATATGTCTCTGACATACTTTCAAAATTCAGTCTCTATGATGCCTCTGTAATGAAGACCCCAATGGCCACTGGAAATAAGTTATTTTCAGATCCAAATGGCAAATATGTAGAGTGCAAGCTCTACAGAGGCATGATTGGGTCTCTGTTATACTTAATCGCAAGTAGGCCTGATATAATGTATGCCACATGCCTCTGTGCAAGATATCAAGCTAACCCAAAGGAATCCCACTATATTGCTGTAAAGTGGATCTTCAGATACCTTAAAGGAACCAAAAATCTTGGGCTCTGGTATCCGAAGAACTCTAGCTTTGGTCTTAAGGCATACACAGATTCAGATTATGGAGGATGCAAGCTTGATCGAAAAAGTACCTCTAGGAGTTGTCAATTCCTGGGTGGTAAACTAGTCAGCTGGACTTCGAAGAAGCATAATTGTGTGTCTACATCTACAGCAGAAGCTGAATATGTTGCTGCTGCTAGCTGTTGCTCCCAAGTTATGTGGATGAAAACTCAGCTAAAGGACTATGGCTTCACCATATACAAGATACCCATCCTCTGTGATTCAAAAAGTGCCATAGCCATCTCTGCCAATCCAGTTCAGCACTAAAAAACAAAGCATATCGATATCCGTTACCACTTTCTGAAGCATCATGTTGAACATGGCACAATCGAAATACACTTTGTGTCCACTGAATATCAGCTTGCAGACTTATTCACCAAGGCCCTAGATGAGAAAAGATTTATTTTCCTGGTGGGTAAGTTGGGAATGATTAACATGAGTTGAATCCTCTGTAAGTAAGATCTGATCCTCTTGTAAATATGTATATATTTAAACTCTTCTGTATGTAAATTCTTAATCATCAAAAGTTCTATACCCGACATAGCTTATGTGGGATCACTCAGATCTTCTTACAATGTCCACAGAACCTCTGGTGAGTTTGACCTATGCTCGATGCATTGCTTATCTATTTTGATACGAGCATAGGTCAAGGGGGAGCAGAAGGAGACCTTGAATTAGACTACAAAACTTGCTAATTCAAGGGGGGGCCAAAGAAGAGTAGTGGTCAGCCAAATCCATAGAAGTAAAGGTTTTTGCCGAGCAAAGGAGAACCAAAAGGTGAGTATCTCGTACAAACCATCTTTGAAAACAGTTTCTCTAGGACATAAATTTCCATATATGTCCTAGAAACTCTGCTTAAGACATTCCAAACATTTAATGATCAAAAAGATTTTTGCGCTCTCCGATTTTAGAAATTTAAGGCCATAGAGCCTCTGCTGAGCCCCGCAGAGCCTCTGTAAGTCAGAATCTCTATGACTGCAAATTTCATACGGAAACTCTATTGATCAACTTCAATGTCTTTCAAAGATTCTTTTGTACAAGTACAAGCACTGAGATACTGAAAGAAGGTTTCTAGTCACAGAGTTTTATCCATCAAAGAACTTATGTTGACCGAGCAAAGATTAGTCAAAAGGAGAATGTCTCACACAAAACCTTTTTCCAAAACAGTTTTTCCGGACACCAACTTTCAAATATGTCCTAAAAACAGTGCTTAAGACAGTGAAAAACTTGGATGATCAAAAACTTTTATGAATCTTTAGTTATTAGAAATTTTCACTCATAGAGCCTCTGCTGGCTTTGACAGAGCCCCAAAGCCTCCGTGGATGAAAATTTTGTGCAAAAGACTCTATCAATCCTCTCCAATGAATTTTCAAACATTTTTTGGTAAAGGTGCAAGCTAAGAGGAGACAAAAAGACAAGTTTCAGATCACAGAGCTCACTCCACTACAGAGCCTCTGTTGATTCTGACACTTGACTCTTTGTGGCAATTCTGTAAAAGCAAGACATTTACTGCGAGTGACAGACCCCAAACAGAAGAATTGCCCACGTGCCTAGCATTAATGGGCCGCGCACAAATTCTAATCGTGCTCTGACACATCTGACGTGGCAGATTTTCATTGGACGTGCGTACCACACGATCCTTCTGAAACGTTTCCCCAACTGTAAAACTCAAGTGCGGACCCCAAATATTTATTGAATTCACTTTTACCACGGAATTCTATCCATTTCTACCCTCACTATATAACCCCGTTCCCATTCTTTCTTAAACCTTTTACGAATCTATCTCCATCATCTTCTCCGGCGAACTGTGCAAATACCTGCAACTTCCCCATTCTACTCTATTCTTCAAGAAATCTCAAATGCTTCTACTTCCAACGCTCCGGTGAATTCCCCATCTCATTCTAAGCACTCCCAGAATACTGAAATAGCAAGAAACCTAGAACAAGACAACTCCGATGAGTCAGCAGATTTTGCTCCGACAACCCAGCTTCAAAACTTCATCGCACATGAACACTTTGAACGTGTTCTTCCCTTAAAACCCAATAACCAATACCTGGTTCCCTCCAAAACCGCATTTGAGGAAGCACATGCCATCCTTCTTCACATTCTGGAAAATCATTACCTTTACCCCCTATTAACCAAAACTGTCTACAAAATCCCTGCCAGATATCTCAATCAATTCTGGCAAAGCAGCAGATTTGACCCAGAAGATAGACAGATAAAGGGCTACATCTCAAAACCAGACAAATCCGAGCACCTTGAACTCAAGTTCAACAGAACCATGTTCTCACTTGAGTTCAGTCTACCCACAAGAGGTCTTCTAGGGATAATGGGATACACAGAGGAACCCACAGACACCGAGCTCTGCAGATTTGTTGAAATGTTGGGATACAACACACCCTAAGGAAAAGAAATGATTTCAGAAGAAATTGACTTCCCCCTCTATGGAATACTCTCTTCTCCATTCTCAACAGGTGTCTAACTGGGAAAGTGGGTAGTCTAGACCAATCTTCTCACAAAATCTTGGCAATTATGTACGGGGTGTACTATGATCTACCTCTGGACTACGCCACCCTCATGATGCAGGAAATGGTTAACACCATTGACCGCAAAATCTCCACCCAGAAGGCCAAAGGACGATCGACCGAAGCTCTACCTCCTCTACAATATCAACGAATTCTGGGTGTCCTTCTAGAGCCTCTGCTCCTTCTACAAAATGGCCAATGGAGGGACCAACGGCCAGAATGTATCCTATGACAAAGAACTCTCCAAAAGAGCATGAAGATGGATACGACTTCTGCAGACCTCTGCCAACCGCACTTCTCGGATATGCAACTGATGAGACCCTTAAGTTAGAATACATATGCGATCATAGGACTCCAGAACCGAGTCTGTTGGCCCCAAGTATCTGTTATGTAAAAGTATTGAAAATAGTTCAAGTCAGAAGACCAACAGAGATCAGACAAGATTCGGAAGAAGTTCAAGTCAGAAGACCAACAGAGCTCAACAGAGCTCTGTCGAAGACTTCCAACAGAAGAACAAGTGTTTAACAGAAGACCAACAGAGCTCTTGCGAAAGAGCTCTGGTGAAGTGAAGACCTCTGTCAGCCTAAGTCTCGTAGGAAATCCCAAGTGTTAGACAAGTGTCCATACTTTCCACGTATGCCCTAAAAATAGGAGACACACTTTCCACGTGTCATTCTAGGGTACGATAGTACACTGCCTTCACTTTTCCAGGGCTATAAATAGAGAGGTAGTGGAACAAACAATTGTAAGCTTTGGGAAGAGTAGTTTTTCCACAATTGTTTAAGCACACACAGCAGCAATCCCGAGCACTACCTCCGTACGATATTGTTGTCCTATGAGATTTTCGAACACACTCGAACATGTTCTTGGTGTGATTCATTATCAATATATGAGCAGCTTTTATATCTGATCCTGTTATCATTTTACTGTTCAATAGTTGATTCTCATAGTTCATTTATCGTTTACACAATCACTCATTTTAATGGCTTTATTTAATATGCTTCCGCTGTCTATTTCACTACCATTAATATGATACAACGTGAATCTGGGAACCAACAATTGGTATCAGAGCTTCTTTGGTTTTCTTAAACCAAACGATCCAATCTACCAAGGTTGACTAACTGTTGTTGATTGCGTTTGTGTCTTTAAAAGCTTCATTACATACTCTATTTTTTTCTGCTTCCTAGTCTAAACAAGCTTTCAGAGCTCATATAACTGTGTTTAAAGCTTTCTAGCTTAGTTTAAACGTTTCTCTCAGAAGTTACTATTCCATTGGTTACTGTTTAAAACTCATCTCTGAGTTGAAAAATCTTTTTGTAACAACTATACTCTGTTTTTCTCAAAATGGCGAACAACGGTATAAACGCTATCTATACTGCTGGTTCTTTAACGAAACCTCCTACTCTTCTGAGAGATGAATATGCTCAGTGGAAGATCAGGATGGTCAACTTTTTCGATGGTATGGATAAAGACTTAATGCGATCTGTCACGGACGGACCATACCAACCCATGGTTTTTGTTCCTCGTGTACCCGCAACAGGAACTACTGCTGAGATTCCAGCTCATTATGAGATTAAAACCACAGGTTTTACTGATGAGGAAAATCTAAAAATGGAAAATGATCTTAAAGCAGTTAGACTACTGATAATGGCCATTCCAAACGAAATATTTCAAGAACTAGATTCATGTGTTACTGCTAAGGAAATCTGGGATCAACTTCTTAACCAACTTGAGGGTGGTATCAAGACCCAAAAGAATAGAAGGACCCAATGTATAAATGAATACAACGATTTCAAGGCACTTCCTGAGGAAACCTTACAAAAAACCTGTTGATCCAAACCCTCAGTGATTTGATAATGACCCTCTCTTAAATACTTAGTGAAAATTGTATGTAAACAATATGTATCAGAGTTTCACTATCGCTGATAAGTACTAAGATCTTACAGTACCGCTGATAGGAACTCTCGCTCTTTAAATTAAACATTCAGCGAACACTGTTCACCATAATGCGCTGAGTCTGTTCAGTCCTTATGGTGATCGCTGATAAGTTAGTTGTTTACTTATAATCCCTGAAGACAAGTTTCACGTCAACAAAGGTTCTACGCTGAAGTCGAAGATCAAGCTCAAGAACCAGCGACAAGTCTACTAATGAACTGATGCGGATCAGCGAAGACTCAGATTTGTCCACTCAACGTGAAGTATCAAGTACAAGACTTCAGCTATCGCTGAACTTTATCATTCGCTGAATAGTAAATGATAATCGCTGAATCAACGAAAGCTGATCATGAAGTCCTCCGTACAAAGTACTTTTGTCTTAACCTCCCTTGCACGCCACCGTACGAAATGTCAGAAAAGAACCTCCGAAAATCTGAGATCGTACAACCACTCTGATACTACACTGTTCATTCATGCGGCTACTAAGGTTGTCAACAAAGGTCAATGACATGCAACCAATCCGCTGATGACACGTGTAAAGCATATACTGAATTGCATTAAATGCATGCAGTATATAAAGAGATGAACTCACTTCATTTGAAGTAACTTGCTAACTCTGGACAAGTTCAAATCTCTCTCAAGATAGGATTTTATTAGTAATCTCCATATCTTTCTTAGTGCAAGAAACCTTAGTGTTCCAACTTGTTTAGATTTAGGTTTATCCTTAATCTTGTTTCCGCAACAAGCTGTAAATTGTTAATGATTTATCAATAAACAATTTAGAAAAGTAAAATAGCGTGTTTGTATTCAACCCCCCCCCCCCCCCCCTTCTACAAACTTGTATAGGCCTTTCGGGACCAACAAGTGGTATCAGAGCGGATTTGTTTAAACTCATAAACAAGATCTAATCTAAGATATTTCTCTTCCTTGCTATTTTCTGAAAATGGCCTCCCACACAAACACAAATTATATAGACAATGGTTCTCTTGCAAAACCCCCTAGATTTTCCAGAGACAACTTCAACTTATGGAAAAATAGGATGATGCTCTTCCTAGAAGGTGTAGACCCTACTATGACCTACTATCTTGAAAACGGCCCACACATCCCTGTAACTATTGATCCTTTAGTTCCAGCCACTGCAACTCGAGCTGCTATTCCTGAAAGGCTGATTCCAAAGGAAATACACATGTGGACCGATGAAGACAAGAAGAAAGTGGCTATAGATACAAAAGCCAGATCCATACTATCCATGGCCCTTCCTGACGAAGTCTACCATTCCGTCATGAACCTGAAATCCTCAAAAGCCATGTGGGACACAATATGTGTTCAGTATGAAGGAACGTCTGAAGTCCAGGATTCAAGAAAGATCAACTTGGTAAGACAATACGAAAGCTTCATTTCTGGTAAGAATGAAACTCTCTCTGAAGTTCATCAACGTTTTAATTGCTTAATTATAGATCTTAAAACGGTTGGTAAGGAATATTCTAACTTTGAAGTGCTGACAAAGTTTTTAGAATGTTTACCTGAAAGCTGGGACAATTATTCCATGTGTCTCAAGCTATCAAAAGATCTAAGATCAATGACACTCGCTACCTTATATGGCACATTGCTGAATCATGAGCAATCTAGCCATCTTAAGAAGAATCTTGTAAAAGATTCCAAAAGCACCCCTATTGCTTTAATCTCAGAGGAACCTTCTACTCAGCGACCCGTGGTCACTATAACTGAGTTAGAAAGTAACTCTGAAAGGTCATCAGATTCTGATTCTTCAGATGATGATGAATCCTTGGCTCTCCTAACTAAAAAGTTCAGGAGATTCGCCAAGAAGAAAATGTTTAGAAAGAACAAAACTCTTTCTATAGCTGACAAGCCTAAGTCATCAGCTTTTGTTGATAAGGCTACTGCTACTTGTTTCAACTGCGAAAAGACAGGTCATTTCGCTAACGAGTGCAGGTCAAAGAAAATCATGAGACCTTCAGCTTTTACAAAGAAATCCTTTGTTCCAAGGAATAAAGATGACAAATACTCAAAGCTGAAGGAAAAGTATGCAAAGCTGAAAAGCTTTAAGAAGAAAGGAAAAGGCCTGATGGCTGACTATGATTGGGCTGCTTCTGATGAAGAAGCCTCATCATCTGATTCTGAAGATGATGAAGCAAATCAATGTCTCATGGCCAAGATTGAAGAAGAGGAAGAAAGTTCAGACATTCCCTCCACTTCAACATCTGCCATTCAGGTTAAGAATGGTATCTGGTATCTCGATAGCGGATGCTCTAGACACATGACTGGAAAGAAAAACCTGCTCGCTGAATACAAGGAAGAGAAGGGTCCCTCTGTGACTTTCGGTGGAAATGGAAAAGGACATACCCGAGGGTATGGTGTACTTTCAAATGGTACAACATCCTTCAGAAGAGTCGCATATGTTGAAGGGCTGAAGCATAATCTTCTAAGCATCAGTCAGCTTTGCGACATGGATAACAAAGTGATTTTCACTAAGGAATCCTGCTTTGTCTCTGACAAAAAGGAGAAGATATCTCTCAGCGGTTATCGTTTGGAAAATGTTTACGTTATAAACATGGACTCAACAACCACTGAGAACTCCTGTTTCTTCTCAAAAGCATCTTCTGATGTTAACTGGCTATGGCACAAAAGGCTCTCACATCTCAACTTCAAGACACTGAATACTCTTTCATCCAAAGAGTTAGTCACTGGTCTACCTCAACATTCATACGCCAAAGAGTCCTTATGTTCAGCGTGTGAAAAAGGGAAGCAGACCAAGGCAAGCTTTAAGTCAAAGCAAGTTTCCTCAGTGTCATCTCCTCTACAACTACTCCATATGGATTTGTTTGGCCCCGTTAACAAACAATCCATCGCTGGAAAGAAATATACGCTGGTCATAGTTGATGAATTCTCTCGTTTCACATGGGTAATGTTTCTCCGTTCTAAGAGTGACACCCCTGAAGAACTCATCACCTTTGTTCGGAAGATGGAAACTCTGAACAATATGACTGTTCGCTCAATAAGGAGTGATCATGGAACTGAATTCAAAAACAGTTCTCTTGATTCCTTCCTTGAGAGCAAGGGTATTTCTCACAACTTTTCGTCAGTGAGAACACCACAACAAAACGGAGTCGCTGAAAGAAGAAATAGAACAATTATTGAAGCTGCACGTTCAATGCTCAGCGATTCTCACCTGCCTACTCAGTTTTGGGCAGAAGCTGTCAACACTGCTTGTTTTACGCAAAACAGGTCGCTGATAGTTAAAAGATTAAAAAAGACAGCCTATGAACTCTTTCATGGGAGAAAGCCTTCAATCAGCTTTCTTCACATCTTTGGATGTCAGTGTTTCATACTGAACAACAGAGATGCCCTTGGAAAGTTTGATCCTAAGGCTGATGATGGAATCTTTCTTGGATACTCCTCAGTTTCTAAAGCCTTCAGAGTCCTCAACCGAAGAAGACAAACTGTAGAAGAAACTATTCACGTCACGTTTGACGAATCCCGTTCAGCGAACTCTAAACCGAACGCTGATACAGAAGAACTGAATCAATGGATGTTTTCTCATCTTGGTGATTCAGAAGATGTTCCCACTCCTCATGCTCACACAGTAGAAAATGATGGTCCTTCTATCATTCCAAATATGCAAAATAGTGAAGCTGAAACATCTTGGGTCTCAGCTGTTCCTATAAACTCTATACTTGCAGTTGATCCAAATGTCTCAGAAATTCCATCTATTTCTCAGCAATTAGTGAATGAAGTGGCAAACGCAAATATTCCTCTCTTAGCTGATAATCCAGAAGTAGCTGAAGCCTCATCTTCAGTTTCTCCAGTTCAGGCTGAGTCAGCGACGCATGCTCCGGCTCAGCGATGGACTGTAAATCACCCAATCGATCAAATTCTTGGTGATCCCAACGCTGGTATTCAGACTCGTAGAAGTGCAGGTAATATTTGTTTATTTGTTAACTTTATTTCTCTAACTGAACCAAAGAAAATAGATGATGCCCTCAGAGATCCAAACTGGGTCAGCGCTATGCAAGAAGAGCTGACTGAATTCGAAAGAAACAAAGTTTGGAAACTTGTTCGTAGACCAACTGACAAAACGGTGATAGGCACTAAATGGGTCTATCGAAACAAGTTGGACGAACATGGTACTGTAACTCGCAACAAAGCTCGTCTTGTTGCTCAGGGATACAGACAAGAGGAAGGCATAGATTATGACGAAACTTTTGCTCCAGTAGCAAGACTTGAATCTATTCGTCTTTACTTAGCATATGCTGTACACAAAAACTTCACTGTACATCAGATGGATGTTAAGTCAGCGTTTCTAAATGGAAAGCTGAATGAAGAAGTATATGTGGAACAACCTCCAGGATTCTCAGATCCTAAGCGTCCAGGTTATGTTTATAAACTGGACAAGGCACTTTATGGCTTAAAGCAAGCTCCACGTGCATGGTATGATACTCTCTCTACTTATCTCCATATTGAAAAAAATTTACGAGGTAAGATTGACAAAACTTTGTTCTTTAGAAAAGTAAAAGGTCATATCATTTTAGTTCAAATATATGTTGATGACATTATATTTGGTTCTACTAACCCTGAGCTTTGTACTCGTTTCGCTGATAGAATGAAAGATGAGTATAAAATGAGTATGATGGGTGAACTAACATATTTCCTTGGTCTTCAGATTAAGCAAACTGAAAAAGGAACTTTTATAAATCAGGGAAAGTATGTTAAAGATATGCTGAAGAAATCCGACTTAACTGAAAGTTCAGCTATGAAAACCCCTATGGCACCACCGCTGATACTTGATAAGGACACAAAGGGTGTTCCTGTCAATGTCACGCTGTACCGTGGGATGATCGGCTCACTATTGTATCTTACAGCTAGCCGACCCGATATTATGTTTGCAACATGTCTGTGTGCACGATATCAAGCTGAACCTAAGATATCCCATATGAAAGCTGTAAAGCGAATCTTTCGATATCTTAAAGGTACAGCGAATCTAGGTCTTTGGTATCCCAAAGACTCAGGATTCGATCTAACCGCCTATTCAGACAGTGATTTTGCAGGTTGCAAAATGGATAGGAAAAGCACCACAGGAGGATGTCAGCTCCTGGGTGGAAAGCTGGTAAGTTGGACAAGTAAAAAGCAAAACTCAGTGTCCACTTCCACAGCTGAAGCTGAGTATGTAGCTGCTGGAAGCTGCTGTTCTCAAGTCTTGTGGATGAGAAATCAGCTACTAGACTATGATCTTCAGCTCTCCAAAATTCCAATCTATTGCGACAGCACAAGTGCCATCGCTATAGCAAACAATCCAGTGCTACACTCAAAGACAAAACACATAGAAATCAGATATCATTTTATCAGAGATCATGTGATGAATGGTGATATAGAACTTCATTTTATCCCAACTAATTATCAGTTAGCTGATTTGTTTACCAAACCTCTTGATGAGACAAGATTCAACTTTCTCATCAGCGAGCTTGGAATGCTGAACTTTGAAGGATAAAATCTTCAGCGGTTCACATTTATCAGCGATACGTTTATACATTCTTGTATAGGCTTCGGGATAAAATCAACTTTTATAATCCATTTCATCATCTTCTCTCTGAATAAACTTGGTTAAACTGATATCCAGGTATGTTTTTACTCTCTGACAATCGCATGTAAATGCAAGATTTCAAAATAAATTGCATCGCTGAATATCTCTTCCTTAACAGCGATATTTTGAAAATTCCTTAAACCTTCACTGATATTTCTATTCAGTGCTTCATGTTTTTCAAAAGAGTCCCTGAGTTTTTCAAAACCTCAGAGACATCCTAAAAGAATGTGAAAGGACAGTTGTGACGTCATTGCAACGGATAACACTCGGCACGATTTCTTTCTGACACACGTTTGCACGTTTTGTTCAAACTTCCAATCAAATGCAAACACGTGTCCGTGTCATGATGAAAACCTTTTCCCGCTCAAGGTTTTCTCTCTCTAAAAATCCCTATATAAACAACTCTTGGTTTATATTTGTCTTTTATGCGAACAATCTTTCTCCGCAAGAAAAGAATTCTCTGTTGCATTTGTGCTCTCAAAAACCTCAAGAACTGTTCATCATCTTCTTCATCAAAACTTCAAGGTTAATATGTTCTTATTTTTTATCAAATGCGTATAACTTGTTTTCGATCTTCTCTTTGTTTTAACAAGATCAAACAAAAGATTTTTTTTTTAAAATAAAATCATTTCTTTCATGGTTTTATGAACACAACCATTTCATGGTTGTTCTTCAAGTTTTAAATCTAAATCTTAAACTTGTTCTTCATTCGTATCCATTTTTCTTTTAGAAACTGGAATACAAGATTTTATGGGTTTTACTTTTCTTTTAAAATCAAGAAAAACCCTAATCTTCATTAAGACATTTTTTGTCTGAATGAAATGGACAAGATTCGAAAAATCTTAACGGAAATTTCTTTCCACATTAAGATAATTCTTATCTGTTAACATCTTTGGTTGAACTGATAATACAGTGATATGGCATCTTCAAAGCTGAATGTTACCGCTGAATCCATCTCCACTGACTCTGAGGAAATGGAAATCTTCAAAGCCCCCCAGGTGAAGTTCGAGCTGGATCAACTCGATTGGACTAAGGCCAATAACCTCTCAGCTCTTCTCGAGTTTCCTCCTCGGAAGCAAGTATCACATCTGGACGATGCTGTAAGTTTTCTGAAGAACAGCCCCATCTACACAGCCCTGGCCATAACACCTCCTGCCAGTCAGCGGCTCTTATCCCAGTTCTGGTACTCTGCCAGAGACACTGAGCTACCTTCTGCCAAAGATCCATCCAAAACCATAGACTGCATACTCAGCGATACTGAGTATGGCACCATCAAGATCACACCCGCAATTATCCGCAAAGCCCTAAACTTCCCAAATGCCTCCAAAGAAAAACCCTTCATTCCATTCCCTGACCACAAAAAGCATGCTGACAGAGAAGCAATCATTGCTTTCCTTGACGCAATGGGTTATATCTGGGATATTGGAAGGGACAAGAAGCCTGAGAAGAAACTGACGCTGATAAAGAAATCCAAAATGCCCAGCGAGATGAATTTCATCTTCGCTCACCTGATCAGCTGCATGACAGCGAAATCCGGATCTTCTGATCAAGCCGCCCAACCTCAGCAGTCCATGGGATACGCACTGCTGAAAGGTCTAAATATTGACTGGGCCTCCATTATTTATGAAGACCTGATTCAACATGTCGATTCTGCCGCTGACAGACCAGCATGGGTTCCTTACCCACGATTCATCAGCGCCATCTTTCAATATGGCCTGAAGGACAGCTATCCTGAAGAGGGTGATCTGAAACTTTCTCAGATTGGCCCTAAGGTTCTCGACTTCAAGCCTGTCGCCAATGAGGTACGTCTCTCTACTCTTCTCTCTCTTCTAAATTCTCCGCTTTCTGTGGCTCCTTCAGCGACAATACCAATCGCTGATACCCCGGCCACAACATCCTCTCCTTATAAGAAAAGGAAACCCTCACACACCCAACTTGATTCCAAAAGGATCAAGAAAACCAAGGAGCAACCCCAGCAATTCCATGCTGAAGACTCCTCAGCTCGTTCTGAAGAGCTGAAGGAAAGTTCCGTGGTACGCTCTGCCACACTCGTGCAAGCCATCCCTCCAATCTAGACTTCAGCGTCTCCAAACGCTGAGGTTAGAAACTTGGAAACTACCCAACCTCCCTCAGTCTCTCAAAAGACTGATGAAGTGATTGTCAGCGATTCCAACGCTGAACTCAGAACCCGAACCCCAATCTTAACCTTCGCTTTTCCCTCCACTCACTTGGACACTCCTCCAGCAAATACTGGAGATGCCATCATTCCAGAAGCCGCCGCTGATGCTTCTCAACAAATGATGAAGAAAGGACCTGCAGAGTTCACCATACCTCACCGTACTTTCGAAGAGGATATGGAACACTATTCAGGAACTTGTAACTTCGACGAGTTCATCAATCCTCCTGCAAGTACTAATCCCACCTTAAACACTGTAACTAAACCTGAAACTTCTGAGCTTTCCTTTGTTCACAAGTACTTATATGTTACAGGTCCTAATTTGGGAGACATCAACGCCTCGCTGAAGTCCGTGGAAACAAAGTTGTCCAGTCTCACCACCACACTCTCCAACAACTCAACAGCTGTAACAAACGCTGGAGAGAACTTGACAAAGCTGACAACGGTGGTGGAGAAGAAAGCTTCCACTGAAGACATCAAGAGTCTTGATAAGACGCTCAACGATTTTGCCAAGGTGCTCTGTGACATCTACACTGACTACACAAGCCTCAAAACATCAGTTTCGACCATGTCCAGCGAAGTAACAACGCTGAAGACATCGGTTGAAAAACTCGAGGGTGATATGTCAGAGGTCAAGACTGACTTAGGCTCTGTAAAGACCGACGTTAGCTCTATGAAGACGATGATCGAGACACTGGTAAACAAGGCAAATAGTCCAGCTCCTGCTCCTGCCCCTGTCCCTATTCTGGAATCTTTCACAGAGGAGGATCGCACAGAGCTGAGGAAAATCACGCCTGCTATCTCTGGCCTAGAAGACAGAATAGCAAAGCTTGAAGGTTGTGTGAAAATCTCTGGCCCAGAAGACAGAGATAACACCAATGCTGAGTCTGCCCATTCCTCCCCCAGTCATCATGAAAAAGAGGGGGAGAAGAGCGCTGAACATTCCAAGGAGAAAAGCGCTGAAGATCTGAACAACAAAAGCGCTGAAGACCTTTCCCATGATGAATCTATCAGGGGAAAGAGGAATGAAGATCTGACCACTGGACCTCAGGGAGATGAAAACCCTGAGGGAACCGAGAAGCTCGCCTCTGTATCTGAGGGGGAGAAACTCGAAGAAGATGCTGAGAATTCCGAAGCAGAAGAAGATGAAGACATCGACATCCCTGACGACAAACCATCCTTCTCTCCAAGAAAGGATGATGATGATGATGAAGATGACGATGATTTCTTTATCGTCAAACCTGCCCCAAGGATCAAAGCTCTTAAAGGAATCTCAATAAAAGAACCATCAGGGGAGAAGACAAAGACAAAGCCCTCAGCTTCTGGCGCTGAGAAAAGCAAAGACAAAGGCCTCGCTGAAGATGAAAATCTAGCGATTCTCTTTGAAAAGCCGGTTTGTCAGGTAAACTAAAACTTTACTTTTTCCTTCCCTGAACTTCTCAACAGCTCACTAAGTTCTCCAAACCTATATACACATCCACATTATTTTTCTATCTTTTCTACCCAAGTTCTTCTACCCAATTCTTATGTGTAAGATCGCTGCTTTTCAGCTAGTCCTCTCCCCTGTTTGAGGATGTCGTTGAAGGTTCTACTGTTGCGACTTCACAAATAAAGCCAGCTGCTGCTGATGAAATAATTCCAGTCTTGGACTTGATCTCTGAGACTGATGAACCAGAAGAACAACCTCTCTCGCGCAATAAGAGACCTTCCTCAGTTCCTCAAAAGCTGAGTGAAGAGGATCAAAAGAGAAGAGAAGAAATAATAAAGCGATTCGAGGATCAGCGAATCATTCTAAGGCCTGATCAACTGCCTTCAGTTCCTCCTAAGTTCAGAATTTCAAAAGCTGAATATCAGGACCACCTTAGAGCTGAACGCCTCATTGCTGAAAGAAAGGAAGCTGAAGAGAAAGACAGAGAATACGCCATCAAGCTCACTCAAGAATCTGTCAAAGACCCCAAGCTGAAGCGTGTTCCCATTCAAATCCAACGAAAGCTGTGGGAAGAAGCCCAGAAGATCGTGGAAAAGAAAACTGAAGTTTCTCAGACCACCTTGATCTGGTGTAAAGAGAAAATTCACTTCAGATATCGTCCAGCGAAGATCAACAAGGTATTCATCTCTGGAAGAACATCTATCGGAGTACCTATTGTTGACATCAAACTGTTCAGAGAAGATGGCACATCTGAAACCTTTCGTGCTGACACTGTAAAAAGGTATGGTCTCTCTGAATGGCTGGAGATGAGGTTAGCTATCCAACCATCACAATCAAAGTACAAGAATCATTTCGAAAAGCTGATAAACAGACAGATCGACTTGATATCTTCCTGTGTGGATATTCCTCCTGTTCCTGATCTAAAGCCGAAAAGAAAAAGAGGTTCTCCAAGGAAGAAACGTCAAGATTCAAATTCAGGACCTGTCATACGAAATGAAACTGGAATTGGTTTCTCTCGCGCTGAAGTACTTGGTCCTGATCCTGATCTATCTGCCCTTGACATCTCTCTGCCACCATGTGAACTTTTCGTCCCTGGTAAAGTCATCAGTAATCCTTATGGAATATTCTTTCTTGACTACGACGGACGAAAATGCTTTCAATGGATCGCTGAGCTCCCAATCACTCCAATCGAACAGCTCAGAGATCTTATCTACTGGTGTGACTTCAGAAAGGACATTCAGGCACGACACCTAAAACCCTTGATCTTTCAAGAAGCGCTGAAGAAAAGAAAACAAGGTGTAACGGTTCCTGACTGGATGATTCCCACTAAAAAGACGACCCTTGATGAACTTCTCATTAAGAAAGAACCTTTTGAAAACTGATATAATCTCCTTTTTCTCTATTGTATCAGTTATCCTTCTGTACTTGTAATTTATTTCGCTTGTACTTGTAATCTTTCTGTTCTTCATTGTAACCTGATTCAAAGATTTAAAGAAAGATTTCAGCGAATGTACTTTACTCCATCAGTACTGAAAAGATCCCAGAAAACAGTAAAAGGGACAAATATTTTATGAGTTCTTTTTATCCTTATGTTTTCATTAAATAGCAATTTTCTTTGTTGCTATGTCATAATCAAATAGGGGGAGATTGTTGATCCAAACCCTCAGTGATTTGATAATGACCCTCTCTTAAATACTTAGTGAAAATTGTATGTAAACAATATGTATCAGAGTTTCACTATCGCTGATAAGTACTAAGATCTTACAGTACCGCTGATAGGAACTCTCGCTATTTAAATTAAACATTCAGCGAACACTGTTCACCATAATGCGCTGAGTCTGTTCAGTCCTTATGGTGATCGCTGATAAGTTAGTTGTTTACTTATAATCCCTGAAGACAAGTTTCACGTCAACAAAGGTTCTACGCTGAAGTCGAAGATCAAGCTCAAGAACCAGCGACAAGTCTACTAATGAACTGATGCGGATCAGCGAAGACTCAGATTTGTCCACTCAACGTGAAGTATCAAGTACAAGACTTCAGCTATCGCTGAACTTTATCATTCGCTGAATAGTAAATGATAATCGCTGAATCAACGAAAGCTGATCATGAAGTCCTCCGTACAAAGTACTTTTGTCTTAACCTCCCTTGCACGCCACCGTGCGAAATGTCAGAAAAGAACCTCCGAAAATCTGAGATCGTACAACCACTCTGATACTACACTGTTCATTCATGCGGCTACTAAGGTTGTCAACAAAGGTCAATGACATGCAACCAATCCGCTGATGACACGTGTAAAGCGTATACTGAATTGCATTAAATGCATGCAGTATATAAAGAGATGAACTCACTTCATTTGAAGTAACTTGCTAACTCTGGACAAGTTCAAATCTCTCTCAAGATAGGATTTTATTAGTAATCTCCATATCTTTCTTAGTGCAAGAAACCTTAGTGTTCCAACTTGTTTAGATTTAGGTTTATCCTTAATCTTGTTTCCGCAACAAGCTGTAAATTGTTAATGATTTATCAATAAACAATTTAGAAAAGTAAAATAGCGTGTTTGTATTCAACCCCCCCCCCCCCCCCCCTTCTACAAACTTGTATAGGCCTTTCGGGACCAACAAAACCTACAACAGATTTAATGTGTTGATCAACAAATGCAAAAAATGTGGGGTTGTTAGGTCGAAGGAAGATAACAATGTTCTGTTTTTGAAAAGTTTGAATGATGAATGGTTAAATCTGTCCATGTATTTACAAGCCAACCAGGACTTAGATGCATG
Source organism: Saussurea involucrata (assembly GCA_033807775.1). Classification (NCBI taxonomy): domain Eukaryota; kingdom Viridiplantae; phylum Streptophyta; class Magnoliopsida; order Asterales; family Asteraceae; genus Saussurea; species Saussurea involucrata. The sequence goes on along the minus strand of CM066327.1, from coordinate 76,428,952 downwards.
GTCTCTAACAGATGTGTATGGCACTTTGGCCGCACAAGAGAAGGATGTTGTCAAGCAAAAAGGCAAATCCACCATTGCAGTCCCAATCGCTTTAGTTTCTGATTCTAAGAAAACCACATCAAAAAAGTCCAACAGAGAGAGTTCAAACAGAGAGAAAAAGAAAGATAAGTCAGTTAAAAAGAAAGGAAAGAAAAGTTTAGTTGCAGAGAGTGATACAGAGGAAAGCTCATCAGAGGATGATGACATTCAAGCTTTTGCTCAATCTCTTGCTCTAATAACTCAGCAATTTAACAAGAGATTTGGCAATAAGTTTGACAGAAGAGGTAGATATGAGAGAAAAAAAGACAGAAGAGAATACGCTGCACCAGAACAAAGTAACAACAGAGTTACCACAGAATAAAGAAAACCTCCACAAAACAGAAGAGAAAATCCACGAGCACAACAGAAGGTCGATGCTGCTCAACCCATCAATCAAAATGATGGACGTTGCTTCAGATGTGGCAAACCTGGGCACTTCTCTGTTAATTGTAGAGGCAATCTGGTAAAAGACCAGGACTACTACAAGAACAAATACAAGTACAACTACAGAGAAAGAAGCTATGTTGCTGAAATGGAGAACTGGGTTTCTGATTCATCCTCTGATGATGAACCAGAACAAGCCAACTTTTGTGGAGTTGCTGTGAATGATGAAAGTTTAGAAGAAGCTATTGACTGGATGACTGGAGAACCAGAGATAACGAAGGGAACAACAGAAGAAGAAGATTTAGCTCATGCATTTGCTCTTACTACGACAGAGTCTGACGACAGAGCGCTGGAGACCACCAGACCCAGTGCCAAGGTATGTTCATCTGAATCCAAGTCTGACTCAGAATTAGAAATGCATGTTTCTATGCTGAATGAGGAATTTCAACTTCTTAAACAAAAATTTTCTGAAGAAAAAGAGCTAAGAAAGCTAGCTCAGAAGGATCTGTCCTTTTACAAGAGAGAGAAAACTCTCTTGGAACAAGAAAAGGAAGAAATCTTCAAAGAAAAATCTGAGCTAGAAATCTTGCAAAAGAAGAAAGAGAGCCTGTTTTCTGACAAAATTAACGAATATGAAAACGTTTTGAAACAGAAGTCTGAAAAATTAAAAAAGTCTGAAACAGAGAGACTTAATTCTGTTGCTCTAACTGATTATTTTCAAAGAGAAAGGGAAATTCTGCATCAATCTCTACAGAGAAAAGAAATTCAGATTAAAAAGTACCAGGATGCACAAGATGTACACATCAAGATAAATTCCCAGATGGATACGCAAGGTATTGGTTTCTCTGACCTTGCTCCCTATGACGAAAGGAAGAAGACATCTATGTCCTCTGGCTTTTGTGTTGGGAAAATCCAAGAGGACGTGATATCTGGTAATTCTGTTTTCAAAAGAACCAAAACTTCAGATGCTTTCTCAAAACCAAGAAATCTTGACTTTAGGAACGTCAGCTATGATTCCTCTGATCATCAAAAGGTTTTAAAACCATCCTCAGAATTTATTCTTGATCAAGGAAGAGCTAGAATCATACTTCCTAACGCTGTCAAGGACTTGGATACAAAAGAGATTTTTAACTTCAACTCATTCAAAGGACAGAAGTCTGTTACTTCTGTGACTGAGTCCTCTGTTGAAATCCCACAGAGCAAACTCAATCCAGAAGCCCCCGTCTTCTCTTCTACCCCTGAATCCATAAGAACATCTTTTGAGGAAGATTTGTTGAAAGTTATCGAGGAAAATGCTGTTTCAGATTCTTTAAAGCCAAAGTTGAGAAGGTTCAGAACTGTCAAAACAAATATCTCTGTCATACCCATTGAAACTAAAACTTCTGACAGAGCCACCTGAGACTTTCTAGGCTCTGACAGTGACCCTGACTCTGAAGTAGATGAACAGATCTTTTGTGGTCAAAAGAAAATTCTACACAAGTTAAAGAAGATACCGATAGAATCTACGGATCTAAAAGAGGATGTTTCTTTCTTTAAGAAACAATCAAGGTTTATACTGGTAACTAAGTTTAACAACAAAGTTTTTAAGATTCTTGCTTCTAATGCAGTAGAAGTGGAGAAGAGAGAGAAAAACAAAAGTGTATTAGTAAACCCAAATGTTCCTCTTGCTTTCAAACCAGTAAAATTCACACCAGAACAGAAAGGAAAATGGATAGCAAACAACAGATCTATTCCAAATTCTGGTGTAAATCAAAGAAGAAATCCTTTCTGGTCAAATGAATCTATTCCAAAGAGCTTCATGTCAACAGAGTCTGTTTCTAGGAATAACAGTTTTAAGAAACAGAACCAGGACAGATTGTATGCAAAGACATCTTGTCCTAAAATCTTTCAGAATCAAACTCCATTCAAACAGTTTTTGAATAAAAACAATGTGCATCAGTCATGTTCCATCAACTGCAATTGTATTCAACTGTTACTAAAATTGCAAAATCATCTGAATGGTCCCCACTTTGTTCTGAATCAGTACGTTCAAAAGAAAAATCCCACGACTGTTCAGAATACACAGAGGAAAACCTCTGGCACACCATCACAATATGGAAAGCCCAAAGGAAAGTCTGTCAACCCACCTAAGCCTAACAGGAAAGGACCCATTATGCAATGGGTACCTAAAAAGAACTAATCTGTCTTGCAGAAACCTCATGTGCAGATCTGGTACTTGGAATCTGGATGCTCCAGGCACATGACGGGGAATAAGGAGCTGTTAACTTCTTTTAAGAACAAGATGGGAAGTGCAGTAACCTTCGGATGAGACAATGGCGGGCAGATTAAAGGTTATGGTACATTAGTAAATGGTGGTGTTTCAGTCTCTGAAGTTGCTTATGTTGAAGGATTAAATCATAATCTTCTCAGTATAAGTCAACTCTGTGATCACGGATTTGATGTCAATTTCAGGAAGAAATATTGTTCCTTGTTACTTTCCGAGTCTGGTCAAGAACTTTTAAGAGCTGACAGAAAAGGCAATCTTTACAAAATGAATTTTAAACCAAACCAAAACTCTACAACAGAGAAACTCTGTTTAGTGTCTTTGAAAAATGAAGATGCCTGGCTCTGGCATAAAAGACTTGCCCATTTGAACTTTCAAAACCTTGACAAGCTCGTGAAACTGAAATTAGTAAAAGGACTACCTTCTCTGAAGTTTGACAAAGACCATCTCTGTTCTGCTTGTGAACTGGGTAAGATGAAAAGATCTTCACATAGAACAAAGAGTGATCATAGTTGTCCCAGACCTTTGCATATGCTTCACGTGGATCTCTGTGGTCCAATCTCTGTGCAAAGTCTGTCGGGCAAGAAGTATATCCTTGTTTTAATTGATGAATATTCTAGATATACTTGGATTGAGTTCATCAGAGTAAAATCTGATGTCCTAGAAATTTTGATAAGTTTGTTGAGAAGGATACAGGTTCTGTTAGGATTAAAAGTGCAGAAGTTGAGAAGTGATAATGGGACAGAATTCAAGAATGCCAAAATTGATACCTACCTATCAGAGGAAGGTATTTCCCAGAACTTTTCAGCTGCAAGAACTCCACAACAGAATGGAGTTGTGGAAAGAAAGAACAGAACGCTGGTAGAAGCTGCCAGAACCATGTTGGCTGGCTCTGTCCTTCCAATAAACTTCTGGGCAGAAGCAGTCTCAACAGCCTGTTTTACCCAAAACAGAGCTGTGATAGTAAAGAGATTTAAGAAGACTCCTTATGAACTCATCAACAATAGAAGACCAAACGTAAAATTCTTTCATGTTTTCGGTTGCAAGTGCTACATATTGAATGACAAAGATCAGCTGGGAAAGTTTGATAAGAAAGCAGACGAAGGAATCTTTATTGGTTATTCCTTAACCTCTAAAGCCTACAGAGTCTACAACTCCAGATGTCGGGTCATTCAAGAAAGTGTAAATGTGTCCTTTGATGAAAGCACATCGAGCTCCTCTGATCGTAAATCAACAGAGGGGACACAGACTGAACAGAAAAAGACAAGTTCTTCAAAGACAAGGGAAGAAGATATCAATCTCATGATGATTCCTCTGATAACATCAACAGAGGAGATCAAGCTCAGAACTCAATAGAACAGAATCTGACAGGTACATCTCTCACTGGTCCCTCTAATATTTCACCATCTACTTCTCTGTCTACAGGAGTGATACAGCGAAATGAGGAACCACATCAGAACGAGAGAGGACATGAACAAGAGCCATCATCACCTTTGCTAACTAATATTGGCAGAGACTCCTTGTTTGAAAGCTCACCTTCACAGAGCCCTGTTAATGACTCTCAGAGCAATGAGGCCACTCTCCAAAGTCGTGTGCCACAGAGCCCCGGTCCCAATCAACAGAGCTCTGATGCTGAAGTTCGTCTTTTCCCATCAGAAGCACAAACCCCGCCTGTTGTCCATGCTCCCATGACACGATGGACAAAGGATCATCCTCATCATATTATCATTGGTGCTGCTGAAGATGGTGTGAAGACAAGATCGACCACAATCAATGAAGCCTTCTTTGTAAATTTCTTAAGCATGATTGAGCCGAAGAAAATTTCTGAAGCCCTAGAGAACCCAAATTGGATCGAAGCTATGCAAGAAGAGCTTCTGGAATTCGAAAGAAATAAAGTTTGGTCCTTGGTTCCACTCCCAAAAGGCAAAGCGGCCATTGGAACCAAATGGGTGTTTAGAAACAAAAAGGATGAAGATGGGATTATCATCAGAAACAAAGCCCGTCTGGTTGCAAAAGGATACAGACAGGAAGAATGTATTGACTATGACGAAACCTTTGCACCTGTGGCTAGGCTAGAAGCCATCAGAATCTTCCTAGCCTATGCTGCTCATAAGGGTTTTAAGGTCCACCAAATGGATGTCAAGTCTGCCTTTCTGAATGGCAAACTACAAGAAGAAGTTTATGTCCAACAACTACCTGGTTTTGAATGTTCAGAGTTTCCAAACCACGTTTACAAGTTAGACAAATCTCTGTACGGCCTTAAGCAAGCTCCCAGAGCCTGGTATGAAACTCTGTCCAAATTTCTGTTGGTCAATCACTTCGAGAAAGGTACAGTCGATAAAACTCTATTCTTTAGAAGATATAAGAATGATATACTTCTGGTACAAATATATGTTAATGATATTATCTTTGGGTCTACAAGGCAGGAGTACTGTGATAAGTTTGAAAGTTTAATGAAAAGCGAATTCAAAATGAGCATGATGGGAGAACTTTCTTTCTTCCTTGGTTTACAAGTTAAACAATCAGACAGAGGGACTTTCATAAGTCAGTCAAAGTACATCTCTGATATGTTGAAAAAATATAAGCTATATGATTCAAAACCAATGAAAACTCCTATTGCCACTGGAGTTAAGCTTGACTCTGATCTTAATGGTGAACCAACAGATGTCAAGTACTACAGAGGCATGATAGGGTCACTTCTGTACTTAACTGCCAGCAGACCTGATATAATGTTTGCAACCTGTCTCCGTGCCAGATTTCAAGCAAATCCTACAGAAACTAATTTAACATCTGTCAAGCGTATCTTTAAATATCTGAAAGGGACTCAATTTTTGGGTCTCTGGTATCCTCTTAACTCTGGTTTCGAGCTTGTAGCATATACAGATTCAGACTATGGAGGATGCAAGAATGACAGAAATAGTACTTCTGGTAGCTGCCAACTGCTTGGAGAAAAGTTGGTGAGTTGGACATCCAAGAAACAGAACTGTGTTTCAACCTCTACAGCAGAAGCAGAAAATGTTGCTGCTGCTAGTTGTTGCTCTTAAGTGATATGGATGAAAACACAACTCAAAGATTATGGCTTGGAATATGGTAAAATTCCAATTCTATGTGACTCTAAGAGTGCCATTGCCATAACAACCAATCCAGTTCAACACTCGAAAACTAAGCACATCGACATAAGGTACCACTTCATAAAGGATCATGTTGAAAAAGGAACTATTGAAATGTATTTTGTTTCAACTGATCTTCAGCTTGCTGACTTGTTTACAAAAGCCCTTGATGAAAGGAGGTTTAACTTCTTAATCAGCAAACTGGGTATGCTGAACTTATCCTCCTAACTCTGTTCAACTCAACAGAGCCTCTGATGATCCTACCAGAGCTCTGTCAAGCATACTTTTTCAACACGCTTTCGGTGAACATTCTGTTTGTATATAAAATTTTGTTTGTACAAAAGTTTTTTTTTTGTTTAAGCTCAATTTTCTAGGAGGAGCTTAAAAGAAAGATAATGCATGGTTTTAGGGGGAGCAAAAAGAGGGAAAACCTGTTCTGATGAAAATCCTTTGATAAAGTCAAGAACCCAACAGAACTCTGATATTTCACCAGAGCCTCTGTTGTTTCTCACCAGAACTCTGTGAAATATTCAAAGTCAGTTCTGTTATTGTTCTTTGACCATTTCCTCATCAGATACAGAATTTTAAATGTTTTTTTGGATTAAGGTGAAATACCAAAAGAGTACTAAAGGGTCACTCATCAGAAGAAAAAACTTGCAAATCTAGAACAGAGCTCTGTCAGTTTTATGCCACGTCATCAGAAGTAACGTCATCAGAGGTGCGGGTTATTTCTAAGCGTCAACCACTTGTTACCCACACATCTCTAACCGCGACGGTTTACTTGCACAAAAGTGGTCAGAACAAATCCACGTGGCACTCTCTAATTGAAAGCTAAACCACTAGCTGTCCCCACGATACATAATTCAGGCCACTCCACCTTCTGACACTCGAGTGCCTACAGTATCTACGGCGATTACCTAGCCACAAGTTCTGACTATAAATATCCATAACCTTGACCCATTTCTTTTCTAAACTTCCTAAACCTTTCACCTTTCCCTCTTTTATTTAAATCCTCAGTGTTCTTCAAGAAAACCCAAACCTGCAACAATGGTGGAACCCCAAAACTCTGCTGATTCAAGCTGAATAGAACCCACCGATGATATCATTGTTCTTCCATACGAGTTTGCTGACAACAACTACAGATTCGATCTCACTCCAGGACTCTATCTACCCCTGTATCACGTCTTCATTGAGTTCTTTAGAAACTCTGACATCTTCAGAGCCCTAACAGAGTTCGATGACCACCTTCCAGCGATCTATGTCCAACAATGGTGGACCACATGCCAATACATCGAAGAACAAGACGGGATAGTTGGGAGCGTCAACGCAAGTAATGGAGGAGCGGGAACAATCCGCATTAGAGCAAGTACCTTAAGAAGAATCTTCCGAATGAAAACCAAACGACAGCTAGGAATAGACGCCTATGAGAAACCACCAAAAACAGCTGTTCTTCTTGATTTCATGAAGTTTCTGGGTTACAACAAGGATCTGAATAGGATTGGAAAGTTCAAGCGACAGAATCTACCCACTAAGTGGAATTTCATGTTCTCCACCTTAAACAGAACCCTTACCAGCAAATCTGGTAGTCAAGACCAAGCCACAACAGAAATCCTACAAATCATGTATGGATTGTTCTTCAATCGAAACTTTGACTACGCCAGCATTCTCTACAATGATCTTCTTACGACTGTAAACACAAAAACCTCATCCATCGCAAGAGGAGGAGTCGTTGGATCCCACAAGTTCTTGAAGATGATCAAGTTTCCACGCTTTATCAGTCTGGTGATTAGAAGAGCCTTCGACAGACTGGAACTAACTCATCAGGGTCGCTCAACACCTGTTTAGACGATGTCAAAATTCCTCCCCACCACTTCTGGCGAATACCCCTTCATAAGAAGAATTCCAGGTACAATGCTTGCCCTTATCACCCCTGACCACATCTCTATCCAAAACTATCAGAGTGCTGCTCAACCTCAAGAACCTAAGGTGAGAACCCCAGCATACTTAGGATCAGAGCCTTCCTTGGAGAGCTTGAGTGAGGAGATTGGTGAGGAAGTTAACAGACCAGAGGCAAGAGTACCCGAAGTGGGGTCTTCCTCTAGAAGAGAGGAAGTAGAGGACAGAGCATCTCCTAGAGAGGCTGTCCATGAGGAAGTACAAGAAACACCAGAGGTAGAAACTATCTCTTCTGATAATGATGAGCAAGAAGGAAACATCAGAGAAAATCCAGAGAGTTCTACAGCCATAGGAGCCGAGGAAAATGTGAGAATAGAAAAAGATGCTCAACAGAGCACATCTGAGGGTAACCTTAACCAAAATCCCAGTGCTTCCACACAATCTAATCCTGGTGATCAAGACCAAAGGATTATTGAAACAGAGGTGCACACCTCGAACCCCAACCAGCCTATACCATCAGAGGCACCTCTTCATGCCTCTGGTACGCACGAAGCCGGGGAAACTATCTTTGGTAGTGATGTTCATTCGCCCCAGAACATCAATAGGTCACCTCCACACGATGATGCCTCTGTGGCTCATTTAGACTCCACACAAAATAGACCAGAGATCTTTGTAATCTCACGTAGCATCTGTCCGACTCAGGGACAATGGGAGACCATAGTAGAACAAGGGAAGACATTGCTTGATCCAAATGCTTCTCATCACACCAGATTTCCTTCTTCAGAACCTGAGCTGGAAGAGGAAACTTTGGTCAGAACACCTGTAGTTGTTTCCCCTCAAAGGGAACATCAAGGATCAGGTGGACATCCTCCAAGAGCCAACATCAACACAACTCTTGACGGAGGCGCCTCTGAACTCGAGGCAGAATTGGATCCATGTGTTGGAACCAAGGAGACCCTCGTTGACACTGTCACAAGAGCAGAGTTCGAAAGCTTCTGTGACAGTATCAACAACTCTTTGAACGAGTATAAACTTATCAATGAACAAAAGGAGGAGCTGATCCGCAAGGAAAATGCTTCTCTCAGGGAAGAACTGCTGAACATCTCAAACAAGCATGCTGAAATAACTCGAAAATATGCAGAGGATGAAGCACTCAGAACAGAGTCTGAGAGGGTCAGAGGAGAAGAGATTGCAAAGCTGACAACAGAGATAGCCGACCTAAGATCAGTCAGATCAGAGGAAGATAAAAAGACTTCGACAGATCTTGCAGAGCTAAAGCGACTCATAACAGAGAACCACACAACGCAGATGAACAGAACCCTTCCCATACCCACGGTTATTCTTTCAGAATCTAACGTCAGAACCTTGACAGAGATAATTACCAACTCTGTTAAGGAATCCATAAAAGAACCAACCACCTCATCTGCTACTCCACTCAACATCTCCAGCCCTAACCCAAATAACCTACCCATGACAGTTGGACAAATGGGAGACTTCAGAAAATCAATTCTTAGCCGAATGATGACGATCTCATCAAAATTTGTAATGAAAGCTAAGGCAACAGAACAACATGTGAAAGCGTCTCTTGAGTCTCACAAGGTCAACTTCGAGGCTCAAGTAGAAGAGATCAGAGGTGCTGCAACAGAGGTAGAAGATGTAATGACAAAGGCAGCCTCAAACTTTACTGAGATTATTTTACAGGCTACCTCTACATCAAAAAGACCTGCAGAAGAAGCACCCACAAACGAACCCTCAAGCAAGAGACACAAAGCTGGTCTGAAGTTTGTTGTTCCGTCCTCACCAGCAGCTCGAATTGACGATTCTGACGATGATGATGATTTCGAAGACGCTCAAGAAGGTCAATCAGACAAACAATTGGGTGAGTCCTCCGAACAACAAAAGGGGGAGAAGGAGAAGGAGAAAGAGGCAGAGAAGGAGAAAGAGGCAGAGAAGGAGAAAGAGGCTGAAAAAGAAAGAGAAGCCAAGGGTAAAGGGAAAATCCCAGAAGCAACTGAGGCAGAGACTACAGAAGGAGAAAAGGGGATAACAGAGGAAATCATGACAGATATGACTGAAGTGGCATTTGACTACATGTTCAAGAACAGAGTCATCAAACCGACAGAAGAGTCAACACAAGAACCACTAGAGATCATCTGCCTAGATACCCCTCCTACTTCTCCAACAAAAGAACCAGAGAGGACAGACCCATCCTCTGCTGAAGGACAATCAAGTCAAGCCCAACCTGAAGCTACTCAGAAATCTGCTCACATCGACACTCTTATGGCAGAAACCCATGATGACCCAAACCCAACGGTAACAGAACAGAACCCAGAAACCTCTACCTTTCATACCGAAAAACCTGCCTTAGAAACGGTATTTGCATTTCTATATGCTGACATAGACATCATCCCTGTAATGCCGTACCCATTAACCCATACCTCAACCCAATCAGAATAAACACCATTTCTGATGCAAGGCTAAAGTTCATCCAAACCAGGTCAAATCAGAACAGAGCCATCAATATAAACTTCGGTATCCGCAGAATTCTGGACATCAAGCACAAGAAGTTTCAACATGACAAGAAGTTTCAACACGAAGGCAGAAATGAAATCTTCAATGACAATGATCTCGTCCTTCTGAAACCATATGACCTGATCTTACTCCACGCATATTGCTTGAACTTCTCAGAAAGATACACACCGGCCAGAACTGCACTACCAGAAGTCAGATTCGCTATGCAAGAGCACATCAATCTCAGAATACAGATTGATTATCAGCTAGGCATAGAGTATGAAGTAGAGAAACTAGCGATTGCACCACCAAATGAAAACCTTGAGGGTTATGGCCATCACAGAACTGGAACCATAGTAGAAGATCCTCCAGTCTTTGTCTGCCGACAGAAGGGCACAAAGAAGGCCATCAGAGCAGCTGAAGCCCACAAGTACTCAAGTGAGTCGCTAGTATACCTCAAGAACATAATCCAAGATCTCCCAAGAAACAAGTGTCCAGAAGAATAGCAGAAACTCTTCATCGACCAGATTGATCAGATGCTGGACTTCCGCACTCTAATCAGAAGATTCGACAGAATTCTTAGGAGAGATAATTATGCTTAAATGCACTGGTCTTTTAAATCTCAATGCAATATTCCAAAAGATTAGTGCAAGGCTTCGACAGAGGTAAATGTTCTCTGTTCTTTTGTTTAATCTATTGTCAATTGTAAATTTTTATTTTCAATACTTAGGGGGAGATTGTTGGCCCCAAGTATCTGTTATGTAAAAGTATTGAAAATAGTTCAAGTCTGAAGACCAACAAAGATCAGACAAGATTCGGAAGAAGTTCAAGTCAGAAGACCAACAGAGCTCAACAGAGCTCTATCGAAGACTTCCAACAGAAGAACAAGTGTTTAACAGAAGACCAACAGAGCTCTTGCGAAAGAGCTCTGGTGAAGTGAAGACCTCTGTCAGCCTAAGTCTCGTAGGAAATCCTAAGTGTTAGACAAGTGTCCATACTTTCCACGTATGCCCTAAAAATAGGAGACACACTTTCCACGTGTCATTCTAGGGTACGATAGTACACTGCCTTCACTTTTCCAGGGCTATAAATAGAGAGGTAGTGGAACAAACAATTGTATGCTTTGGGAAGAGTAGTTTTTCCACAATTGTTTAAGCACTCACTGCAGCAATCTCGAGCACTACCTCCGTACGATATTGTTGTCCTATGAGATTTTCGAATACACTCGAACATGTTCTTGGTGTGATTCATTATCAATATATGAGCAACTTTTATATCTGATCCTGTTATCATTTTACTATTCAATATTTGATTCTCATAGTTCATTTATCGTTTACACAATCACTCATTTTAATGGCTTTATTTAATATGCTTCCGCTGTCTATTTCACTACCATTAATATGATACAACGTGAATCTGGGAACCTACAGAGTCCTGTGACACCCCCGCATCTAGGAGTCCCCTTAGGATCTAGGGTTGTAGATAGGATGTCTGACGAAGAATGGGCAGTGGCCTTGGCTAAGCATGAATAAGTACAAGAGAAGTTTCATACTCTGAGAAATACAATTCTCTCCCCTGCTTCAAAGAGAAAACCCTCTGCTAAGAAAGAGAAGAAAGCCCACAGGAAGAAGAAAACGACAGAGGGCACCTCCACCAGTGCTGCCCAAACCCAACAGTCCCCTCCTAATGCAACAGAAGTTGGATCCTCTGCTCCTCCCCCTCCTCCTAAAGACAAAAAGAAGAGAAAAAACAAGTTTTCTGAGGAGGGTGCTCCCAAACCAAAAAGAAAGAAAAGCAAGGAGAAAACCAAGAAGCCTCACACTCCTATGCAATCCATCGCAGAGGAAGCAGAAATGGTCGAAGAAACCCCTGAACAACCTATGCAATCCCCTTCACCTATCAACTATGCAGAAGATCAGGGTGACTTCGCATCTTTTCTTGAGAACCCCTAAATAGCAAATACCTTAGATACCTCATGGTGGGAATGTGAAGCCCTCTCCAATTGGTCGAGTGAAAATCCAGACTTCAGAATCACAGAAGATGACTCTAATCTGGATAAAGATGACAGAACCCCTGCAGGTATTCAGGGAAAGACCCCGGAAGTGATCCAGAACCCCTTTCTCCACTCTACTCATCCAAGCTATGATGTACTTAGAAAAAGTCCAGAGGATAAGGAAAATTTTGATGTGATAGAGACTAGAAGAGAAACAATTAGGCTAGGGTGTATGACAGAGGGTGAAGCCCAAGAAGATGCCGTAGCTAGAAGAGGCACACAACCCCAACCAACTCCCAGTGCAACCCACATGTCTATTACCACCAATCTAGTGGCAGAAGGTAATATTGAACAAGAGCAGCACAGCTCGAACCCACCCCAAACTGACCGGGCAGAGGAAATTCCTTCCACCTCTGTGCCACTAATAGCCGGGGAAACCATTCCAAGGGAGTCCTCTCCAAAGGACTTGCCTTTAGTTTGTGATTCCTCGCCCCAGATCACATCTGACACTATTGCAGAGGAATTTGTTTCCTCTGCCACACGCACACACGTAAGTCCAACCTGCCCTTCAGAGGGGCCTAGAGTGCACAAAGACGGAGAGACTCTAGACAAGTCTCCGAGTCAACATAAGGATACTCTAGTACCAACCTCTGAAGTGGATCTAGACAATGTCCTTATCAGAACTTCTGTAGAGAATGAGGCCTCAAAAACCTCTACTCAAGGATCAGAAGGAAATCCTTCCGCCCCCAACGTACAAACAAAGGCGAAAGAAGGTGTCCAAGGAACAAGGACTCACTCTGGGGACGAATGTGTTCCCCCAGAGGTTACACCAAGTCCACATGTATCAAGGGATGAGTTCCAAACCCTTGTCACCTCTGTGGACAATACATTGAAAGAGTTGAAAAACTCTTTTGATTCTTTTGCAGATATTACCACAAGGGCCTTTACCGATATGAACACCAAAATGGACAACCTGTCCATAGAGGTGCAAAATGCTCTAGCCCAGATGAGAACAGCTGCGACAACCTCTGCCACCTCTGCTGCTGCTAAGTTCGAGAAAGCCACATCCTCTGCCTTGCAAAGCTCTGTCAATGAATTGATTGAAAAGCTGAAGAAAGAGCAATCCCCAACATCTCCGGGCCTTACTCCTGAAGATTTAAAGAAGGCCCTCGAGCAAGTTCAAGAGCATACTACAGAAGCAACTCTGGCCATGAAGCCTTCCGACTATATGACAAGAGCACAACTTACAGAGCTCGGCCAGGGGATTCTCGATCAGATGACAGACTTCATCAAAGCCTTTACAATCGCCAATCACACCTACGTTAAAGACTTTCAGAAGAGCGTCGGCAGAATGCGCTTCAACACAGAGGCAGAGCTCGCAAATCGTTTTGGCCTCTGTGATGACTTGTGCACAAAGATGATAGCTGCAGGTGCCATACCGCCCAAAAATCTAGAAGCTTCATGCAGGGCAGAGGGTACAAAAGATAAGTGTCAGGATGACTCTGATGATGACTCTGATGATTCATCAGATCATCCTGAGGGGGAGAAACACAGGGAGAAAGCTGCAAGCAGAGGTCTACCAGCTCCACCGGTATCCGCTGAACCCCTAAACCAAGTTCCCCCAACTCAAACCCAAGGAATAAATCAACAACAGACCACAGAGGCAACAACCACCTCTTTGGAAATAACACCTGAAGAAACCCCAATTACAACCCAAGTACCTGAAACCAATCAAGATCAACAACAGAAGTCCACAGAGGCAACACCCACCTCTGTGGAAACAACCTCTGTATTCGGAGAAGATGTGCCAACCCGTGAACAATTTCAAATCTTGACATCCTCCGAAGAAGACCAACCAACCCCTACTCCTAAACCAACAGAAGACAAACCAACTTCACCAACACCAACAACACCTGAAGAACCCAAACTTCCATCTCCAACACCAGAAGCCGAGAAGACAAAATCTCCATCACCCACACCCAAAACCAGAACAAAGTCGATTGCTCGCAAACATAGAAAATATCTGAGCAAATCCGCAGAAGCCTCACCAACCAAACCTCTGAACAAATCAATCTCACCAACCAAGTCCTCAGAAACACAAGTGACAAAACCATCAGAGGCAACCCCCAAAACTTCAGAAGTACCTCCTTCAAAGCCCTCAGAACCCCAAAAGATAAAACCCACAGAGGCAACCCCATCTCTACATAAAGATCTACAGCCGAAGGCAAAAGACAAGGCAAGGGGATAATGACAGAGGAACCCAAGAAGAAGAAGCCAAAGCATCAACCAGCAGAGAAATTGATGAAAATCTCCTTCGACGCCTTTGTGACACCATAGCCAGAAGAAGAAGATTGGGCTTTCGGTGCTACCCCTCTGTCAAATATACCTGTTCTGGATCCAAAGGCAAAACACACAGAGGATCGAGTGGCCCAAATTAAGAAACAAATGGATGCTCTGCGCAGACCCATGCCTCCACCCGGTGCACCTCCACGACAGATGGAAGAGGTGGTGTACAGATATATGTACAACAGAACTGCCAGAGATCCTCTGCCACCATCCATTCAAGATCCAAACTTTCATGCTGACCTCGAAAATATCTTCACAAGAACAACACCCAAGCCAAAACACCAAGTCTTCTCAATCTCCAAAATCGACAAGGTCATATACTGTAAGTTTTCTCAAACCAGAACCACACCTAAGGTTTCCTACAACATATATAAGGTCAAAAGGGAGGACAGAACCGTGAACCAATTCTCAGATGCTGATCTGAGAAATCTAAATCCCTACAACCTACCTGACCTTCTCAATTATACGAAAGAGAACTACACAACAGATGCAAATCGAAGGGCATACAGGGTAATAAGGAAAGCCATGCGTGAGAAACTTCTGCCATACAGCCTTGTCGACTTCCAATTAGGACGAGATCTTGGAGTAAGAAACCTAAGTCTAAAACCACCAGAAGATGACTGTCCATCCTCTGCCATACCAAACTCGATCATTACATCTCCAAGAGTTGGGTTAGTCAATCAAGATCCTGCTGGGAAGTCAAGACTGTTCGTAGAGATGTTTTGTCAAAAGTATGCAACATGTACTTTGACAAAGCTTAGAGCTATCCTCATGGAGCACAGAGGAACGAAGCTCATGAATCAAGCTCTTGCAAATAGACTGATAGAGGTCATCGACTCAACAATCAACTTCAGAACCCTCTGCATCAGATTCTATCACGAGCTTAAAGAATTAGGATTCGACAACAGAAATTTCAACGACTTCAAAGACGCCAACGTCTGATATCCTCTACCAACCTCTGCAAACCTTTCCTTTCATAATGTAAACAAGTGTAAGTGACTCTGGCATATTTTTGTATGACAGAAAAGTAAAATCTTTTGACGTACATTGTTTCACCTCTTGTCATGTACTTAGCCTAGAAAACCTTGCACTTTTTAATTTTTTATTTTTCAATACTTAGGGGGAGATTGTTAGCTCCAATCTTTATGTTTATAAAAGTATTGAAAAATAGGCTAAGTATAGAAGTCTTCGACAGAGGCTCTGCCGAGTCACCGAGAAGACCGAAGTGAAGAATCGCCAGAAGACTCTTCTCAGCGGACAAGGCCACAGAGCCTCTGTCATACATGACAGAGCCTCTGTGGTATAAAGACTAAAGATCTATACAAGGACAATCGTGCTTCTCACGATTTCTGCTGTACGAAGATTCTGAAGATCATTCGTACAAGGCGTGACCTGACAACTCCACGTGTCAAACTCTGATGGGTCTCAGCCTTAGCAGAAGTCGGCGCATTTAATTAACGTTGTACTAACAACAGTACCATAATAGTGTTTTAGCACCTTCAGTCCTTGTTGTCTAGAACTTGTCCCCTTTAGAAGTAGTATAAATAGAAGACTCGTGTTGAGTTCTTCTATTAAGCTTTTTACAACACACACACCATTAGAACAGAATTCTTGTTAGATCATCAGTGTTCTTGGTGTTCTATTTATATCAATATACAGTGGGTTATTGAGTTATAACTTGTGTTATTTACACTTCACGTATTTGATATTGTGTGTTCTTCTACCTTATTATATCTTTTAGTTCGTTAAAAACGCTTCCGCACTATATCTTGTTTGAACTATTAGATAGAATCATCATTGTAAGCAAAACAGGAACCAACAATTGGTATCAGAGCCATCCTTGATTTTCTATATCAAGTGATCCTCTCTTGGAATGATTTTTGGTAGAAACCTGGAGTAATTTTAACCTGTTCTTCACTTATTTCAACACAGCCTATGTTTTTCTGCCATTCTCGACCTGTTCGACTTTGGTAAACTTACAGTCTGTTACTTCGGTTAAATCTCCATTTTAGTGCATTGTTCAAAGTTTCTAAGTTTATAAACACCATTCGAAACATACATTTCATCTTCTGAAAGTTTACTGTTCATACCCTATTTTCTGGATTTCTCAACCTCTTTCAAAATGACAAACACAAACAACTTCTTCACCGCTGGTTCTTTAACCAAGCCACCCACACTACCCAGAGATGAGTACCCTCAATGGAAGATATGAATGATTCACTTCTTCTAGGGTACTGACAAAGAACTCATCTACTATATCAACAACCCTCCTTTCGTACCAATGATCACGGTACCCCGTGTACCTGCCACAGACGACACTCCAGAAATCCCTGAGCACGAGAAACCAAAGACCAAGGACAACTGGTCAGACCCTGATTGGGCAAAATATGAAATTGCTCAGAAGACTAAGAGACTTCTGATTATGGCCATCCCAAATGACCTCTTCCAATCCCTAGATGCGTGTGAATCTGCATACGATCTGTGGAAGGAACTGGAAAAACAACTGGAGGGTGGGGCCAAAACTCAGAAGAACCGCAGAGCCCAATGCATCAACGAGTACTACGCATTCAAAGCTCTGCCGACAGAATCTCTATATTCAACATATGATCGGTTCAACTCTCTAATCAACAAGTGCAAGAAGTTCGGAATCCACATAACTTCTGAGGAGAACAATGTCATGTTCCTAAAGAGTCTCAATGAAGAATGGCTCCAGTTGTCTATGTCTCTGCAAACAAATCAGGACTTAGACTCCTGGACTCTGTCAGATCTCTATGGAACGTTGGCAGCCCAAGAGCCTCAGATTGCACAAGCAAAAGCTCAAATCAGTGCACCTCTTGCGCTGGTTGGTAAGGCTACAGAACCTAAAGAGAAGCCGAAGAAGGAGAAAGCTGTGGAAGAAAAGAAGGAGAAGAAGAAGAAGATCTTGATCGTTGATAGTGAAGAGGAGGAGGTGGTGGAAGAAGAGGAGGCAACTATGGCCTCTATAGCTAAATCGTTAGCTCTTTTTACAAGGGAATTCAGCAGAGGATATCGGAAGAAGTCTGGTAATGAATGCTACGGAAGAGAAGGGTGAAATGACAAGAACGACAGAGGTGTCGACCCACAGAGGTCGAATGACAGGAATGACAGAGGTGGTGACCGACAGAGGTCAGAAGACAAAGCTGGCAACGCTCCACAGAACCAAGGATGTTACAATTGTGGTAATCCAGGCCACTATGCCAATGAATGCAGGAGGAAATCAAACCGCCCTCAGAGGGATTCTGCTTTCTACAAAAAGAAAGCAAAATATTATGCTCAGAAGTCACTTATGGTGAATCAAGAAAACTGGCAGTCAGATACATCCTCTAACGAAGGAGAAAAGAAGAACGCCCTGTTCTGTGGCATGGCAGAGGTTAGCTCCGACTCCGATAGTGATGTATCCACTTCCGACTCTTACTCTAATCAAGCAGAAGCTGATTTGCTTAAACCGAACATTGAATACACAGAACTTAAAAAGACATGCGAAAGTGTTCAGAAGAAGCTTACCTTCTTTGCGAGAGAAGCTAGACTTCTCACTCAAGAAAAGGCTAAAATCTTTCAAGAAAAGGAAGAAATTGAAACAAACTGGAACAAACACCTAAATCCTTTGAAAGAAAAGACATCTGAACTTAACTCAGCCTTAAAAGCAAAATCTAAAGAACTTATGGACGTTGAGAGCGACAGAATGAATATCCTTGCTCTTAAACATTATTTTCAAAAGGAAAGAGAAGTCCTCTGTCAAGATTTACTCAGAAGAGATCTTTTAATTAAGAAATATCAAGATGCACAGAAGGTGTACGAGAAAATTAATACACAAATAGGGAGACGGGGAATTGGCTTCTATGATATAGATCCATACACCGGAAACAAAAGAAACAAGTCTCTGCCCTCGCTATTTCATATTGGAAGTACAAGAAAACCTGGATTTCCAAACTTACTCTCTGTGAGCAAAAAGTGAAAAGTCTCTGGGGAACCTCACCAGAGGAAACCTCTGAAGATGATAAATGTGTGGTTTGAAAACACAGATTTGTCACTTTCAATCTCTGTCAAAAGAGAATCCAAACCTAAGAAATATCTGAAAACTCAAGATCAGATAGGTATCTTCAAGTTTGGTGACCCCGAGACTCAAAAACAGGTTGCCTTTGTCTGCATGATAAACTCTGAAAAGAAATTATCGGCAGAGGCACCTGAGTTCAAATCTAAGCAAGTTTCCTCAGTGTCATCTCCTCTACAACTTTTCCATATGTATTTGTTTGGCCCTGTTAACAAATAATCCATCGCTGGAAAGAAATATACATTGGTCATAGTTGATGAATTCTCTCGCTATACCTGGGTCATGTTTCTCCGTTCTAAGAGTGACACCCCTGAAGAACTCATCACTTTTGTCAGGAAAATGGAAGTCCTGAATAACATGATCGTTCGCTCAATAAGGAGTGATCATGGGACTGAATTCAAAAACAGTTCCCTTGATTCCTTCTTTGAAAGTAAGGGTATTTCTCACAAATTTTCCTCAGTAAGAACACCGCAACAAAATGGAGTCGCTGAAATAAGAAATCGAACTATCATCGAAGTTGCACGTTCAATGCTCATCGATTCTCATCTACCTACTCAGTTTTGGATAGAAGCTGTCAACATTGCTTGTTTTACTCAAAACAGGTCGCTGATTGTCAAAAGATTCAAGAAAACAACCTATGAACTTCTGCATGGGAGAAAGCCTTTAATTAGCTTTCTTCACATCTTTGGGTGTCAGTGTTTCATACTGAACAACCGAGATGCCCTTGGAAAGTTTGATCCTAAGGCTGATGATGGAATCTTTCTTGGATATTCTTCAGTCTCCAAAGCCTTCAGAGTCTTCAATCGAAGAAGACAAACTGTAGAAGAAACAATTCACGTCACTTTTGATGAATCCCGTTCAGCGAACTCCAGACCTTCTACTGATACTGAAGAACTGAATCAATGGATGTTTTCTCATCTTGGTGATTCAGAAGATGTTCCCACTTCTCCATCTCATACTCATCCCGCTGAAGATGATGATCCTACTATCATCCCAAGCATGCAGACTAGTGAAGCTGAAACATCATGGGTCTCAGTTGTTCCTCTAAACACTATGCATGCTTCTGAACATTCTATCTCAAATATACCATCTACTTCTCAGCAATCAGTGAATGAAATGACATCTGAACCTCTTCCTCTTTTAGCTGATATACCAGAAGTTGATGAAGCCTTATATTCAGCTCCTCCAGAAGTTCAAGTTGAGTCAGCGACTTATGCTCTGACTCAACGATGGACTATTAATCACCCAATTTATCAGATTCTTGGTGATCCAAACGCTGGTGTTCAGACTCCACGAAGTGCAGGTAACATTTGTTTATTTGTTAACTTTATTTCTCTTATTGAACCAAAGAAAACAGATGATGCCCTTAGAGATCCAAACTGGGTCAGTGCTATGCAAGAAGAGCTGACAGAATTCGAAAGAAATAAAGTTTGGAAGCTCGTTCCTAGACCATCCGACAAGTCAGTGATAGGCACTAAGTGGGTCTATCGAAGCAAGTTGGATGAACATGGAACTGTAACCCGCAACAAGGCTCGTCTCGTTGCTCAGGGATACAGATAAGAGGAAGGTATAGATTACGACGAAACATTTGCTCCAGTGGCAAGACTAGAAGCCATTCGTCTATTCTTAGCTTACACTGTACACAAAGACTTCAAAGTTTATCAAATGGATGTTAAGTCAGCGTTCCTCAATGGAAAGCTGAATGAAGAAGTCTACGTGGAACAACCTCCAGGATTCTCAAATCCTAAGCATCCAGGTTATGTTTATAAACTGGATAAGGCACTTTATGGCTTAAAGCAAGCTCCTCGTGCATGGTATGACACTCTCTTCTCTTATCTCCAAATCGAAAAATTTGAGCGAGGTAAAATCGATAAAACTATTTTTCAGGAAAGTAAAAGGTCATATTATTCTTGTTCAAATATATGTCGATGATATTATATTTGGTTCCACTAACCCTTACCTTTGTACTCGTTTCGCTGATAGAATGAAAGCTGAATATAAAATGAGTATGATGGGTGAACTAACATATTTCCTAGGTCTTCAAATCAAAAAAAGTGAAAAATAAACTTTCATTCACCAAGGAAAATATGTTAAAGATATGCTGAAGAAATTTGATGTAACTCAGAGTTCAGCTATGAAAACCGTTATGGCACCACCGCTGACACTAAACAAGGATCCTTCTGGAAAACCTGTTAATGTCACGATGTACCGTGGGATGATCGGCTCTCTTCTGTATCTTACAGCTAGCTGACCTGATATTATGTATGCAACCTGTTTGTGTGCACGATATCAAGCTGAACCTAAGGAATCTCATTTGGTCGCTGTAAAGCGAATCTTTTGTTACCTTAAGGGTACTCCTAACCTAGGTCTTCGGTATCCCAAAGACTCAGGGTTTGATCTAATCGCCTATTCAGGCAGTGATTTTGCAGGTTGCATATTGGATAGGAAAAGCACCACAGGAGGCTGTCAGCTCCTGGGTGGAAAGCTGGTGAGTTGGACAAGTAAAAAGCAAAACTCAGTGTCCACCTCAACCGCTGAAGCTCAGTACGTTGCTGCTGGAGACTGTTGTTCTCAGGTCTTGTGGATGATAAATCAACTACTGGACTAAGACCTTCAGCTCTCGAAAATTCCAATCTATTGCGACAGCACTAGTGCCATCGCTATAGCCAACAATCCAGTGTTACACTCAAAGACCAAACACATCGAAATCGGGTATCATTTTATCAGAGATCATGTGATGAATGGTGATATAGAACTTCATTTTATCCCAACTGACTTTCAGTTAGCTGATCTATTTACTAAACCTCTTGATGAGACAAGATTCAACTTTCTCATCAGCGAGCTTGGAATGCTGAATTTTGAAGAGTAAAATCTTCAGCGGTTCACATTTGATCAGTGATAACTATGAACTTGTATAACCCTATTCATCACCTACTCTCTGAACAAACATGATTCGATGATATTAAGGTATGTTCTTTCTTACTCGCCGACGTTCGCTTATGAATGCAAGATTTCAAAACAAATGGCATCGCTGAATATCTCTTCCTTTCAGTAATACTTTGAAATTTCTAAACTAAACTGATACTTCTATTCAGTGCTTCTATATTTTCAAAATGTCCCTGATTTTTTCAAAAACCTCAGAGACACTTTAAAATATGAAAGGACGTTTGTGACGTCATCACAACGGATAAGCAATGGCACGTTTTCTCTGACACGTTCGCCCCTTTCGTCTTCCTTGTCCAATCAAATTCAAGGGACGTGTCCGTGTCATCATGAAAAACTTTCCCGCTTACAATTTTTCTCTCTCTACTCTCACTATATAAACCCTTTGCGTTTATATTTTTACCTTTTACGCGAACATCATCTCTTTCAAAGCAAGAACTCTCTGTTGCATTCAAAATATTAACTCAAGAACCTGTTCATCTTCATCTTCTTCAGCAACACAAGTTAATATTTCTTTTATTTTGCAACTAATAAACTTGTTTTTGATCTTATTCTTGTTTCTAAAAGATCAAACAAAAGAACTTTTTAAAAATAAAATCATTTCTCTTCATGATTTTATGAACACAATCTTCATGATTGATCTTCAAGTTTAAAACAAAAATCTTAAACCTGTATCTTCATATGTTTTTCCAGAATCCTTTCTTTAAAAGGAAACTGGAACATAAGACATTCACTAGAAAAACCCCAATTTCTATTTCTTCCTCTAAATAGAAATTACAAAACCCTAAAAACCCAATTTCTATTTTAAAGACACCTCTGTTCATATTCTTTTTTCTTATAATATATAAACAGAAATGGCATCTACTACTGAAGCTCCTACTGCTAAGTCCCCCACTGCTGTTGAGGTTACTGAACTCACAAAAGCTCCTCAGGTTGATTTTAAACTCAAACAAGTCACCTTTCAAAGCAACAACCCATATGCTCTCTTCGACTTCCCTCAAAAGAAGCAGGTCACACACCTTGATGACGCTGTAAACTTTCTCAAGACATGTCCTCTATCGACAGCTTTGACTATTGCACCCCCCGCTCATCGTAATCTACTAGCTCAGTTCTGGTATACTGCCAGAAGAGCTCAGATCACCTCAACCAAGGACCCAGAGAAGAAAATCGATGTCATCTTTTTTGACACCGAACATGGAAGCTCCAAAATTACTCCTGGAAATCTCAGGGCTGCTCTCAACCTCCCTGGAAGTTCTAAGGAAAGACGATTCATCCCTCTACCTGACCCCAAGAATCCTGCTGACAGAGAAACCCTGATTGCATTCTTTGATGCAATGCAGTACGTCTGGGAAACTGGGAGAGACAAACTCCCTGAAAAGAAGCTGACCGCCATCAAGAAATCGAAAATGCCCAGCGAGATGAACTTCATCTTCGCTCATCTTGTCAGCTGTATGACAGCGAAAACTGGGTCAACTGACCAAGCATCACAACTCCAACAGGCCATGGGGTACTAACTGCTGAAAGGTCTTCACATTGATTGGGCAAAGATCATTTACGATGATATGGTGCTCAGGGTGGATGCAGCTGACAGACCAACAACTGTTCCATATCCCCGGTTTGTCAGTGCTCTCTTCGAACAAGGCCCGAAAGACAAATACCCGAAGGTGGGTGACCTGAGGCTCTCAAAGGTTGGCCTTAAAGTTCTTGACTTCAAGCCCCTGCCAAACGAGGTACGTCTTTCTAAACTCTTATCTATTCTCAACCCTTCTACTTCTTCTACTTCTGCGGCTACCACATCGGCAGCGGTAATCCCCACCGCTGATACCCAGGCTGCAACTCCCACTCCCCGAAAGAGAAAACACTCTTCCACCTCTCTTGATGCTCAAAGGATCAAGAAAGCCAAGGAGCAACCCCCCAAGCCTTCATAGGCTGAAGACTCAGCGGCTCCCTCTTCTCAAGAGCCGTTAGATAGTTCAGTGGTACGCTGTGTCACAGCTGATGTAGCCACCCCTTCCACACCAACTTCAGTGTCTCTAAACGTTGAGGTTATTAACTTGGAACAGAACCCCCCTCCTTCAGACTCTCTAAGGACTGAAGAAGTAATTCTCAGTGGATTCAACGCTGAACTTGCTTCCCAAACCCTCTTCTCAACCATCATTCCTACCACCATTTCTTTGGACACTCCACCTATTTTTCCCCCATTCTCTGCAAAAAAACGTCATCCTCCACGATACAAATACCGAAACTCTACAGAGGATGATGGCAAAAAATACAAGACTTGCAGGCACTCTGGAAGACGACATGGAAAGATTCTCAGGTTATCGAAGTTTCGAGGACTTCACCAACCCGCCTGCAGGTATACACAAAACAATACACACTCCTCTCTCAAAATCCCCAATTTATGAGCTTTCCTTTGTTCATAAGTTATTAACTGTTGCAGGTCCTAATTTGGGAGACATGAACAACTCCCTAAAAGACTTGGCAACAAAGGTGGAATCTCTCACCACCACACTATCTACAAACTCTTCAGTGGTTACAAACGCTGGAGAGGATCTCAAGAAGCTGACCACAGAGGTCCAAGGCAAAGACTCCAGTGCTGATCTGGAGAAGGTGGAGGGTAGCATTGGAATTTTTGCTACTACTGTCGCTGAAAACTCCACCTCCATCAACAATATCAACTTCACCAACAACACTCTCTCCACCAACTTCTCAACCCTGTCCGGCGAAGTCACATCGCTGAAGAGAGTGGGTGGTACTCTTCAGGGAGAGGTGACCACTTTAAGGTCTAAGGTCAGCACTGCCACCAGCTTACTACAGCAGATCCTCGTGCATCTGAATGATCCAACATGCACTCCCTCACATTTCACTCAGACGGATCGAGAAGCTCTAAAAAAGATCAGTCCTACTATATCTGACCTAGAAGACAAATTAACACGGATGGAAACCTGTGTTGGGATCACTGGCCTGGAAGACATTGACCCAATGCAGACTGATACTGCTGTTGATCATCAAGTTACCTCCCCCCATCCATTATGTGGAATAGGGGGAGAAGAATCAAGAAGATCTTCCCCATAATGCTGAGGGGGAGAAGAAAAATCTTGAAGACCTTCCCCATAACACTGAGGGGGAGGGTATTATTTCTGATGCTACTGATAAACCTCAGGAAGTTAAAAACCCTGAGGGAACCGAGAAACCTCCCTCGTAATTTGAGGGGGAGCAACTCGAAGCAGAAGCTGATGTCACTGAACCCTATGCTGATGAGGAAGAATCTAAAGAAGAAGCTGAAGACAATGAAGACGTCGATATCGCTGAGACGAGCCATCAACATCACCAGATAATGATGATGATGATGACGATGATGATGACGTCGACTTCTTTGTCCAGCCAATCAAAAGATCCCCTGCTCAAAAAGGGGTACTCATCAATGAGACTTCAGGGGAGGGGACCGCAAAAAAGCCTGCAGCAACTGAAGCTGACAAAGGCAAAAACAGAGGCCTCGCTGCAGAAGGCAATCTGACTATCCTCCAAAGAATGCCAGTTTGTCAGGTACAATATCTTTTCTTCCCTTACACTGCATCCCTCCTCTATCCCTTCTCAACCTCAGTTCTCCTTTCCATAAAACCTCTATACACTTAAACCTCATTCTTTCTCTATCTTTTCTCGCAAATGATCTTACTTAAACGATCGCTATGTTTCAGCTAGTCCTCTCCCCTGCTTGAGGATCCAGCTGAAGTTCCTCCTACTGCATCAACAATAATCCCAGCCCCTAGTGCTGAAGAAATAATCCCAGTCTAAGACTTCGCTGAGACTGATGACATTTTTGAAGAACAACAGGAAGAAGAACCGCTCTCTCACAAAATAGACCTTCCTTGGTTCCTCAAAAACCAAGTGAAGAAGAAATGAAAAGGAGAGCTGCTATGGTTCAGAAACTTGAAGCTCAGCGATTTGTTCCTCATCACCTAAGGCATTTCACAAACAAAGAAATCGCTGAAGCTCTCAAAGCTGAACAGATCTTCGCTGAACGGAAGAAGGCTGAAGAAAAAGACAGAGAATATGCCCCAGAGCTTGCTCAACATTCTTTCGAAGATCCAGACTTGAAAAGATTTCATGTTGCTGTCCAAGAGAAACTGCTGAAGGACGCACAAAAGACTCACCGGAAAAAGACCAAAGTCAGCGACACCACTCTTGAATGGTGTAAGAAGATGTGCCACTACAGACAACATCCCTTAAGGATAAAAGCTATAAATGTCAAAGGGATATATTCTCTGAAAAACAACATAAAGGTACCAATCGTCAATGTCCAAATAGTCAGAGAAAACGGCCACAACAGAACTGTCTACATGTCAGCCATAAACACCTTTGGTCTCGCTGAATGGTTGGAGATGAGAATAGCAATTCAAAGATCCCGCTCAACCTTCAGGACCTATGTCGTACAAGAAATAAACAAGCATATCGACTTGGTTTCCTCAATGGTTGATATTCCTCGTCCTCCACAAATGCAAAAGAAGCGAGCTGCTCCAAAAAAGAAGTCCCCTTCCTTTCCTGGCCCGACAGAAAGAAACAAGATATGGATTGAATTCTCTCGTGAAGCAGTTCTTGGCCCTGCCCCTGATCTCTCTGGACTTGACGTATCCTTACCTCCTGCTGAAACTTTCTTCCCTGGCAGAGTAATCAGCAATCCTTATGGAATCTTCTTCTATGACTTCAATGGTCGTGATTGCTTTCAACGCATCTCTGAGTTATACAAAACTCCAATCGAACAACTCCGAGATTTACTATACTGGTGTGAGTACAAACAAAGTCTCTTCGGACAACTCCTGAATCCGCACATCTATCGCGAAGCAAAGAAAAGAATGGAACAGGGAGTCACAGTCCCTGGTTGGATGATTCCAGAGACTGACACTCTTGATGAACTCGTCAAGAAAGAACCTGGTTAGTTGATAGGATTCCTTGTAATTCTTCTATCATTCATCAGCTCATATCTTTTGTACTTGTAATTTAATTTGCTGTACTTGTAATTTTTCCACTTCCGTCGGTAACTTATACGAAGTTTAAAGAAAAAATTCAGCAAATGTACTTTACTCTATCAGTACTTAAAAGATCCCAGAAAACAGTAAAAGGGACAAATATTTTATGAGTTCTTTTTATCCTTATGTTTTCACACTTAGCAATTTTCTTTTGTTGCTATGTCATAATAAAATAGGGGGAGATTGTTGATCCAAACCCTCAGTGATTTGATAATGACTCTCTGAGAAATACTTAGTGAAAATGGTAAGTAGACAATATGAATTAGAGTTTCACTATCGCTGATAAGTACTATGTCTCTACAGTACCGCTGATAGGAAACTCATGCTCTTTAATTTATACATTCAGCGAAAGTGTTCATCAGCAAGCCCTGAGCCTGTTCAGTCTTATTGATGATCGCTGATAGTTTTAGTTGTTTACTTATGATCCCTGAAGACAAGTTTCACGTCAACCAATGTTCTATGCTGAAGTCAAAGATCAAGCCAAAAAACCAGCGACAAGTCTACTAATGAACTGATGCGGATATCAGCGAAGCCAAGACATGTCCACTCAACGTGAAGTCTCAAGTAGAAAACTTCAGCAAACTCTGAACTTTATCACTCGCTGATAAAGATCTATTCAACGAACGCTGATCATGAAGTTTCCTCTACAAGTTACGTTTGTCTTTCCCCCTTGCACGTCTCCATACGATCTGTCAGAATGGACATCCCTTCTGTCCAGAATCGTACAACCAACTCTGATTCTACACTGTTCATCATGCGGCTACTAGGTTGTCTACCAAGGTCAAAACATGTAACCAATCAGCTGCTGTCATGTGTAAAGTTGTACTGATATGCATTGAATGCATGCAATATATAAGAAGAAACCCTACTTCAGAAATGAAGTGCTCAACCATCTTCTTCTCTCTACTACTTTGTGTTAGAATATTATTCGTAATATTCTTATCTTCTTTCTAACTTATTTCTAGTGCAAGAAATCTTAGTGATTCTCTTAACTTGTTTAGATTAGGTCTAATCCTTAATCTTGTTCCGCAACAAGTTGTAAATTGTTTGATAAATATCAATAAACAATTTAGAAAAGTAAAATCTGTGTGTTTGTATTCAACCCCCCCCCCCCCCATCTACAAACTTGTATAAACCCTCCGGGACCAACAAGTGGTATCAGAGCAAATTGTTTAATCTAATAAACAAGATCTTGCTTATACAAATCTTTTCTCTTCCTTGCTATTTCTCATAATGGCTACCAACACAAACACAAACTATATTGGCAATGGTTCTCTTGCAAAACCCCCTAGATTTTCTAGCGATAACTTTAATCTGTGGAAAAATGGGATGATACTCTTCTTAGAAGGTGTAGACCCTACTATGCCTTATTACATCGAAAATGGCCCATATATTCCTGTTAGGATTGATCATAAAGTTCCAGGTACTACTACTAGAGCTACCATTCCAGAAAGAATCATTCCAAAGGAACCTTACAATTGGTCTGATGAAGATAAGAAGAAAGTGGCTATCGACACTAAAGCCAAATCCATTCTTTCTATGGCTCTTCCTGACGAAGTCTACCATTCTGTCATGAACCTGAAAACCCTTAAAGCCATGCGGGACACACTCTGTGTTTAATATGAAGGTACGTCTGAAGTCCAGGACTCAAGAAAGATCAATCTGGTAAGACAGTATGAAAGCTTCATTTGTGGTAAGAATGAAACTCTCTGAAGTACATCAGCGGTTTAACTGTTTAATTATAGATCTGAAAACCATTGGTAAGGAATTTTCTAACTTTGAAATACTGACAAAGTTCTTAGAATGTTTACCTGAAAGCTGGGACAGTTATTCAATGTGTCTCAAGCTATCAAATGATCTAAAATCTATGACTCTCTCTACCTTATATGTCACTATGCTCAATCATGAGCAGTCGTGTCATCTTAAGAAGAATCTTGTAAAGGATTCCAAGAGCACACATGTTGCTTTACTCTCAGAGTCACCTTCCACTCAACGATCAACTATCACTGTCACTGAGTTGGAAACTAACTCTGAATGCTCATCAGATGTTGATTCTTCATATCTTGATGAATCTCTAGCACTCCTAGCTAATAAATTCAGGAGATTCGCTAGAAAGAGTAACTTCAGAAGGAACAAACCCCTTGCACTCACTGACAAGCCTAAATCATCAACCCCTGTTGATAAGGCTACTGCTACCTGCTTTAACTGTGAAAAAGTAGGACACTTTGCTAGTGAATGCATGTCAAAGAAAGTCTTTAAACCCTCAGCTTTCTCCAAAAAATCCTCTAACTCCAGGGCTAGAGATGACAAATACAAAAAGCTGAAAGAAAATTATTCAAAGCTGAAAAGCTTTAAGAAGAAAGGCAAAGGCTTGGTCGCTGATTTCGACTGGGCTGCCTCTGACACTGAAGAATCATCTGACTCTGAAGATGATGACGAGGCCAATCTCTGCCTCATGGCAAAAATTGAAGAAGAGGAAGAAAATTCTGACATTCCCTCTACTTCAACTTCTACCTCTAAGGTTAAGAAGGGTATCTGGTATCTCGATAGCGGATGCTCTAGACACATGACTGGAAAGAAAAACCTGCTCACTGAATATATGGAAGAGAAGGGTCCCTCAGTGACCTTCAGTGGAAACGGAAAAGGCCATACCCGAGGGTTTGGTGTACTCTCTAATGGTACAACAACCTTTAGAAGAGTCACATATGTTGAAGGACCGAAGCATAATCATCTTAGCATCAGTCAGCTATGTGATAAGGATAACAAAGTGATTTTCACTAAGGAATCCTGCTTTGTCACTGATAAAAAGGAGAAGATAGCTCTCAGCAGATACCGTATGGAAAATGTTTATGTTATAAACATGGACTCTACCACCACTGAGAACTCCTGTTTCTTCTCAAAAGCCTCGTCTGATGTCAACTGGCTATGGCATAATAGGCTCTCCCATCTCATCTTCAAGACAATGAATACTCTTTCTTCAAAAGAATTGGTCACTGGTCTACCTCAACAATCATACGCTAAGGAGTCTCTATGTTCAGCGTGTGAGAAAGGGAAACAAACCAAAGCAAGCTTCAAATCTTAGCAAGTTTCCTCAGTGTCATCTCCTCTACAACTTCTCCATATGGATTTGTTTGGCCCTGTTAACAAACAATCCATCGTTGGAAAGAAATATACATTGGTCATAGTTGATGAATTCTCTCACTATACCTGGGTCATGTTTCTCCGTTCTAAGAGTGACACCCCTGAAGAACTCATCACTTTTGTCAGGAAAATGGAAGTCCTGAACAACATGACCGTTCGCTCAATAAGGAGTGATCATGGGACTGAATTCAAAAATAGTTCCCTTGATTCCTTCTTTGAAAGTAAGGGTATTTCTCACAACTTTTCCTCAGTAAGAACACCGCAACAAAATGGAGTCGCTGAAAGAAGAAATCGAACTATCATCGAAGGTGCACGTTCAATGCTCAGCGATTCTCATCTACCTACTCAATTTTGGGCAGAAGCTGTCAACACTGCTTGTTTTACTCAAAACAGGTCGCTGATTGTTAAAAGATTCAAGAAAACAGCCTACGAACGTTTTCATCGGAGAAAGCCTTCAATTAGCTTTCTTCACATCTCTGGATGTCAGTGTTTCATACTGAACAACCGAGATGCCCTTGGAAAGTTTGATCCTAAGGTTGATGATGGAATCTTTCTTGGATATTGTTCAGTCTCCAAAGCCTTCAGAGTCTTCAATCGAAGAAGACAGACTGTAGAAGAAACAATTCTCGTCAATTTTGACAAATCCCGTTCAGCGAACTCCAAACCTTCTGCTGATACTGAAGAACTGAATCAATGGATGTTTTCTCATCTTGGTGATTCAGAAGATGTTCCCACTTCTCCATCTCATACTCACCCCGTTGAAGATGATGAACCTACTAACATCCTGTGGGTTCCAGATCCGTGCGACGAACAATATGAAATCAATATGTAAGAACAGTTCGTTATGATTTCAACTGGTCAACCAATTTGCTTTCAATATAGAGAGTGTTTACAATATGAATTAGAAAGCAATAATGACCAACTAGCCTAAAAACAAAGGCTAAACAAAGCTTATATATGGTGGGCCCGTGGTTAACAAGCCCACGGCCCGTTCACTAACTAGACTCAGTTTAAACAATTACAAATAGCCCCTTGAACTTTAATTCAACATAAACTGACCCTAACAATCTCCCCCTTTGAATTGAAGTTCGAGTTGGCGCCAGTTTGCGACATATCTTTTACGGAGTGCAAAGTGTACTTCGACCATTCGGATAGCACGGCGATAGTCGATGCGTTCTTCAACCATTTCTAAGGCATTCGAGCAGTTGTTTCATTCGGATTGGGAACATACGAAAGCCTTCGATTTTCTGACTCGTGAGTGATGATTTTCCGAAGAGCATCTTGGACTTTGAAGAGCGTGCCGTCGCAGAATCTGTCTACCTGACTGAAGCGCATAAATCTCTTTTCTCCATGTTCGTTGATGTAGACTATCCCAATTTCTGGTTCCAGAAGCAGTGCGTTCTCGAGATACATCTTCAGTTCGGGCGCTTTCAGATTCGGCTTTATCAGATTTACCTTCTTTGCTCTATTCTCGATTGCCATTTGGAAGTCCGTGAGATAAGACATAATGATGGAACGGACTAGGAATCGACGAACAGCTTCGAGCGCTTTTGTAACTTGAAGCGGTCGGATGGTTCTGGTACGGAGGTCCTTCAGAATAGCATAGAAGTCGAACGGTCGGAGGTGCTGGAAGTCGGCTTCAGAGAATCGCCATTCATTTCCGTCTTCGCATCGGACAGTGAAAACTGGATAAACGACTTTCATAATACGGCCTGACTGGATGTTGAGCACTTCGGTGATCTTATGCTTGGTTCGGACTTGGCTAACTGGTAGACACCGCTTCATTGCGCTTATGTAACGGCGTTGGTATTCTGGGTTAGAGCTGTAAATACCAAGGCAGAAGGTAGGCTCGATTGGGCGTATCTTGTGAACAAACAACCTTTTCAAGGATTCCTCCAGATGAGGAATAAAGATCGTGATCTTCTCCCATCGGATCTGTTGCTGTTGAGGAAGAGGAAGATCAGAAGCTGTCGGTTGTTGTTGAGGAGATGTCGGAATATCGGCAGTTGTAGTTTCGGGTCTTGTTGAAGTTTCGGTGGCTTGAGCTGAGTGAACGGGAGTACCATACAAATTCTGGAGTAGAAACTGGTCGTAGTCTATTTTATCATCTTCATCAGTAGGGAAGGCCAAATTAACCTGGAGATTTACGGCACTGTCGGCTTTTTCATATCATGTATCTACGGTCTCCGGGTTCGTCTCGCAGTCTGGATCAATCAAATCCAGTATCGGGCTATCTAATGTGTCAAAAGTAACCAGTTCCTGTGTAGTTCCCTCAGGCTTTTCAACCGTCGGGTCTTCGTCATCTGAAATATCCATATCGATTACCATCTCGGCTAATGGCAACTCGGCTTCGAGTGCATCTTCGGTTGTAGTTGCCACAGTTGATGGTTCCAGTTGAACCACAGTAGTCATTTCAGAGAGGATCGGGGTGGTCTCGGTTAGTCGTTGTCTTTTCTACCCCACACGGTGATCAGGATCATCCCGATCATCGTGCTTGCACTTCAGACCGCCTGCTTGACTCTTGCAGGTATCTTCAAGTGAACGGACTCTCTCGGACAACGTTGTAAGCACTTGCTGAACGTCCTTAAGAGTCGAGTCAAGGGTATCCATCCGAGTGGTGATCGATGATGAAGGAGTAGTGACCTGGGATTTCAGAACGGATATTAGGTCTGCTTCAGTTGAGGCATTGGTTTCTCATTGTTGGAGCAGTTGGGCTAGAAGCATCGTCTTTAGGGTGTCCACAGAGTAGATAGGCTGAACAGGAGCCGATGGAGGTGTAGGGGCGGTTTCAGCTTCGACGACCTTCTCTTTACCTTTGATTAAGCTCTTAATTTTGTCGAGCTCGGTGGTGAGGCGCTGCTCCATTGCCTCGCGAACAGCCTTGAGGGTGCTGTCCAGGGACCCTTGTGACACATAGTCCGGTAATGTAACTCCGGGATCACTTAGATTGCCCGTTGAAGCATCTACCGCAGAGGCAGAGCCACCTACGTTCACGGTTGGTACGGGGATAGCCGTGGTAGGATTTCCTTCCGATCCTCGTGTTCCGCTTAAAGGCGAAGACACTACGGAAGTTCCGATCGAGTCACGAAGAGCATCGATTTGGTGAGTCTCATCCTGTGTCCTAGCCGAAGAATTTAATATGTCAAGTGGCTCTAGACTCAATTGTGCATTGAAAGAAGTCGAGACCGGGGGATGCTGGTCTCTTATTTCAATACCAGTACTCTCCGATTGAGAGACCGGTAGAAGTTGTGCTTAATCCCCATGAGAAGTTTAAACACCCGTCTTTTAAGAGAGGGGTGAGTGGTTGAGGAGGTTGTGCAATTGCACCGCTGGGTCCACGGTGGCTTCTTCAATACCCCATCCCAACGGATGTGACGGGATAGCAGATGTGGCTACCCGGGTAACACTCAGTTGGGGTCGCTCAGAAGCCTCTTTATCTTTATGGCTTAATCTTTCTTGGTTCCATATCGAACACAATTCCCTCCTTCTCACATGTTCTAACTCATCACCTAGTACTCCCTCGGTTCTCCTTGTATCTCCCATAATAGGCTGAGTAAGTGGGGTCGAGGGTGATGCCGATTGGACGCCTTCGGTAAAGTCCGGGTTTGGTCCGATACTCGTAGGTATTAAGGAAAGCCGTATGGCACGGGTCGTATCAGACTCGGTGGAGTCAGATCCCACGTCTTCAACGTGTTGGGTAGGTGAAGGTGGGTCAGATAAATATGGCTCAGAGTCATGATGGAGCATGTGTCGAGATGATGTACCGGCTTGATGGGATTGGCTAGTACTGTGACGCGTTTCCACTGCACCGCTCACTCCAGTTCCCCTCCCACGAATTCTCAACACACCTCGCTCTGGAGCCCCTGCTGGCCACGCCCTTCCTCCTCTTACTCTAGGACCCTCACGTCTCTCAGGTCTAAGTCCCTGGGGAGGTCCTTCCGGCGCTGGCTGGACCATCGGATTCCCTAACGCTTCCCTATATGCTACTACACTCGGTGTAGTGGATCCGCGTGAGCCAGTAGGGCTTCAGGTATGGGCATGGCTATGGCGTTGGACGAGTTACGAATCACCATATATTGCAAGTGGTGAGGAGGACATACCAGATGGTTAAGACGTCGCAGTATTGCTGGATTCGTGTCCATATGATGTTGCACAGCTAGTGAGAGAAAACAAGGGTATGGGAGGAACTTCTTCTGCTTAGAGCCTCCAATTTGACGAATGGCTTGAACCAGTTCGCGCCAGATGATCATCGCGAAGTCCATGTGGCGGTTGTAGCACACGGCATGAAATAATCGTAGGAAGTCTCCGGTGCACTAGTCGATGCCCTTCCATTTGGATGAGACACACCTGTTCAGAATTGTGAACAGTGTGTACCAGATGGGGGCCTGATACTTTCTGTTGAACCCGGAAGGACGATTGAGGTCGTGGTTGTACCCGAGTGCGCGGACTTGAGCGCACAGAGTCTCGTCATTTACCGCAGGGTCGTATCCTTGATGTCCGTCGGTGGTGGCTTCTGGAAGTGAAAGTAGGCGTCGGAAGGACTCAGGTGTTAGCGTGAACGGTTGGTTGTCGATCTGCGCCGTGATTGTTTGTGAATTGGCCGCCGTATTGACTTAGGCAGAAAGCCACACTTGATACACATAAAGTAACAGGACGTCGGCTATGGCAGTAAGGGCCTCATAGAGAGGGTGACGCATTATAATATCCACAATCACACGGTGTTGTGGTTGTGGTCGAAACTCAGCGGCGTCTAAATGATGGTTGTTGGGCTCTATCTCAGTGCCATGGTCAGGGTCGACCAAAGCGTTATCAGCTGCCGCATCAATAAATTCCTCTTGGGGAGGAATTTGTTCTTCGGGGTTTTGTTGATGTTGTTCCTGATCCGCCATGTAATATCTGTAAAAGAACCACAGTTAGTAATCGAAGCGGATGAACAAGAATCGGCGCATACCTTTGCAATGAGAGGCTCAATCTGAGACAGATTGAGGACTGGCAGTAAGAAAACAGGTACTGGACTGTTAAACACATGGGTGTCCGGGCAAGACAATGAAATACAAAACTTACCGGACAAACCCAAGTATCCGGACAAATGGTATCCGGATGACTCAGTTTTCCGGATGGAATGAACGTTTCCGGACAAAATGGGGATTTCGGGCAAAAAAGGATTTCGGATAATAATGGTTACCGGACAGATAGGATTCCGGACACCTCAATAATCCGGTAGTTGAACTTACCGGAAACCCTGAGGTTTCCGGACAACTAAGTTTTCCGGATGTCGAGTGTTACCGGACAAAATATCTAATGCATGAACGTGACCGGACAAAACATCATAATTATGAAGGTTTCCGGACAAATTAAATGTTTCCGGACGAGATCCAAAATGGTTAATCAAGCAGATTACAGTCCCAAACATGTTATAAAGCACTGAATGATTGTTGATGTAAGTAAAAGAATACAAAGACTCAACTAGATCGACCTAGAATACACCGAAATGACCCGAGGTCGTAGAAACCCAAAGAGGATCGGCGGATACATTCAATCGACTAACACAGTGGTTGATTTGTGGTGTGAAGTGTAAGAAACTGGACTACAAATGATCAAAACAATGATGCAAAGGACATACCTAATTTTGGAACGAAGAGAGGGTGAAAAACGAGAATTCTGTGAAAAGCCGATCGAGAGAGAGATATCGAGAGGTTTAGGGCTTTGTGCGAGGGAGTCCGGATAAATGAGAATGAAAGAATCCGGGCCTTTTTATATGGACCAAGTAATCCGGATGGGTATCCGGGTTCCCATCCAATCCGGATAAGGACCCGGTCCGGAAACCTATCCGGATACAATGGATTTTCACAAAACAAGTTCCCTGATCTTGTAGATATTGCAAAAAATAGGACGATGAGGATGAAAAATGAACCTGCTCTCGCTCCCCTCAAACTGACCATGGGGATGACCTTGCTCCCCCTCGAATAGTGCAATGGAGAGTCCGACATACAAAAAAACTTTTGGACATTTAACGAAAAGCGTTGTGTCGCTCCCCCTCAAAATGTGCGTGTAGAGTAAAATGCACACGGGAGTATCCACACACACAAAAAAAACTTTTCATCAGTTTAAAAAAAATTGTGTGTGACACTCCCCCTCAACAATTGAGTAGACTTACCTGATACCGGTTCGTGCTCCCCCTGAACACATGAACACTCGTGAAAGCACAGATATACGTTGTTGGCTCATCAAAGATTTGAAATTGACTCACCGATGTTTTCCCTATAATCCTACTTAGAATATTTTGACAAGGTTCTTTAAATGACTTGTACAAGATAGCAATTGTTCGGTGAAGTCGAAGATCAACCGAAACCAAGCTTGAAGAGATTTTCTGTGCGGAATCAAGAAGACTCTTCCAAGATACATACAAGTCATCACCACCAATTGTGTTCTCACATATCGGTGGACTTCCTCACCACCGATGGAGTCTTCAAGAATCGGTGGATATAATCCCACCAATGTTGTCTTCAGGAATCGGTGGACATAATCCCACCGATGAAGATACTCAAAATCGGTGGACTTCTTCCCACCGATGAGGATACTCAAATCAGTGGGATCTTCGTGTAAATGGATTTTTGCAAATGATTTTAACGACCAATGACAGTTATATTGGTGGAACATCATCGATAAAATTGTCTTGGAAAACACATCAAGAAGATCTTCCAGTTTTGGAAATAATCCAGTGGTTGGTAAAAGTGTCCACTTAGTACTTTGTCCACTTTTAGATAACATCTAAATCAGCATGGGCATTCTTCCTGGTTCCAAGAAAAAAGGTGATTTGGAAACATCAACTTTTTAGAGTACTACACCTTCTATCCAATCTCCTCATGACAAGTGTCCTGAGCATTTAATGCACAATACTCGTATCTTCACTATAAAAGGAAGTAGAAGGCTCCATGCAAACTACGCTTTTTGGAAATCTCTCTCAGTGCAAGAAATCTCCATATTGCTTAAAAACTTTATAGCTTTGTTCTAAGTGTTCTTAGTTGTTTTGTTAGTATACTTTGTGTAAGATTGTTAGAATAGTTTATCTGTTCTTTTCCGCAACAGTCTTAAGTTTTCTATGTGTAATTCTTGTTGAAATATTTTCAATAATAGAATTTAAATTGTGAAAATTTTGAGTATTGTATTCAACCCCCCCCCCCTTCTACAATACTTGTTATGGCCATCTGGGACTAACATACGTAAATAAGAATAGACGTCAGAATGAAAGAAAAGAAACACACGTGGAAGGAAAGTAAACAAGCGAAATCTACCTAATAAATACAGAGACTCGATCTAACTGTGTAACTAAGACAAGTAGAATACAAGTGCGAGAAAGTGTATGTTCAATCATCAGGAGGGTAAACACCGGATGATGAGTAGACAGTTGCTCGTAGATGTATGGAGCTTGTAACGGGCACACAAGCAGATCAAGTCTTCAGATTTAGCATACCTAACTTGGACACCAGAGTATTAAAACGTTTTTCGTCCAAGGGTTTTGTAAATAGGTCTGCTAACTGATGCTCAGTACTTACAAAGTAGAGTTCGACTGTACCTCTTCCAACGTGATCCTTGATGAAGTGATATCGAACGTCGATATGCTTTCTCTTAGTGTGTTGGACCGGGTTGCTGGATATGGAAATGGCGCTCTTCGAGTCGCACTAAATGGGCACCTTGACTTACGTAAAGCCGTAGTCCTTGAGTTGCGTCCACATCCAGATGACTTGAGAACAACAGCTTGCGGCGGCCACATATTCTGCTTCGGCAGTCGACGTAGAGACGCACTGCTGCTTCTTGAACGCCCAACTCACCAGACTATCTCCCAAAAACTGCACATGTCCTGATGTGCTCTTCCGATCCATCATGCTGCCCGCGTGGTCCGCATCCGAGTAAGCGGATAACTCAAAACCTGTCCCTTTCGGGTACCACAAGCCAAGATCAGCAGTACCACGTAAATAATGAAAAATTCGTTTTACAACAGTTAAATGAGACTCCTTCGGTTTTGACTAAAACCGGGCGCATAGAAAAGTGGAAAACATGATATCCGGCCTACTCGCAGTTAAATACATCAAAGAACCGATCATTCCCCGATACAGTTTAGTGTTCACATCCTTTCCGTTAGGATCGGCGTGAAGCTTTGTACCAGGTGCCATGAAAGTTTTCATGGGTGAGGACTGTTCCATCTGGAATTCTTAAGAATATCCCGGATGTACTTAGCCTGGTTTATGAATATCCCGATCGACAGTTGTTTAACTTGATGACCAAGGAAGAAATTCATCTCACAAAGCATACTCATTTTGAAAAATTCACCCATTAACTTGGCAAAGTTCTTAGCATATTGGGGATTAGTAGAGCCGAAGATTATGTCATCTACATACACTTGAACTAGAACTATGTGACCTTTTTTGTTTTTGATAAACAGGGTAGAATCGATTTTACCTCGTGTGAAATTTGACTTTATCAAAAACTCGGACAGAGTGTTGTACCAGGCTCGCGGAGCTTGCTTTAGACCATAAAGCACCTTGTCTAGAACGTAGACATGATCAGGCTTCGAATCGTCCACAAATCCTTCCGGTTGCGAGATGTACCCTTCTTCCTTGATATCGCCGTAGAGGAATGCGTTCTTCACATCCATTTGGAAGACCGTGAAGTTTTTGTGCACGGCGTATGCAAGGAACATACGTATGGCTTCGATTCTTGCCACTGGAGCGTAGGTCTCATCATAATCGATCCCTTCTTGTTGACGGTACCCCTTGGCCACGAGACGCGCCTTGTTGCGTACGACGATGCCGTCTTCGTCCTTCTTATTCTTGAAGATCCACTTGGTGCCGATCATCGTCTTGTGAGATGGACGTGGGACCAGTCGCCATACCTTTAGAGCCTCGAATTGGTTGAGCTCCTCTTGCATGGCTATGATCCAGTCCAGATCTTTGAGTGCTTCACGTACGTTCGTCGGCTCGATCTTGCTTAAAAAGCCGGAGAAGAGGCAGAAGTTGGCTGATGCGCCTCGCGTTTGAACAGGAGTGGAGGGATCACCGATGATTTGATGTAGGGGATGAGCTCTCGTCCATTTGGTGGTATGTGGAAGTGGCTGTTGAGTCGAATGAGAGGTGTCTGGATTCACATAGTCACCAGAAGGAAGGTCTTGAACTGCTTCAAGTGTTGCAGGCTGGTTTCTCGGAGGAGGTGAGGGAGGATTCGCCGAGGGTTAAACAACTTCTGGTTCCGAGGAGTTCAGAGGTTGATCGTCGATTGTGGCAGATGACGAATCATTAGGAGCGATTTCCGGGTTTGTTATGGGTTCCTCCGGGGGGACAGTAGTCTCAGATGTCGTTGATGATGACGGTTGAGTTGTCTCCACAGTGATAGCCGACGTGCTTGTAGAAGGCGGCGGACCAGATAGATTCGCCGAATCCTCAATACGAGAAGCTTCAAGTCGAGGTTGTGCTGAGACAGGAAGAGTAGAAGCATTAAATAGGTCATCATAAAAGTATTTAAACAATAAATATAAATCTGAAAGATCTGCATTCGATGAAGATGCATGATTCGGATTTACTGTCGCTTGTGCAGATCCCGAACGAGGATGTTCGGAATCTAGCACGCCAGTTAAACCGGGTTCTGAACTGATGTGTTCAGAAGCCAAATCTGTGGCTTCGTCGAATGTCACGTTTACACTTTCAACAACGGTTTTAGTCCGTTTGTTGTAAACGCGATACGCCTTAGCCTGAATGGAGTATCTGATGAAAACTCATTCGTCCGCCTTTGGGCTGAATTTGCCGAGATCGTCCTAGTCGTTTAAGACGTAGCACGTGCTTCCGAATGCACGGAAGTACTTGATGTTTGGAATGCGTTTGTTGATGATCTCATACGACGTCTTGTTGAACCGCTTGTTGATGATGGAGCGGTTTTGCGTGTAACAAGCCGTAGACACCGTTTCGGACCACAAAAATAGCGGCAATTTGGATTGGGAAAGCATGGTACGAGCTGCCTCGACAAGGGTACGGTTGCGTCTTTCCACTACTCCATTTTGTTGAGGAGTGCGTGCGGCAGAGAAGGTTTGTGAAATGCCGACATAAGTCAGATAATCGTTCACTGTTTGGTTCTTGAATTCCGTCCCATTGTCGGTCCTGATAGTCTGAACTGGACTTTGAAGATTTAGCTGGATGGTCTTTAAGTGGTTAATGATCAACTCCGGAGTTTCCTCTTTCGAGCGAAGGAACTTAACCCATGTATAGCGCGAGAAGTCATCCACCATCACCCTGACGTACTTGCGTTTGTTGATGCTTTGAACACGCGTCGGTCTACACAAATCCATATGGATAAGTTCGAGGGACCGGGACGTGCTCGGAGTTGCCTTCGGCTGATGCGACGCCCGCTTCATCTTTCCCATCTCACATGCCCCGCAGAGTCGATCCTTTACGAATTGAAGATCGGGCATACCTTTGACGTGTCCGCCCAGCGCCAGTTTGTTGATACTCTTGAAGTTGAGGTGCGAAAGTCGTCGATGCCAAATCCATGCTTGTTCGGTATTGGCCATTGAGATCAGGCAGACAGGTTTATCGGATTTCAGGGCTGCGAGGTTGATGGTGTAGAGGTTGGTCTTGCGCTTTCCAACTAGTAGCTCCTCTCCGTTGTCATTGAGTATTCTACACCTTTTGGCTTTAAATCGGACCTCGAGATCTTTGTCGCAGAATTGGCCGATACTGAAAAGATTATGTCCCAATCCCGCGACGTGTGATACCTTCTTGATAGTGATCTTATCTTGAACAATGTCGCCGTAGCCCATAATTGGCGCCTTGTGGTCATTCCTAAATCTCACGTCTCCACAATATTCCTCCTTGTAGTTCGTTAGAAGCTCCCTCCTTCCGGTCATGTGCTTGGAGCATCCAGAGTCTAAGTACCACACATGACCGTGCTGCAAAAACAAGTTTAGCGGATTTTAGGTACCCATATTTGCATGGGTCCTGGAGGGTTAGATTTGACACCTCTCGGAAGAACTTGCTTTGACACATATTTCCCCTTAGGTGTAGGTTTTACACCGGTTGAAGGAACTGGTTTTGGCACATGTTGCCTCTTAGGTGTAGGTTGTACACCTTTTGGAGGAACCGGTTTTGTAGCAGGTTGCCTCTTGGGTGCCGGCTTAACTCTAGTAGGAGAAACTCGATTTGGAATGGGTTTTCTCTCCTGCTGTGGTTGAACCTCAGATTGGGAACCCCGTTGAGTATGGTGTTTCTTTCTATTTTTACGAGGTTTGCTTTTGGGTGTATGATTATATATGTGATATGACCCAAACCAATCATTATTGTTTATATCATCAAAGTCATTCCAACCACAACTAGAACAACACAAACAATCATGCGATAACTGAATCAATTGCTGAACGGAATAAGGTTTAATTGGAAAAGAAATATCACGTTTAACA
Organism: Saussurea involucrata; assembly: GCA_033807775.1. Lineage (NCBI taxonomy): Eukaryota > Viridiplantae > Streptophyta > Magnoliopsida > Asterales > Asteraceae > Saussurea > Saussurea involucrata. The sequence continues at coordinate 76,387,745 of CM066327.1, read as the reverse complement.
AAATCATTCCTATGATTCCAAGCACAATCGTTTTTGTTCATTCTAGGATAAAAAACAGTATTGAAAGACTTTGATGCTGCATCCTCGACAGGTTCCTTAGCTAGCCACTTTGGTTTTTCTTGATTAGCGCGACTGTTTTTATTTGAAACAACAGGGACAGTAGGGTCAGTGACTTTTGAAGAAGCAGTATTTTTGGTAGGCAATCGCTCGGTCTTTTGCCTCGGCTGTGATTGGTTTTGTGAAACAGGTTGAGATTTAGAAATCTTAATCTCAGTTGGGGCCTTTGTTTCAGAACAACTACCATTTAGAAAATTGACCGGTCGATTGACTACTGGAGACAAAAAATCAGTATGACTCGAAAGAGGTTTGTCGAAAGGGAACGACTCAAACTCTTCATCAGAATTCCCTTCGGAGTTCATGTATTCAGAAAAATCTATCTCCGGGATTTCAGGGCTTTGACTTGTTGAGAAAGGCAAGGAACACTTTGTGCTTGTGTGCTTTGGGGAATTTGGTGCGGAAGTTAGGAAAAAATCAGAGTTCAAAATCCTTAAAACACTCTCGTCTTGAGAATCTTTACCGTCTTGTGAAGTAGAAGTCTTGCCTATGAAAGCTTTGCACGAAGACGTATCAGATGAATTTGAGGAAAGTTCGGGTGAAATCTGCTTTTCAGATTGAAGTTAGAGCTGACCATTTCTCGTATACTCTTGCATCGCATCTGTTGCCAAGGCAGCCAAGGCATCGCATTTGTCCTTCATCCGATACAGATTTGGTTTTAACCGATTTAAGATTCTCAAGTTCCTGGATAAGCGCGTGCTTTTCCTTTTGAAAAACTGACCTTTCTTTCTCGAGTGACTCCTCCAACTCAACTATCTTTGCTTCCAAGATGAGAGGGGGAACATTGAGCTTGTACTCGTCCGTCTCAGTCTTGGTTGCGGTTGCTTGGACCTCATCCTTCTTGGAGGAATCCGTGGGCGTTACAACCTTATAACAATCGAAGTAGTCATTCAAGAGTTACCTTTTATTTTTCTGATAGGAATTATTTAAAGGTCCATAAAAAAATGGAAGTTGCATTTTGGATGTGTGTGTGCGCTTGTATTCCTCAGTTTCCTCTTCCTTTTCAGGTTCAAGAGGACCAGTCCATTTAATTGCATATTTCAGATACTCTTTGGCTATGCCAAGACAACTAAAATCATACAATATATGTCTTTTGGCTATACCCTTTTTCATGTAGTGCGAATTGTCATATCCGATTCCCCAGTCCTTGTTGAAATACGTGAACTCCTTTGGTTTATTCATATGGATAGTTTGATCAGTTTGACCTCTTTTATGAAGTTTGGTTTCAAGATCAAGAATTTTAGTAACAAATTCCTTGTGCTGAATTTGAAGAGCAGAACATTGATAAAAAAAATTTATGCTTTCTCATTCATACACTGATCAAACTGAGACTGAAGTTCAGATATTTTGGCCCGTAAGTCCTTAGGTGCTGTTGAAAGATTTTTGCATTTGTCTTTTAAATTAGCAATTTCAGACTTATATTTCTCAGTTATTCTATTTTGAACATCTAGCTTTTCAGATAGTGATCTAATCTCAAGTAGTTGTTCATTAGAGGTGGCCTTAAAGGAATCTGCCCGTTCAGCAAGTGATTGCATTTGATTCAAGAAATCTTGTTGGTTAGATTCACATACCTGACTTGACTTTTCTTCATCGGCTGGAGAGTGATATCCCATGAAAGCATTAGCACCATCAGAATCGCTTTCATCATCAGAACGACCCAACCAGTAGTCGTCTTCCACAAACATAGATGCTCCAGCTTCCTTCTGCTCAGCCAATGCGAGCTTCGCCTTGTAGTAGTGAACATTCTTTACCACTGGCTTCCAAAAATCTTTTGCAAAGTGACCAAGCTTTCCGCAGTTGTAACAGGTCACGGGCTCATTTTTCTTCTTATTGTCATCTTTCTCTGTCTTCTCTTTCTTCTCAGACTGATCTTGCTCATCGGCCTTCTTCTTTCCTTCATACTTGTCCTTATAATCGTGGCGCTTGTTGGAGGAGGTGGAGTAGCGCTGATTATTGGACGATGGCTTCTTATAGAACTTTTGTTGTTGAAAAGATTTGGAGAGTAGGGCTATCGCTTTCTTGAAATCAGATACTTCATCATCAGAATTACTGTCTTCCTTTTCTTCAGGTTCTGACTTAGATGAGCTTTGCTTTTGAGCACGTTTGGAGTGACGGCCCGAAGATTTCCCTTGTTTGGAGGACATGAGTGCTATAGGATCAGCAGCTGGCTTGGATGCGTCCTTCTTGTCTTTGAGTATTTCCATCACCTGATCTTCATCTTGAAGAAGCGTGTCATACAGCTCGTGGATGTCAACTTTCTCCATCAGGTGGTTGTGCTTTACGTGTGAAGCAAAAAGTTTCCACTCAGGCAGAAGATTGTTGAGAAATTTAAGAGCATAATCCGTTTTCGAACGAGTAATCTTGTTCTTGTGGAGCTCGTTGAGAAGAAGACAGGACTATTCATAAGTTTGGGAAAAGGGATTCACCGGTGCGTTGTTTAAAACTATCAAACTTGGTTATTGAGCTATTAATCTTCAGTTGATTCCCGACTTCGCTCCCACCCATCATCTTTTCCACCTGATCCCACATGCCCTTAGCTGTATCTTTGTAACTGTTGATAGCAGTATAGATCGTGTTGGGGAGAGCTTGAACAAGGTACCGCTTAGCATGCTTTTCTCCCTCAAGCATTCCTTTTTCGTCGTCGGTCATATTGGTGAGAGTCTTTTTCACAGTGAGTGTTTTCCCACCTTCTTGAGCTGGTGGAACGGTCTTCATTGGTGTAGGAATTGGCCCATCTTCTAAGGCTCTCCAAATGTACTCGAAGTTGTCCTTCGACTCAATGAAGATTTTGAATCTGTCCCTCCATTGGATGTACTCACCGTGGTAGAGATAAGGTGGTTTGGTGTCGGTACCGATTGCAAGAGCGTCACGTGAAGTCATCTTCAGTTGCACTGGAGTGATCGTCAGACGAATTGTTCGATTCAAAGTGATAACCTAACGCAAGGCACTACGAGTGGTATCCTAACGCAGGTTCTACGACTGAGTTGTACTAGGAACAGGTAAGAATTCAACATGAATGAGCTTACCGGATAGGAATCCGAATAAGACGTCCGATATGGAAGTTTCCGGATCAGATTGAGTGAAAATAATTCAAAAACACAGAAGTGTCCGGATAAAAGAAAGTGTCCAGACAGACTAAAGTTCCTGGATAACAGAAGGTTACCGGATGCAAGAGTTTCCGAATGATATATAAAAAATAAGCACAAACTTACCGGGTGGAATTGGTTTCCGGATGATACGTTTTTCGGATGAAGGATTGTCCGAAAAGAATCAATTTAACCGGAAACTTCGAGTTGTCCAGATAAAATGTTTTACCGGAAACTTTGAGTTGTCCGGATAAAATATTTTACCGGAAACTTTCGGTTTCCGGAACAATCGTACCCGAAAAGATAGGAATATAGAGAACTTACCCGGAAAGCTGAGGTACCCGGAAACTTTGAATGCGATTGTCCGGAAAGTGTTGTTGTTATCCGAAAAGTGCGGTTGTTATCCGGAAACAGCGGCTGTTATCCGGAAACAGCGGCTGGAGTTTTCAAATCAATTGGGAATCAACTAGGGTTGATCAAAATCGTTCCTGAAAGATTAGGAACACGACCAAACACAAAAATAACACTAGCCAAATTGATTTTGAAGCAAAAACAACAAGTTTTGATGGTTAAAAATTCGATTTTTACCAAGAACACACCCAAAACTTTTGAACTTTAATTTGCTTAAAAACCACTCAAATGATCGAATTAAGTTGCAAAAGCGTGCAAAATTACTAATAAGAGTAATACTAACAGAATGCAATAAACGAAAAGAAGCAATTTAATACGAATCAAAAACGATATTTCAATCAAGAACACAGCCTTATTTTTTGAAAAACTTACCAGAATCCAATAAGAATACTTTGAATCGATCTATCCGTCTGCTCTGATACCAATTGTGGGTTCCAGATCCGTGCAACGAACAATATGAAATCAATATGTAAGAACAGGTCGGTATGATTTCAACTGGTCATCCAATTAGCTTTCAATATAGAGAGTGTTTACAATATGAATTAGAAAGCAATAATGAACAACTAGCCTAAAAACAAAGGCTAAACAAAGCTTATATATGGCGGGCCCGTGGTTAACAAGCCCACGGCCCGTTCACTAACTAGACTCAGTTTAAACAATTACAAATAGCCCCTTGAACTTTAATTCAACATAAACTGACCCTAACACATCCCAAGCATGCAGACTAGTGAAGCTGAAACATCATGGGTCTCAGTTGTTCCTCTAAACACTATGCCTGCTTCTGAACCTTCTATCTCAGATATACCATCTACTTCTCAGCAATCAGTGAATGAAATGACATATGAACCTCTTCCTCTTTTAGCTGATATACCAGAAGTTGTTGAAGCCTCATCTTCAGCTCCTCCAGAAGTTCAAGTTGAGTCAGCGACTTATGCTTCGGTTCAGCGATGGACTATTAATCACCCTATTGATCAGATTCTTGGTGATCCAAACGCTGGTGTTCAAACTCAACGAAGTGCAGGTAACATTTGTTTATTTGTTAACTTTATTTCTCTGATTGAACCAAAGAAAACAGATGATGCCCTTAGAGATCCAAACTGGGTCAGTGCTATGCAAGAAGAGCTGACAGAATTCGAAAGAAATAAAGTTTGGAAGCTCGTTCCTAGACCATCCGACAAGTCAGTGATAGGCACTAAGTGGGTCTATCGAAACAAGTTGGATGAACATGGAACTGTAACCCGCAACAAGGCTCGTCTCGTTGCTCAGGGATACAGACAAGAGGAAGGTATAGATTACAACGTAACATTTGCTCCAGTGGAAAGACTAGAAGCCATTCGTCTATTCTTAGCTTACACTGTACACAAAGACTTCAAAGTTTATCAAATGGATGTTAAGTCAGCATTCCTCAATGGAAAGCTGAATGAAGAAGTCTACGTGGAACAACCTCCAGGATTCTCAGATCCTAAGCATCCAGGTTATGTTTATAAACTGGATAAGGCACTTTATGGCTTAAAGCAAGCTCCTCGTGCATGGTATGACACTCTCTCCTCTTATCTCCAAATCGAAAAATTTGAGCGAGGTAAAATCGATAAAACTCTATTTTTCAGGAAAGTAAAAGGTCATATTATTCTTGTTCAAATATAGGTCGATGGTATTATATTTGGTTCCACTAACCCTGACCTTTGTACTCGTTTCGCTGATAGAATGAAAGCTGAATATAAAATGAGTATGATGGGTGAACTAACATATTTCCTAGGTCTTCAAATCAAACAGAGTGAAAAAGGAACTTTCATTCACCAAGGAAAATATGTTAAAGATATGCTGAAGAAATTTGATTTAACTCAGAGTTCAGCTATGAAAACCCCTGTGGCACCACCGCTGACACTAAACAAGGATCCTTCTGGAAAACCTGTTAATGTAACGATGTACCGTGGGATGATCGGCTCTCTTCTGTATCTTACAGCTAGCTGACCTGATATTATGTATGCAACCTGTTTGTGTGCACGATATCAAGCTGAACCTAAGGAATCTCATTTGGTCGCTGTAAAGCGAATCTTTGGTATCCCAAAGACTCAGGGTTTGATCTAATCTCCTATTCTGACAGTGATTTTGCAGGTTGAAAATTGGGCACCACAGGAGGCTGTCTGCTCCTGGGTGGAAAGCTGGTGAGTTGGACAAGTAAAAAGCAAAACTCAGTGTCCACCTCAACCGCTGAAGCTGAGTACGTAGCTGCTGGAAGCTGTTGTTCTCAGGTCTTGGGGATGAGAAATCAACTACTGGACTATGACAGTCAGCTCTCGAAAATTCCAATCTATTGCGACAGCACTAGTGCCATCGCTATAGCCAACAATCCAGTGCAACACTCAAAGACCAAACACCTCGAAATCGGGTATCATTTTATCAGAGATCATGTGATGAATGGTGATATAGAACTTCATTTTATCCCAACGGACTTTCAGTTAGTTGATCTATTTACCAAACCTCTTGATGAGACAAGATTCAACTTTCTCATAAGCGAGCTTGGAATGCTGAAATTTGAAGAGTAAAATCTTCAGCGGTTCACATTTGATCAGTGATAACTATGAACTTGTATAACCCTATTCATCACCTACTCTCTGAACAAACTTGATTCAATGATATTAAGGTATGTTCTTTCTTACTCGCTGACGTTCGCCTATGAATGCAAGATTTCAAAACCAATTGCATCGCTGAATATCTCTTCCTTTCAGTAATACTTTGAAATTTCTAAACTAAACTGATACTTCTATTCAGTGCTTCTATTTTTTCAAAATGACCCTGAGTTTTTCAAAAAACCTCAGTGACACTTTAAAATAGGAAAGGACGTTTGTGATTTCATCACAACGGATAAGCAATGGCACGTTTTCTCTGACACGTTCGCCCGTTTCGTCTTCCTTGTCCAATCAATTTCAAGGGACGTGTCCGTGTCATCATGAAAAACTTTCCCGCTTACAGTTTTTCTCTCTCTACTCTCACTATATAAACCCTTTGCGTTTATATTTTTACCTTTTACGCGAACATCATCTCCTTCAAAGCAAGAACTCTCTGTTGCATTCAAAATATTAACTCAAGAACCTGTTCATCTTCATCTTCTTCAACAACACAGGTTAATATTTCTTTTATTTGGCAACTGATAAACTAGTTTTTGATCTTATTCTTGTTTCTAAAAGATCAAACAAAAGAACTTTTTAAAACTAAAATCATTTCTCTTCATGATTTTATGAACACAATCTTCATGATTGTTCTTCAAGTTTAAAACAAAAATCTTAAACTTGTATCTTCATTTGTTTTTCCAGAATCCTTTCTTTAAAAGGAAACTGGAAAATAAGACATTCACTAGATTTTGAATCTTTGTCAAAACTAGAAAAACCCCAATTTCTATTTCTTCCTCTAAATAGAAATTACAAAACCCTAAAAACCCAATTTCTATTTTAAAGACACTTCTGTTCATATTCTTTTTTCTTATAATATATAAACGGAAATGGCATCTACTACTGAAGCTCCTACTGCTAAGTCCCCCACTGCTGCTGAGGTTACTAAAATTACAAAAGCTCCTCAGGTTGATTTTAAACTCGAACAAGTCACCTTTCAAAGCAACAACCCATATGCTCTCTTCGACTTCCCTCAAAAGAAGCAGGTCACACACCTTGATGACGCTGTAAACTTTCTCAAGACCTGTCCTCTATTGACAGCTCTGACTATTGCACCCCCCGCTCATCGTAATCTACTAGCTCAGTTCTGGTATACTGCCAGAAGAGCTCATATCACCTCAACCAAGGACCCAGAGAAGAAAATCGATGTCATCCTCTTTGACACCGAACATGGAAGCTCCAAAATTACTCCTGGAAATCTCAGGGCTGCTCTCAACCTCCCTGGAAGTTCTAAGGAAAGACGATTCATCCCTCTACCTGACCCCAAGAATCCTGCTGACAGAGAAACCCTGATTGCATTCTTTGATGCAATGCAGTACGTCTGGGAAACTGGGAGAGACAAACTCCCTGAAAAGAAGCTGACCGCCATCAAGAAATCGAAAATGTCCAGCGAGATGAACTTCATCTTTGCTCATCTGATCAGCTGAATGACAGCGAAAACCAGGTCAACTGACCAAGCATCACAACTCCAACAGGCCACAGGGTACTCACTGCTGAAAGGTCTCCACATTGATTTGGCAAAGATCATTTATGATGATATGGTGCTCAGGGTGGATGCAGCTGACAGACCAACAACTGTTCCATATCCCCGGTTTGTCAGTGCTCTCTTCGACCAAGGCCTGAAAGACAAATACCCGAAGGTGGGCGACCTGAGGCTCTCAAAGGTTGGCCCTAAAGTTCTTGACTTCAAGCCTCTGCCAAACGAGGTACGTCTTTCTAAACTCTTATCTATTCTCAATCCCCCCACTTCTTCTACTTTTGCGGCTACCACATCGGCAGCGGTAATCCCCACCGCTGATACCCAGGTCACTCCTCGAAAGAGAAAACACTCTTCCACCTCTCTTGATGATCAAAGGATCAAGAAAACCAAGGAGCAACCCCCCAAGCCTTCACAGGCTGAAGACTCAACGGCTCCCTCTTCTCAAGAGCCGTTAGATAGTTCAGTGGTACGCTGTGCCACAGCTGATGAAGCCACCCCTTCCACACCAACTTCAGTGTCTCTAAACGCTGAGGTTATTAACTTGGAACATAACCCCCCTTCTTCAGACTCTCTAAGGACTGAAGAAGTAATTCTCAGCGGATCCAACGCTGAACCTGCTTCCCAAACCCTCTTCTCAACCATCATTCCTCCCACCATTTCTTTGGACTCCACCTATTTTTCCCCCATTCTCTGCAACAAACGTCATCCTCCACGATACAAATACTGAAACTCTACAGAGGCTGATGGCCAAAAATACAAGACTTGCAGGCACCTCCAGTCGTCAAGGCACTCTGGAAGATGACATGGAAAGATTCTTAGGTTATCGAAGTTTTGAGGACTTCACCAACCCGCCTGCAGGTATACACAAAACCATACACACTCTTCTCTCAAAATCCCCAACTTCTGAGCTTTCCTTTGTTCATAAGTTATTAAATGTTGCAGGTCCTAATTTGGGAGACATCAACAACTCCCTGAAAGACTTGGCAACAAAGGTGGAATCTCTCACCACCACACTATCTACAAACTCTTCAGTGGTTACAAACGCTGGAGAGGATCTCAAGAAGCTGACCACAGAGGTCCAAGGCAAAGCCTCCAGTGCTGATCTGGAGAAGGTGGATGGTAGCATTGGAAATTTTGCTACTACTCTCGCTGAAAACTCCACCTCCATCAACAATCTCAACTTCACCAACAGCATTCTCTCCACCAACTTCTCAACCCTGTCCGGCGAAGTCACATCGCTGAAGACAGTGGTTGGTACTCTTCAGGGAGAGGTGACCACTTTAAGGTCCGAGGTCAGCACTGCCACCAGCTTACTACAGCAGATCCTCGAGCGTCTGAATGCTCCAACATGCTCTCCCTCACATTTCACTCAGACGGATCGAGAATCTCTCCAAAAGATCATGTTAGGACCATAAATGTCCTACATATTAGAAAGATATATAAAGAATTATATAGAGCTTAATTAGATTAATTAATTATTGTAAAAGCCTTTATTATTAATTTGGGCTTAATTGCTTAATAGGCTTAGGCCTACTCCAAAGTCATTCGTCTATGTTTGGAGAGTTAAAGGATCCACGCCTACTCCAAAGTCATTTGTCTCTGTTAAAAGTGACAAGAACAACGCAACTTTCCATGCTAAACCTTTTGTGAAAACTGATTGAGTTTACTCTTTTAACAAACTGATCAGCTTATCTACACAGAAGCTGTGTTGCTCTTATTGTGGAACAAGTGACTTTGTGAAGAAAGACCTTGCTAAGTATTGGTATGGTACTTATAGTATTCCTGGTCCTCAAAGGGCAACTAACCAACAAGGATCCATCAAAAGATGGATACCAAAATCTGTCTAATCTGTTTTGCAGGAATGTCATGTGCGGTTCTAATTTCTATTATTCACATCACATGACGAGCATTCAAAGGTTATGGCAATTTTGAGGGGGAGTACTATCTCATGAAAGGTAAGTGAACTTCTAACTAAATTCAAAGACCGTGGTAATTCATTCTGGATAACTTACTTGTGTGTGTTATTCTCCAATTTTAAATTCCATGATTGCCACGTGTCAGTTCATTGACTTAGTTATTTCCATGTCTCACATATTCGTTGATTTTTCGATGGAAATACACTCGTTTGAATTCTTAGTTGTTTTCCAAGTTCATTACTTCTTGCAAATGATTCCATTCTTATCTGATACAATAATTGTGACTTGTTCTTCACAATTAAACTTACTGATCATTGTCTCATTTATTGCAAATAATGTGCTTACTGAGTCAATCTGTTTAGCGCTTGATTTTGTTTCTTGAAATTCTGGTATTTCAACCTTGACTTCTGATTACTTCAGATCGGAACTCGGATTTAATTTTTATGACTTCTGATCACTTCATATCAGGACTCGTTCTTAAATGCTAGGACTTCTAAACACTTCAGTTTAGAACTCGTACTTCACTGTTTACTCAACTGTTCTATTTATTGCATGAAAGGAGTGTTAGGAATTACATCGTTTCTATGGTCAATCCAGAACCGGAAGGACCTACCCAAGAAACACATCCACTTATAGACATCAGTGAGGGGTCTAGATTGATAGATGAGTTCGGAGTGAAAAGAATATGGTGAGGATGAGACATGACTTAAAACAATATATTGGTCCTTACCAAACCGAGTCAGTTATCCGGGTAACCACACAATCTATTCATTCTCGTTCTTTGGAGATGAATTTTGAAACAGACATGGACCCAGTGTCGATAACTCGTGTCACCCCACCCAGCCACTCAAGTATCTCACAACAGATGCTTGTTTCATATATTCACGGAGAATTAGCACATAATCTATCTATTCTTCACTCGGAGGTCTTAGATATTGCAAAAGGAAGACATCAACTCCGGTCTCCGAACTTCTTATTCTAATCATTGAGTCTATTGATTTTTAACTTGCGTCCCAGGTTAAATCAATATTTGAGCCTAACTGATATAATTCATTTCTTTCACACATGCACGAGTCTTTGTGATTCCATTTGCATATCTTTGTGATATTGCCGGAACAGTTTGGGAAGTAATTCTTCAGTGATAACTGGAAGTCCTATCAGAGATACCCCTTTGCCAACTCTGAACATAGTCCACACAATTTTTTAAAATTGTTGTGATAATAGTTACTAATGTGTTTTTGTGTTAGTTGTTTACCCTAGTTACTATAATGTTTTGATCTGGAATTTTTGCTACTCGTCACTATTGTCTTTGAACGTGCATGATGCTCCGGATGCTCCTACTCATCATGAGGGGGAGAAAGGGTACAGATTCAAAGACACGGATTATCAAGTTGAGGGGGAGTTAGCAAAAGCCGAGGGGGAGTAACTGTTGACCAATTTATTCCAAATGATTGATCTGTTCCGAGATCCAAAGAGTTTCAAAGTGCTTACAAGTAATCAATTCTTCTCATTCTTATCAAGTGGTGTTCGCTTCAAATTATTTCCTCCATCGAGCATACTGGTTCTACAAGTTCTTAAAGTTGAAGATATGAAGATCAGAGCTTTATTCAAGAGGGAACGTCGAAAGACATGAAGACAAGCAACACCGAAGTGTTTCAAAGATTCAAAAGGAAGAGAAGATCAAGACCTGAAGGTTTCAAGACCGATTTTTCTTTATATATCTTTAGGGGGAGATTGTTAGGACCATAAATGTCCTACATATTAGAAAGATATATAAAGAAGTATATAGAGCTTAATTAGATTAATTAATTATTGTAAAAGCCTTTATTATTAATTTGGGCTTAATTGCTTATTGGGCTTAACCTAGTTTTAGGCTAGTTAGCAATTGAGAGCCATTCCTAGAGATTCATTAGAGAGATTATTGTTTTAGAAATTGTTCCGTTACTTTGATTGTAATATTCTAGGAACGATACTTTGAATGAATACGAGAGGGATGACAAGTTGAAATCATCAATTGTTCTTGTTATTTCTTATTGATTTGTTGTTACCTGATCAAACTAGGACTCATAGATCAGTCCTGCTATATCTGGCCTAGAAGACAGATTAACACGGATTGAAACCTGTTTTGGGATCACTGGCCTGGAAGACAGTGACCCAATGCATACTGATGTTGCTGCTGCTGATCTTCAAGTTACCTCCCCCATCCATCATGTGGAAGAGGGGGAGAAGAATCAAAAAGATCTTCCCCATAATGCCGAGGGGGAGAAGAAAAATCTTGAAGACCTTCCCCATAACACTGATGGGGAGGGTATTATATCTGATGCTACTGATAAACCTCAGGGAGTTGAAAACCCTGAGGGAACCGAGAAACCTCCCTCTGAATTTGAGGGGGAGCAACTCGAAGCTGAAGCTGATGTCACTGAACCCTATGCTGATGAGGAAGAATATGAAGAAGAAGTTGAAGACGATGAAGACGTAGATATCGCTGTCGACGAACCATCAACATCACTAGATAATGATGATGATGATGATGACGTCGACGTCTTTGTCCAGCCAATCAAAAGACCCCCTGCTCAAAAAGGGGTAGTCATCAATGAGACTTCAGGGGAGGGGACCGCGAAAAAGCCTGCAGCAACTGAAGCTGACAAAGGAAAAAACAAAGGCCTCGCTGCAGAAGGCAATCTGACTATCCTCCAAAGAAAGCCAGTTTGTCAGGTACAATATCTTTTCTTCCCTTACACTGCATCCCTCCTCTATCCCTTCTCAACCTCAGTTCTCCTCTCCATAAAACCTCTATACACTTAAACCTCATTCTCTCTATCTTTTCTCCCAAATGATCTTACTTAAACGATCACTATGTTTCAGCTAGTTCTCTCCCCTGCTAGAGGATCCAGCTGAAGTTCCTCCTACTGCATCAACAATAATCCCAGCCCCTAGTGCTGAAGAAATAATCCCAGTCTTAGACTTCGTTGAGACTGATGACATTTTTGAAGAACAACAGGAAGAAGAACCGCTCTCTCACAAAAATAGACCTTCCTTGGTTCCTCAAAAACCAAGTGAAGAAGAAATGAAAAGGAGAGCTTCTATGATTCAGAAACTTGAAGCTCAGCGATTTGTTCCTCATCACCAAAGGCATTTCACAAACAAAGAAATCGCTGAAGCTCTCAAAGCTGAACATCTCTTCGCTGAACGAAAGAAGGCTGAAGAAAAAGACAGAGAATATGCCCTAGAGCTTGCTCAGCGTTCTTTCAAAGATCCAGACTTAAAAAGATTTCCTGTTGCTGTCCAAGAGAAACTGCTGAAGGACGCACAAAACACTCACCAGAAAAAGTCCAAAGTCAGCGACACCACTCTTGAATGGTGTAAGAAGATGTGCCACTACAGACAACATCCCTCAAGGATAAAAGCTGTAAATGTCAAAGGGAGATATGCTCTGAAAAACAACATAAAGGTACCGATCGTCAATGTCCAAATAGTCAGAGAAAACGGCCACAACAGAACTGTCTACATGTCAGCCAAATTGTCAGTGAAAATTTTAAGTATACAATATGAATTAGAGTTTCACTATCGTTGATAAGTACTATGTCTCTACAGTACCGCTGATAGGAAACTCATGCTCTTTAATTTATACATTCAGCGAAACTGTTCATCAGCAAGCCCTGAGCCTGTTCAGTCTTACTGATGATCGCTGATAGTTTTAGTTGTTTACTTATGATCCCTGAAGACAAGTTTCACGTCAACAAATGTTCTACGCTGAAGTCGAAGATCAAGCCAAAGAACCAGCGACAAGTCTACTAATGAACTGATGCGGATATCAGCGAAGCCAAGACCTGTCCACTCAACGTGAAGTCTCAAGTAGAAAACTTCAGCGAACGCTGAACTTTATCACTCGCTGATAAAGATCTATTCAACGAACGCTGATAATGAAGTTTCCTCTACAAGTTACATTTATCTTTCCCCTTTGCACGTCTCCGTATGATCTGTCAGAATGGACATCCCTTCTGTCCAGAATCATACAACCAACTCTGATTCTACACTGTTCATCATGAGGCTACTAGGTTGTCCACCAAGGTCAAAACATGCAACCAATCAGCTGCTGCCACGTGTAAAGTTGTACTGATATTTATTTAATGCATGCAGTATATAAGAAGAAACCCTACTTCAGAAATGAAGTGCTCGACCATCTTCTTCTCTCTACTACTTTGTGTTAGAATATTATTCGTAATATTCTTATCTTCTTTCTAACTTATTTCTAGTGCAAGAAATCTTAGTGATTCTCTTAACTTGTTTAGATTAGGTTTAATCCTTAATCTTGTTCCGCAACAAGTTGTAAATTGTTTGATAAATATCAATAACCAATTTAGAAAAGTAAAATCTATGTGTTTGTATTCAACCCCACCCCCCTTCTATAAACTTGTATAACCCCTCTAGGACCAACATAAGCTAACCTTCAACTCCATTCCTTGCTATGTGTGAGTATTTGGGTCTGATGTTGAGATTATTGGGGTTTGCTGGTTATCGACATCCTTAGGGGTGTGGATAGTGTATCAAAGGGTTTATGAGTCATGAGAAGGGAGTTTTAATTGCTCAATAGTTTAAGTAAAGTTGTCCATTGCATGTTTAGCCTACTAGAAATAGTTTTATTTTGGATTGAATCAGTAGTAGCGCTGCTCGACAAAACCCTGAGTATCCGGAAATTCGCCCAGATGGGTGAAGTTTTCTGGAAGAGATGTCGGATTCCGGATGTCGGATTCCGGATAACGAGTCCGGATTTCGGATAAGGAGTCCGGATGTCGGATTCCGGATAAGGAGTTCGGATGTCGGATTCCGGATAAAGAGTCTGGATAGCGGAACTCGGATAGAGGAGTCCGAACTTGGATCTCGGATAGGGTCTTGAGTTGTGCGGACATTTCGAGAAGGTTGAGACAGTAACTTATCACTCTCGTTCTGCGTTTTTAACTTAGGTGCTCGGCGTAAGGATTGAAGTGTAAGTAGAGAAGTAGCAAGCAAGAACATGTGAGTTTTTCTAACTAAATACGTGTTCTTAAACGTGATTTCAGAAGTGAGAAATGAATATGAATTGACACGTTTTTATTACATGAAAGCGTGTGTTCGGAAAGTTATTTTAAAGTGTATGCATACATTTGTTGATAGAGGTATAATGGCTAAGTCGGGGGGGGGGGGTGTCCCGCTAATGCTCATACCGGGGGGTGTGTCCCGTTTATGCCATGGGAGGAGTGACCCAGTAAGGCAGTGTGAGACTGACACATTGTCGCCATTGCGGGACTTCAGTGTGCCACTTACATGTGTAATTTATGGGAAAGCTTATTGATTAAAGTTGTTGTTTATAATGGTTGTGTATGTTTTATACTTGTTGATGAAACTATTGCCACTAGAGGGAGCTCACTAGACCTCATGGTCTAACCCTCGGTTTTCAAAAACTAAACCATTTTCAGGAAAGCGCTTAGTAGGAGATACTGGTAAGGGCAAGGAGAAGGCGTGAGCGTGAAGATTGGGACTAGAAGGAAGTCAACGTAGTATAGTATGTCAGGCGTAGTATTCTATAAATCTCAGTTGTGTATTGGGTTGTTTCCATAAACCTTGTTATGAACACGTACGTTTTTTATTGTATTCTGGAGTCTTTTCGGCGAGTTGTTTAATTCTTGTTGTTTAAGTGTTACCTTCAAGATGGGTTGTTACAATTGGTATCAGAGCCATAGTTTAAGGGATTTAGGTGACCGGATGGGCCTAAACTTAAAATGTAGAGTAGAAGGGAGCACAACTGAGATATAGGATGTTGTAGGAGAGATCACTTTAAGTGCGCTAGTGATAGAGTACCGAGGACCGTCATGTAAAGTAAATTTGGAATTACATCTGGCCAATGTAATCGCGAATTTACAGGTACATGAGTGTGCTCAATTGCTCTTGTTGAGAAGAGCGATGAGTGTGGTAGTATGTAGTGAGTTTTAACCTTGCAATGATAGGTAAGGGTTGAGGTATCGTGAGAGATCGTGCATGTTATAATGTTTATATCTTCTAGAAGAAGTGTTGTTTTGAATGTCATGAGGCGTCTAGAGGAAGAACTTATTGGGTTCGAAAAGAATGAACGACTGTTTAAGGGTAAAACTCCTAATTTCTAGTGTATCGCCATTCTCGGAATTGTTGTGTAGATCAGTTAGGATGGTAAAGAAGGACGGTGTCGGAATCTTGGAAGTTTCAATTCAAGAGTGAGTGGAGGATTAGAGCCCTGACTCTTTAGTCAAGCTTTTTAGTGGCAAGAATAACGAAGGGAAGATATCAACGTTGGATTGAAATGCGTGTAGGGGTAGAATGTGAAATAATTGGCCAAGACGAAAACTGTATGGAATGGTTGACCTTGTTAGAGTGAATAACCTTCAATTGCAAGTTGAGTTTCATGCATGGTGTCCTTATATGTGTTACATGAGCTTTTCATGATTAAAAGTGAATGCGTAGATAACGAATTTCTTGTTTGGAAATGAGTCGACGCGTGCAAGCGTGTGTTTAAAGAAAAAGACAGAACTATTTACGTTGCACGATAAAAATTTTGAACTTAGTGATTTGCAAATTATATCGCTTTTTCACGTTGAGAAAGTCTTCGTTGCGAAATTCATGAAAGTGTTTGACCGCAAAGCTTTTATAATCAAAATGAGTATTGACACGTTAATATCATATAAATGAGTGTGGGAGCAGACTGATTTACTTCGTGTAAGTGATTTCGTTCAAAACTTTTCTAGCCACACAGGAAAGGTTTCATTCAATATGTTTCTGATGTAACGACATCGTTTTGGTTGGTTAAGGTTATGGTTTACTAAAAATTTGTGTGCGAACGATTCTCGAGATCGTTGTGCATGACATTGAAGTTATGAGAGTGTTGGGTCATGTGTACTCGAGTTGTTTCCAGGTGTAGTACTTTTCTGAATGTCCTAATGTTGAAATGATTTACAATATTGTGTCGTCATGCATGAAGGCTATGAACTCACTAGGTCATGGAGGTTAATACATTTTAAGATAAGGAAGGATTTTGAGAGTGGAGATGTGTCGGTCAAACCGGTGGCGGATGATTTGTGATTTTGGTATTCATATTAAGGAGGAGAGGTGAATAGTGGAAAGGTAAAAAATGGACTTTGGTGTTGGTTGTATAGTGGTAGTTGGTACTCTTGTTCGGTAACTTGAGATGCAGTCGTCGAGGGACGGTTGTTCCCGGGAGAAGGACTGGAAGTCGTCAAGGTATTTATTTTAGTAACATGTTTTTTGTAGCATTGAGAGTCGTTGATGAATATTGTCGGCGATGATCCTGAGATATTGGGAGTGTTCTGGTAATGTTGACCTTGCACCAAGTAAGTCTTGAATTTTCTTCAACTGAGGACGGCGGAGTATAAAGTCGATTATGGTATGTTGTAAGAAGTAGGTCCCATTAGGAACCCTTGTTTTCGGGAAGGTTTAGGGAAGCATCACCATGTTGTCTATTAATGTTGAAGTCAACAACTGTTTAAGTTGTTTGAAGCTGAAGACTTGGACCAGGAGGTTGAAAGTTGAGAAAATCACCTTGGTGTATGTAGACGTAGGAGGTCATGCAGGAAATATGTACACTTGCATGATGGTGGACCACCTTGTGTGGGCGTTATGATTGTGAAAGATTGCTATTTAGATGAGTGTTTTCCCTACGAGGTTTGGATGGTTCGTAAAAGATGAGGTAGTTAGCACAACCGGAGTGGGTGCAGTGATTATATCGATCTGAAAGGGAATGTGCCCTATAAATTAGGAATGGTTTCTTAGGGATCGCAATGAACCGACAAGGAACGAGTAGTTTTAAGAAAATTGGGAAATCGTGAGTTGCGGTTCATCTAGATTTGGAGAAAGACGAAGTCGTGAGATACACTTGGTTATATTTATGCAGGAGATTATGAGGGCAAGATTGAGTATGTGTACAAGTAACCGTGAGAACCTGGTCTGTAGTGGGGTGTTGTGGGTGGAAAACGTGCGAACAAGTTAGTGGCATCTTTTGCCAAGGTAAATATGCAAGCCAGTGTTATGGTAATGTGTTGTTAATATAGGTTAAGCATTAGATGGAAGTTCCTTTCGGAGATTTCGGATGAGTTATACAATTTGTTAAGCAAGTTGTTGGGACGCATGGATTGTAAGTTGGCGTTATGATATGGCTATTCTCGAAATAAAATGGCGGAGCGGTAGTGGGTGGTTACCCAAATAAGGAACCATGTGTTTTTGGTTGTGTGAGTCGTTCGGTGAGTATATTTTGGGATCTTTGGAGGATTCATGAAGATGTTGGATTGGTTAGTTACGATGTGGTGTAGTAGGTACGGAAGCTTTAAGGAATGTGAATTGTTCCTTGTGTATGAAGGAATTCTCTGAGAAGGTGTCAGTTTGGGGAATAAGAAGTGTGTGGTGGCTTCAAACACTTAGAGTTATTTCTGGATGGCGTATTTGAATCCCTCGAGTAAAGGTGGTGGGGAAACCGTTTGGATAGGCATAGCCATGTATGTGCTATCGACGCGTTTGGTGTGGTCGAGAAGCAGAGTGGGCAATGTCCCATGCTAGCCGGAGGTGGTAGAGAAGGTATGTTGAATTAACTGGAACTATGAGGTTTGATAAGTGACACCGAAATTATGAAGCAATGTTTACAGGTTGTTGTTGTCAGTAGCGGGTGCCTGAGCTCCTAGTGAGAGTACAAAAAGAGGAGTTGTTATGTTATGGTTTGAGGGTCGTGGAAAGTTAACTCATGTGATGGTCAAAAGCGTAGCCATGCTTTGGAGGCATGAATGATGTTTACGAGGAGATGTTGGGAGAGATAGTTGAATTTAGCAATCATAATAAAGTACCATTGGATTAACATGGTGTTACCATGAGAATTGTTTTCAAGTGAACTTGCCGTTCAGTGTTAAGTTAATGGGAATAGTTTTGTGTGAACACGATTATTCCCCTTGTTGAGCGAGTATAACTTGATGTTATTTCATATATGGTTGGACACTTGTGGGATGCAGTGAGAATTTGAATGTGTTTTCAGGATTGGTTCAGTTTGGATAGGTGAACACTCCAATGATGGATTGTGTCCAATTATGGATTGTGGAGGTTTCCTGCTTTTAGCTATGTGTATGTGTGGGGTGATGACGTGTTGGTAGCGTATGAATAGATTAACACTGATGAGATGTTGTCAATATGATTCGGGAAGGGAAGTACTTTTTATGTAAGACATAAGTTGTATTGGGAAAGTAAACTAGAATTGCATGTTATTCGATGAGGGAACTCTTGGCTATGAGTTTATTGGGATATTCAAGGTTGGTCTTGTGCCAAGTTGGCAAGTTGAGTGGTTACATTTGGTAAAGGATTGACGTTATTGTGGCATGAAAATTCAGCAAAGATCCTTCTTTTAAAGAAGTGGAGTTGTTCGAGAAACATTGTTTAGACGCGTTATAAAAACTGTGGGTCTAGGTGTGTGGCAAGGTTATTTTAGATGAAATCGTATTTAGGCACGATGTTTCGTATTTGAGATGCAGTCGTCGAGGGACGGTTGTTCCCGGGAGAAGGACTGGAAGTCGTCAAGGTATTTATTTTAGTAACATGTTTTTTGTAGCATTGAGAGTCGTTGATGAATATTGTCGGCGATGATCCTGAGATATTGGGAGTGTTCTGGTAATGTTGACCTTGCACCAAGTAAGTCTTGAATTTTCTTCAACTGAGGACGGCGGAGTATAAAGTCGATTATGGTTTGTTGTAAGAAGTAGGTCCCATTAGGAACCCTTGTTGTCGGGAAGGTTTAGGGAAGCATCACCATGTTGTCTATTAATGTTGAAGTCAACAACTGTTTAAGTTGTTTGAAGCTGAAGACTTGGACCAGGAGGTTGAAAGTTGAGAAAATCACCTTGGTGTATGTAGACGTAGGAGGTCATGCAGGAAATATGTACACTTGCATGATGGTGGACCACCTTGTGTGGGCGTTATGATTGTGAAAGATTGCTATTTAGATGAGTGTTTTCCCTACGAGGTTTGGATGGTTCGTAAAAGATGAGGTAGTTAGCACAACCGGAGTGGGTGCAGTGATTATATCGATCTGAAAGGGAATGTGCCCTATAAATTAGGAATGGTTTCTTAGGGATCGCAATGAACCGACAAGGAACGAGTAGTTTTAAGAAAATTGGGAAATCGTGAGTTGCGGTTCATCTAGATTTGGAGAAAGACGAAGTCGTGAGATACACTTGGTTATATTTATGCAGGAGATTATGAGGGCAAGATTGAGTATGTGTACAAGTAACCGTGAGAACCTGGTCTGTAGTGGGGTGTTGTGGGTGGAAAACGTGCGAACAAGTTAGTGGCATCTTTTGCCAAGGTAAATATGCAAGCCAGTGTTATGGTAATGTGTTGTTAATATAGGTTAAGCATTAGATGGAAGTTCCTTTCGGAGATTTTGGATGAGTTATACAATTTGTTAAGCAAGTTGTTGGGACGCATGGATTGTAAGTTGGCGTTATGATATGGCTATTCTCGAAATAAAATGGCGGAGCGGTAGTGGGTGGTTACCCAAATAAGGAACCATGTGTTTTTGGTTGTGTGAGTCGTTGGGTGAGTATATTTTGGGATCTTTGGAGGATTCATGAAGATGTTGGATTGGTTAGTTACGATGTGGTGTAGTAGGTACAGAAGCTTTAAGGAATGTGAATTGTTCCTTGTGTATGAAGGAATTCTCTGAGAAGGTGTCAGTTTGGGGAATAAGAAGTGTGTGGTGGCTTCAAACACTTAGAGTTATTTCTGGATGGCGTATTTGAATCCCTCGAGTAAAGGTGGTGGGGAAACCGTTTGGATAGGCATAGCCATGTATGTGCTATCGACGCGTTTGGTGTGGTCGAGAAGCAGAGTGGGCAATGTCCCATGCTAGCCGGAGGTGGTAGAGAAGGTATGTTGAATTAACTGGAACTATGAGGTTTGATAAGTGACACCGAAATTATGAAGCAATGTTTACAGGTTGTTGTTGTCAGTAGCGGGTGCCTGAGCTCCTAGTGAGAGTACAAAAAGAGGAGTTGTTATGTTATGGTTTGAGGGTCGTGGAAAGTTAACTCATGTGATGGTCAAAAGCGTAGCCATGCTTTGGAGGCATGAATGATGTTTACGAGGAGATGTTGGGAGAGATATTTGAATTTAGCAATCATAATAAAGTACCATTGGATTAACATGGTGTTACCATGAGAATTGTTTTCAAGTGAACTTGCCGTTCAGTGTTAAGTTAATGGGAATAGTTTTGTGTGAACACGATTATTCCCCTTGTTGAGCGAGTATAACTTGATGTTATTTCATATATGGTTGGACACTTGTGGGATGCAGTGAGAATTTGAATGTGTTTTCAGGATTGGTTCAGTTTGGATAGGTGAACACTCCAATGATGGATTGTGTCCAATTATGGATTGTGGAGGTTTCCTGCTTTTAGCTATGTGTATGTGTGGGGTGATGACGTGTTGGTAGCGTATGAATAGATTAACACTGATGAGATGTTGTCAATATGATTCGGGAAGGGAAGTACTTTTTATGTAAGACATAAGTTGTATTGGGAAAGTAAACTAGAATTGCATGTTATTCGATGAGGGAACTCTTGGCTATGAGTTTATTGGGATATTCAAGGTTGGTCTTGTGCCAAGTTGGCAAGTTGAGTGGTTACATTTGGTAAAGGATTGACGTTATTGTGGCATGAAAATTCAGCAAAGATCCTTCTTTTAAAGAAGTGGAGTTGTTCGAGAAACATTGTTTAGACGCGTTATAAAAACTGTGGGTCTAGGTGTGTGGCAAGGTTATTTTAGATGAAATCGTATTTAGGCACGAAGTTTCGTATTTGAGATGCAGTCGTCGAGGGACGGTTGTTCCCGGGAGAAGGACTGGAAGTCGTCAAGGTATTTATTTTAGTAACATGTTTTTTGTAGCATTGAGAGTCGTTGATGAATATTGCCGGCGATGATCCTGAGATATTGGGAGTGTTCTGGTAATGTTGACCTTGCACCAAGTAAGTCTTGAATTTTCTTCAACTGAGGACGGCGGAGTATAAAGTCGATTATGGTTTGTTGTAAGAAGTAGGTCCCATTAGGAACCCTTGTTGTCGGGAAGGTTTAGGGAAGCATCACCATGTTGTCTATTAATGTTGAAGTCAACAACTGTTTAAGTTGTTTGAAGCTGAAGACTTGGACCAGGAGGTTGAAAGTTGAGAAAATCACCTTGGTGTATGTAGACGTAGGAGGTCATGCAGGAAATATGTACACTTGCATGATGGTGGACCACCTTGTGTGGGCGTTATGATTGTGAAAGATTGCTATTTAGATGAGTGTTTTCCCTACGAGGTTTGGATGGTTCGTAAAAGATGAGGTAGTTAGCACAACCGGAGTGGGTGCAGTGATTATATCGATCTGAAAGGGAATGTGCCCTATAAATTAGGAATGGTTTCTTAGGGATCGCAATGAACCGACAAGGAACGAGTAGTTTTAAGAAAATTGGGAAATCGTGAGTTGCGGTTCATCTAGATTTGGAGAAAGACGAAGTCGTGAGATACACTTGGTTATATTTATGCAGGAGATTATGAGGGCAAGATTGAGTATGTGTACAAGTAACCGTGAGAACCTGGTCTGTAGTGGGGTGTTGTGGGTGGAAAACGTGCGAACAAGTTAGTGGCATCTTTTGCCAAGGTAAATATGCAAGCCAGTGTTATGGTAATGTGTTGTTAATATAGGTTAAGCATTAGATGGAAGTTCCTTTCGGAGATTTTGGATGAGTTATACAATTTGTTAAGCAAGTTGTTGGGACGCATGGATTGTAAGTTGGCGTTATGATATGGCTATTCTCGAAATAAAATGGCGGAGCGGTAGTGGGTGGTTACCCAAATAAGGAACCATGTGTTTTTGGTTGTGTGAGTCGTTGGGTGAGTATATTTTGGGATCTTTGGAGGATTCATGAAGATGTTGGATTGGTTAGTTACGATGTGGTGTAGTAGGTACAGAAGCTTTAAGGAATGTGAATTGTTCCTTGTGTATGAAGGAATTCTCTGAGAAGGTGTCAGTTTGGGGAATAAGAAGTGTGTGGTGGCTTCAAACACTTAGAGTTATTTCTGGATGGCGTATTTGAATCCCTCGAGTAAAGGTGGTGGGGAAACCGTTTGGATAGGCATAGCCATGTATGTGCTATCGACGCATTTGGTGTGGTCGAGAAGAAGAGTGGGCAATGTCCCATGCTAGCCGGAGGTGGTAGAGAAGGTATGTTGAATTAACTGGAACTATGAGGTTTGATAAGTGACACCGAAATTATGAAGCAATGTTTACAGGTTGTTGTTGTCAGTAGCGGGTGCCTGAGCTCCTAGTGAGAGTACAAAAAGAGGAGTTGTTATGTTATGGTTTGAGGGTCGTGGAAAGTTAACTCATGTGATGGTCAAAAGCGTGCACCTTCTAGTGAGCCATGCTTTGGAGGCATGAATGATGTTTACGAGGAGATGTTGGGAGAGATAGTTGAATTTAGCAATCATAATAAAGTACCATTGGATTAACATGGTGTTACCATGAGAATTGTTTTCAAGTGAACTTGCCGTTCAGTGTTAAGTTAATGGGAATAGTTTTGTGTGAACACGATTATTCCCCTTGTTGAGCGAGTATAACTTGATGTTATTTCAGATATGGTTGGACACTTGTGGGATGCAGTGAGAATTTGAATGTGTTTTCAGGATTGGTTCAGTTTGGATAGGTGAACACTCCAATGATGGATTGTGTCCAATTATGGATTGTGGAGGTTTCCTGCTTTTAGCTATGTGTATGTGTGGGGTGATGACGTGGTGGTAGCGTATGAATAGATTAACACTGATGAGATGTAGTCAATATGATTCGGGAAGGGAAGTACTTTTTATGTAAGACATAAGTTGTATTGGGAAAGTAAACTAGAATTGCATGTTATTCGATGAGGGAACTCTTGGCTATGAGTTTATTGGGATATTCAAGGTTGGTCTTGTGCCAAGTTGGCAAGTTGAGTGGTTACATTTGGTAAAGGATTGACGTTATTGTGGCAGGAAAATTCAGCAAAGATCCTTCTTTTAAAGAAGTGGAGTTGTTCGAGAAACATTGTTTAGACGCGTTATAAAAACTGTGGGTCTAGGTGTGTGGCAAGGTTATTTTAGATGAAATCGTATTTAGGCACGAAGTGCCGCGATCTATTGTGTCCGACCGTGATAGTCGGTTTACATCGTCATTCTGGAGAAGTCTTCAACGAGAATTGGGTTCGCAACTGAAATTGAGTACGGCTTACCATCCTCAGACCAATGGCCAATGTGAGAGAACCATACAATAATTGGAAGATATGCTCTGAGCATGTGTGATAGATTTTAAGGGTTCATGGGAGGTGCAATTGCCCCTGATAGAATTCTCGTATAATAATGGTTACCACGCGGGTATCCAAGCGGCGCCCTTTGAAGCATTGTATTGGCGAAAGTGTCGGACGCCGTTATGTTGGAACGAAGTGGGGGAAAGACAGCTAGTAGGCCCAGAAATCGTGCAAATGACGGCTGATAAGATAGAACTATGCGAGAAAATGATGGTCGCGCAGGATCGGCAAATGAAGTATGCGAACAAAAGAAGGAAGCCTATCGAGTTTCAGGTTGGTGATAAGGTGATGCTAAAAGTCTCGCCTTGGAAAGGCGTAGTTCGTTTTGGGAAGAAAGGAAAACTGAGACCAAGGTATGTAGGACCCTTCGTCATTATATGACGAGTTGGAGCAGTAGCCTACAAGTTGGAGTTACCGGAAGAACTAAAGGGAGTGCATCCAACATTTCATGTTTCAAATTTAAAGAAGTGTTTAGCTGAGTCGGATGTGGCAGTACCATTAGAAGATATCAGTGTAGATGAAAGCTTGGCGTATGTGGAGGAACCAGTAGAGATCATGGACAGTAAAATCCGAAAATTGAGAAGTAAGAAGATCCGATTGGTAAAGGTTCAATGGAGGTACCATAAGGGCCAAGAAACAAGTTGGGAACAGGAGGCGGACATGCGGTCCAAATACCCTCAGCTTTTTGATAATGGAATTCCGGGGACGGAATTCTTTTGAGGGGGAAGTATAGTAATAACCAAGGTTTGATATTCTAAGAATAAGAGTCTGGTGGAGAAAGATGGAACTAATGAACTGCAAGGTCTATTTTGGAAATATTTGAAAAAGGGTATAAAACCCTCAATAATTGGTACAAAACCCTATTCCTGATATTCATACTTTGCGGCGTGCAACCTGAGAAAAGAGAAGAAGGCAAGTGTTGGTTCCCGTATTTTATTAACAAAGATTATCTAATCTATTAGTTCAAATAAGATATGTTGCGGAAGCGTATTTGAAGAACTAACAGATATGTTTATATAGAAACACACAAAATACCAAATAAACAGTATATGAAGAACAGATGAATATCTCAAAGTTTACTGTATTTGATGAAGAACACTAAGAACAGATTTGACGATAATTGTGTGCAAGTGTTTTTGTGTGTGTTCGTTGTTGTCTGGAGTTGGCTGGTGAGGAAGAACTCAACATGAGTCTTCCTTTTATACTACTACAAAAGAACTATTCTAGACAAAAGGACTATTGCTACAGGAAAGAAGGAATGGCATGAACAGTTGGAAACCTGCATGCATTAAATGCGCTAATATCAACTTGTAAGGATTCCTATCAGAGTTTGATACGTGTTTGTTGTCGGACCATGCCTTGTACAAGTTGATGAACGGACCCTGGAATAGTAGCAAGATATTTCTGTAACAGTGGTAAGATATTTCTGTAACAGTGGCAAGTTATTATAAATATCTTCCATGTTCAGTCCGAACCGCAGAGGCTCTGTCAAGGGTGACAGAGGTTCTGTGGCTTGGTCCTTTGAGAGCATCCTTCTGTAGATCCTTCTTCGATCCTTTGTTTGCAGTATTCTGTCTTTCTTGGGTCTTGGTGTTCCTTGAATGATTTTGCTCACTTTGGCAGAGCTTATGTGGAACACCGCAGAGCTTCTGTGGAACTCTTTCATACTTGGCCTATTTTTCAATACTTCTAATATTATGAATATTTGGAGCTAACAATCTCCCCCTAAGTATTGAAAAATAAAAAATTGACTTTATGCATGTTTAGGCTAAGTAAACCAGACAGAGGTTAAACAACACCTAAAAAGATTCATTTCATTTCTTTTTAAAGTTTACAGAGATATGGAAAAATAAAGACTCAGACATTTGCATCTTTGAAGTCGTTGAAACTTCTGTTGTCGAATCCCACTTCTCTGAGCTCGTGATATAATTTGATGCAAAGTTCTCTTAAGTCAATTGTAGCATCTATTTCTCTGATCATTCTTTCTGCTGATTCTTGATCCATAAGCTCAGTACCTCTGTTCTCTTCTAAGATTGATCTGAACTTGTTCAGAGTACTGGTTGCATACTTCTGACAGTCCATTTTCACAAAGAGTCTCACTTGACCAGCAGGATCCTTATATACTAACCCGTACCTTGGTGTTGTCATGATTGAGTTGGGTACAGCAGAAGGTGGGCAGTGATCCTCTGGTGGTCTTAGACTTAGATTTCTGACTCCAAGATCTCTTCCCAGTTGAAAGTCTATCATGCTATATAGCAGAAGCTTTTCCCTCATCGCTTTCCTGAATACTTGATAGGCCCTTCTGTTGGCATCGTTGTCGAAGTTTTCTTTCGTCCAAAGTAGAAGATCTGGTAGATCGTAGGGGTTCAAGTTCCTTATATCTGCATCTGAAAATTGATTTTCGGACCTGTTCTCCCTTTTGACTTTGTAGATGTTGTACCTGATCTTTGGAAAGGTTCTCGTTTGAGAGAATTTGCAGGAAATTACCTTTTCAATTTTGGACTCTGAGAAGACTTCTGCCCTTGCTTTTGGATTTGTTCTGGTGAAGGTGTTTTCAAGGTCAGCTCTGAGTTGAGGATCTTCAATGTGTGGCGGAGGATTGTTCTGATATTGTTGTCTGTAAAGATACCTATACACCACCTCTTCCATTTCTGCATGTCATGTAGTCGGTGGTGGTATTGGTCTTCGTAGAGCATCCATTTTTCGTTTTATCTCTGTAACCCTTCCCTCTGTTACCTTTGCTTTTGGATCAAGGATCGGAATTTCTGACAGAGGATCTGAAATGAATGCCCAGTCATCTTCTGGTTTAGGAGTGAAAAAGGCATCGAATGAGCTCTTCATCAACTTCTCTGTCGTCTGAGGCATTGGCTTTTTCTTCTTTGGTTCTTTTGTCATGATATCCTTTCCTTTATCTTTGGCTTGGGGAGGCTCAGAACCTGTTGCCTGCTTTAGACTCTGTGGGATTGCTTCTGTTGGTTTGGGTGTTGAGGTCTCTTTGGGTAGGATGGGAATTGCCTCTGTAGTTTTTGACTTATCAGTTTCTGAGGACTTTGGTGGGGATGGTTCTGTGGATTTTTCTTCTGTAAGCTCGGTTGAGGTTTGTGGAGGGATATCAAAACGTTTTGCAGCTCTGAAAGCAGATATGAACTCCATTCTCTTTAGGACATAAGTAGCAGAACGTTTTGAGCTTTTTGGTTTGTGGGCAATGGATTTTCTTCTTGGGTGTGTTTTGGGTTGGGTTTTTGATTTTGGTGGAGAGATGGGAAGTTCTTCTGAGGATGAAGATGTTAGGATTTGAACTTCAGGGACATCTTTTTCAAGCTCAGAGGTGGTTTCCACGGAGGCTGGTGTTTCCTCTATGGGTCTCTGTTGAGTTTCCTGAGTTTGGGTTTGGGTTAGGGGTGCAGAGGAAATGGGCACTGCTGATATTGGAGGACTGCTTGCAGCTGTTTCCCTTTGTTTCTCCCCTTGATTCTCCCCCTCAGGGTGATCTGATGGACCATGATGGTCATCATCAGAGTCATCCTGATTTATCTCTGTCGTACCCTCTGCCCTGCATTACTTTTCTGGTCTCAGTTATCTCTCAAACGATCAGAGAACGATTTGATGTGCGGAAGCTTGTATAACCAGTTTGAGTAGTAACCGATAGTAGATAAACATCTAGGAGATGAAGAGTAGCAAATACATTCTGCTCATGAGAATCTGCATTAAAGAATAAGTAACCAGGGATAATCATCTAACATAGAAGCACAATAGCAACTATTATCACAACAATTTATAAAAAATTGTGTGGCCTATGCTCAGAGTTGGCAATGATGAAGCTCTGACAGGACTTCCAATTATCATTGAAGTAAATTAAAAAATAAACTTCTCAAACTGTTCTTGGCAATATCACATAGATAAGCATGTGGAATCACAAAGATTCGTGATATTGTGTGGAAGAAAATAGAATATTATCTATTAAGCTCAAAAGTGTGTAAACTGTTTGGACATAACAGGTTTCCACAGACTCAATGTGCATGATTGAAGTGTGAAGGTGGGGAGACTTTCCTTCTTTTCAATATCCAATCTTCCAAAGAAAGATCATATAGCATATGTGCTGCTTCCCCGTGAAAAAGTGAAGCATTTCCCTGTTGAGAAGGAAATAAGTAGCTAGTGGGGTTAAAACAAGAGTTGGCATGGGCTCACTGTCTGTTTCAATGACAATCACCAAAGAGTTGTGATAAATCAGAAATGTGGCTTGCCCGGCTCAGAAAAAGTTGGTGCAGAGTTGTATAATTCTTTTGACTCTGTTCTCACACCCTCTTTCTTTTTATCATGTAGCTCACATCTAACCAAACTCTCTTTTCAATTTTTACCTCTTAAGCACAATGAGAAAAACTCAGAGAGTTATCTCCCCCACTCTTTGATGTAGACCCTTCACCTCTCAAACACTCAAGGTTTACTTCTTGGGTAGGAAACACAGGTTTAAGTGATCCATAGAAGTTCTATAAAGCTGACACATTGATCCCGTGAAAATTGTTGTCCTAAAGATTGTATTGTTCCACATACTGACTCTTTGAAGTCTCAGAAAAACATTTAAAATCCAACTTCTATATTTGAAAACGCATTTTGGCATCTAGAAGTCGTTTGACCATTTGAATGAGGTTTTATCATTTTAAAGATGGCCATTCTCTAAAAATGATGAAAGGTTTAGAGATTTTACCTTTGCATGAATATGGTCAGATTGGCATTCTCTCCCTCAAATTGAGCAATAAATCTCATTTAGGCTCAACTTGTAATCAGATATCCTGTAAGAATCAAAAAGTGTTGGTAATCATCTTTGATGATTCCACATTTGTTAGGAATATCCAGTAGCACAGTTAATTCAAATTAAAAGGATACTTGGTGCTGGGGGTCAGAGATTAGAAATACCAGTCAAAGTCTGATCTGTTGAGGTATTGGTCCTACACTGATGTGTGTAGAAACAAAGTTCTGATCTAATTATGGCAATAGAGAGAGTGAAGCGATGCTTTCGATCCACCAAGTATCTACTGACTTTGGCAGTGAATTAGGCATATCAGATCACTGAATTTGAGAAAACTCAGAACTTCAAAATCGTACATATTTGTGTTAGGTATTTAAGGCAACTGGATTCGTGTCATTTAGAGCACCGAGTAGAAAGATGTGCGCGTTTTTCTGAAGCAGCGCAAAGCTGTCAAGAAAATCCAAATTTTCGGTCTCCGGGCTTTCGGTTCATCGCGACTCTGGACCATCAGCTTATGAAATTCATGCTCTGAAATACCTCTGGTCCCCTCTGGTGGTTGCTCAAAAAATTAAAATTTTGGTCTACAGAGGCTCTGTTGCGTACCTTCTGATGAGCACCTCTGATGAACCTCTGTGGACAACCTCTGTGGTGCAGCCTCTGATGCATAACTTCTGCGATCAATGGATTTACAGAAGCTCTGGGATTGCGAATGAATAGCCTCTGTGATGCACTCAAACTTCTGCCAATGCGCAGAGGTTCTGCGCATACCTCTACGCAAATCTTACTTCTGGTCAGCTTAAGAACTTCTGTGGACAGCCTCTGTACATGCCTTACAGAAGCTCTGGGTCAGCTTCTGTCGTGATTCTGCAAAACTTCTGTCAATACCTTGCAGAGGCTCTGTGGTTTTCCTCAGAGGCTCTGTGAACTGCCTCAAAGGCTCTGTGAATAAGAGCTCTGCACAGCAGCCTAAGCTTCTTCCTGTGTAATGGTTGCTTCTTGCATATTGATCTGACTTTTCTTGTGCACACTTCAAAGAATCTGAACAACAGCTTTCTAAGTAAACTTTATTGATCTTCTGCCGGACAACTTCTGGATAGACATTAGAGGCTCTGTGCAGTAGCCACAGAAGCTCTGTGCTCATTCACATAAGCTTTGTGTGATCTGAAATTCGATTAATGACAACAGCATCTTCAGAGCTTCCTGATGTAACCTCTGCAGCCACTTCTACAGAGTGTCCTCTGAACATAATAAGCCTAAGCAGCAGATTTTTGATTAAGCTCTGATTCTTCAAGTCTTGCTTCACTGAACTTTGAACTATTGATCTTCGTCTCTCTTATCTTTAGAACCTTTTTCCATTATGGACTGATGTCGATAAATGAACTCTCAATGTTGAGAAGAGGCCTTTTGAATCAGAAAATTATGCCCAATTCTGGATAAAGGGCATCTGTTGCAGATCTGCATATTTCGAAGTATGGACAACAGCTGATTTAAACAGCACAAACAACAGCTTTATTCTTCTGAAAACTAATCATCAAGAGTTTTTTGCTGCACTTTAACAGCAGCAGTTTTCTGTTTGACACGACATGGACAACTTTCACATCCTCAATGCAGGTTTTAAACGTTTTAATAGCAACAAGACAGCAACAAAAACTTCTTAACAGCAACTAATTTGACAGCAAATTGGCTTTGACAACAACCATTTTGACAGCAAACTCATTTTGACAGCAGTTTTTACAGCAACTTGTTTTTGACAGCAACTTCAATTTTCTGCTTGGAAAGAAGCTATTTGACAGCACCAAACAACCATGATAGCTTGTTGTTTTGAACCACACAGCAGCTAAAATAGTTATGACAGCAAACAACACCAAACAACTTGTTGTTTTCTGTTTTAGAACTTAACAAACAACAACAGATTGTTGTTGGTTTCCAAGTTTCACAAAGCCATAGTTTGGTGTGGAAAATAAGATGATCTTCATTACTTTTAGAACGATGAGTGCAAAAACTCAGATCTCTAATTGATCAGGTCAGAAAAACTGATTAAAAGCACTCAAAGGTATAAAATCTTTTCAGATCAAACTTTGAATATGTAGCACAACACCAAATCTTTCTCAAACAACATTCTCACGACTCAAATGATTTTGTTTTTCATTTAAATGATTATGAGCAGTGGAAGACAAACAAAATCTGAGTAAAAGAGAGTCCAATTTTGGATTTAAATAAAGGTCAGATCAAAGATCAACAACCTTACTACCAAGATGCCAAAAAAAATGCTATGGACTTAAGCACACACAAGGATGAGATCATAGATCAACCATCTACTTAGTGCTTATCAAATAAGACCAATCAATGAGAAAGAATCAAAACACACACATGTATTAAATCTGATCAGATTTGATCAAAATAGAATCAAATCTTCACTTAGGCATTTCATCAAACATGTGGTGTGCAGAATCAGATTTTGTGAAGAAACAACAAAGTTTTCTATGAAAGATAATCCAAATCTCATTTAAATGAAGAAATGGGTTTCCAATAAGCACCAATACAGAAAATAAACCATTAGAATGATATTTGTGTTTAGGCTCATGTGATTGAATCAATCTAAGCACCAAAACAACAAATAAATCATCTAATAACTTCTATTGTTGCCATAGATGACCGATTTTGAAGAAAAGATTCTTCAATCGGCTCTGATACCAACTGTTGGTTCCCGTATTTGATTAACAAAGATTATCTAATCTATTAGTTCAAATAAGATGTGTTGCGGAAGCGTATTTGAATAACTAACAGATATGTTTATATAGAAACAACACAAAATACCAAATAAACAGTATATGAAGAACAGATGAATATCTCAAAGTTTACTGTATTTGATGAAGAACACTAAGAACATATTTGACGATAATTGTGTGCAAGTGTTTTTGTGTGTGTTCGTTGTTGTCTGGTGTTGGCTGGTGAGGAAGAACTCAACATAAGTCTTCCTTTTATACTACTACAAAAGAACTATTCTAGACAAAAGGACTATTGCTACACGAAAGAAGGGATGGCATGAACAGTTGGAAACCTGCATGCATTAAATGCGCTAATATCAACTTGTAAGGATTCCTATCAGAGTTTGACACGTGTTTGTTGTCGGACCATGCCTTGTACAAGTTGATGAACGGACCCTGGAACAGTAGCAAGATATATTTCTGTAACAGTGGTAAGATATTTCTGTAACAATGGCAAGATATTATAAATATCTTCCAAGTTCAGTCTGAACCGCAGAGGCTCTGTCAAGGGTGACAGAGGTTCTGTCAAGGGTGACAGAGGTTCTGTGGCTTGGTCCTTTGAGAGCATCCTTCTGTAGATCCTTCTTCGATCCTTTGTTTGCATTATTCTGTCTTTCTTGGGTCTTGGTGTTCCTTGAATGATTTTTCTCACTTCGACAGAGCTTCTGTGGAACACCGCAGAGCTTCTGTGGAACTCTTTCATACTTGGCCTATTTTTCAATACTTCTAATATTATGAATATTTGGAGCTAACAGCAAGGATCGACATTGGTGATTTTGGGAGGATTTGAGCAGATTGAAAGAGAGATTCTTCGTCTAAGGTAATCTTCAACTCCATTCCTTGCTATGTGTGAGTATTTGGGTCTGATGTTTAGATTATTAAGGTTTGCTGGTTATCGACATCCTTAGGGGTGTGGATACTGTATCAAAGGGTTTATGTGTCATGAGAAGGGATTTTTAATTGCTCAATAGTTTAAGTAAAGTTGTCCATTGCATGTTTAGCCTACTAGAAATAGTTTTATTTTGGATTGAATCCGTAGTAGCGCTGCTCGACAAAACCCTGAGTATCCGGAAATTCACCCAGATGGGTGAAGTTTTCCGGAAGAGATGTCGGATTCCGGAGAAGGAGTCCGGATGTCGGATTCCGGATAAAGAGTCCGGATAGCGGAACTCGGATAGAGGATTCCGGACTTGGAGTCCGGATAGGGTCTTGAGTTGTGCGGACATTTCGGGAAGGTTGAGACAGTAACTTATCACTCCCGTTTTGCGTTTTTAACTTAGGTACTCGGAGTAAGGATTGAAGTGTAAGTAGAGAAGTAGCAAGCAAGAACGGGTGAGTTTTTCTAACCAAATACGTGTTCTTAAAAGTGATTTCAGAAGTGAGAAGTGAATATGAATTGATACGTTTATATTACATGAAAGCGTGTGTTCAGAAAGTTAATTTAAAGTGTATGCATACGTTTGTTGATAGAGGTGTAATGGGTAAGTCAGGGGGTGTGTCCCGCCAGTGCTCATACCGGGGGGGGGGGGGGGGGGGGTCCCGTGTATGCCATCGGAGGAGTGACCCAGTAAGGCAGTGTGAGACTGACACGTTGTCGCCATTGCGGGACTTCAGTGTGCCACTTACATGTGCAATTTATGTGAAAGCTTATTGATTAAAGTTGTTGTTTATAATGGTTGTGAATGTTTTATACTTGTTGATGAAATTGTTGCCACTAGAGGGAGCTCACTAGACCTCATGGTCTAACCCTCGCTTTTAATAAACTAAACCATTTTCAGGAAAGTGCTTAGTAGGAGATACTGGTAAGGGCAAGGAGAAGGCATGAGCGTGATGTCAACGTAGTATAGTATATCAGGCTTAGTATTCTAGAAATCTCAGCTGTGTATTGGTTTGTTTCCGCAAACCTTGTTATGAACAGGTACGTTTATGATTGTATTCCGGAGTCTTTTCGGCGAGTTGTTTAATTCTTGTTGTTTAAGCGTTACCTTCGAGATGGGTTGTTACAATCTCTCCATCCCTCAATCTATGTCTCTCTATTTCGTTACCAAATACTCCTACCGACAAAGGGAAGTATACATACACATGAGTTTAATCGGGTAAACCGGTACAACTCACAATTTGTTCATCTACGACATATATACGTGTTTATATATATATATAGATAGATAGATAGATAGATAGATAGATAGATAGATAGATAGATAGATAGATAGATAGATAGATAGATAGATAGATAGATAGATAGATAGATAGATAAAGGAATTGGAGTATGGATTCTCTAACCCTTACTTTATTCATCCCTTAATTTCTTCATTTTGATTCATGTTTGTTTTTCTTCTCATCTTTTAAGTTTCTTCATTTTGTTTCTCATTTGTTTTTTATTCTAAGCGATCTCTCCATCCCTCAATCCATATCTCTCTATTTTCTTACCAAATACTCCTACCGACAAAGAGAAGTATACATACACATGAGTTCAATATATATATATATTAAAACAGAAACCACAAGAATGATGTGGCATCTTCTTAGAGTATAATTCTTGGCTAGAAATTTTCTCCTTTTTTGAATTTTTTAAATATTAATTGTGTTAAAGACTTCTATGCCCCTATATGAACAAATGTATTTTTTTATTGCAATTAGGTCATTTTGGTAATTCATACAACCACTTTAATTAACTTTCCACCTCCAAACCCTTCACCTTTCTCAAAGGCTTTTTACTTTCTCAATCACTTAATCCATCCATAACCTCTAACCCTTACTTTATTCATCCCCTAATTTCTTCATTTTGATTCAGGTTTGTTTTTCTTCTCATCTTTTAAGTTTCTTCATTTTGTTTCTCATTTGTTTTTATTCTAAGCGATCTCTCCATCCCTCAATCTATGTCTCTCTATTTCCTTACCAAATACTCCGACCGACAAAGAGAAGTATACATACACATGAGTTTAATCGGGTAAACTGGTACAACTCACAATTTGTTCATCTACGACATATATACGTGTTTATATATATAGAGAGATAGATAGATAGATAAAGGAATTGGAGTACGGATTCTCTAACCCTTACTTTATTCATCCCTTAATTTCTTCATTTTGATTCAGGTTTGTTTTTCTTCTCATCTTTTAAGTTTCTTCATTTTGTTTCTCATTTGTTTTTATTCTAAGCGATCTCTCCATCCCTTAATCTATGTCTCTCTATTTTCTTACCAAATACTCCTACCGACAAAGAGAAGTATACATATACATGAGTTTAATCGGGTAAACCGGTACAACTCACAATTTGCACATCTACGACATAGATACGTGTTTATCTATCTATTTGTCTATCTATCTATATATATATATACATATATATAGATAGATAAATAGATAGATAGATAGATAGATAGATAGACATATAGATAGATAAAGGAATTGGAGTAATAAATCCATTGATGCTTTAGAATTTTGTGAGAATAAATATATGTTGGAGTTCGAGGGAAAGTTGTCCGGTTCAAGTACTCTAAATGTGGGTCCTCATCTATGTCTTTTATGGTTTTTATACTTTATCAAAATTTTAAGCATCTCAATCCAAAAAAAAAATTGTTCTCAAAATTTTCCTTTTATTATTGATGTAACTATTATCAAAACATTAATTAATTAGACTATTCATTGTTGTTGGTTACACCCAATATTTTTTAATTCTTTTATTTTACATGACTATATTTTTATTTACATAATAATTATTGTATATATACATATATAATTAAGATAATTATAAACTCATTTATATAAATAAAATTACGATAAAGATAAAAAATATGTTTCATTCACATCAAAAGATGAAGGGATATATGGGAAAAACATTACTAAGCGGGATAAGTTTTCCATTTCCCCCAATTTGGTCAGAAATGAAAATCAATAGGTTTGGGATAATGAATCCATTGTATAAAAAGTGAACCAAACGTCATTTATCCCTCTTATAATTATATAACTAATGTAATGAAATAAAATAGAGATGACACTTATAACTTCAGAATGGTTATCAATTATATTATTTATAATTCATGCACGGAATTTATTTATTTTAAATAAATTGCATCAACTGTTTCTTGTGTTTTAAATGGTCGTGCGGATTGCATTATGAAATCTTGGAAAAACGTTTAGTACACATAAGATTTTAAACCGTGATTCTAAGCATGCATGAAATTAGTTTAGTACAGATGATTGCAAACTTTGTCGGGACTTTCTTTATTTTTGTTGTTGTTGTTAGCTTCAATCTTCCTAATCATAGAAATACTTAGAAGTAGTGAAAAATAGGCTAAGTATAGAAAAGCCTCTCACAGAGGCTCTGCCACTTCTTCCAGAAGATCAAGTCCAGAAAGCCACAGAAGCTACAGAGGTAATCACAGAACCTCTGTAGTGCGCAAGAAGAAGATCAACTCGGAAACAAGTGGACTGCTCACAGAAGGTCAGACCATAGAACCTCTGTAATGCCTTACAGAGCCTCTGTGGTCTGCTATGAAGACTTGGAAGATATTACTGGATACGTTCATCAACTTGCATGGAAAAGTACTGTCAAAACACGTGTCAAGCTCTGAGTGGACTCAATAGGGCATGGTACAAAATAGACGTCTGCGCCATTTAATGCATTTACCAATAGTACATCTGCTCCATTAAATGCGCATGGCTCAAACAACTGCTCACACCATCCAGTCCACTGTTCACACCATCCAGTTTACTATTCATGCCGTAAAAGGAACAGTGACCAACTTCATAGTCTTCTAAGAGTAGTATAAAAGGAAGTCTCATGTTGAGATCTTCCTAACAACAAATAGACAAGGAATCACTAATACTCTCAAACTTTATTGTCAAATATCTGAGTATTATATTCTCACACACCAACAGTTCTTAATCTGTTCTTCGTGTTGTTATTATATATTGAATAACAGTA
The DNA here is from genome assembly GCA_033807775.1 of Saussurea involucrata. Taxonomy (NCBI): domain Eukaryota; kingdom Viridiplantae; phylum Streptophyta; class Magnoliopsida; order Asterales; family Asteraceae; genus Saussurea; species Saussurea involucrata. Next base: position 76,351,255 of record CM066327.1, on the reverse strand, counting down.
ACTGTTCAAGAAATCCTTTTCATTCTTTACTGTTTTCTTTATATATGTGCGTTCTAATATCTATCAAACATATCTGTTAGTTTAATACTCTTCCGCATCAAACTCTAAACTCAACTAATAGACTGTTAATCTTGATTAAGCGTATCTGGGTTCCAACAATTGGTATCAGAGCCTTCCTTGATTTTCAATATCAAGTGATCCACTTATCAAGACTCTTGATAGATATTACTGAGATTTAAAATTGTGTCTGGAAACTGCTTAAACCCAGAAAATCTTCAAGCTCATCGAAGTAACTCTTTAGTCATACTTTCTTTCTAAAATCTTCAAATGACAAATACAAATAATTTCTTTACTACTGGTTCTCTCACTAAACCTCCTACTCTCCTTCGAGATGAGTATCCTCAGTGGAAAATAAGAATGGTCCATTTTTTCGAGGGTACTGAAAAAAATCAAGTACAATATCTGTACAATCCTCCTCCTATTCCCATGACAGTAGTACCTCGTATACCTGCTACTGCTGAATCTGCCGAAATCCCCGAACATCAAAAACCAAAGCCAAAAGGGGAGTGGTCAACCGAAGATAAAGCAGAAGATGAAGTTGCTCAGAAAACCAAGAGGACATTAATTATGGCAATACCCAACGAACTCTTTCAATCCTTGGATTCATGTGAAACAGCGCATGATCTGTGGAAAGAACTGGAAAGACAGTTGGAAGGAGGTGCTAAAACACAAAAAAACCGAAGAGCACAGTACATCAATGATTATCATGCATTCAAAGCCTCTGCAACAGAATCTCTGCAAACAACATACGACAGATTCAACTCTCTAATCAACCAGTGCAGAAAATCAGGCATTGACAGAACTTCTGAAGAAAACAATGTCATGTTTTTAAAAAGTCTAAATGAAGAATGGCTCCAGCTGTCTATGTCCCTACAGACAAATCATGATCTAGACACCTGGACTCTCTCTGATCTTTACGGAACATTAGCCGCACAAGAACCTCAGATAGCACAGGCTAAAACACTAACCATTGCACCATATGCATTGGTTAGTAAAACTAAAGAGGATGCACAGAGACCAAGAAATGATAAATCCACAGAGGAGAAGAAGAAGGAGAAGAAGAAGATGGTGATAATTGACAGTGAAGAAGAAGAAGAGCAAGCAGAAAAGGAAATAACTCTTGCGTCACTAGCTAAATCTTTAACTCTATTGACAAAAGAGTTCAGAGGAAACAGAAGAAGTTCCGGAAATGAAAGATATGATAGAGAAAACCAGGATGACAGAAGAGACAACAGAAGAGATGACAGAAGAGGAGAAGAATCAAGTGGCCGACAGAGGTCAAACGATAGAAATTACAGAGGGAATGACCGACAGAGGTCAGATGACTCGGTAAGCCACACACAGCAAGAATGCTACAAATGCGGCAAACCTGGTCACTATGCAAATGAATGTAGATCAGAGAAAGGCGGAGACCTACAGAAGTCCAATGATCGAACAGGAAACACTCCTCAAGGATGTTTTAACTGCGGCAAACCAGGCCATTTTGCGAATGAATGCAGAAGCAGATCAAATCGCCCACAGAGGGACTCTGCTTTCTACAAAAAGAAAGCCGAATATTATGCTCAAAAATCCTTAATGGCAAAAGGACATTCTGAGGAGAACACAGAAGACTTCCAGTCAGACTCTACTTCTGACGATGAACATACCGCTAATGCCCTCTTCTGTGGCATGGCAGAAGTCGACTCCTGCACTGACTCTGAGGTATCTACTTCAAATTCCAACTCTTGTATTACCTCTGTAGATGATAATACACTTAGAATTAACATTGAATTAATTGAACTGAAAGAGATAAATCAAAGTATTCAGAAAAGACTCACTTTCAATGAGAGAGAAGTACGGCTTCTCACTCAAGAAAAAGCAATGATTTTTGAGGAAAAAGAGAGAATAGAAAAGAATTGGAACAAAACTCTAGATCCTTTAAAAAAACAAATTTCTGAATTAACCAATACTTTAAAAGATAAAACAAAAGAACTTTCAGTTTCAAGGAGCGAAACTACTGACATAAGATCTCTTAAAGAATACTTTCAAAGAGAAAGAGAGGTATTATGGCAAGATTTACTCAGAAGAGAAGTTTTGCTTAAAAACTATAAAGATGCACAAAAAGTTTATGAAAAAATAAACTCACAAATAGGGAGACGAGGTATAGGGTATGATGATATCACCCTAGGTGTTGAAGGCAAAAGAAACAAACCTCTGTCCTCGTTATTTGTGATTGGAAAAACAAACAAACCAGATTTTCCAAATCTAATCTATGTAAGCAAACGGGCGAAAATCTCTGTGGATCCTTACTTGAAGAAACATAAGAAGATGATTAACGTGTGGTTTGAAAACACAGACTCGTCATCTTCAACCTCTGTCAATAGAGGTATCAAACCAAAGAAATATCTGAAAACACAAGATCAGATTGGTATCTTCAAGTTTGGAAAACCAGAGACCCAAACACAGGTTGCTTTTGTCTGTTTGATAAACGTTGAAAAGAAATTATCAGCAGAAGCTCCTGAGTTTAAACCCATTTTTTCAGAAGAAAACTTTAAAAATTTAATTGAAAAAGAAATTTTGGAAATATGGAAATCAAGTGTTTTAGAAAATTTCTGTACATCTTCTATAGATAAAACTCTCACTGAAGAAATCTTATTAGAAACCTCTGCAATCTATGAAAACTATTATACAGAGGAAGAAAGCTCGTACGATACATGCTCAGAAAATCCAGCCTCTATTGAAAGAATTGACTCAACCTCTGCATACGAGGACGATTCATCCTCTGACAACTCAGAGACTGATTTCAAATCAGGGATAATTCACTGTGACACAGAGGATGTCAAATTCTCCTCTGAAGTTCCTCACAGAACTATTTCTCCAAAAGAGAAACTCACAGAGATTCCAATCTGCCAAGATTTTCTAAAATTGAATCTACATATCAAAACCTCTGCTGAGCTTAAAATGTTACAGAAGACCTCTATTGATCCTATAAGTTCTAGATTTTCAAAACCCAAGGTTAATAAATCTTTTTCTTCTGTGACAGTGATGAAAGAAGTTCACCACAGAAGCAACCCACAGAAGGCAGGTCCTAAACAGAGCTTTTGCAAACAACATTCGAGTATTCATAGATCTTCTAGTAATAGGAAATCAAATGTAAAGAAAGAATGTAATGCCTCTGTGGCTGAGTTTAAAAAGTTCAATGAAAAGTTCAAGCAAATTACATCTCATATTCAATACTGTCATTGCTTTGATCTTATGTCTAAACTTAATAATCATTTTTCAAGTCAAGTCTGTTTACTCTCTACGACAATTCAAAAGTCAAATCCCACAAAGAAACAATCTGACTCTTCTGCAGAGAACAAAATGTATTTCAAGAATGCCAAGGCAAACTTGAAAAACTCTAACAATATTGGACCCATATGAATATGGGTACCTAAATCTCTGTGATTGTCCTGCAGAAGAAGTATGTGCCAATCTGGTATCTAGACTCCGGATGCTCAAGGCACATGACTGGTGACAGAAGTGCACTATCCACGTACAAAGAAACACAAGATGGTGGATCTGTGACTTTTGGAGACAACAAGAAAGGACACATAAAAGGCTATGGAGTCATAAGGAAAGAAGACGTTTCTGTATACAAAGTTGCATATGTGGATGGCCTTAAGCACAACCTACTCAGTGTAAGTCAACTTTGTGATACAGGATTCAATGTGTTGTTCAAAAAACTTTCTGCTCTCTACAAAGTGAAGAAACAAGTATGGAACTTCTGCGAGCTGAAAGAATAGGTGATCTATATCTAATGAACTTCAACTCAAAGAACAAAGACAAAGTTTTCCTTGTTGCCTGCAAAAGTGAAGAAGCCTGGTTATGGCACAATAGGTTCTGTCACTTAAATTTTCACACATTGGAAAAACTGGTCAAACTTGATCTAGTTAAAGGTTTGCCAAATGTTAAGTTCAATAAGGATCATTTATGTTCTGCCTGTGAGATGGGAAAACTCAAAAGAGCTTCCCACAAAGGCAAAACAGATGTATCTTGCACTAGACCTCTGTACATGCTTCATGCCGACCTCTGCGGTCCCATTGCCATACAGAGCCTAGGTGGCAAGAAATACATACTTGTCCTAATTGATGAGTATTCGCGTTTCACATGGGTTGAATTCGTTAGAAAGAAATCAGATGTTCCAAATATATTGATAAATCTAATGAAAAGAATCCAAGTTCTTTATAATTGCAGAATACAGAAGTTAAGAAGTGACAATGGCACAGAATTTAAAAACTCTGTCATTAAAGCCTATCTTTCAACAGAAGGAATATCACAGAACTTTTCTGCAGCTCGCACTCCACAACAGAACGGTGTTGTCGAAAGAAAAAATCGAACACTTGTGGAAGCCGCAAGAACTATGATGTCAGCATGCGGATTATCAATGAACTTTTGGGCAGAAGCAATTTCTACTGCGTGTTATACTCAAAATCGATCAACCATTGTGAAAAGACACCTCAAGACGCCTTACGAATTGCTTAACAAACGGCGGCCAAACATCAAATTTTTCCATGTATTCGGATGCAAATGCTTCGTCTTAAACGACAGAGATTCAAGAGGAAAGTTTGATGTAAAAGCAGATGAAGGCAAATTCATTGGATACTCTGCCACTTCCAAAGCCTACAGAATATTCCTTACAAAATCTCACAAGATTGTAGAAAGCATCAATGTTTCTTTTGATGATTCATTCCAAATGACTTCTGAACAAATCAGTTCAGAACTCGGAATTAAAGGGAAATCCTCGGTCATCTCACGAGCAAAAGAAGACTTGGATCTTCTATTTTTAGAGATGCTCAACGAAAACATTGATCCTTCTGTTGGAACAATCAGAGTTTCTGAAGAACCATCCTCTGTCGGACAAAATCCTACAGGTTTGTCTCTAACTGGTCCTAAATATGCTTCATCTTCTTCTGTACATACTACAGATGCAATTGCCGAAGCAGAAGAAAGTGCAGAAGATGAAACATCAAGGAAAACGACCACAGAAGCTGCACAAACCACAGAAGAACCAATTACAGAGGAAATCGAGGACCAAGACTATACGTCCTCAGAGGAACAAACTCCACCACCACTCATACCAATCATTCCACAAACGGTAGAATCAACTACCAAGGCACGAAGAACAACAGAGGCTACACAAGAAGAAACACAAGAAGTCTCTAAAGAAAGTCTGAATGACATTGATGATCATCTTCCACGCACAACTCAATGGACAAAAAGCCATCCTCCAAGCCAAATAATCGGAGAACCTTCTGACGCAGTAAAAACAAGGTCTGCCACTGCTAACTTTTGTTTCTTTACAAATTTTATTAGTGTGATAGAACCAAAGAAGATTTCTGAAGCCCTAGATGACCCAAACTGGGTAGACGCCATGCAAGAAGAACTTTTGCAATTTGAGCGTAACAGAGTATGGACTCTAGTACCTCTGCCAAGAGGAAAACAGGCCATTGGGACTAAATGGGTCTACAGAAATAAGAAGGATGAAGATGGAGTGGTCATCAGAAACAAAGCAAGATTAGTAGCAAAGGGATATAGACAAGAAGAAGGCATAGACTACGATGAAACTTTTGCCCCTGTCGCACGGCTCGAAGCAATAAGAATATTCTTAGCCTTCGCAGCCCACAGAGGTTTTAAAGTCTATCAGATGGACGTAAAATCAGCTTTTCTCAACGGTGAAATCCAAGAAGAGGTCTACGTTAATCAGCCACCAGGATTTGAAAGCTCAAAGTTTCCAAGGCATGTATACTACCTTGAAAAAGCTTTATATGGACTGAAACAGGCTCCACGAGCATGGTATGAACGACTTTCTACCTTTCTTCTAGTCAATGGTTACAACAGAGGTACAACAGATACTACCTTATTCTATAAACGCAAAAGTAGTGAGATAATGCTTGTACAAATATACGTAGATGACATAATTTTTGGGTCTACTAATTCAGAAGAGTGTAAAAGATTTGAAAAACTCATGCAGAGTGAGTTTGAAATGAGTATGATGGGAGAATTAACTTTCTTCCTCGGACTCCAAGTCAAACAATCATCAGAGGGAATTTTTATAAATCAAGCTAAATATGTCTCTGACATTCTTTCCATGTATAGCTTCTCTGATGCCTCTGCAATGAAAACTCCAATGGCCACTGGAAACAAGTTATTCTTAGATTCAGATGGCATCTCTGTAGAATGCACTCTCTACAGAGGCATGATTGGATCTCTGTTATACTTAACAGCAAGCAGACCTGACATTATGCATGCCACATGTCTCTGTGCATGCTATCAAGCTAATCCAAAGAAATCACATTATGATGCCGTAAAGAGAATCTTTAGATACCTAAAAGGGACCAAAAATCTTGGTCTCTGGTATCCACAGAACTCTGGTTTTGGTCTTAAAGCTTATACAGGTTCAGACTATGGAGGATGCATGCTCGACAGAAAGAGTACCTCTGGGAGTTGTCAATTCCTAGGTGGTAAACTAGTCAGTTGGACCTCCAAGAAGCAGAATTGTGTTTCCACATCCACTGCAGAAGCTGAATACGTTGCTGCCGCTAGCTGTTGTTCTCAGGTTCTATGGATGAAGACTCAGCTAAAAGACTACGGCCATATTCTGTTCAAAATACCCATCTTCTGCGATTCCAAGAGTGCTATTGCTATCTCTGCCAACCCTGTGCAACACTCAAAAACCAAGCATATCGATATAAGGTATCACTTCTTGAAACATCATGTTGAATACGGTACAATCGAAATGCATTTTGTGCCCACAGAATATCAACTCGCTGACTTATTCATCAAAGCACTAGACGAGAAAAGATTCAACTTCTTGGTAGGTAAGATAGGAATGATTAACATGGTGTGAAAATCCTCAGTAAGTATAGTTTTATATTCTGTAAATAATAAGTAAATACATTGCTTAATTTATTGCTTTGATTAATTCTACTTCTGTATGTAAATTCTTAAAACCTTAAATAGTTCTTAAAATCACAGAGCTTCTGTAAGTCAACTCAGAACCTCTGACGACCCCTACAAAACCTCTGAAAAAAACCATGACCTATGTTCTATGCAAAACTTATCATTCTTTGATCCAAGCATAGGTCAAGGGGGAGCAAAAGGAAATTACTTGATCTACAGAGGTGATTAGATCAAGGGGGAGCAAAAGGAAAATTCTTGATCTACAGAAGTGATTAGATCAAGGGGGAGCAAAAGGGGCCCTGAGATGATTTACAGAGGTAAAATCTCTCAAAGGAAAGCCGAAGAAGAATGTCGATAATTCTCCATCGACAGAAGAAAGACAAAACTGCCGAGAATAGAAGAACCAAAAGGTATGTCTCTCGCATGAAAGGTTTTTAGAAAACAGTTTTCTTGGACAAGAATTGTCAAATATGTCCTAAATATACTGTGAATAACATTTCAAAAATCAAAAGTTCAAAAGATTCAACAAAATTCGAAATAGGAGAAATTTAAGGTCATAGAGCTTCTGCTGAGCTCAACAGAGCTTCTGCAGGAAATATGCTCTGTGATCACAAATTAACCCTCTGTCGATCTTTTGGAATGTTATCTCGAAAACCGACAACACACACCATGACCTTCTCGAACAAAACGTTTATCAATATAGTTTTATCGGACACCAACCTTCAAAAATGTGCGAAAAACATCTCTTAACACAGATCAAAAATTGGATTATCAGAAAATTAATAGAATTCAAGTTATAAGATTTTTTCTCTCATAGAGCTTCTGCTGGCTCTCACAGAGCTTCTGCAAGTTCCATCAGAGCTACAAAACCTCTGTGAGTAAAATTTCTTGACAAAATCCTATTAATCCTCTCCAATATTTTTACAAACGTATTCGTTCAAAGAGGAATCTTCAAAGTCATGATAACAATGAGATATATGAGAAGATTAAAACTCTAAGATTTTCAAAATCACAGAGCTTCTGTAAAACACAAAAGTTCTGCCATTTTGTTATCTGTAGTATTAACGGTTACTTTTTCTGCGAGTGAAACTCATATGGCTAAGAACAACTCCACGCGCCTAGCATTAATGGGCCGCGCACGACGTCCTGTCATTTTCTGACATGGCCTACGTGTCCCATTTTCATTGGGCAAACATGGAACGTTTTTTTTGGTAAGTTGATCCCGCCGCTCAAACTCGAGTGCGGATTCCAAACTTTAATCCATTGCCATATATTTTACCCTTTCGAAGTCTACCGTTTTACCATCCTATAAAAACAAACCTTACCCTCTCATAAAACCTTTTACAAACTCTCATCTTCTTCTCCGGCGATACCCTGCAAAACACTTGCAAATGGCTTCATCTTCTCGAGCTACATCCTCTGAACTCTCTCCGGCGAACTCAACGGAAAACTCCCCTGCTCATTCAGAACATTCTGAAAACCCCAGCCTTGCAAGAGATATTGAACAACAAGATTCCAGGGATTCCGCAGACTTTGCTCCGACGACACACTTGCAAAACTTCATAGCTAAGGATCATTTCGAAGCCACTCTTCCTATTAAATCCAACAACTGCTATTTGGTCCCCTCACCCACTACTTTCGGCGAAGCCCATGCCATACTTCTGAACATCATGAAAAACCATATCCTTTTCCCTCTACTATCAAGAACCCCTAACATAATACCAGTTCGTTATTTGAACCAATTTTGGCAAAGCTGCCGATTTGATGAAGACGATTCTCTTATCAAAGGGTACATTTCAAGACCTGATAAAACTGAGCATCTTGAAATCAAGTTCAACAGAACAATGTTCTCACTTGAATTCAACCTACCAACAAGGGGTCTTCTGGGATTGAAAAGTTATGCAGAGCAACCAACAGACGAAGAGCTCTGTAGATTCGTGGAAATGCTTGGGTACAACACCCAACTACGGAAGAGAAATGACTTCCGCAGAGGCCGATTACCACCTCTGTGGAACACTTTGTTCTCTATTCTTAACAGATGCTTGACAGGAAAGATAGGGAGTATTGACCAGAGCTCACATCAAATCTTGAGCATCATGTATGGGGTTTACTATGATCTTCCACTAGATTATGCGACCATAATGATGCAAGAGATCATAAACACCATCGACAGAAAGAACAACTCGAAAAGGGTCAAAGAGAACGATCCCAACTTTCTACCACCTCTGCAATTCCAAAGAATATTGGGAGTACTGTTCGAACCTCTGCTGCTAATCCAAAATTGGCCAATGGAAGGGCCAACTCCCAAACAGTTCCCGATGAACAAAAATACCCCCACTGATCATGCTGATGGCTACTCACACTGCAGACCTCTGTCAAAGAAACTTCTGCGCTACGCATCGAACATATCCCTTAAGAAAGAGTATATACGCGATCATAGAACTCCAAAATCGAGTCCTATGACACCCCCGCGTTTAGGTGTCCCCCTAGGAACAATGATAGCAAAACCTCTTTCCACTCAAGCAGAAAAGGATCAAAAGTTAGCAAAACACATGGCTATTCAGCTCAGCTTCATAGCCAAACGCGCAGAAATAATGGGAAAGAAGTCTTCATCAAGAACCTCTGCATCTACTCCAAAAGCAAAGAAGAGAAAAACTGCAGAAGGCACCTCAACAAGCACTACAGAAGATCGACCTTCACCTCCCCATGCCACAGAGATTGGCTCCTCTGCTCCTCCCCTTTTCACAAAACAGAAAAAGAAGAGATCCAAATCAACAGAGGAAGGGGCACCAAAACCAAAGAGGAGGAAAACCAAAAAGAAGCATGGTAAAACACTTAAAAAGTTGTTTACCATTGCAGAAGAGGAAATCATAGAGGGAGAAACTGCAGAAGAAGAAGATGCAGAAGTAGGAATGACAGAAGAAGGATATCAATCACCCTATCAATCTCCAGATAGATTTGCTCACCAAGGAGACCTGAATGATTTCCTACAGAACCCCGAAATTGCAAACACACTTAATACAGCAGGGTGGACGGCACAACCTCTCGACCACCACACTCCAGAAGAACAAGATTTCTTCATTTCTGGCATTGACACACATCTACACGAAGATGACACAACACCCAGAAATCAACCAGCCGAAACCCCTGTGATTTTACAAAACCCTTTCATTCAAGGATTGGACGTCCACAGAAGAAGTCCAAACCAAGCTTCAGAAGAAACAGAACAAATCGAAGCTGAGTGGAATACAACTAAAGTAACAGAGGCAACGGTTGTAGAAGAAACCACAGAAACAGGGATAGAAATCTCAGAGGTAGATTCAGATGAAGAAGTGGCTATCTGGATACGAAAAGGTCTCTATCATCCTCATATCATGAGATTATACGGATCTCATCACATGTATGACTCATTGCGCACAGAGCAAGGAACTTCCACAGAACCAGAAGAAGAAACAAGAAAAGATGCCGAAGTTGAAGAAGGCACACATCAATCACCCCTCCCAGTGCAACCCACATTTCTAACTCCGCAGGTCTAGCTGCAGAAGGAGTTATTGAAAAAGAGCAGCACAGCTCGATCCCAACCCAACCCATCCAGCCAGAGGTTACTCTTTCAACCTCTGTGCCCACAGAAACCGGGGAATCCATTCCTAGGGAGTCTCCTCAAAGAAACTCACCTAATGTTCGTGATCAATCGCCCCAGATCACACAAGAACACCCTACAGAGGAATTTGTTTCCTCTGACACGCACTTATTAAGACCCACACTTCTTTCAGAGAGAAGTAGAGAGCACAAAGACAAAGGGACTCTAGACAAGTCTCCTAGTCAACAGAAGGATATTCCAATACCCACCTCTGGAGTGGATTTGGACAATGTTCTTCTCAGAACTTCTGTAGGGATTGAAACTCATGTTTCTTCTCAAGGATCAGAAGGAAATCCTTCCATTCTCAACATACAAACAGGAATGAAAGAAGGTATCCCAGGAACAGGGATTCACTCTGGAGACGAATGTGTTCCTCCAGAGGTTACCACCGGAACACAAGTCACAAGGGATGAGTTCCAAACCCTTGAGACCTCTGTGAACCAAACCTTGAAAGAGTTGCAAAGCTCTTTCAAATCTTTTGCAGAGACAACATCACTGGCACTGCTAAACCTGAACACCAAAATGGACAACCTGTCCACAGAGGTGAAAACTGCCATCTCACAGATGAAGTCTGCTGCTACCGCATCCACCACTTCTGCCGCAACAACTACTCCTTCTTCGATTGAGAACTCCATCAACAAGTTCCTTGATCAATTGAACAAACAGACTTTAGTGTCAACGGGCATCACTCCTGCAGATCTACAGAAGGCCCTACAAAAAGTTCAAGAAGAAGCCATGCGAAATACCATGCTGATGCAACCCAAAGACTACATGACAAGAGCACAGCTGACAGAACTTGGGCAGAACGTGATTAATCAAGTGACATAAGTCATCCTTTCCTTCACCACTGCCAATGCTAACTTCGTCAAAGATTTCAGAGAAAGTGTAGGAAGGATGAGATTCAAAACAGAGGCAGAGCTAGCAACTCTTCTTGGCCTCTGTGATGATGTCTGCGCAAAACTGATCGCTGCTGGAGCCACAATGCCAAAGAAACCTGATGCTTCCTGCAGAGCAGAGGGTACATCAGACAAGGGTCAGGATGACTCTGATGATGATGACCATCCTGGTCCATCAGATCATCCTGAGGGGGAGAAAACTACAGAGAAAACTGCAAGCAGAGAACTTACAGGTCCACCAATAGCCGCAGAACCTCTGAGTCAAGCACCTCCAGAACAGACCCGACAACAACAAACTCAACAAACCACAGAGAATACACCCATCTCTGTGGATTCAACCTCTGAAGAACCCATCACTACAGAAGCAGATAAGCAAACCTCAGAGGCAACAACCGCCCCTGAGGTAATCATTTTAGAAGAAACAGATGAACCAACCACAGAGAAAACACCCACCTCTGTGGAAACACCCCAAACCATACCCAGAAGAAAGTCGATTGCCACCAAACCAAAAAGAGCAACGACCTCTGCTTCTGACATTCTGAAAAGGATGCACACAACAATAAGTGATCGTATGGTGAAGAGAGAAGAAGAAAGGCACAGGTTCACCTTAGCCTTCAGAATGGCAAGAAGATTCAATGAAAACACTTCATCAACAGAAACTGAGCTCACAGAAGAAGTCACCAAACAACCTCCAACAGAGGTTACAGAGCAAGTCAAGCCAACAGAACCATCGCCACAAAAGTCCTCTAAATCACAATCGTCAAAATCCACAGAGGCAACCTCCATCAAACCTACAGAAGTACAAACCTCAAATCCCACAGAAGCAACAGGTTATGCCACGACAACAAAAGATAAAGGCAAAGGGATACTGACAGAGGAACCTAAGAAGAAGAAAACATTGTCAAAGCCAACAGAGAAACTGATGAAAAGTGCGTTTGACGCCTTTCAAACCCCAAAACCCGAAGAAGTTGACTGGGCACATGGATTGAAGCCTCTGTCAGAAACTCCTTTAACTGGTAGAGCTGCAGAAGTTGTTCAACATATGGAGAGTCTCAGAAGACAAATTCCACGACCTGGTCCAACACATGAAGAAATGGAAGAAGTGGTATACAAATACCTCTACAAACAATCCTTTCAGACAAACTATCCAATAGATCATGTGACAGATCCAAGGATCAGAGAAGAATTTGAGAACATCTTCACAAGAACAAAGCCAAGAGCCAAAGCAGATGTCTTCTCAATTCACAAAATCAAAAAAGTGATCTTCTGCAGATTCTCCTTCACAAGAACCTATCCAAGGGTCAGGTACAATCTTTACAAAGTCAGAAGAGAGAACAATTCAGAGTCTACCTTCGCTGATGCTGACTTAAGAAACATCAATCCATACGATCTACCTGACCTTCTGCAATGGACAAAGGACAACTACAACACAGAGGCAAACACCAGAGCCTATCAAGTATTGAGAAAAGCGATGAGGGAAAAGCTTCTGCTATACAGCATGATAGATTTTCAGCTGGGAAAAGATCTTGGTCTCAAACATCTAGATCTACGACCACCAGAAGATCGCTGCCCACCAGACGCTGTGCCCAACTCAATCATCAGAGAACCAAGATTTGGGTTAGTATTTCAAAACCCACAACACCAGGTTAAACTTTTTGTACTCATGGATTGTCAGAAGTACGCAACCAGTACTCTGAGCAAATTCAGAGCAAGCCTTGTAAAATACAGAGGTACAGAGAAAATGGATAGAGATGATGCAGATACTTTCATCAGAGAAATAGACTCAACAATCCGCCTAAGAGAACTCTGCATCAGATTCTACAAAGAGATCAGAAAAGTCGGCAGAGACAACAGAAGCTACAACGATTTCAAAGATGCCAAAATCTGATTCTCAGACCTCCAATCTCTGCAAACAAAAGTTTATCTTTCATTATACTCAAATGTAAAATGCCTCTGGCATATTTCTAAATGAAAGAAATTTCGAGGTATTGTTTAACCTTTGTCTTATCTAACTTAGCCTAACTAAACACAAAGTCAAATTTTTATTTTTCACTACTTAGGGGGAGATTGTTAGCTTCAATCTTCCTAATCATAGAAATACTTAGAAGTAGTGAAAAATAGGCTAAGTATAGAAAAGCCTCTCACAGAGGCTCTGCCACTTCTTCCAGAAGATCAAGTCCAGAAAGCCACAGAAGCTACAGAGGTAATCACAGAACCTCTGTAGTGCGCAAGAAGAAGATCAACTCGGAAACAAGTGGACTGCTCACAGAAGGTCAGACCATAGAACCTCTGTAATGCCTTACAGAGCCTCTGTGGTCTGCTATGAAGACTTGGAAGATATTACTGGATACGTTCATCAACTTGCATGGAAAAGTACTGTCAAAACACGTGTCAAGCTCTGAGTGGACTCAATAGGGCATGGTACAAATTAGACGTCTGCGCCATTTAATGCATTTACCAATAGTACATCTGCTCCATTAAATGCGCATGGCTCAAACAACTGCTCACACCATCCAGTCCACTGTTCACACCATCCAGTTTACTATTCATGCCGTAAAAGGAACAGTGACCAACTTCATAGTCTTCTAAGAGTAGTATAAAAGGAAGTCTCATGTTGAGATCTTCCTAACAACAAATAGACAAGGAATCACTAATACTCTCAAACTTTATTGTCAAATATCTGAGTATTATATTCTCACACACCAACAGTTCTTAATCTGTTCTTCGTGTTGTTATTATATATTGAATAACAGTAACTGTTCAAGAAATCCTTTTCATTCTTTACTGTTTTCTTTATATATGTGCGTTCTAATATCTATCAAACATATCTGTTAGTTTAATACTCTTCCGCATCAAACTCTAAACTCAACTAATAGACTGTTAATCTTGATTAAGCGTATCTGGGTTCCAACAGTTGTCCAACACTACTTTCGGATATGGTAATATCTATGTTTTAATGTTGTTTAAGGTTTTGATAAGTAACTGCGACCAGGGACTTTAACATTGGATCTTCTCCACATATGTTAAGGTCTGGACGAAGAGTTACCTTTCAATATTTTGGTATTGAGATTTATTGGGAGTTTTAATTTTTGCGAGTCTTGACGAAAAAGGGTTGTTTATATTGTATTGCAACAAAAAGGAGATTGGAATTATGACGTTTTGGTCATAGCATTGCTTTATGCGATTTGATTGTTGGAAACGAAAACTTTGGCACCATTTGACTGATCGGATGCCATTGAGTTTCATTGAGTTTTATGGAAGCTTTGTTGAGTATTACGGAGTTTTGTTTTACAACGTTTTGCGACATGTGGGTGATACTTTGTGATGTGCGTACTTGAATTTTGGTGTGCGTTAATCTATGGGTTTTATTAAGAATTTTGTCTCACGCGAGTTTTTTTGAGAAATATTACTTTATGTCGTGTTGCAACCAAAAAGAATAGTTTTCGGAACTTTGATGTTGCATGGCCTTCTCTTTTGAGATTGGTGCTAGCATAATTCGTTACACCTTGTTTAGTGTACGAATTGATTTTTACGTGACGTGAGTAATGCATATAAGAGCATCATGATAGTACATCTCTAATGTTTTGCTTTGTGCACTTTCGGTTGTTGGGGTGTTAATGTGCATCGTTTGTATGATTTAAGGTTTGAAGTCGATTTAATTTATTTTACGTGTCAATCAAATTATGTGCACCTATCGTTTTCCGAGGTCCTGAGAAAAACACCATAATGTGTGTGAGCCTCGTCTGAAGATTTTATTTTCTTATCATTAGGTGGCTAAATGTGAAATTTCAGAATTTAATTTAATGAATTCTCTCTTTTGAAATTTCATATGTACCTCTTTGTTGTATACTATGTTATTGCAGGAAAACTTTTATGCGTAAGTAAATACATGCCAGGACCATGACGATTCATTTTAAAAGTTTTGGGTATACTTTTGTGTCTCATTAGTAACTCGAGTAGTGATCAAGTAATTTTCGAAATGATTTTTTTCACATGTGGGACGAGTGCGTCTATTTTTGCATAACTACCGGATAAGTGGTAGTAGGTTTTTTTTACGCGTACGATATATTGCTATAAAAACCTTCGTGTTGGAAAAAAAACCTAATAAAAATTTTATTGGCATAATTGTTGAGTCTGTCACTTGAAAACCTTGAACTCATTAGGCTTGGGAAGGTTAAGCAACCCCGGTTAAGGGTGAGGGCGTGTAGAACCTTTCGGTGGAATATTGGGTTTCTGATGCGTCTTAACACCGTGAGCCGAATGGTGTTGTTTGCGAGGTCAAAATAGTTCATGTTGGTAACTGAATGGTGGGACTCGCGGTATCTTATGTTAATGCTTATGGTAATCGTTCTCTTCGGCAACCTTGTTTTGGGTTTATCAGTTTTTGCATAAAGGGCGTATAGGACCCTTTAGACACTATGTGGATAACCTTGGTTTTGTGGGGATGCTCGATGAATGAAACTCGTGTGTGTGGAGTTCTGCGGTGGTTCAAAGCTTGGTGGTATGACTAGGTGTCAACTTTCGGATTTCGAGGCCAAGAACCGTTAGTGTATTTGGAGAGTTGTAGTCCAACTTTAAAAGAATAGTGATATCGGTTGTAGTGGTCTTAAGAAGTTCATTTGTGATATGTAGGTTTAGTGGGATGACCTTCCTTGAATGGTAAAAGAATCTGTCGATTGGATGATTGGTATTTGGACATATTCTTGGAGTTGTATAATCGATGAGTCAGTGGCGACCGTCTGTTTTGCAGTCTAATGGGACTCGGTAGAAATAACTGACAGTTCAGCAGCGGGAACAATTGGATTTAGGGATTTTATTGGTTTTGGAGTGATCAACCTTGGACTGATTGAGAGTCGGGATCTGCCGTTGGGTAAGTATGAAACACCTAAGGTTGGGAGACAACTGAAGCCATGCGGTTAGAAACTACTCTAGCAAGTTGAACATTCATTCGGATGTAAGGGTAATGTATATGGGTTGACCTTGGTTGTAAGGGAACTAGATTTCGAGAACGAAATCTCTTTTAAGGTTGGGAGGATTGTAACACCCCGACCTTTGGAAGGTATCGACATTTTAAGATAAATATAAAAAATAGGATTTTGGATTAAATCCTAGATTTTATAGTCTTTCTGGATGGAGAATTCAAATACGAGTCCAACGGTTCTTTCCGGAGCAAAAATGGAGCTAGAACGAAGAAGTTATGGCCAAAACAAGTTTCGGTACATTCTGTGCTATAGTGCCCGCGATTGTGACATTGTTACAATCGCATGTCACGATCGCCCGGGGGTACCATGACCCTTAAAATGCGATTTTCAGCCTTTTTCTCATTCCAACTTCACCCATTTCGTTTTTCTCTCCCAAGAACCGAAACCCTTCACCCCCAATGTCGATTTTGAGCCTTTTAGACACCAAGAATAAAGTTTTCAAGTGTCCCTTCTTCATCTATCATGGTTTTTTAAGTTAAAGCAAGAATCCTTTCATTTCATCTTCCTCATCAAAGTTTTCTAAGGGTTTCATCCTACCCTTTTTCTCCATTTTGAGGATTTGTAGTTTGTGGTTCATTTTGGTAACTCTAGAGGTGTTTGGTTGGAGGATCCAAGTTGTGGTTAAGGTAATCTTCTCTTTTCTCATCTATGGAAATTAGGGTTTTGGTATAAGTTAAGATATTGATGTAAAATGTTTGAGGAACAATTCTAGATGGTTGAATATGGATATTGATGGTTGGAAACTTGTGGATCTAGGTTTTTGGAAGATTTGGCTTGAGGATTCAAGTTTCTTCAAAGGAGCTCATATTGGGGGGAAATCTAGATTTAGCCTAAATCTAGCAAGATGAGTTCAAGTTTATTTGTGAAAACATTGTACATGCCAAAATGCTTATTTTAAAGTGTTTATGTGTTTTACATAAAATTATCAATTGTTGAGTTATTTAGTGGGTTTTGATTATTTGAAGTGTTGAGCTTTACATCATCTTCTAATCACCTGATCTCTTAAAGATCTGTTCGTTGTTCGATTCCACATCATCTCCTATATTCAGAATCGATTAACGTGAACAAATTGGTGATTTTGAAAGTTTGAGAGAGTTTTCGGTATTTTTGATGAAAATCCTAAGATCCGAAGATTTCTGTGTGCATGAATCGTTCTAAGGATCACAAATTGTTTTCTCTATTGATTATGAAGAGAATGCAACAATCAGATCCGAATTTGATTAAGAAATGAGCGAGATATGAATTTTGAAAGTCGACAGATTGAGTCTCGCCGGAAAAACGAGTTTAGTCGGAAAACCGAATTTCACCGGAGTTTTGATGTAAAATTCTCACAGATATGTTCGTAATGATGTAACGATATGTTTGCAATTACTTATAGTGAAAATCAACAAGAAATCAGTGGTTTTGAGTTACTGAAAGTGTTCGACGGAAAAACTCATGTTTTTGTGTTCATCTTGATCGCACAAGGTGTGTGCGATCAGAGTTCATAAAGCTCGCACAACATTTAAGTTCAAAGTTGCCGCATATAACTCATGCGATCAACGAAGTTGTCGCACAAAAGAAGTGATCGCAGGATTTTAATCGCATAAGGTTTAAGCGATCAAACCTTGTTCTCGCACAAGGTTTGTGCGATCAGACGGGAACTCGCACAAGGCATGTGCGATTAGAACACCTTGTCGCACAACATTTGCCCGATCAGATAAAGATGTCGCACGACTGTTGCCCGATTAAAAATCCTCATCGCACAAAATATCAATTGATTATTGCCCATTCCATAGCGGAACCCCCGTGCTAAGTCTCAGGAGGGGGACATTGTTCTTGGACCTTAGCATAAAGCGTGTGTGCTACATTATGTTTCCTCCTTCGAGCAAATCCGAACCAAGCTCTTAAGCCGAATGCCTATTCAACTCACGGTTTATTGACGGATTCTTTGTTTGAGCTTACCGGAACGAGCTTGAGTTTCAACATTTTAAAGATGTTTTCGTGCACTCGGTCGAGGTTATGACGCACATCGAATCCGGTTTTTTAAGGTTGAAAATAAGAAGAGTGAGAGCTTCTTTCAAGGGGGAGCCTAGACTATTTTTGAAGAGAAAAAGCACCGCTAAAGTTTTTCCAAGAAAATCAAGGGGAGAGGAGCTAAAGCTTTTGAAGATATATAGCTTTTGAAGATAGATGATTTTGCTTTACAAAACTTTAGGGGGAGAATGTTATGACTGAAAATGTCCTAAATTGTGAAAGTTTTGTAAAGGCCTTGTTGTTGTATATGGGCTTGGGCTTAGTGCTTAGTGGGTCTTGGGCTTGGCTATATAATGTGTATTTGAGCTCATTTGTAGAAGTGCACAATGTAGAGAGCTTAATTGTAGAGAGAGAGAGAGAGAGTCATCTACATTGTACTTCAAGTATTAAATCTAATATGAGGATGGCTTCCATATCTCAATCTCTCTCTAAATCTTGAATTGTTGATTGATTCCGGGACTATCATAAACCATTGCGAATTTTATACATTATCAAGTTATAAAGTGTTTGAGTATATATATATATATATATATATATATATATATATATATATATATATATATATATGGCTTCACTTCATTGGGAAAGTGGCAATGAAGGGTTTTGAGTTATTCATGCCTCGGAGCATGTAATTGCATAATGTGGGTTAGATACACTTCATTTGCATATGTTGACTTTTAACAAAAGATCATTTCATCTTTTGAGCTTATGGCTCGGTTTTTGGACTCCGTTGGGTCTTGAGGACATTTGTCTGATTTTGATAGCTCGATGTAGAGCTTTGGTTATGATTTGCATGTATTGCATCTAATTTTGGAATTACATGATTTGAATGCGTTGGTTATTCTTTTAGAGTCATGTATAAATTTCTAAATTAAACAAAGTTGTTTTGGATGGTGAGATCCCACGGTAAAGACCCGGTTTGGGTTGAACTTGGTGGTTTTAGGCTAGAGATCTGGTTTGGTTGATGCCGCAATAGACTAAAGATCCAGTTTGGGTTGATGTCTCCGTGGACTAAAGATCCGGTTTGGGTTGATGTCTCACTTGGCTAGAGATCCGGTTTGGGTTGATGCCTTACTTGACTAAAGATCCAGTTTGGGTTGATGTCACAATAGACTAAAGATCCGGTTTGGGTTGACGTCTCTTTTGACTAGAGACTCAGTTTGAGTTGATGTCTTCATGGACTAAAGATCCGGTTTGGGTTGATGTCCGAGATCGACTAAAGACCTGGATAAGGTTGATATCATATGTTTTTCCATCCATGAAACATGCTTATAATTCATAATTGTGGTTTAACTTGTGTATTCGCCACATTCGATGAAATCGGGTCTCCCCCGTCACTGAAAGGTGTTGTTTCGGGTATTTATTTTATCCATGTTTTCGATGACATATTATATTTATAAGGATTGTTTTCCATGATTTTTGGGCGGTATATTATGCCTCATCTTTGTTTGGATGTTTAGATTATTGGAGTTTTATTCGCGTTGATGTTATTTGGAAACTTGATATTTATCCACATCTTGAGTGAGCTTTGGAATTGAGTCCATTAATGAGAAATTATTTTCATTGGAGATTTTGTCACGGAATTTGTGTGCGTATAGAAAATGGGTTGTTGGTATATTTAGTACAAATCCCATTTTTGGAAATCATGATTTAAGTTGCATCCTTTTTGTCTAACGAGTTATTTAATCATGACGTAAACTCTTGAACTCACTAGGCGTTAGCCTAACCTTTTTATTTGTCGGCATGCGCAACAGGTTCAGGTTGGGAATAGTTCTAGTGACACTGTGAAGAGATGAGTGCTAGTAGTGTGCTCGAGAAGTGAATTGCTTAGTGAAGTGTTCCGCAAATATTTTGGGAATAGCAACTTGTATTCGGGTTTAGTAACACCCGACTTTATTTGGTTATGATGTATGCCTTAAGTTAGTAAATGTTGAAGTTTGTTACGTTTTAACTTTTGAGGTATTTCCAAGGATGGGTTGTAGAAGGGATTTTTATCCCTATTTGGTTATCTTATCGAAGTTTTTAGGAGTTGATCTTTCTAAATTTCGATGATGTTACAGCCTAGTACCATGTGATATGGGAATTTTCATGGGTGCGGAATTTTCCATCTTAAACTTTCGAAGAATATCCACGATGTACTTAGACTGACTGATGAAAATTATGGTCGACAGTTTTAACTTGTAGACCAAGGAAAACATTCATCTGACCCATCATACTCATTTGAAAATGTTTGCTCATAAGGATTGAAAAGTTGTGACAGTATTGAGGATTCGTTGACCCAAAAATTATGTCGTCTACATAAATTTGAACAAGTATAATATCCTTCTTTTCCTTTTTGATAAACAGAGTTGTATCGATTTTACCTTTGGAAAAGCCATCCTTTATTAACAAAGTAGATAGAGCATCATACCAGGCGCGCGGTGCTTGTTTAAGGTCATAGAGAGCCTTGTCAAGGATGTAGACATGATTCGGCTGAGAATCATTTACAAAGCCTTCCGGTTGTGAGAGATAGACTTCCTCCTTCAGTACACCGTTAAGGAAAGCGGTCTTCATGTTCATTTGGAATACCGTGAAGTTCTTGTGTGCGGCATATGCAAGGAACATCCTTATCGCTTCAATTTGTGCAACGGGTGTGAACGTGTCATCGTAGTCGATGCCCTCCTGTTGTCGATAACCTTTTGCAACGAGTTGGGCCTTGTGTTTGACCACAATGTCGTTTTCATCATTCTTGTTCTTGAAGACCTACTTTGTGCGGATCACCGTCTTATGCTTTGGTCGTGGTACTACTCGCCAGACTTTATAGCTCTCGAATTGATTGAGCTCCTCTTGCATGGAGATCACCCAGTTGGGATCGTCGAGGGCCTCCGAGACACTTATTCGACTTAGGATGTAGAGAAGAGGCACTCGTTTCCAGACGCGGTTCAGGTCTGAATACGAGTTGAGGGGTCACTGATGATATAGTGAAGGGGATGGGCTCTTGTCTACTTGGTGGTGTGTGGAAGCAGTTGATAAGTGCTTTCAGAATTGTCCGGATCCACATAGCCACTTGGGGGTAGATCTTGAACGGCTTCAAGTGTTGATGGTTTGTTGACCGGTGGTGCTTGTGCTGGATTCGCAGTAGGTGGGGCAACCTCCGGTGCAATCTCTGGTGTAACTTTCGGTGTTTTCTCCGGTGTGTGTGAAGGATGGCCCATACGTGTAGCAGATGACGAATCAACAACAACAATTTTCGGTAAGTAGGTGATTGGTGGAGTATCACTGGAGCTTGGAGTACCTTGGTCAATCGAGGGAGTAGACGGAGACGTCGTTGAATCAGAGGTAATTGATGTCGATGGACCAGACAGAGGTTCTGAATCCTCGATGCGAGCAGCTCCGTTCCTGTTTTGCAAAGTATTCATTTTGATTAAATGGACCAAAGTATTCATCATAAAAATATTCAAATAAGAGATCTAAATCAGAAAGATGTGCGTTTGATGTAGAGGCCTGATTCGGATCTACTGGTGTTTGTGTAGATCTTGAAGAGTTTGTTCAGAAGCTAGCACACCGGTTATGGGTTCTGAACTGAGTTGTTCAGAAGCCAAATCAGTCGATTCGTCAAACGCCACGTTTACGCTCTCGACGACTGTCTACGTTCGCTTATTGTAGGCTCTGAATGATTTTTCTTGATGAGAGTAGCCAATGAAGACTCCTTCGTCCGCCTTGGGGCTGAATTTACCGAGATCATCCTTGTCATTCAGGATGAAGCATGTGCACCCGAATGCGTGAAAGTACTTGATGTTTGGTACACGGTTGTTGATGATCTCATATGGTGTCTTGTTGAACCACTTGTTGATGATGGAGCGATTTTGAGTGTAGCAGGCGGTTGCAACTGCCTCGGCCCATAGAAATAATGACAGCTTCGACTGTGTCAGCACCGTGCGTGCGGCTTCCACCAGGGTACGATTGCGTCTTTCCACGACTCCGTTTTGCTGAGAAGTGTGTGCCGTTGAGAAGGTATGATTGATACCTACTGCGTCCAGGTAGTCATCTAGAGTATGGTTCTTGAATTTCGTACCATTGTCCATCCGAATTGTCTGAACTGATTGTTGCAGGTTAACTTGGATGCTTTTCAAGTGGGAAATGATCAGCTCCGAGGTCTTATCCTTATAACGAAGGAATTTGACCCATGTGTATCTGGAAAAGTCGTCCACCATGACAAGGACGTACTTTTTGTGGTTGATACTTTGAACACGTATTGGTCCACACATAGCCATGTGAATGAGCTCTAATGACCTTGACGTGCTTGGAGCGGCCTTCGACTTGTGTTAAGTCTCGAACTTCAATTCCGGCATCCCCTTGACGTGTCCGTCGAGTACTAATTTTGTTGATATTCTTGAAGTTGAGATGCGATAGTCGACGATGCCACAGCCAGTTCTGTTGTCTCGAGGCTTTGGACATTAGGCATACTGATTTATCGGTCTTCAGAGAGGAGAGGTCGGTTGTATACAGTTTGGTGCCACGAGTTCCAGCTAGAAGTTCTTTCCCTTCTTCGTTTCTGATGCTGCACCTCTTGGCTTTAAAGTTGACCTCCAAGTTCTTGTCGCAGAACTAACCGGTGCTAAATAGATTGTGTCCTAGACCCTCCACGTGTGATACTTTCTTGATAGTGAGGTTTTCCTGAACGATGTCTCCGTATCCTAGTATCGGAGAGAAGTGACTGTTCCTAAATCTCACGTCGCCGCAGTATTTGTAGGTGAAGTTCGTGAGAAGCTCCTTTCTTCTGGTCATGTGCTTGGAGCAGTCAGAATCTAAATACCACATGTTGTCCCATAATCGATCGACAAATTCAAGTATATTCAGAGATCGAGATACAAACGTCATCCTCATATTAGATTTGAACATTTGAAGTACAATTGATGACTCTCTCTTTCTCTCACAATTTAGCTCTCACATTGTGCCACCCTTTTACAAATGAGCTTCTAACCTCTATTTATAGAGACACTCACACAAGTCATAAGCATAGCAAGCTTTACACAAGCTTTACAAAACTTTCACATAATTAGGACTTTTTCGGTCCTAACATCATACATGACCCGTCTGCAAAAACAATTAAGCAGACTTAGGTACCCATTTGAAAATGGGTTCTTTGGGGTTAGGTGTAGCACCTGTTTTGGGTTTCCATTTTGAAATGGGTCATTTTCTATTTGTTATTGCTTTAGAAAGAGTGCGAGAATTAAAGACATGATAAGAACTAAGCCAATCAGATGCATGTTTACGATCAACAAAATCATTCACACCACACACAAAACAACAAATGCAATCATTTGAAAGTTGAATCAACTGATGAATTGAATAAAGTTTTAAAGGAAACGTCACACTTTGTTCAACAGAAGTACTGGAATAAAAATATTATGATTGAAATTGCTTGTCCTAGTATGTCAAACGGAAGTAAATGATTTTTTCTTCGCGGTGCTTTGCCTAGCCCCTTTTGCTACCCAAACTTGTTTGACGCTTTTTCTTCGACCCCAACTATCTAAAATGTCATTAAGTTTATTGTCAGAAGAGCTCGAGTAGTAAGATTGTCTTTTGTTTGAGTTATTGGTTTGCGTTTAAGTGAACTTCTTTTGGACTTAGATTTTGAAAACTTGTTCACGGACGCTTTTGGAGGGGCAGAGGTAGAACATTCACCTTTATAAAATTTTACCGGTGGCTCATTTGAAGGATCAAGAAATTGAATATGATTTGGAAGAGTAAGTGCGAAATCAAACTATCTAGACCGTCAATTGAACAGACTGTGGAATTCACAAATTCAGAGAATTTGAGTTCGTCCTCGGACTTGTCATTGTCATCAGTTTTAGATGAGGAACTGGTAGGGTTTAGATTTTGCATGGAACCGGCAGCGAAAGGATTTTCAACATCATAGATTAAATTCCTTTTCCAAAAATCTGTTTGAGGTTCTTTTCCTTTATCGAGTTTGTTTGACTTCTTGTCCATTGAAACAAGGGATAGATTACCTATGAAGGCTTTGCAAGAAGAGCCGTCTGATGGTGTCGAGAAAGGTTCCGACATATTAGTTATTTCCTCAAGAAGCCGATCAAGCTTCTTTTGTAAGTCAGCTTTGCTCAACCTCTCTTTCATTATATTTGTTGCCAGGCAGACAGATTAGAGGTGAGCTTCTGAATTTATGTCCGAAATGTTTCCCTTTCACCTTCATATACTCTTTCTGTTTCAGTGGAAGTCAAACTCTCAATTTTCTGTAAAAGTTCTTTATTGTCGGTGTCAAACTTTATCCTTTCCTTTTCAAATGACTCCTCCAGTTGAACTACTTTTGTTTTCAATGGGGGAACATACCGTTTGAACTCAAAAGTTTCCTTCTTAAGTTCAACAGATGTACCCGCACCACCAGCAGGAGTTTCTTTGGGTTTGGCATTAGAGTAACCACCAAAATAGTCATTAGAAAGGTATTTGGACTTATTTATCTAATATGAAGAATTAAATGTTTCATAACTGAAAGAAAGTTGCATTTTAACCGTATTCTTTCTTTTCAAAACTTCCAGTTTCTTATCCTCGGATGACTCAGTCTATCTAATTTTATACTCAGGATATGTCTTATCTAGGCCTAGAAAGTTAAATTCATACAACGTAGGCACTTGAGATAAGATTCGCTTTAAGTAGTGAGGATTATCATATCCTATTCCCCATTTCAAATTAAAGTACCTGAATTCCTTGGGTTTTTTCAGGTGGATCGCTTGATCAGTTTGACCATATTTTTACAACTTATGTTCAAGATCTTTTAATTTCTCAATAAGCTCTTTGTTTTCAATTTGAATGGAAAAGCTTTGATAGACAATCTTAACTTTCTCGTTTTCAGTCTAATTTAGCTTTTCAGTTAATTCAGATATTTTGGACTTTAAAAGCTCAGATTCTTTAGAAATTGCGTCACACTTTTCCTTAAGGTTGTCAATTATGCAGTTGTTTCCAACAATATCCACACTTAGATTATCAGTTATTGACTTATTGTATATAATGTGGCTACCTTAGCTTCTAATGTGGATATCAGAAGTGCATTTTGCTTGACGGTTAGCTTATATGAGTCTAATTTACGCACGCTAATTTGCATCTGATCAGTGAGTTCCTTATTTTCAAGTTGAATAGGAAAACATACCTGACAGGCGGCTTCAGAAATGGTAGAACAATGGTCTTCACTATCTGAGTCAGACTTCTTGGATTGGTTGCCCATGGAACACATGTGAGCTTCAGTGTCTTCTTCTTCTTCCTCATCAGACCGATTTAGCCAGTGATCATCTTCGGCCATCAATGCTTTTCCCGCTTCTTTCTGCTTTTCCAGTCGCATTTTGTTCTTGTAGTACTCCGAGTTTCGCACTACTGGCTTCCTGCACTCTTTCACGAAGTATCCCAATCTGCCACAGTTGTAGCATTTCACCGACTCGTCTTTGTCTTTCTCATCATGCTTACTTTCAGATTTCTTTCCCTCGTCTGATCTCTTCTTTCCATCGTCTGATCTCTTCTTTCCCTCGTACTTCTCTTTGTAGTCATGGTGGTTTTTTAGTAGTGGAATACCTCTGGTTGTTTGACGATGTCTTCTTAAAGAACTTCCTCTTCTGAAATGCTTTAGTCATGAGAGTTACCGCTTTCTTGATGTCTGGAAGTTCTGAATCGGACTCGCTTTCAGTCTACACGTCAGTCTAAAAATCGCTATTGACTTGTTCTTTCTTGGAGCTTCGGTAGGAATTTCTCTCTCGCTTCTCAGAAACCAATGCCAGGGGGTCGATGGTTGGTTTCTCAACTGGCTTCTGTTCTCCTATAATTTCCAACACTTCTTGTCATCTTGCAGCAGCATCTCATACAGCTCATGGAGATTAATGTTTTTTAGGATGTGGCTGTATCGGATGTGTGAGGTGAATCTTCTCCACTCTGGTTGAAGATTGTTCATGAACTTGATGTTGATCTTCGTGTTGGTCTTTGAGATGTTGGTCTTTGAGATGTTGTTCTTGAGAAGATCATTCAAGAGTAGGCAGAACCTTTCATAGGTTTCAGTGAATGTCTCTCCTTTTCTCACCTTGAATCCGTCATATCGAGTGATGCAGCTGGTGATCTTCAGCTGATTTCTCACCTTGCTGCCCATCATCATCCTTTCTGTCTGATCCCACGTTCCTTTTGCCGTATCCTTGTAGCCGTCTATGCTCGTGTAGATGTCGTTCAGCTAGCTGTGGAGTATGAAGGTCTTGGCCATCTTGTTTCCATCAAATCTTCTCTTCTCAGGGTCAGTCATTTGGGCGCAAGTATCTGGAACTATTCGTGCTGCTTCGCCGCTAGCTTGGGCTGGAACCTCCATCATTGGAGTTTCTGGTGGTCCTACCTCCAAGTCGAGCATGATCTCTGCATTGTGGTCTATTGATTCAATTAAGTTCATGAATCTGTCTTGCCATTGCTGATACTCTCCTCTGTATAGGACAGGAGGTTTGGACTCGGATCCTATTGCTGGAGAGTCTTGGGTATTCATCTTAAGTGCCCTTAAAGTGATCGTGAGACAAGTTGATATGATCCAAAGGTGGTAACGGAAATAATTAGTGAATCTTAATGTGAGGAACTACGAGTGAGTGAGTGTCCTAATGCAAGATCTAACAGTAAGTGATACGGTGAAAGCAACAGGAATACTCAAGAAAATATAGAAAAATTAAATTATACTGAGAAATTCCGGATAGAATTAACTTTTCCGGATAGGGAGGATTTTCTGGGTCGCTGAGTTCCGGATAGACTTTTCTGGAAAAAATGGTTTCCGAAAAAAAAATCCGGATGGGAATTTCCGAATGGTTTATTTGTCGGACACACAGAGATTCCGGAAGAATAATGGTCCGGAAAAATAAGATGATCGGAAAAGATGTGTCCGGATAAAACTGTGTTCGAAAAAACAATATGTTCGGAAATAAAGCAATATGATCGGAAAATCGAAAGCGACTTTGTTCTTGGAAATTGTAGGATCTGGAGGCAAGCAAAATATATCTTGTTTTAGCAAAAATCACCAAAAAATTCAAGAACAGAGACCAATATTTCAAAACTTGAATTTTCAACAATATATGCTTAAAACTTCGATTTTGATTCCGAAAACTTACCAAACGCAATTATTGAGTCAAAGGAAACGATGGGAATTAATAAGAATCAACATTTTCAATGGAATTCAAAAATCAAGAATGTGACATACCACAACGTCGTTTTTTCGACATATGTTACCTTTGGATCAAAAATCTTTGCCTCTCTGCTCTGATACCAATTGTGGATCCCAATATCAATGCAAGTATCAAAGAATCAATCAACACAATGAGATACGCAATAACTTTGGTCATATGATTGATTGTCAGAGAGTATCTCAAAAATAGTCGTACAATGTTTATGAAAGATAAAAAATTGAAGATTACCCTAATGAGGGTTTAAGGCTAACTATTTATACCCTTGGAGGGTATTTACACTTAGTACCACAACTTTAATACAATCATGTTGGTCCTGTAGCGGTTTCTATAAGGGTGAAAGTTTGAAGAAGGGGGGTTGAATACAAACACAAATTTTACTTTTCTAAATTGTTTATTGATAAATCAAAAACGCAATTTACAGTTTGTTGCGGAAATAGATTAAGTAAAACCTAATCTAAACAAACTATCAGAAACACTAGTTCTTTGCACTAGAAAGAGATAGAAAGAAGGAATGCAGAAAAAGGATTTTCTACGAAGCACTAAGAAGTTTAGGACCCTTTAAAGTGAAGGATATTTCTCTTATTTATACCCTATGAATTTAATGCATGGCGGGAGCACTTTACATGTGTTAGATCTTCATCGATGCATTCTTCTGACTTTTGTCAAAGACATGCTCTTGGCCGCATGGTGAATAGTGTAGTTGGCAGAGTGGTTGTACGATTATGGACAAAATCATGTTTGCTTTTGTACCTTCACACTTTTGTTCAAATATGATAAGACAAACAAATCTTGAACTGCAAGCTTCATGATCAACGATCGCTGATGAGATCATTCATTAGTGAGATCTGATGAAAGTTCAGCTATCGTTGAAGCCTTGTTCCTGAGATGTCGCGTATTGTAGACTTGTCTTGGTTTCACTAAATGCCGCTACAAATCATGAGTAGACTTGTCTTGTTCATCAGCTTGGTCTTCGATGTCAGCGATGAACTCTTTTTTACACAAGGCTTGTCTTCAGATATTACAGTAACTCTTTACATATGGAAACCTTCAGCGATCACTGAACAAACTCAACTTTATGATCACTGATGGTGAAACACAAATAGATACAGATGTTAAATGCAATTTTCACTAATTCTAAGGGTCGTCAAATCACTGAGAGAGTTTGGATCCCCCTATTTGATGATGACAAAGCAACATGAGAAAATTGCTAAGTGTTAAAATATAAGGATAAAAAGACTCATAACATACATGTCCCATTTACTGTTTTGGGGATCTTTTTTAGTATTGATTGAGTAAAGTACTTCACTAAAAACTTTCATTAATTCGTAAGAAGTTTACAAAAGGGAATCAGAAAAAGTTACAAGTACAAGTGAATACAATACAAGTACTAAAAGTTATAAACTGATAAATTACAAGATGAATTACAAGAGAATCTATCAGCTAGAGTGGTTCATCCTTTATCAGGTCTTCGTCATATGAGTATTCTTCTATGATCATGTAGTCAGGTATCTCTTCTCCTCTCTTTCTTCTGGCTTTGCATTCCTTGTAGATGTAAGATTTGATGAAGACGCTTCATATTGCACCAGTATAGAAGATCTCTTATATGGGCAGTGGAGCAGAGATGAATTTTAGA
Organism: Saussurea involucrata; assembly: GCA_033807775.1. Lineage (NCBI taxonomy): Eukaryota > Viridiplantae > Streptophyta > Magnoliopsida > Asterales > Asteraceae > Saussurea > Saussurea involucrata. The sequence goes on along the minus strand of CM066327.1, from coordinate 76,321,919 downwards.
ATCTCGCTGAAATATGACTTGTCCATCCCAATCATAGAAGATGATTTCATAAGGGACTCCTAACACTTGACCAGGAGCAAAGGGACCTGCATGTGGCAGTGATAGGTCGAGTGCTGAGATATTAGGGGGTGGTCCAAGAATCGCTTCTCTTGAAAATTCAATTGCAGTTTCATTTCTGTAAGCGGGTTCTTCTTCATAGGTAGATGCTCGCTTCTTCTTTCTTGATGGTTTCTGATTCTGAGGCAGATGAGCTATTTCAACACTCGCTGAGATTCTATATATGAGCTTGTTCAAGAAGTTTTCCACGTAGAGTTTGTATTCGGACTTAGACTCCTGACGTGCATCTCTGATCTCTATCCATTCGTAGAACCCAAAGTTTTCCATCTTTGACATGAACATAGCTTTAGTGGAAGTATCTATCCTGAAGACAGTTATGGACACCATCACTGAGTCTTTCTTGGTCTTCCTATTTATGGTCACAATTGTAATCTTCTCAGGGAGAAGTCTTCTTTCAATCTTTCCCTTGCACCACTCTATTTCAGAATCCCTGATGGATTTTTCTTTTCTAGCTTCCTCTTCGGCTCTTTCAGTAACTGAGCATGAACTCTGACTGGATTCTTCTTTAGTTTTCTATCAAAAACTGAGTTTTGGGCTACCTTCAGGGCAAGTTTAACATTGTTTTGGTAAGCCGCAAAGAGTTTCTTAGCTCTGATTGATTCTTCTATTTCAGCTTGGCTCAGGAATCCAAGCTCACCTTGATCAGCGCTTTGTCGAGGAGGGATCTTGCTTCTTTGACTTTCTAGCTGAGAGACTAGTGTTGCCATTCTTTTCTTTTCTTCCTCCTCAGACCTTTGGATTGGTCTTGAGGTCTGGATGGATGGCTGAGCACATACTCTTCTTCTTCATCAGTCTCAAGAATTGAGATTGGGATTATTTGATCGTCAGCAACAACTAGGATTATTGTGAAGATATCAGCTTCAACTGGTACCTCAAGCAGGGGAGAGAACTGGTTGGTAGAAAAGAAGAAGGAGTTAGGTAAGGATGAGAGTTTTTAAGAAGGGAGTGGTGAAGGAAAAACGGATAATGGAGAGACATACCTCTAAAGGCTGCTCCCCCTTAGAAGTATGGATAATATTTAGGTTCCCCTCCGTAGATATTCCCTTATGGTTGCCCTGGGGGGTCTTCTGAGATGGGGTTTTGTCAGATTTTCTCCCCCCTGCTTCGTTGATGGAGATTCCTTTAGAAGGAATGCTAAGAGATTTGGGAATAAAAAAGCTCCCAACGTCTTCTTCATCATCATTGTGATCCCAGAAACAAGTAAACAATCTATGAATCAAGCAATACTCAAGTCATCTCTCATCAAACTCCAAAAGATGTGAATACAAGGTAGAGAGAAATCTTCAAGTATCTTAAAGTTATAAGCATGTAGTGTTCTAAAATCTAACTCTATCTAGGCTATTTATACCAAAAGTAGAATTTACAAAATAGGCCTTTCTACTTGGATACAACTAACAATTTCAGCACTAACATTTTCCCCCTTTGTATCCAAGAAGAAAAATGCAAAAGATTATCTCATCTGCTCTGGAGGTATGTATCTCTTCCTTATCCCGAAGATGATCTCGAATCTTCTAAGAGCATTCCGATATTCCAGTCTGTCTTCAATTGCTTTCAGAACTTTGTTAATCAACACCTTATCTTTCTCTTTTAGAGGCACTTTCTTCTGTTCATCAAGTCTGGTTTTCTCTGTCAACCGAATATTTATCATATTCAAAGTACCATCACAGAACTTGTTGATTTCAATCAATCTCAGGAATTTCTTCTTTTTCTGCCCATTGTGATAGATAACCCCAAACTCCAGTTTCTCTAACACTGTGTATAATGGAATACCATGAATATCTAGCAAATTTCTGTTCGGCCTCCTGACATTAACTCTGATCTGATTTCCCTCTAACGCCAGTTGAAAATCAGTCAAATAAGCAAGTCTAATCAGATTCTTCATGAATCTCTTCAACGCTTGATAAGCCTCAGACCAAGTCACATTCTAATTCGGAAGCCTTGCAAGTATGTCATATAATCTGAAGAAATCCTCACAAGTTACGGATTTGAAGTCTGCCTCACTGAAAGACCATTCCTTGCCATCTGTACGGTAGACCGTGAATCTTGGATACCATACGTTCAAAATTTTCTCGGATTCTATCTTTGAAATCTTCACAATCTCCTTGTCAGTTCTAACAAACTTTAGCTCTCTGTCTTTGTTACTCATCAAGTGAAGATATTCAATCTGGTGAAGAGGTGGAAACTTCTCTATGGAATACAGCTTTATTTTGTCGATCGGTTGAACTTGCTTCACAAATAAATCACTTCTGATATCCTCCTGGAATGGAGTGATAATCCTTAACCTGTGCCCTCTTCTTTCAATCAAAGACTCTCTATCAATCAACATCTAAAAGTTTCTTATTTCTGCCTCGGATACCGGATCTACTATCTTGCCTTCTAGTAGATCAGGTATGACTGGAACATCAATTACTGGATCAGCTGGTCTAGAAGAATCATCATCATCTGAATTTGGACCTCCAGATTGTACATTAACTGCATCAAAAACATCATCAAGTTCCTCCTTTATCTTGACGACAGTAACTGCTGGTTCATTCTCTGAATCCACATACACAATATCCTGTATCAGATCATCAGCCATTCTTTCCTCTTCCGTTCTGTTATCACTTCCACCAGGATTTTCAACCGTGGGAATGATATCATCCAAAACTCCCAAAACATTAGTTTCTTGTACATTATCAGCACCACCAGTACCAGTACCAACATCAACATCAGCAATTTCAGTTTGAACACCAGAACCACTAGCTTCTCCAACTTTCTGCCTTTTACTCATCTCCCCCTCATGGTGATCAGGATCGTGATCTTGATCATCATGCTTTCGTTTAGTGGTTTGGGCTTGAACATCACACTTTTCCTCCAAAACTTTTATACGGCCAGAAAGGGTTGTAAAGCCAAATGAGATAGCTTTGGTCATGTCAGATATGGATTGTTGTAGGGTTTGGATATCATCTTGGGTTGGTAGGTTGGTTTGTTGTTCGGTTTGGCATCTAAGAAGACCAAGTAAATCAACTTCTTCTTGAGTGTTATTGTCTCCTTGTTCTAACAATCTGGTAAGCATTTGAGATTTAAGTTCATGCAAGGGTAGGTTAGGAAATACCTTGTTTGGTGGGATAGGCTGAGATTGAGTATCAGGTTCAGATTCAGTTGCGGTGGATGAGGATTCCATGACAGACTTTCCTTTAACAGCTCTGCTCACTTCCTGAGATAACTTGTTAACAACTTCTTTTAATTCGGCAGTCTGAGCTTTATACCAATTATTCATTGAAGTAATAGCCAACTCCAAACCGAGGTAACACCCAGACCACTTAGGTTACTGGTTGACATGACAGTCGAAGAGACTGCATGGCCTGTGTTCAACGCTGGTATAGTATTAACATTGGCAAGACTTCCACCCGGTCCTCGTAAAGCACCAACGAATGGCGGCAATACTCTAGGCATTCCGGTTGGATCACGAAGAACTCCAACATTTTGTGTCACCAATGATGTTGTGACTGGCGGTCGTTGTGTCCTAGGAAAAGAAGTAAATCCAAAAGGCTCTAGACTCGAAGTGCGTACAAATGAAGGCGGTGACCGGGGCAACTTCCTACCTTGTTCAATACCAACAAACATCGAGTGTGTTGCCGATAGACTTTGTGCTAATCCCCTGTGAGAAAATGAAACACCAACTTGTGGAGAAGTTGATGAGTGGCCGAGTGGGGTTGTGCATTGCATAGCTGGGTCCACTATGTCTTTTTCAATGTCTTGTGGCGATGGACGCTCACTGACAGTAGATGTGGCTACCCGGATAGACTCGGTTTGGATAGGATTAGTAGTTAAAACTTTAGTTGATCCTGTCACACACTCACCATCTTTTTTTCTTTCCATCTCACTTGTATTTCTGTTTCAACTAAAGCTCCCTCAGAACTCCTTATTTCCCCTCGAACACTAGATTTAAGCTTGGAAGTAACAACAATTTCAAAATTATCATGATCATCGGGTTGATCATCATCATCATCGTCTGAACTATCCTCCTCTGCTTCTTCCTCATCATCGGCTTCATTAGAGCTAGAATTAGCAGAATATATATCAGCAAAAACATCGGCATATTCTTCTTCGGAATCAGAAGAACCAAGGCTTTCTTCATCATCATCATTCGCACGAGATGACTGACCAGGAGCACCCCCTTCTCCAGTTCCCCTCACTATGTTTTTACCGCTCATCTCACCGTGTTCAAGTACCCCAGTAGCTTGAACTCTCTCTCTCTACGTACTATACCCTCACTCCGCTCACCTAGTTGGTTGGCACTTTGGGTAGGCCCCTCCGGTCCTGGCCGGGCCATAAGTGCATTTTCTTCTCTATACTCACTCACAAATGGTGACTCCTGGTCAGCGTAACCGAGTACAACTTTAGGTAAGACCATAACACGTTCAAAGTTTATACCTTTAGGGATTCTGATGTAATGCATCCATTGATCTGGACCAAGTAGAGCTCCTTCTCGTCTTGGAATTTGTTGATTGGCCTCCATGATGTATCAGATTACAATCTGAAGAAACCTCTGAAACGGTACAAAGGTTCTTGCCTTGGAAGGTTTAGACTTGTCAGTAACAACCTCGATCAACTCATTCCAAATTAGAACAGCAAAGTCTATCTTTCGATCAAATACCACGGCATGAAACATTTGCAGCACAGAAATACAACAGTTATCAAGCCCCGTATGCTTTAAAGTCATACACCTGTTGATGATGCTGAACAGTGTATAATAAAGCGGTGGTAGATACTTCCTCTTGAAATCAGAAGCACGAGTAAGAACTCCGTCCTTAATGTCATTGTATCCCAATGCCAAAATGTCACGGCATAGATCCACTTCAGATATCATATCAGCAAAGTTGTTAGAAAATGGAAGATCCAGAATGGTTCTGAGTCTTTTAAGAGTCAACTTCGCATCAAAATGGTCAACTTTCAATGTGAAATACTGATTTGATTCTGATCTAGACACAAACTGAATAGTGTACCATGCCTGTTGCAGATAAATTGCAGGTACAAGCTGAGTTTTCTCTAGAGCAGTGCGGAGTGGATGACCTTTGAGAATTTCGACCACAATGTGATAGTCCAATCTCACATTTGTGTCGAAAGTGTAATTATTGTTCTTGATTGGCAACTTATTCTTTGGAAGAATAAGCTCGTCATCCGGATTTCACGCGTTCACCGATGGATGAGATGAACGGTGTGATGGAATAATTTTGTTTTCATCGGAGGAATTACCATCACCTTGCTCACGTATGTGTGCCATTTGATCTGTATTGGAACATGTTAGATCACTGGGATAATAGTTGCAAGTAACCATCTTTTGAGAAAAATCCTCAAAAATTTCCTAAGTCTGGGAGGTTGTCGGACAAAGCATCAATCCCTAATCGCATGAAACTTCTGATCGGACGACACTTGTGCGATGAAAAAGTTATCGCATAATCCGTGTGCGATCAGGATGAACATTTGTTTTTTGCGACAACTATGAATGTTTGAATACATTCTTTGTACGACAACTTTGAACACTTCGAAATATTTTGAAGGTTCATCCCAGTTTATAAGAAATTCAATGAAAGCTCATAAAATTCAACACCCTATTAACGATTCTCTAAGAAAAACCTCCTTATCATGTTTTAGCAACAAACTAACACATATGATTAGGTTTTGAAATCAGAATATGAACAGTTGCGAAAAAGCTTAACTTTGCAACACCAAATCAACCCTAACACACAATGTAATGGATGAAACAAATCAGGATTGGTAGAATCACTGACCTTAGAAGTTTGCGAATCGAATGCAACAAAAATCAGTATCAAACTCGAAAAATTCGGCCAACACAGTTTGAGAGAGAAATGCGATATGCGAGAAGTCAGAAAGGGTATGTCATTCGAAAACTCGTTCTATATATAGACCCTAGGGATGAGTGACATGTGGCACACAATGATTGGTCCAAGGTTTGACCTGCCACTTGTTAACTAATCGCATGAACAATGCGCGATCAGTTCATCTTCATCGCATGAACCATATGCGATGAAGGATTCAATGTTATCGGACAAAGGTTGTACGATGAGCATTTATGAACAGTGCTTGTTATATGAGTCTTGTGCGATGAAAGCTCTGATCGCATGAAGCTTATGCGATGAACAATTGTTATCGTCTGAAGCTTGTGCAATGAGGATAGTTTTCGTACAATGCTTGTGCGATTAAAATCCTTGATCGTATGAGATTTGTACGATAACTCCCTGTACTTAGACATTTTTCAAAAAAATCTAACTTTTTCACTTTTTCAAAAATCAACTTTTCCAAGTTAAAAGATGTACAACTTTTAACTTGTTCTCTCCAACTGTCTTTTTAAAAACATTTTGCTCCCCCTACAAAGATGCATAAAATTTTCAAAAATAATTTCCATCAAGTAGGGTTTGCTTCAAAACTTTAAATTAAAATACTTACCTTATCTTCAACGACTTACACATAACTTGATCAAACACATGTATAGACATGATTACATGCTCCCCCTTGACAAATGATCAAGTCTTTTTCTTTTCTCCCCCTAAACTCATGCAAACACACATCAAACTGCACAAAGAATATGAAATGATAGAAATTAAGTTTATTCGGTAAAGAAAAAATAAAGTTGAAATAAACTTTGTAAAATACTGAATAACATAAAATTTTGAAAGAATCATAATAAAGATTCAATAAGATGATTTTTTTTACAATCAAGTTGTAAAACTTGAATGACTAATAAGAATTTTCAAACTATTGAATGAAAATTATGAATAATCAAACTTTCATGTTCAACATGCCTAGCTTTGAAATCAGAAACTTGAAACGTTTCTCATCCAAAGCCTTTGTGAAAAGATCGGCAAGTTGAAATTTAGTAGATACAAAATAAAGATCAACTGTACCTTTTTCAACATGATCCTTGATACAATGATACCGTATGTCGATGTGCTTTGTCTTCGTGTGTTGGACCGAATTTACTGAAATAGCAATTGAAGATTTACTATCACAATAAATGGGAATTTTATCATACTTACAGCCAAAATCTATTAGTTGAGTCTTCATCCAAAGAACTTGCGAACAACAACTTACGGCAGCAACATATTCAGCCTCCGTCGTAGATGTCGAAACACAGTGTTGTTTCTTTGAAGCCCAACTCACTAATTTGTCTCCTAAGAATTGTACATGTCCGGTTGTGCTTTTCTGATCCAATAAACTTCCACCATGATCCGTGTCAGAATAAGTTGTTAGCTCGTATCTCGTGCCTTTCGGATACCATAGTCCAAGATAAGTCATGCCTTTCAAGTAACGGAAGATGCGCTTGACTGCTCCGAGATGAGATTCCTTCGGATTCGCCTGAAATCTTGCGCACAAACACGTAGCAAACATAATATCCGGACGACTAGAAGTTAAGTACATGAGAGATCCTATCATACCTCGATAAGTCCTTATATCTATTTTCTTACCATCTTCGTCTGGACCAATCTTGGAACCTGGTGCCATAGGTGTTTCGATTGATGTACAATTCTCCATTTTGAATTTCTTCAAAATATCGAATATGTATTTGGATTGATTGATGAAGATTCCCGTTGAGAATTGCTTCACTTGCAATCCGAGAAAGAAATTGATCTCTCCCATCATGCTCATCTGGAACCTACTCACCATGATGTCAGAAAACCATGTACACAAACCAGGGTTAGTCGAACCAAATATAATGTCATCTACGTAAATCTGTACAACAATGATTTCACCTTCTTCGCGCTTAATGAATAATGTCGTATCGATTTTACCTTTGTCGAATTCTGACTCAAGTAGAAAGGTTGAAAGAACTTCATATCACGCGCGAGGGGCTTGTTTCAGTCCATACAAGGCTTTATCCAGAATATAGACATGATTTGGATGTTCCTTGTCGACGAAACCTTCTGGTTGAGACACATATACCTCCTCCTTAAGAATGCCATTCAGAAAAGTTGTTTTCACATCCATCTGATAGACAGTGAAATTCTTGTAAGCCGCAAAAGCTAGAAAGATTCTTATAGCTTCAATTCTTGCGACCGGAGCATATGTCTCATCATAGTCGATGCCTTCTTGCTGACGATATCCTTTCGCTACGAGTCTGGCTTTGTTATGAACGATTATTCCATCTTCATCCTTTTTATTTTTAAAGACCCACTTGGTTCCTATGACGCTTTTATCCAGGGGTCGTGGAACTAGCCTCCAAACATTCAACGCTTCAAACTGGTTAAGCTCGTCTTGCATGGCTAACACCCAATTTGGATCATTCAGAGCCTTAGAAACCGTTAAAGATTCAATATTGCTGAGAAAGATCGCAAAGAGACACTCATTTGCCGTAGCCATAAGAGCTGACGATCATGTTTGAACTGGTGAATCTGGATCACCTATTATTTGATGAATAGGATGAGCCTTTGTCCACTTTGTTGAGTGTGGGTGTGGAACATACGATGGTTGAACATTATCAAGAGAAACATTTGTCTCTTCATCAGCTAATGGTACTTCTACTTCAGCGCTTGGAATTTCTGGAGGAATATCGATAAAAGGATTAGGTTCTCCAGAAGATTTGGGTGGTTGCTGAGGGGTAGTTGTAACATTGATTGAAGAGCTAGCATTATGTGTTGAATCTTCCACAATTATGGGAACAGATTGTTGTGTATCATTGACATTTGGTACAGAAGTTTCTTGAATAGGAGAGGAAACATCAATCGTTGTTGATTGAGTTGCATCTATATCAGTAGTAGGAACCGCAGCGGAAATTGTTGTAGATGCAGGTTTCTTCATGTTAAGAATATCAGAAGATTTGTAAGTACCAACATATTCATCATATAAATCTTCAAATAAGTAATCAAGATCAGTTAAATGAGTTTTAGAAGTTGAAGGTTGATCCTGATTCGGTTTTGGAACATGTTCTGAACTGAATTGTTCAGAAGCTAAAATTCCAGTTATCACGGGTTCTGAACTATTGTGAACAGAAGCGATTTCGTTATTTTCATCAAACTTCACATTCACGCTCTCAATTATAGTTCTGGACTGCTTCAGATAGATACGATATGAAGTTGCGGAGAAAGAATTTCCATCAAAGATTACATCAATCGCTTTCAGACTGAACTTGTTCCGGTTCTCCTTGTCGTTCAATACAAAGCATTTGCAACCAAAGACATGAAAGTGCTTTATGTTTGGCTTCCGGTTGTTCATTATCTCGTAAGGAGTTTAACTAAACCGGCGATGAATGACAGAACGATTCTGAGTGTAACATGCAGTTGCGACAGCCTCAGCCCAAAGAAATAATGGTAGATTCGAGTAAGCCAACATAATTCTTGTGGATTCGACTAACGTTCTGTTTCGTCTTTCCACAACACCATTCTGTTCAGGAGTTCTGGCCGCAGAAAATTGTTGAATAATCCCGTTCGATTCATAGAAATCTCCCAAGATTCTGTTCTTGAATTATGTGCCATTGTCCGAATGAACAATTTTAACTGATATTTGCAAATTATTCTGTTCCGACTTGATGACGTTGATTAAGTGGTCGGAAGTCTCATCTTTTGAGCGAAGAAACTTGACCCACGTGTAGCGTGAAAAATCATTAACAATCACCAATACGTACTTTATACCACTAATACTTTCAGTCCTCATTGGGCCGCACAAATCGACATGAATTAATTCCAATACACTCTTTGTCGTAGGTTTAGGTTTTGGCTTATGAGGAACCCTTTTCATCTTACCTTTCTCGCAAGCATCACAAAGATTTTCAGCACCAAACTTCAACACTGGAAGACCCCGAACTAGATCACCTAGAACTAGCTTCTGAATATATCGAAAATTCAGATGTGACAGTCGTCGATGCCATAACCAGCTTTGTTGAACTGAAGCCTTTGATAGAAGACACACTTCACTTTCTGGTTTTACCGCAGACAGATTGATTGTATAAAGATTTGATTTTCGCGTGCCAACCAAGAGTTCTTTCCCTTCTTCAGTTCTGACACAACACCTTGTTGCTTTGAAATTAACTTCCAAATCTTTATCACAAAACTGTCCGATGCTAAAAAGATTGTGTCCTAGTCCTTCAACATAGCTCACTTTCTTAATCGTTAGCTTGTCTTGTACAATGTCTCCAAATCCTTTAATTGGAGCAAAATGGTTATTACCAAATCTTACTCGGCGCAATCCTTCTCAACAAAATTTGATAACATATCTCTTTGGCCGGTCATATGCTTTGAACATCCAGAATCTAGATACCATAAATTATTTTTCTACAAACAACCAGATTAAACATTTTTAGGTACCCATTTAAAGATGGGTCCTTTTTGGTAAGTTGTTTGAGATACCTATTTGGAAACTGTTGATCTCTTTTTCTTGAAAGCACTGGTTTTATCAAAATCATTTGGAATATGATAGGAATTAAACCAACAACAAGAACCAAGTTTAGCAAACAGATTATTACGACCACAAGCAGAACAAAAACATTCTTCATTCGAGAATTTCAACAATTGGTTGTTTGAATAACGCTTGTAAGGAGTTACAAGATGTCGTTTATCACTAGCAACAAATTGTTTCTTATTTGAAAAACTATTGTTTTTGACATTCTGCTTGGTCGGTAAAGAATTCTTTTGCTTTACCCGCCATTCTCGCTTTCCATTCTTCTCATTCACAGAATTATCTGAGAAATCAGAAAATTTAGAGTCAGAAAATTTAGAACTATGAGAAGTGTTTTTCTTTGACTTTCTATTCTTCTTTCTTTTCTTTAAAGGTTGTTCAGAAATAGGTTCTTTCTTCGTGTTTGAACACTCTCCCTTACAAAAAATACTTGAAGATTTTTCATCTTTCAAAACAAAGGCTTTATGGTCTGGAAGTTTCTTTGAAAAATCAAACGAACAAGCCTTTCCTTTTTCACTAACCACAGGCTTTGATTTCTCTTTAGAAGTAGGGTTAGATTGAAAATCCTCTGAATCTGAATCTGAATCAACATTGTGCACTTCAAAATCCTTTTTAGACGAAGAAGAATTTTCAGGAGTGAACCACGATTGAAAAGCAAATTCTTTTCTTTCTTTTGCCAAAGCAATTTCCAATTCATTTACTTCTCGAGAAAGCTCATTTATTTTCTCTTCAAAAAATTGTTTTTCATTTTCAAAAATGACTTTCTCAATTTCATATTGTGCTCGTTCAAGATTGAAATCATTCTCAAAATCAGACATCGTATTTTTTGTGATCCCAGATATAATCAAGTAACAATGATAAACTCAAGAGATCTTCATTGAATTAGAGAAAGAATGCAATATGAGATTGAGATCCACTTTCTCTCTCTAACTTCTCTCTCTAGGATGTCATCCCTCTATGTTTCTCACTCCTCTATCTCAATGCACGTATGAATGACTTACTCTCTAATTCTATTACAACATCTTATTTATACATATTGACTTTCCACTCTAATTGCCTTGACTTTGACCTTTAATGCTTCTACTTTAACTTTTACAATGCTTTGACCCTTTATAATTAAACACTTAATCTTGAATACATTTTATGCACTAACAATCTCCCCCTATGGATTCAAGATTTAAAAATTGATGACGATAGTCTTCAGCTCTTTGTGATCTTCAAATCTTCAACACTTTAGCTCTTTGAACAATCTTCCTCTTCGCTTTGAAGGAATATCAATCTTCGAAAAACAACTCTGAAGAATCTTCAAGTAGGCGTTGTCTTCAGAAATCCAATTTGACAACTTTAGTCTTCAACTGGATCTTCAAAATCAAATAATCATCAAAGTCTCGAATCGCAAACTTCACATCTTTGCGGTGTAGGTCAAAGTCTTCAACCAAAATCTTCATCTTCTTGAATCTTCGTATCACTGATCTTTGTAACACGAATCATTGAAACATTGTAGCACGGATCTTTGCATCTTTGAGCTTTGAAATGTATCTTCGGTCTTTGAACATGAAATGGCTTTTGACCTTTAACGGGGTTTTGAGCTTTTCGAATATCTTGAACTGCGTATCTTCATCTCTTGAACAATGAACAATCTTTGAACTTTGAACCTTTTCGAATCTTCTCGAAACATCTTGACTTTTTATCTCGATCTTCTTGATTTTAACAAAAACCTTCTCTTTATCTTGAAATTGAAACTATCAAATCTTCTCCCCCTTTTTGATGATTGTGAGCAACATCATCATCAAAATCCTTTTCAATTTCAGCAGTCTTTGAATATATCAATAACAATCTCCTCCTTTCGATCTGAATATCTGTCATTTCTAAAAATATTTATCCGAATCTTTTCAAATTCAGACAAAATGAAAGTGGTACCCCTGAAACAACTAATGAATCAGTTAAAATGCCTGTAAGGTGCACGGAGCCACTTAGTACAACGAATGCACTTTGTAAAGGAGCTTTTTGATGTTCACTCCTCCAGGGCTTCCATTCAATCATCGAAAAACCACAAAGGAAATTTCTATGAACGTTATGACAAGAAAACATATTCCTTGTGTGTACGTGCAAGTGTAGAAATGATTAAAGCAACTTATGCTTGAATAATAAGGCTCAAAATGTGTAAACTGTTGAGACAGCAACAAGTTTTCCACGGACTCAATGTGCATGAATGAAGAGCGAAGGTGGGGCAAACTTCCTTCTTTTTCAATATCTAGACCTTCCGAGTGAAGATCAGATAGATTATATGTTGCGTCCCCAAGAAAATTGAAACATTCCTTTATTAAGAAAGAAATGAGTAGCTGGTGGGGTTAAATGCAAGAGTTGGCATGGGCTAGTTGCATGTTTCAATGATGGTCACCAAAGAATGTGAACCAATCAGTAATATGGCTGCCCGGCTCAGAAAGTGGCTGGTGCAGAGTTCTCTTATTCTTTTAACTCTGTTCTCACACCCTCTTTTTGTTTATAATCCGCTCACTTCTAACCAAACTCTCATTTTCATTTTACCTCAGCACAATGAGATACTCAACCGTATGAGTAATCTCCTCCACTCTTTGATTTTGACCCCTCACCCCTCAATCACTCAAGGATAACGTCTTGGGTAGGAAACACTGGTTAACGTGGATCCATAGAAGTACTTTAATATCTCACACTGATTCCCATGAAATTTTGTCCTAAAATGTTGCGTTGTTCAACAGTTTATCTTGAACAATTAAGAATATCGGCATTTGATTTACATTGCCATCAGAAAGTATGCTGTTCAATAATATCATGAAGATTTGAGCATTTGATCTTTGAAGATTTCTCAAAACAAGGATATTGAATGAATGAAATGAATTCAAAAGACTTGTTTGAGAATCTGACAATGTATCAATTAGATCAAATCACATGAATGATAATCATGTAAGGTTTAGGGTATCAAAGAATTGGATATTTTGTTTATATGAACAAATATAAACATCTTTGAATGAAACGTTTAAGTTCATACGCTGAAATGAATATGATGCTCAACAAAATTTGAAATCAAACGGGAGTATTACCATCGAAACATGTTTCGTTTTGAGACATGGTAATAACAAAGTCAATAAGAAGCTGAACCGGTGTGTATGAATACTTGAAAGTATATAGAAACGATAATACGCAAGTATTAATCTTTAGAAAGACACGGTCAGAAATAATGATGTTACGATAATCCGAGATATTCATAAAAATCATTTAAAATCACACTTCTAACATTATAAAATTTGTTTGAATTAGAGAAGTGGTTTGAACATTTAAGAAACTATTTTTCATGCTTGAAAGTCGTTCTTCTTTCAAACAATCTCATATTAAGTTCAGAAGATACTTACAGTGAAATGTTTAAGCTCCCCCTCAAATCATGATAGACTGATTTAAAAATCAGATAAGCTCCCCCTCAAAATCTGCAAAAGATCTTAACGAAACAAGATCAGTATATATAGCAATCAAAGTCTAAAACAATGAAGTACGAGTTCTAAACGGATGTATTTAGAAGTCAAACTCGTTGAAGTACGAGTCCTGATCTGATATAATCAGAAGTCATCGTCTTTTATGCTCGGGTTCTAAACTGATGTGTTTAGAAACCACCGTTTCTTTGAAGTCCGGGTTCTAAACTGATGTGTTTAGAAACCAATAATTCTTTTGATCCCCCTTAATGGTACATATACTCTTCAAAACAATTTCACCGCTTCTCTTCTGTTTTCAGTCATATGTGTGATATATATGTAACATTCAGCACAACACATGATGAATTTACAAAACAGATTATGTAGATTTTGGTACCCAATAGGACTTGGGTCATAGTGTGTTAGGTGTAGATCTCTTTGAAGGAATACTGTAAGTACCGTACCAATAAGAAGTATATTCTTTATGCACAAAATCATTTGATCCAAAGTAAGAACAACAAATTTTCTTATGTGCCAACCAAATCAGATGATTTGCAGAATGAATAGGAATATGTTTAGTAGAAGAAAATTTACCTTTCAGAGTGTTGTTCTTCTTGGCATTTGATGTGGAGGTAGATGATTTTGGTACATGATAACTCTATTTTTAGAGTTATTATTTCCTTTTATTTTCTATTTTATTTCGTCAATTTTAGCCATTTCACTTCTCAAAACCCCCATTCTTGGTACATTTCACGAAAAAGAGCAAAAAGAGTGAACTATAGTCTTTAATAAATTATTTGGTGGAATTTGGGTGTTTTTCACGTTTTATCCGCAGGGACTTGCGTTCCCCACTCCGGATCCCACTATCGAGCTGAACAAAAAGACAAAAGACAAAAGACAAAGAAACTCCTAGTTGGGATGTAATTATTCTGGAGAATGGAAGGTTCATTTGGCTGAGATAAGGGCTGGAGAAGTACAAGGCATCTTTCTTTTAGATGGCATCAAGTACACCTTTTGAACTTTGAAGTTGACTTGGTGAAGGGTCCATTGGGTAAAAGAGCTACAACATGGTGGATAATAGGATTATTCAAAGAGCTGATTTTCAGCTTGATTCTCCAGTCCTTACACAATAGACAAACCCAATTTTTGTGTAATACCCAACCCTTTCTCCTAGTATATAAAGGAGGTGTTGGGTGCCATTAATTCCATGCTTAATTTTTAGAATCTCTCAACTACTACATTAGTATTAGCTTTAGTTCTCTTATTTAGTGCAGTAGTTAACTTTAAATTTCTGTATTTTACATTCTTAGTATAATTTGTAGTTCGAAGTACACAGTGACAGGGACGAATTCTCGTTCCCCACTGTGGGTTCAATTCAAGTCACTTTCAGTTTAATTATGTGCAATTTCTACTCTTTTGTTTTCTTTACTTCGGAAATGTTAGGCTAAGCATCCCTTGGGATGTAGGAAAGAGAAGTACCTGGATTTTATTAAAAATGCTTGAGTAATCTTGATACTTGGAATATTTCTTGTTTTGGTCATTCACTCTCGATTATTACCCATGGATGCGAACAAGCCGATCACTTGCAAAGATCTAAAGTCTAGTTCTTAACTTAGAAATAAGTAGAACGCAATGACACGGGCTTGAATGATGCTCGGTGATTCGAAAGAATTCTTATGACACTTGCGAAAGTGAGGTCGGCACAGTGAGCTAATCTCAACCCACTAGAGTAGTAGGCAAGCTAGTTGGTGTATTTAAAACACTTAGAGTATTTGTCTCTCCACATTCCATCGAGACCTAAAAGGTCCATTTTTAGATTACCATTGACAAAACAATAAATACTAAGAGTATGGGATTTTTGCTTAAGGGTGTGAGTATTTTGTAACCGGACTTTTCTAGCGGAAATGCCTACCTCGAGTACAAGGATCACTTTTTAGGATCAGGTATTTAATATAAAATCTAGGGAAAATCTAACCTACATTCCTCATTTTATATCTTTAGTAAAGTCGTTAAAATAGCTATTTCACCGAACAAACCAAAATATTGTTTCTTCTGTTATTGAAACCTGTAAAAGGAGCTCATGAGAACCGTATTGTCTTGATTGCCCAGTCTCGATTCTGGTATTCTACCAACTATTACTTGTTGTGACGATCATAGTGGACAGTGTACACTTGCACTTCCCACTATGGACAGTTTGCAACCCACTGCGATTAAAACACATATTTCGCACGTACCAAGTTTTTGGCGCCGTTGCCGGGGACTGGCGTGATTTTTAATCTCAAGACATTAGTTTTTGTTCGAGCCCGAGTAACTCGTTTTTCTAAGCTGTTCGTGTTGCATGCCACGGCGACAACACGAACCTTTGGTACCAATCGATCTTGAAATAGAGAAAACTTTTCAAAGAATACGTAAAAACAAGAACACAAATCGACAACCCCCTGTGATCCCCACTGTAAATATGGCAGCAATACCACCACCTATAGTGGAGACCACAGTGACGATTGTCGATAGCAAAGATCGAAAAATACGGGACTATGCTACTTCAGGAGCTAGTGATTTAAGCTCCGGGATTTTGAGGCCCAATACTGTTGCAACTCATTTTGAACTCAAACCGGTGATGTTTCAAATGATCCAAGCGATGGGTCAGTTTGGAGGATCACCATCTGAGGATCCGCACTCGCACTTAAAATCGTTTTTAGAAATGACAGATTCCTTTCAATTGCAAGGTGTGAGTGATGAAGCATTAAGGTTAAGGCTTTTCCCTTTTTCACTAAGGGATAAGGCAAAGACTTGGTTGAACTCACATGCACCTCACTCGATAACCACTTGGCAAGAACTTGCTGATAAATTTTTGCAAAAATACTTTCCTCCTACGAGGAATGTAAGGTTTCGAAATGATATTATTTTGTTTAGACAAGAAGAAGATGAGGCTGTTTCGGATGCATGGGAACGATTTAAAGATTTACTTCGAAAGTGCCCATATCACGGCATCCCACATTGCATCCAATTGGAAACCTTTTACAATGATCTTTCCAATGCAGCCAAAATCATCTTAGATGCAACAGCCGGTGGAACATTCACGAGTAAAACCTACAATGAAGGATATCAAATCTTGGAAAAAGTGTCTAACAACAATACCGAGTGGTCCATTCCTAGAGCAATAGTACCAAAGACCAACACCATCGATTCCGAAGCACTCTAAACCATTAATGCGCAGCTCGTGGCCTTAACCAAATTAGTTTTGAATCAAAATAGAGGCCAAGTCAATTCCGCAACTCATCTCTCCGAAAACTGCTCCCTCAGTGGAGAAGAGCACATTTTTTACTATTGTCCAGCAAATCCCGAGTCCGTTAATGTTATAGGGACCAACCCAAGGAACAATCCATATTCGCAGACTTATAATCCAGGGTGGAGGAATCACCCAAATTTATCTTGGGCTGGTAATCCAGGACTCCAACCCCACGGGGCGAGTCATGTCCAGCAAAGACCACACAACCCCCCTGGATTTCAGCAACATCACAGTGGGCAGAACTCACAGAACTTTCACCAAGGACAATCCTCACAACAGTTCCAACCGCGAGGAACTCAAGCCGCTGAGGTTCAACCATCACTTGAATCTATTCTCAAAGGTTTCATGAATCAAACTCAAGCAGCCATTAGGAACATAGAGACTCAAGTAGGACAACTAGTCGTCGAAGTTAAGAATAGACCATCAGGGACGTTACCTAGTGATACCGAACACGCTAAGGTGATAGGAAAAGAGCACGTAAAGTCCATAACACTTAGGAGTGGGAAGGATCTGAAAGATATCGTTTTTGAGTCTGATGATTCGCCTCAAATACCCACTGTGATTCCCACAGTGGCCACTCCTCAAGTCACTGTCATTCCCACAGTGAGGACCGATGTCCCTGAGCTTCCCACTTTTGGACTTATACCAAAACCTACTGTTCTAAAGCCAACACCACAGCAAACTCAAATTGACCCACGAAATGTACCTTTTCCTGAAAGGATGAAAACTAAAAATGTCGATGTTCAGTTTAAAAAATTCTTAGACATTTTTAAGCAACTTCACATTAACATACCCTTGGTAGAGGCTCTCGAGCAAATGCCAAGCTATGTTAAATTTTTAAAGGATATTTTGAACAAAAAAAGAAAGTTGGGTGAGTTCGAAACTGTGGCTTTGACCGAAGAATGTAGTTCCCTCCTTACTAGCAAGATTCCACCTAAGTTGAAAGACCCGGGTAGTTTCACCATTCCATGCACAATAGGAGGACAAGAAGTACGTCAAGCACTTTGTGATTTAGGAGCTAGTATCAACTTGATGCCATTGTCCATTTTTAACAAGTTAGGTATTGGAGAGGCTAGACCCATAACCGTGACATTACAACTAGCCGATCGGTCCATTGCCTACCCCAAAGGAAAAATAGAAGACGTTTTGGTCCAAGTGGATAAATTTATCTTCCCCGCCGATTTTCTAGTTCTAGATTATGAGGCCGATAAAGAAATCCCAATCATCTTAGGGCGTCCGTTTCTTTCAACCGGACGTACTTTGATTGATGTGCACAAAGGGGAACTCACTATGAGAGTCAATGACCAAGAGGTAACTTTCAATGTTTTCAAGTCCCTTAAGTACATAGAAACCGAAGACTGTTTTGCTTTGAGTTTGATTACTGGAACCCACAGTCTTGACACAGTGCCCACAGTGGGGAGTGAGAGTGAGCACTCTAACTCTGAGAGTGACGATACTTTTGAGGATGAGTGTAACGAAATGGTAGCAGCCTTTGAACCTCTGGACTTTAAGGATAGAGATGTTCAACCCCCTTCAATAGAACAACCTCCCGAGTTAGAGCTTAAACCATTGCCTTCCCACTTAAAATATGCTTATCTCGCCAAGGATAATAAACTTCCCGTTATTATCTCTTCCAAACTTAGTGAGAAACAAGAAAAACTTCTGATCGATTTGTTGATGAAGCATAAGAAGGCAATTGGTTGGACCATAGCGGACATAAGAGGTATTAGCCCCTCCTTATGTCAACATAAGATTAACTTGGAGAGTGACCACCCTGGAAAAGTCCAACCTCAAAGAAGGTTGAACCCCATCATGAAGGAGGTAGTTAAGAAAGAAGTTTTGAAGTGGTTAGACGCCGGTATTATCTATCCCATTGCTAGTAGTAGTTGGGTGAGCCATGTCCAATGTGTCCCTAAAAAGGGAGGGACGGCCGTAGTGAAGAACGAAAAGAACGAGCTCATTCCCACTAGGACTGTCACGGGGTGGAGAATATGCATGGACTATAGACAACTCAACCTAGCCACTAAGAAAGACCATTTTCCCCTACCTTTCATCGACCAAATGCTCGATAGGTTAGCGGGAAAAGAATTCTATTGTTTTCTAGATGGATGTTAGCTCCAAATATTCTTAATATTAGAAGCATTGAAAAATAGGCCAAGTATAGAAGACTTCCACAGAAGCTCTGCGGAGTGCCACAGAAGCTCTGCCGAAGTAAATAAGAAGATCATTCAAGAAACACCAAGACCAGACAGAACTAAAGAAGACTGCTATCAGAAGAATCAAGTCACAGAACCTCTGCCACCCTTGACAGAAGCTCTGCGGAAAAGACTGAAGACATGGAAGATATTTATAATATCTTACCACTGTTACAGGAATATCTTACCACTATTACAGGAATATCTTGCTATTGTTCCAGGGTCCGTTCGTCAACTTGTACAAGGCATGGTCTGACTCCTACACGTGTCATACTCCGATAGGACCATCTTCCAAGTTGATATTAGCGCATTTAATGCATGCAGTTTTCCAACTGTTAATACCATCCCTTCTTTCCTGTAGCAATAGTCCTTTTTGTCTAGAATAGATCTTTTGTGGTAGTATAAAAGGAAGACTCATGTTGAGTTCTTCCTAATAGACAACCATCACAAGACATAAGAACAACACCCACTTTTACACGCATAATCTTCTACGCAAAAACACTTGCACACAATTAACGTCAAATATGTTCTTAGTGTTCTTAATCAAATACAGTAATCTTTGAGATATTCATCTGTTCTTCATATACTGTTTATTTGGTATTTTGTGTTGTTTCTATATAAACATATTTGTTAGTTCTTCAAATACGCTTCCGCAACACATCTTATTTGAACTAATAGATTAGATAATCTTTGTTAATCAAATACGGGAACCAATAATTGGTATCAGAGCCAAGCTTGGTTTTCAATATCAAGCGATCCTCGTTTAACAAGATTATTGGTAGAAATGTGGTCTGATTTTAACCTGTTATTCATTCCTTCAAAAAGATTCTATTTTTCAGCCATTTTCGATTTATTCGATATTTGGTAAATCTAGAGAAAATGTTTCTTTAGTTAAAACTCCATAAAAGTGCACTGTTAAGAGCTTCCAAACCCAGAAAATCTTTCCAGATAATTCTTTCGTACTTTTTCGTGTCATATCTTTATTCTGAAACTTTCTACTCTTAAAATGACAAACGCACAAAATTTGTTCACAACTGGTTCATTAACCAAACCACCATCTCTTCTACGAAATGAGTATCCTCAGTGGAAAATAAGAATGATCCATTTCTTTGAGGGTACTGATAAAGAGCTCGTACAATACCTTTATAATCCTCCTCATGTCCCTATGTTAACAGTACCTCGTGTACCAGCTACAGCTGACACTCCTGAAATCCCTGAGCATCAAAAACCTACAACCAGGGATGGTTGGTCAGATCTAGATAAGGAAAAAGATGAACTCGTGCAGAAAACAAAAAGAATTCTGATCATGGCAATCCCAAACGATCTCTTCCAGTCCTTAGATGCATGCGAATCTGCGTATGATCTTTGGAAAGAACTGGAGAAACAACTTGAAGGGGGAGCTAAAACTCAGAAAAACCGAAGGGCTCAATACATAAACGAATATTATGCTTTTAAAGCCCTGATAACTGAATCTCTGCAGACAACGTATGACAGGTTCAACTCTCTAATCAATAATTGCAAGAAGTTCGGCATCCACATAACTTCTGAAGAGAATAACGTCATGTTTCTCAAAAGTCTGAACGAAGAATGGCTCCAGTTATCTATGTCTTTACAAACCAATCAAGATTTAGATTCCTGGACTCTTTCAGACCTCTACGGAACATTAGCTGGTCAAGAGCCTCAAGTAGCACAAGCAAAGACACTAACCATTGCACCTCTTGCTTTGGTTGGCAAATCTACAGAAGAAATAGGGAGGTCGAGGAAAGAAAGAGCGACAGAGGAAAAGAAGAAGGAGAAAAAGAAAAAGGTGGTGGTAGTTGACAGCGAAGACGAAGAGATTATGGAAGAGGGAGAGATCACTCTGGCATCAATAGCAACATCCTTAGCTCTATTAACAAGAGAATTCAGAGGAAACCAAAAGAGTTCTGGTAATGATAGATATGGCAGAGATAATAGAGAAAGAAGAGAAGATCGGAGTAGAAGGGAACGAGGAAGAAGAGAAGAATCAGCTGGCCGACAGAGGTCAGACGACAGAAGTAACGACCAACAGAGGTCGAGTGAAAGATACAATAGAGGAAATGACCGACAGAGGTCAGATGACAAGGCAAGCTACACACCACGAGAATGCTACAAGTGTGGTAAGCCTGGTCATTATGCTAATGAATGCATATCGGAAAAAGGTGGTGACCGACAGAAGTCCGACGATCGTGCTGATAATACTTCCCAGAACCAAGGTTGCTACAATTGTGGGAAGCCAGGCCACTTTGCCAATGAATGCAGAAGCAGGCCAAATCGCCCACAGAAGGACTCAGCTTTTTACAAAAAGAAAGCTGAGTATTATGCTCAAAAGTCACTCATGGCGAACAAAGTGGTGAACAAGGAAGATTGGGAGTCAGATACAACCTCTGATGATGAATATACCAACAATGCCTTGTTCTGTGGCATGGCAGAAATCAGCTCAGATTCTGACACTGAGGTATCCACTTTAAACTCCACCTCTAGTACTACAGAAGTTGAATTACTTAAAATTAAAACTGGAAATATTGAACTGAAAAAGACTTGTGATGATATTCAGAAAAAGCTCACTTTTTATGAAAGAGAAGCTAGACTTCTCACTGAAGAAAAAGCAAAAACTTTCAAAGAAAATGAAGAATTAGAAGCACACTGGAACAAGAATCTATTTCCTTTAAAAGAGAAAATTTCTGAATTAAATACATCTTTAAAATCCAAAACAAAAGAACTTTCAGATTCTGAGAGCGACAGACTAAACATTTTAGCTCTTAAGGAATATTTTCAAAAGGAAAGAGAAGTCCTTTGGCAAGATCTACTTAGAAGAGATGTTTTAATTAAAAATTATCGTGATGCACAAAAGGTGTATGAAAAAATAAATACTCAAATAGGAAGGCGAGGTATTGGGTACAGTGATATTAATCAAGGTACAGGAAACAAAAGGAATAAACCTTTGTCATCTCTATTTGCTTTAGGAAAAATCAACAAACCTAATTTTCCAAACTTAATCTCTGTAAGTAAGAGAGTAAAAGTCTTTGTAGAACCTCACTTAAGGAAACCCATGAAGATGATAAATGTGTGGTTTAAAAACACAGATTTATCACCTTCAACCTCTGTTAAAAGAGGATCCAAACCAAAGAGATATCTGAAAACTCAAGATCAGATAGGAATCTTCAAATTTGGTAAATCAGAGACTCAAACTCAAGTTGCTTTTATCTGCACAATAGATTCTGAAAAGAAATTATCTGCAGAAGTACTTGAGTTCAAACCAATCTTTTCAGAAGAAAAACTTAGAAATATAATTAAAAAGGAAATAATGGAAATCGGGAAAATAGATATTTTGAAAAATCTATGTACACCTTCTACAGATCAAAAACTCTCTGAAGAGATCTTGTCAGACACCTCTGTTGACTTAGAAAGTAATTTTTCAGATGAAGAAAGCAAGTATGACACATGCTCGGAAAGTTCAGCCTCTGTCGAAAGAAATATTGATGACTCAACCTCTGTATATGAGGACGATTCATCATCTGACGAATCAGAGACTGACATAATAGAAAAGGTTCCTTGTGACTCGGAGGTTATTAAACAAACCTCTGAAGTTCTTAATAGAACTATTCCTCCAAAGGAGAAAATCACTGGAATTCCAATCTGTCCAGACTTTTTGGATATGTGCATACAAGCCAAAACCTCTATTGAGCTTGAAAATTTCAAACAACAGAAGTTAATGTCCACTCAAAATCCAAAAGATTCAAAGTTTTTAAAACCCTTAAAAATTAAAGAGAAACCAACATGGCAACAAAAGGGTAAATGGCCAAAACCTAACAAATCTTTTTCTTCTGTGGCAGTGAAATCAACAGAATTTCACCACAGAAGGGACATACAGAAGGCTGCTACAAACAAAGATTTTTGCCAACAATCTAATCTACACAAATCTTCTTGTAATAGGAAGCCATATGCTAGAATAGAATGTAATGCCTCTGTGGCCCAGTTTAAAGCTTTCAATAAAAATTTCAAGCAAATCACTTTTGATGTTCTATACTGTCATTGCTTTGATCTAATGTTCAAGTTGAATAATCATTTCTGTAGTTCAAATTGTTTTCTCTCTGCACCTAAATCAAATATTAAAGAGAAACAAACTGATTCTTCGACAAAAGATAAAATGTATTTCAAGAATGCTAAGGCAAACTTAAAAAATTCTGATGAAACTGGATCCATATGGATATGGGTACCTAAAACTCTGTGATTGTCTTGCAGAAGCAGTATGTGCCAATATGGTATCTAGACTCCGGATGCTCAAGACACATGACTGGCAACAGAGGTCTTCTATCCACGTACCAAGAAAAACAAGATGGTGGATCAGTAACCTTTGGAGACAACAAAAAGGGGCATATTAAAGGCTATGGAGTCATAAAGAAAGAAAATATCACCGTACACAAAGTTGCATATGTGGATGGCCTTAAACACAACCTACTCAGTGTCAGCCAACTTTGTGACACGGGATTCGATGTACTGTTCAAGAGAACATTTTGCTCTCTACTAAGTGAAGACACCGGAATAGAACTTCTGCGAGCCAAAAGAAAAGGTGATCTGTATCTAATGAACTTCAATGCCAAAAACAAGGACAACATTTGTCTTGTTGCAAGCAAGAGTGAAGAAGCCTGGCTATGGCATAACAGGTTCTGTCATTTAAACTTTCATACTCTGGATAAACTGGTAAAACTTGATCTAGTCAAAGGTTTACCTATTGTTAAATTTAATAAAGATCATTTATGTTCTGCCTGTGAAATGGGAAAACTCAAAAGAGCTTCCCACAGAGGCAAAATTGATGTGTCTTGTCCTAGGCCTCTGTACATGCTTCACGTTGACCTCTGCGGTCCAATCGCTATACAGAGCCTAGGTGGCAAGAAATATATACTTGTCTTAATTGATGAGTATTCACGATTTACATAGGTTGAATTTGTCAGAAAGAAATCAGATGTTCCATGCATCCTGATTAATCTAATGAAAAGAATCCAAGTTCTTTATGAGTGCAGAATTCTGAAGTTACGAAGTGACAATGGCACAGAATTCAAAAACTCTGTCATTGAAGCCTATCTCACAGAAGAAGGAATATCCCAGAACTTCTCTGCCGCTCGCACCCAACAACAGAATGGCGTGGTCGAACGAAAGAACCGCACGCTCGTGGAGGCTGCAAGAACCATGCTTTCTGCATGTGGATGCAAATGCTTTGTCTTAAACGGCATAGACTCAAGAGGAAAGTTGGAAGAAAAGGCTGACCAAGGCAAGTTCATCGGGTACTCTGCCGCTTCCAAAGCCTACAGAGTTTACCGTCTGAAGTCGCGCACGATAGTAGAAAGCATCAATGTGTCCTTTGATGACTCATTCCAAAAGACTTCTGAACAACTAGGTTCAGAACTCAGGCTAAACAAGGAATTGTTAGTCCCGAAGGGCTATAGAAGTTTGTAGAAGGGGGGGTGAATACAAACACACAAATTTTACTTTTCTAAATTGTTTATTGATAAATCATTAACAATTTACAACTTGTTGCGGAAACAAGATTAAGGATAAACCTAAATCTAAACAAGTTGGAACACTAAGTTTCTTGCACTAAGAAAGAGAAGGAAATTACTAATAATAACCTACCTCAAGATAAGAAGGATGAACTTGTCTAGAGTTAGCAAGTTACTTCAAAATGAAGTGAGTTCATCTTCTTATATACTGCATGCATTTAATGCATTGCAGTTTACACTTTACACGTGGCAGCAGCTGATTGGTTGCATGTCATTGACCTTTGTTGACAACCATAGTAGCTGCATGTTTGAACAGTGTAGTATCAGAGTGGTTGTACGAATTCAGACAATAAGGAGGTTCTTTTTCTGACATATCGTACGAAGACTTGCAAGGGTGGTTTAGACAAAAGTACTTTGTACGGAGGACTTCATGATCAGCTTTTCGTTGATTCCGCGATCTATCATTCTTTATCAGCGAATGATAGAGTTCAGCGATAGCTAAAGTCTTGTACTTGATACTTCACGTTGAGTGGACAAATCTGAGTCTTCGCTGATCCGCATCAGTTCATTAGGAGACTTGTCGCTGGTTCTTGAGCTTGATCTTCGACTTCAGCGTAGAACCTATGTTAACGTAAAACTTGTCTTCAGTGATCATAAGTAAACAACTAACTTATCAGCGATCACCATAAGTACTGCACAGACTCAGAGTATTATGGTGAACAGTTTCGCTGAATGTTTAATCTAAAGAGTGAGAGTTCCTATCAGCGGTACTGTAAGATCTTAGTACTTATCAGCGATAGTGAAACTCTGATACATATTGTTTACTTACATTTTTCACTAAGTATAAGAGAGGGTCATTATCAAATCACTGAGGGTTTGGATCAACAATCTCCCCCTATTTGATTATGACATAGCAACAGAGAAAATTGCTATTTTAATGAAAACATAAGGATAAAAAGAACTCATAAAATATTTGTCCCTTTTACTGTTTTCTGGGATCTTTTCTGTACTGATGGAGTAAAGTACGTTCGCTGAAATTTTCTTTAAACTTTGTAAAGATTACAGAGGGAAGTGGAAAAATTACAAGTACAGCGAATAAAATTACAAGTACAAAAGATGTAGACAGATAAGGATAGAAAGAATTAAAAGGCGATCCTATCCGTCAAAAGGTTCTTCCTTGATGAGAAGTTCATCGAGGGTCTTTGATGTGGGAATCATCCAGTCAGGGACATCTACTCCTTGATTCTTTTTCTTCAGAGCTTCTTCAAAAATCAAGGGCTTCAGGTGTCTAGCTTTAATGTCGCGTCTGACTTCACACCAGTGTATGAGATCTATGAGTTGTTCGATGGGAGCGATGTGGAGCTCAGAGATACGTTGAAAGTGATGGTTTCCTTCGTAGTCTAGAAAGAATATACCATAAGGATCACTTAAAACTGTGCCAGGAATGAAGGTTTCTCCAGGTGGTAGGGAGGTGTCAAGCGCTGAGAGATCAGCATCAGGGCCAAGAACTTCAGCACGAGAGAAACCAATACATGTTTCATTCCGTATAGGAGGACCTGAGTCTGAGACTTTTTTTTCCTTTGCAGAGACTCTTCTTTGTTGAGGAGGAAGAAAAGTAGAGGGAGGAATATCCACAACAGAAGAAACCAGGTCGATATGTTTGTTTAAGATCTTCTCGACATGGCTTTTGAACTTTGAGCGCGATCCCTGAATGGCTAATTTCGTTTCTAACCATTCAGAGAGACCAAACTTTTCTAAGGTAGCAGCATAGAAGGTTTGCTTGGTTTTGTCTTCTCTATAGACATCCACTTCAACAACAGGAACGTCTGCGTACAGTCTTCCTCTGATGTTTACTTTGATGATTTTGGATGGTCTAGATCGATAGGTCAGCATTTGTTTAGCCCATTCCAAAGTCATATCAGAGACCTTAGTCTTTTCTCTAACGATCTTTTGAGCATCATCCCATAGCTGACGTTGAACATCAATGGGAGCTCTTTTCAGCTTGGGGTCTTTTACTGATCGTTGAGTAAGCTGGATGGCGTATTCTCTGTCTTTTTCTTCAGCTTCCCTTCTTTCAGCGATTAGGCGTTCAGCTCTGAGGTGTTCCTTGTATTCCTTTTGGGAAATTTTGAACTTTGGAGGAGCCGAAGGAAGTTGATCACGCTTCAGAATGATTCGCTGATATTCGAGTCTCTTGATCATTTCATCTCTCTTTTCTTGATCCTCTTCACTTAGCTTTTGAGGAGCCAAGGAAGGTTTGTTTTTGTGAGAGAGTATCTGTTCTTCAGGTTCATCAGTCTTAGAGATCAAATCTAAGATCGGGATTATTTCTTCAGCGTTGGGAGCTGGGATTATTGTTGGTGAAGTCGCAGCTGTAGGAACTTCAGCGATATCCTCAAACAGGGGAGAGGACTAGCTGAAACACAGCGATCTTACAAGTAAGAACATGGGTAGAACAGAGAGAGAAAGAGTGGGATAAAGTGTATGGAGGTTTGGAGAGTGTAGAACTGATAAAGTGTATAGAGGAGGGATGTGGAGTAAGGAAGAGGTTAATGTACCTGACAAACCGGCTTTTTAAGCAAGATCATCAGATTTTCATCTTCAGCGACACTTTTTCCTTTGCCCTTGTCAGCTTCAGATGCTGATGGCTTTGTCTTTGTCCATGTGAAATCCCAAATCTAGCAATATGTAAAGAACAAATGTAGAGAGAATTTAGAAGGCAAACTTGTCATCCATATATTGATCTCTAAAGTACAAATGACAAAATGCTCAAGAAGTTCCTAAAGGGATCTAGATTCATTTCTAACTAAGAACTAGACATGCCTATTTATACCCATAACATACAAGGTATAAAGGCATTAGCAACTAATACAGTACATTGACTTTACAGTAAATCTTGAATACAATAATGCTCTAACAATCTCCCCCTTTGGATTCAAGATTTAAAAAAAAATATGACAGCAGTCTTCAGCTCTTTGTAAAGTCAATCTTCTCCAACATACACTTTGTCAAACCATCTTCAAGTCTTGTATATGAAAAACAGATCTTTATATAAAACCATCAATTCGGAACAAGAGAAATCAGAAACTATTAGAGTTTGGATCAGAAAGATGTAAAGTCAATCATTTATCAGAATCCCTTTAAGAGCTTTAGTTCTCTGAGAAGGCTTGACGATAAAAGAGTCATCATCATCATCATCTTCATCATCATCATTCTTTGGAGAAGAGGATAGTTCATCATCAGACAAGTCGATGGCTTCTTCATCTTCAGCTTCAGACTCAGTTTCTTCAGCTTCTTCTTTGAGTTGCTCCCCCTCAGATACAGAGGTAAGCTTCTCGGTTCCCTCAGGGTGTTCATCTTCCTGAGCTCCAGCGGCTGCTTCAATTGTCTTCTCACCTTCTTCAGTAAAGGTGATGTCTTCATTCTTCTCTCCCTTGATAGATTCATCATGGGAAAGGTCTTCAGCGCTCATGGAAAGGTCTTCAGTGCTCTTATCCCCCTCTTTTTCATGATGAGTGGGGGAGGAATGTGATGATTCAGCAGCTTTTGTCGGTTCCCTATCTTCTTGGCCAGGGATCCCCACACAAATTTCAATCGCTGATAATCTGTTTTCTAGACCAGAAATACCAGGATTGATCTTCACGAGTTCAGCACGATCCGCCGTAGTAAAAGATGGAGGTGCAGGGGCAGGTGCAGGGGCAGGTGCAGGGGCGGTCGTGTTGGCCAGGATCTGCTGCAACAATGTTGATAACTCTATTTTTAGAGTTATTATTTCCATTTATTTTCCACTTTATTTTGTCAATTTTAGTCATTTCACTTCTAAAAACCCCCATTCTTGGTATGATTTACGAAAACGAGCAAAAGGAGTGAACCATGGTCTTTAATAAATTATTTGGTGGAGTTTTGGGTGTTTTTCACGATTTTCTATCCGCAGTGACGTACACATTGCCCACTCTACTCCCCACTCCAGAGCTGACGAAAAAGAAATGAAAATAAAAGAAAGTTCAACTGATATTTATGCACTTGTGTAGAAGGAATAATGGAAGGAGCAGGTCAAAATGAGCTGGAAAAGGACAACACACCTTCCTTATACTTGAATAGTGAAAAGGACAACAACTTGGTCCTTAAAGCAAAAAGGTGAAGACTATTCATGGTATGGTGCAAAATCAGATCTGATTCATGGGACTTACCTAAGACTTTTGTGCCATTGCCATACCTTCTTGCAAGTATAAAAGGAAGCCATGGGGTGCCATTCAAAGGATCATAACTTAGACTTATTATCATCTTTCTTTGCATCAAGTTTTTATGTTTTATGTCATTTACTCTCTTAGTAGTTACTACTTAAGTTCTCTCCAGTTTAGCATTTAATTTACTGCACTAGTTAGCTTTACATTTCTGTATTTTCTTTTGTTGTTCGTAACACACAGTGGGCAGTGACGAATTCTCGTTCCCCACTATGAGCAGAAATCAATTCATCTTCAGTTTTATTATGTGCAACTTCTACTCTTTTGTTTTCTTTACTTTAATTATGGGCTAAACATCCTTAAGGATGTAGGAAGGAGAAGTACCTGGATTTTATTAAAAATGCTTGAGTAATCTTTATACTTGGAATATTTATTGATTTGGTCATTCATTCTCGATTCATGCCCAAGGATGCGAACAAGCCGATCACTTGCAAGGATCTAATATCTAGTTCTCAACTCAGAAATGAGTAGAATGCAGTGACACGAGCTTGGATGATGCTAGGGGATTCGAAAGAATTCTTATGACTCTTACGAAAGTGAGGTCGGCACAGTGAGCTAATCTCATCCCACTGGAGTAGTAGGCATGCTAGTTGGTGTGTCTAAAAACACTTAGAGTATTTGTCTCTACACATTCCATCGAGACCTGAAAAGGTCTATTTTTGAGATTACCATTGACAAAACAATAAATACTACGAGTATGGGATTTTTATCTAAACGGTGTAAGTATTTTGTAACCGGACTTTTCTAGCAAAAATGCCCAACTCGAATACAAGGATCACTTTGAGGACCGAGTATTTAGTATAAAATCTAGAGAAAATCTAACCTACATTCCTTCTTTTAAATTCTTGTTAAAACTCTTTACCAACCAAACCAAACTATTGTTTCCTCTCTTATCGAACCCTGTAAAAGGAGCTCATGAAAACCGTATTGTCTTGATTGTTCAGTCCCTGTGGATACGATTCTGGTATTTTATCAATTATTACTTGTTAGAACGATCATAGTGGATAGTGTACACTTGCACTCCCCACTGTGAGCAGTTTGTAACCCACTGCGATTAAAACACATTTCATACATATCACATTTCGCATGTACTAAGTTTTGTCGTAACAAGTTTTTGGCGCTGTTGCCGGGGACTGGCGTGATTTTAAATCTCAAGACAATTAGTTTTTATTCGAGCCCGAGTAACTAGTTTTTCTAAGCTTTTCGTGTTGCATGCCACGGCAACAACACGAACCTTTGGTACCGATCGATCTTGAAATAGAAAAGACTTTGAGAAGAAGACGTAAAAACAAAGATCGACAACCCCCTTGTGATCCCCACTGTGAGAATGGCAGCAGTACCGCCACCCATAGTAGAGACCACAATCACGATTGCCGATAGCAAAGATCGAAAAATACGGGACTATGCTACTTCCGGAGTTGGTGATTTGAGCTCCGGAATTTTAAGACCCAACATTGTTGCAACTCATTTTGAACTCAAACCGGTGATGTTTCAAATGATCCAAGCCATGGGTCAGTTTGGAGGATCACCATCTGAGGATCCGCACTCGCACTTAAAATCTTTTTTAGAGATGACCGATTCCTTTCAGTTGCAAGGTGTTAGTGATGAAGCATTAAGACTAAGGCTTTTCCCTTTTTCATTAGGGGACAAGGCGAAGTCTTGGCTGAACGCACATGCACCTCACTCGATAACCACTTGGCAAGAGCTTGCCGATAAATTTTTGCAAAAATACTTTCCTCCAACAAGGAATGTAAGGTTTCGAAATGATATAATTTTGTTTAGGCAAGAAGAAGATGAGGCTGTTTCGGATGCATGGGAACAATTTAAAGATTTACTTCGAAAGTGCCCACATCATGGCATCCCACATTGCATCCAATTGGAGACCTTTTACAATGGTCTTTCCAATGCAGCTAAAATCATCTTAGATGCAACAGCCGGTGGAACATTCACGAGTAAAACCTACAATGAAGGATATCAAATCTTAGAAAAAGTATCCAACAACAATACCGAGTGGTCCAATCCTAGAGCAATAGTACCAAAGACCAACACCATCGATTCCGAAGCACTCAAAACCATGAATGCGCAGTTAGTGGCCTTAACAAAAATCGTTTTAAACCAAAATAGAGGCCAAGTCAATTCTGCAACTCATCTAGCCGAAAACTGCTCCCTCTGTGGAGAGGAGCATCTTTTTGACTATTGTCCAGCAAATCCCGAAGCAGTTAATGTTATAGGAACCAACCCAAGAAACAATCCATATTCGCAGACTTATAATCCAGGTTGGAGAAATCACCCAAATTTCTCTTGGGCTGGTAATTCAGGACTCCAACCCCAAGGGGCGAGTCATGCCTAGCAAAGACCACACAATCCCCCTGGATTTCAGCAACATCACAGTGGGCAGTCCCCACATCACAGTGGGCAGTCCCCACAGAACTTTCACCAAGGGCAGTCCTCACAACCATACCAACCACGATCCAATCAACCAGCTGAGGTTCAACAATCGATTGAATCAATTCTCAAGGGATTTATGAATCAAACCCAAGCAGCCATTAGGAACATAGAGACTCAAGTAGGACAACTAGCCGTCGAAGTTAAGAATAGACCACCAGGAACATTACCGAGTGACACCGAACACGCTAAGGTGATAGGAAAAGAGCACGTCAAGTCCATCACTCTTAGGAGTGGAAAGGATCTGAAAGATATCGTTTTCGAGTCTGACGATCCGCCTCAAATACCCACTGTGATCCCCACAGTGGGCACTCCTCAAGTCACTGTGATCCCCACTGTGGGGACCGACATCCCTGGCCTTCCCACTTTTGGACCTGTTCCGAAGCCTACTATTCCAAAGCCAATACCACAGCAAACTCAAATTGACCCAAGAAGTGTCCCTTTTCCTCAAAGAATGAAGCCTAAAAATGTCGATGTTCAATTTAAAAAATTCTTAGACATTTTTAAACAACTTCATATTAACATACCCTTGGTAGAAGCTCTCGAGCAAATGCCAAGCTATGTTAAATTTTTAAAGGATATTTTGAACAAAAAAAGAAAGTTGGGTGAGTTTGAGACTGTGGCTTTGACCGAAGAATGTAGTGCCCTCCTTACTAGCAAGATTCCACCTAAGTTGAAAGACCCGGGTAGTTTCACCATTCCATGCACAATAGGAGGACAAGAAGTAGGTCAAGCACTCTGTGATTTAGGAGCTAGTGTCAATTTGATGCCATTGTCCATTTTTAACAAGTTAGGTATTGGAGAGGCTAGACCCACAACCGTGACATTACAACTAGCCGACCGGTCCATTGCCTACCCAAAAGGAAAAATAGAAGACGTCTTGGTCCAAGTGGATAAATTTATCTTCCATGCCGATTTTCTTGTTTTAGATTATGAGGCCGATAAAGAAATCCCAATCATCTTAGGACGTACGTTTCTTGCAACCAGACGTACTTTGATCGATGTGCACAAAGGAGAACTCACGATGCGAGTTAATGACCAAGAGGTAACATTCAATGTCTTCAAGTCCCTTAAGTATATAGACACTGAAGACTGCTTTGCTTTAAGTTCGATTTATGGATCCTACAATCTTGATGTAATCCCCACAGTGGGAAGTACAGTGCCCACAGTGGGAAATGAGAGTGAGCACTCCGACCTTGAGAGTGACGACACTTTTGAGGATGAGTGTAACGAAGTAGTGGCAGCCTTTGAATCTTTGGATTTTAAGGATAGAAATGTTCAACCTCCTTCAATAGAACAACCTCCCGAGTTAGAGCTTAAACCATTGCCTTGTCACTTGAAATATGCTTATCTCGCTAAGGATAATAAACTTCTTATCATTATCTCTTCCAAACTTAGCGAGAAACAAGAACAACTTCTGATTGATTTGTTAATGAAGCATAAGAAGGCAATTGGTTGGACCATAGCGGACATTAGAGGAATTAGCCCCTCTTTATGTCAACATAAG
Organism: Saussurea involucrata; assembly: GCA_033807775.1. Classification (NCBI taxonomy): domain Eukaryota; kingdom Viridiplantae; phylum Streptophyta; class Magnoliopsida; order Asterales; family Asteraceae; genus Saussurea; species Saussurea involucrata. Next base: position 76,288,768 of record CM066327.1, on the reverse strand, counting down.
ATTAACTTGGAGAGTGACCACCCTGAAAAAGTCCAACCTCAAAGAAGGTTGAACCCCATCATGAAGGAGGTAGTTAAGAAAGAAGTTTTGAAGTGGTTAGATGCCGGTATTATCTACCCAATAGCTAGTAGCAATTGGGTAAGCCCCGTCCAATGTGTCCCTAAAAAGGGAGGGACGACCGTAGTGGAGAACGAAAAGAACGAACTCATCCCCACTAGGACTGTCACGGGGTGGCGAATATGCATGGACTATAGACAACTCAACCTAGCCACTAAGAAAGACCATTTTCCCCTACCTTTCATCGATCAAATGCTTGATAGGTTAGCGGGAAATGAATTTTACTGTTTTCTAGATGGATACTCCGGATACAACCAGATCCATATCGCCCCCGAGGACCAAGAAAAGACTACCTTTACTTGTCCTTACGGAACTTTTGCATTCCGGAGAATGACATTTGGATTATGTAATGCCCCCGCCACTTTCCAACGTTGTATGATGGCCATTTTCACCGACATGATAGAAGACACCATAGAAGTTTTTATGGACGACTTTTCTGTGATAGGAACATCATTTGACAACTGTTTGGGAAATTTAGAGAAAAGCCTAGTGAGATGTGAAACCCACGACCTTATTTTAAATTGGGAAAAATGTCATTTTATGGTAGAAGAGGGTATTGTCCTAGGTCACCTTGTTTCAAAAAGAGGGTTGGAAGTTGACAAAGACAAGCTTGAAGTAGTGGCACAACTTCCCGAACCCACAACTGTAAAAGGCATACGAAGTTTTTTGGGTCACGCAGGTTTTTATAGGAGGTTCATCAAAGATTTTTCAAAAATTACCAAACCCCTATGTAACCTGTTGCAGCATGAAAAAGAATTTATTTTTACCCAAGAATGTCGAGATGCTTTCGAAAAGATCAAAGAGGCCTTAGTTACTGCACCCATAGTGACCACTCCTGACTGGTCACTCCCCTTCGAAATCATGTGTGACGCAAGCGATTGGACGGTGGGGGTAGTGCTCGGGCAAAAGAAGAACAAAATCTTTCACCCCATTTATTATGCAAGTAAAACACTGATTGAAGCTTAGATTAATTATACCATCACAGAAAAAGAATTACTTGCGGTGGTGTTTGCTTTTGATCGTTTCAGGTCATATTTGATAGGGACGAAGGTAATAGTGCACACGGATCATGCAGCGATAAAATACTTGATCACCAAGGCTGATTCCAAGCCTCGGTTGATTAGGTGGGTTTTATTGTTGCAAGAATTCGATCTTGAGATCGTTGACAGAAAAGGAACAAGCAATCAGGTAGCTGATCATTTGTCCAGGCTCGAGAAGATAGTGGGCACTGTTGATCCCACTCCGGTCAGAGAGAATTTTCCCGATGAACAATTGTTATCAGCCCAACATCTCGAAAATAATATTCCTTGGTATGCTGACATTGCCAACTTTTTAGCAAGTGGACTAAAACCCCATGGGATAAGTGGACAACCATTTAAAAAGTTTTTACATGATACACGACAATATGTTTGGGACGACCCTTTCTTGTATAAGATAGGCACGGACCAAATATTGAGACGTGTAGGTTCCCAGATTCACGTTGTATCATATTAATGGTAGTAAAATAGACAGCGGAAGCATATTAAATAAAGCCATTAAAATGAGTGATTGTGTAAACGATAAGTGAACTATGAGAATCAAATATTGAACAGTAAAATGATAACAATATCAGATATAAAAGCTGCTCATATATTGATAATGAATCACACCAAGAACAAGTTAAAGTGTGTTCGGAAATCTCATAGGACAACAATATCGTACGGAGGTAGTGCTCGGGATTGCTGCAGTATGTGCTTAAACAATTGTGGAAAAACTACTCTTCCCAAAGCTTACAAATGTTTGTCCCACTACCTCAATATTTATAGCCCTCAAAAAGTATAGACAGTGTACTATCGTACCCTGGAATGACACGTGGAAAGAGTGTCTCCTATTTTAGGGCATACGTGGAAAGTATGGACACTTGTCTAACACTTGGGCTTTCCTTCGAGGCTTAGGCTGACAGGGGTCTTCACTTCACCAGAGCTCTGTCGAAAGAGCTCTGTTGGTCTTTCTGATGACTACTTGTTCCTCTGTTGAATTTGTTCTTCTGTTAGATTCGACAGAGCTCTGTTGAGATTTGTTGGTCTTCTTGATGAACTTCTTCCATGTCTTCTGTCTGATCTCTGTTGGTCTTCTATCTTGAATTATTTTCAATACTTTTACATAGTAGATACTTGAGGCTAACAATCTCCCCCTAAGTATTGAAAATAAAGATTTACATTTGACAGAGATTTAAACAAAAGAACAGAGAACTTTTACCTCTGTCGAAACCTTGCACTAGTCTTTTGGGATATTACAAGAAGATTAAAAGATCAGTACATTTTAAGCATAGTTGTCTCCCCTAAGAATTCTGTCGAATCTTCTGATAAGAGTTCGGAAATCCAGCATCAGATCAATCTGGTCGATGAAGAGTTTCTGCTATTTTTCAGGACACTTGTTTCTTGGGAGATCTTCGATTATGTTCTTGATGTATACCAGCGATTCACTTGAGTACTTGTGGGCTTCATTTGCTCTGATGGCCTTCTTTATGCCCTTCTGTCTGCAGATAAAGACTGGAGGATCTTCTACTACAGTTCCAGTTCTGTGATGACCATAACCCTCAAGGTTTTCGTTAGGAGGTGCAATCGCTAGTTTCTCCACTTCAAACTATATGCCAAGTTGTTAATCAATCTGTATTCTGAGATTGATGTGTTCTTGCATAGCAAATCTGACTTCTGGTAGCGCAGTTCTGGCCGATGTGTATCTTTCTGAGAAGTTCAAGCAATATGCATGGAGTAAGATCAGGTCATATGGATTCAGAAGGACGAGATCATTGTCATTGAAGATTTCATTTCAGCCTTCTGTTGATTCCACAGTGTATTCATGGTATGTGACCCTGTCGTGTTCAAACTTCTTGTGCTTGATGTCCAGAATTCTGCGGATACGGAAGTTTATATTGATGGCTCTGTTCTGATTTGACTTGGTTTGGATGAACTTTAGCCTTGCATCAGAGATGGTGTTTATCCTGATTGGGTTGAGGTATGGGTTGATGGGTACGGCATTTACAGGGATGATGTCTCTGTCAGCATAGAGAAATGCAAATACCGTTTCTAAGGCAGGTTTTTCGGTGTGAAAGGTAGAGGTTTCTGGGTTCTGTTCTGTTACAGTTGGGTTTGGGTCATTGTGGGTCTCTGCCATAAGGGTGTCGATGTGAGCAGATTCGGCTTGACTTATTTGTTCTTCAGCAAAGGATTGGTCTGTCCTTTCTGGTTCTTTTGTTGGAGAAGTAGGAGGGGTGTCTAGGCATATGATCTCTGGTGGTTCTTGCGATGACTCTTCTGTCGCTTTGATGACTCTGTTCTTGAACATGTAGTCGAATGCCACTTCAGTCATATCTGTCATCCCCTTTTCTCCTTCTGTAGTCTCTGCCTCAGTTGCTTCTGTGACTTTCCCTTTACCCTTGGCTTCTTTTTCAACCTCTTTCTCCTTCTCTACCTCTTTCTCCTTTTCTACCTCTTTCTCCTTTTCTACCTCTTCCTTCTCCTTCTCCTTCTCCTTCTCCTTCTCCTTCTCCTTCTCCTTCTCCTTCTCCTTCTCTTTCTCCTTCTCCCCCTTTTGTTGTTCTGAGGACTCACCCAATTGATTGTCGGATTGACCTTCTTGAGCGTCTTCGAAGTCATCATCATCGTCAGAGGATTCAATTCGAGCTTTTGGTGAGGACTGAACAACAAACTTCAGACCAGTTTTCTGTCTCTTGCTTGCGGGTTCGTCTGTAGGTGCTTCTTCTGCAGATCTTTTTGATGTAGAGGCAGTCTGTAAGATGATATTAGTAAAGTTTGAGGCTGTCTGTTTCATCACATCTTCTACCTCTGTTGCAGCGGCTCTGATTTCTTCTACTTGAGCCTCGAAGCTGACTTTGTGAGTATCAAGAGACGCTTTCACATGTTGCTCTGTTGCCTTAGCCTTCATTACGAATTTTGATGAGATCGTCATCATCCGGCTTAGAACGGATTTTTTGAAGTCTCCCATTTGCCCAACTGTCATGGGTAGGTCATTTGGGTTAGGGCTGGAGATGTTGAGTGGAGTAGCAGATGAAGTGGTTGCTTCTTTTATGGATTCCTTAACAGAGTTGGTAATTAGCTCTGTCAAGGTTCTGATATTAGATTCTGAAAGAATAACCGTGGGGATGGGAAGGGTTCTGTTCATCTGCGCTGCGTGGTTCTCTGTTATAAGTCGCTTTAGGTTTGCAAGTTCTGTCGAAGTCTTTGTAACTTCCTCTGCTCTGACTGATCGTAGGTCGGCTATCTCTGTCGTCAGCTTTGCAATCTCTTCTCCTCTGACCCTTTCAGACTCTGTTCTGAGTGTTGCAGCTTCGTCATACCTTCGAGTTAGATCAGCATGCTTGTTTGAGATGTTCAGCAGTTCTTCCCTAAGAGAAGCATTTTCCTTGCGGATCAGCTCCTCCTTTTGTTCATTGATAAGTTTATACTCGTTAAAAGAGTTGTTGATACTGTCACAGAAGCTTTCGAACTCTGCTCTTGTGACAGTGTCAACGGGGGTCTCCTTGGTTCCAACACATGGTTCCAATTTTGCCTCGAGTTCAGAGGTGCCTCTGTCAAGAGTTGTGTTAATGTTGGCTCTTGGAGGACTTCCACCTGATCCTTGATGTTCCCTTTGAGGGGATACAACTACAGGTGTTCTGACCAAGGTTTCCTCTTCCAGCTCAGGTTCTGAAAAAGAAAATCTGGTGTGATGGGAAGCATATGGATCAAGCAATGTCTTCCCTTGTTCTACTATGGTCTCCCATTGTCCCTGAGTCGGACAGATGCTACGTGAGATTACAAAGATCTCTGGTCTAATTTGTGTAGTCTCTAAATGTGCCACAGAGGCATCATCGTGTGGAGGTGACCTATTGATGTTTTGGGGCGAATGAACATCACTACCAAAGATAGTTTCCCCGGCTTCGTGCGTATCAGAGGTATGAAGAAGTGCCTCTGATGGTATAGGCTGGTTGGGGTTCGAGGTGTGCACCTCTGTTTCAATAATCCCTTGGTCTTGATCACCAGGATTAGATTGTGTGGAAGCACTAGGATGTGGGCTAGGATTTCCCTCAGATGTGTCATCTTGGACATCTTCTTCTATCCTCACATTTTCCTCGGCACCTAAGGTTGTGAAACACTCGGGTTCCTCTCTGTTATCCTCTTTCTCACCAGTATCAGAGGAAAGAACTTCTACCTCTGGTGACTCCTGTACTTCCTTATGAACAGTCTCCATAGTGGATGCTATGTTCCCTACTTCCTCCTCCATCATCACTCTAGAGGAAGACCCCACTTCGGGTACTCTTACCTCTGGTCTGTTTCCTTCTTCCACTCCTATTTCCTCACTCGAACTCTCCTCAGATGGCTCAGAGCCTAAGTATGCTGGGGTTCTCACCTCAGGTTCTTGAGGTTGAGCAGCATGTCTATAGTTTTGGATAGAAATGTGGTCTGGGCTTATCAGAGCGAGCATTGTACCTGGAACGCGTCGAATGAGGGGATATTCTCCTGAAGTGGTGGGATTGAATCTGGTCATGACCCAGTTCCTGAACGTATTGCCTTGTTGAGTCAATTCCAGACTCTGAAATGCTCTTCTGATTACCAATCCGATAAACCTTGGAAACTTGATGTTCTTCAGAAATTTATGTTGCCCAACTTCTCCTCCTTTGGCAATGGCAGAGGTTTTGAGATTAACAGCAGTGAGAAGGTCGGTGTAGAGAATGCTGGCATAGTCAAGGTTTCTTTGAAAGAACAATCCATACATTATCTGTAGGATTTCTATGCTGGCTTGATCTTGACTACCAGATTTTCCTGTGCGGGTTCGGTTCAGTGTGGAGAACATGAAATTCCACACTGGTGGTAGATTCTGTCTTTTGAATGCTCCGATGCGGGTGATATCTTTGTTGTAGCCTAGAAATCGTACAAACTCCAGAAGGACAGCAGTATTGGGTGGCTTCTCGAAAGCTTCTATATCGAGCTGTCGCTTGCTCTTCATTCCGAGGATTCTCCGCAGGGTAGTTGCTCTGATTCTGATCGTTCCTGAACCTCCATCTCGACCAGAATCCACATTGCCAATGATTCCGTTTAGCTCTTCTACGTGTTGGCAAGTAGTCCACCACTGCTTGATGTAGAGCTCAGGAATGTTGTCGTCGAAGTCTGTTAGGGCTCTGAAGATTTCTGAGTTTCTGAAGAACTCCAGAAATATGTGGTATGTGGGTAGATAGAGAGCAGGGTTTGGATCTAATCGATGGTTGCTTTCAGCAAACTCGTATGGGAGAATAACAATTTGGTCGACGGGACCAATACGGCTTGAATCTGCTGAGTGTTGAGGGTTTGCCATTTTTGCAGGTTTGGGTTTTGAAGGTTTGAATGAAGAGGAAAGATGAACAGGGTTTAAATAAAAGAGGGAAAGGTGAAAGGTTTAGGAAGTTTAGAAAAGAAGTGGGTCAAGGTTTTGGATATTTATAGTCCGAGCTTGTGGCTGAGTAATCGCCGCAGATACTGTAGGCACTCGAGTGTCAGAAGGTGGAGTGGCCTGAAATGTGTATCGTGGGGACAGCTAGTGGTTTAGCTTTCAATTGGAGATTGCCACGTGGATTTGTTCTGACCACTTTTGTGCAAGTAAACCGTCGCGGTTAGAGATGTGTGGGTTACAAGTGGTTGACGTTTAGAAATAACCCGCACCTCTGATGACGTTACTTTTGATGACGTGTTCTGATGACGTGGCAGAACAGACTAACAGAGCTCTGATAGAGCTGTGTTAAGTTGCTTCTTTTGATTGACCCAAGATGTTTTACCTTTACCTTTGTAGTATTTAAAATTCTGTTCTGATGAGAAAAGAACAGAGCTTAGACAAACAATAGAGCTCTGGTGAGAGACAACAGAGGTTCTGGTGTGAGGTCAGAGTTCTGTCAGATTCTTGATATTTTCAAGATTTTCATCAGAACAGGATTTCCTCCTTAAAAAAAATTTATCAATGAAGATCAAAAAGCAGTCAGTTTAGATTTTGACACCGAGTACTGACTTGCTCCCCGTAAAACGATGCACATTATTATTTTTTATTTTTTATTTTTTTTATTTTTTTTTAGCAAAAGAACTTTTGTACGACCAAAAAAATTGCGCGACAGAATTCTTGTGTACAACAGAACTCTGTTGAACTATCCTACCCAACTTTTTGACAGAGCTCTCGTAGGAACATCAGAGCCTCTACTGATTTTAAACAGAGTTAGGAGGACAAGTTCATCATACCCAGTTTGCTGATTAGGAAGTTAAATCTCCTTTCATTAAGGGCTTTTGTAAACAAATCAGCAAGCTGGAGGTCTGTTGAAACAAAGTACATTTCAATAGTCCCTTTTCAACATGATCCTTTATGAAGTGATACCTTATGTCGATGTGCTTAGTCTTTGAGTGCTGAACTGGATTTGCAGTTATGGCAATGGCACTCTTGGAGTCACATAGAATTGGAATCTTACCATATTCCAGACCATAATCTTTGAGTTGAGTTTTCATCCAGATTACTTGAGAGCAACAGCTAGCAGCGGCAACATATTCTGCTTCTGCTGTAGAAGTTGAGACACAGTTCTGTTTCTTGGATGTCCAACTTACCAACTTATCTCCAAGCAGTTGGCAGCTACCAGAAGTACTCTTTCTGTCATTCTTGCATCCTCCATAGTCTGAATCTGTGTATGCTACAAGCTCGAAACCAGAGTTAAGAGGATACCAGAGACCCAAAAATTGAGTCCCTTTCAGATATTTAAAAATACGTTTGACAGCAGTTAAATGAGTTTCTGTTGGATTAGCCTGAAATCTGGCACAGAGACAGGTTGCAAACATTATATCAGGTCTGCTAGCAGTTAAGTACAAAAGTGACCCTATCATGCCTCTGTAGTGCTTGACATCTGTTGGTTCACTCTTAAGATCAAGTTTAACTCCAGTGGCAATAGGAGTTTTCATGGGTTTTGAATCATTGAGCTTATATTTCTTCAACATATCAGAGATATACTTGGACTGACTTATAAAAGTCCCTCTGTCAGATTGTTTAACTTGTAAACCCAGGAAGAATGAAAGTTCTCCCATCATGCTCATTTTAAATTCACTTTTCATTAAACTCTCAAACTTGTCACAGTACTCTTGCCGAGTAGACCCGAAAATAATATCATCAACATATATTTGTACCAGAAGTATATATCATTCTTATACCTTCTAAAGAATAGAGTTTTATCGACAGTACCTTTTTCGAAGTGATTGATCAACAGAAATTTGGACAGAGTTTCATACCAGGCTCTGGGAGCTTGCTTAAGGCCGTAGAGAGCTTTGTCTAACTTGTAAACGTGGTCTGGAAACTCTGAACATTCAAAACCAGGTGGTTGCTGGACATAAACTTCTTCTTGCAGTTTGCCATTTAGAAAGGCAGACTTGACGTCCATTTGATAGACCTTAAAACCTTTATGAGCAGCATAGGCTAGGAAGATTCTTATGGCTTCTAGCCTAGCCATAGGTACAAAGGTTTCGTCATAGTCAATTCCTTCTTCCTGTCTGTATCCCTTTGCAACCAGACGGGCTTTGTTTTTGATGATAATCCCATCTTCATCCTTTTTGTTTCTAAACACCCATTTGGTTCCAATGGCTGTTTTTCCTTTTGGGAGTGGAACCAAGGACCAGACTTTATTTCTCTCAAATTCCAGAAGCTCTTCTTGCATAGCTTCGATCCAATTTGGGTCCTCTAGGGCTTCAGAAATCTTCTTCGGCTCAATCATGCTTAGAAAATTTACAAAGAAAGCTTCATTGATTGTGGCTGATCTTGTCTTCACACCATCTTCAGCAGCACCAATGATAAGATGATGAGGATGATCCTTTGTCCATCGTGTCATGGGAGCATGGACAACAGGCGGGGTTTGTGCTTCTGATGGGAAAAGACGAACTTCAGCATCAGAGCTCTGTTGAATGGGACCAGGGCTCTGTGGCACACAACTTTGGAGAGTGGCCTCATTGCTCTGAGAGTCATTAACAGGGCTCTGTGAAGGTGAGCTTTCAAACAAGGAGTCTCTGCCAATATTAGTTAGCAAAGGTGATGATGGTTCTTGAACAGGTTCTCTTTCGCTCTGTTGTGGTTCCTCATTTCTTTGAATTACTCCTGTAGACAGAGAAGTAGATGGTGAAAAATTTGAGGTCCCAGTAAGAGTTGTACCTGTCAGATTTTGTTCTATTGAGTTCTGAGCTTGATCTCCTCTGTTGACGTTATCAGAGGAATCATCATCATTGAAAAAATCGTTGAACATGAGATTTATATCTTCTTCTCTTGTCTTTGAAGAGCTTGTCGTCACCTTCTCTGTATATGTCCCCTCTGTTGATTTTTGATCAGAGAATCTTGATGTTCTTTCATCAAAGGACACATTTACACTTTCTTGAATGACCCGAGATCTGAAGTTGTAGACTCTGTAGGCTTTAGAGGTTAAGGAATAACCAATAAAGATTCCTTCGTCTGCTTTCTTATCAAACTTTCCAAGATGATCTCTGTCATTCAATATGTAACACTTGCTGCCAAAAACATGAAAGAATTTCACGTTTGGTCTTCTTTTGTTGATGAGTTCATAGGGAGTCTTCTTAAATCTTTTCACTATTACAGCTCTGTTTTGGGTAAAACATGCTGTTGAGACTGCTTCTGCCCAGAAGTTCATTGGAAGAACAGAGCCAGCCAACATGGTTCTGGCGGCTTCTACTAGAGTTCTGTTCTTTCTCTCCACAACTCCATTCTGTTGTGGAGTTCTTGTTGCTGAGAAGTTTTGGGAAATACCTTCCTCTGTTAGGTAGGCATCAATTTTGGCGTTCTTGAATTCTGTTCCGTTATCACTTCTCAACTTTTGTACCTTTAGATCTAACAGAACCTGTATCCTTTTCAACAAACTTATCAGAATTTCTGGGACATCAGATTTTACTCTGATGAACTCTATCCAGATATATCGAGAATATTCATCAATTAAAACAAGGATATACCTCTTGCCCGATAGACTTTGCACAGAGATTGGACCACAGAGATCCACATGAAGCATATGCAAAGGTCTGGGACAACTATGATCACTCTTTGTTCTGTGTGAAGATCTTTTCATTTTGCCCAGCTCACAAGCAGAACAGAGATGGTCTTTGTCAAACTTCAGGGAAGGTAGTCCTATTACCAATTTCAGTTTCACGAGCTTGTCAAGGTTTTGAAAGTTCAAATGGGCAAATCTTTTATGCCAGAGCCAGGCATCTTCATTTTTCAAAGACACTAAACATAGTTTCTCTGTTGTAGAGTTTTGGTTTGGTTTAAAGTTCATTTTATAAAGATTGCCTTTTCTGTCAGCTCTTAAGAGTTCTTGACCAGACTCGGAAAGTAGTAAGGAACAGTACTTCTTCCTGAAATTGACATCAAATCCGTGATCACAGAGTTGACTTATACTGAGAAGATTATGATTTAATCCTTCAACATAAGCAACTTCAGAGACTGAAACACCACCATTTACTAATGTACCATAACCTTTAATCTGTCCGCCATTGTCTCCTCTGAAGGTTACTGCACTTCCAATTTTGTTTTTAAAAGAAGTTAACAGCTCCTTATTCCCCGTCATGTGCCTGGAGCATCCAGAATCCAAGTACCAGATCTGCACATGAGGTTTCTGCAAGACAGATTAATTTCTTTTAGGTACCCATTGCATAATGGGTCCTTTCCTGTTAGGCTTAGGTGGATTATCAGACTTTCCTTAGGATTGTTTATATACTGGGATGATGTGCCAGAGGTTTTCCTTTGTGTATTCTGAACAGTATTGACATTTATCTTTTGAACCGACTTATTCAGAACACAGTGGGGACCATTCAGATGGTTTTGCAATTTAAGTATCAGCTGAATGCAGTTGCAGTTTATGGAGCATAACTGATGCACATTGTTTTTATTCAAAAACTGTTTGAATGGAGCTTGATTCTGAAAGATTTTAGGACCAGATGTCTTTGCATACAATCTGTCCTGACTTTGTTTCTTAGAAACAGACTCTGTTGATGTGAGGTTCTTTGAATTTGACTCTTTTGACCAGACAGAATTTCCTCTTTGATTTACACCAGAATTTGGAATAGATCTGTTGTTTGCTATCCATTTTCCCTTCTGTTCTGGTGTGAACTTTACAGGTTTGAAAGCAAGAGGAGTATTTTGGTTTACTGAAACGCTTTTGTTTTTCTCTCTTTTCTCCACTTCTACTGCATTAGAAGCAAGAATCTTAAAACCTTTGCTGTCAAATTCAGTTACCGGTATAAACCTTGATTCTTTCTTGAAGAAAGAAACATCATTTTTTAGATCCATAGATTCTGTCGGTATCTGCTTTAACTTGTGTAAAATTTTCTTTTGACCGCAAAAGATCTGTTCATCTACCTCGGAGTCAGAGTCACGGTCAGAGGCTAGAATGTCTCTGGTGGCTCTGTTGGAGGTATTAGTTTCGATAGGTACATCAGCGACCTTTGACTTAACAGTTCTGAACCTTCTCAACTTGGGTTTTAAGGAATCTGAAACAACATTTTCTTTGATAACTTTCAACAAATCCTCCTCAAAAGATGTTCTAATAGATTCAGAGGTAGGAGAGAAGGCTGGGGCTTCTGGATTCAGCTTGCTCTGTGGTATTTCAACAGAGGGGTCTGTCGCAGAAGTAACAGACTTCTGTCCTAAAAATGAGTTGAAGTTAAAAATCTCTTTTGTGCCCAAGTTCTTAACAGAGTTAGGAAGTATGATTCTGGCTCTTCCTTGATCAAGAATAAACTCTGAGGATGGTTTTAAAACCTTCTTTTGATCGGAGGAGTCATAGCTGACGTTCCTATAGTTAAGATGTTTTGGTTTTGAGAAACCATCTGAGATTTTGGTTCTTTTGAAAACAGCATTACCAGATATCACGTCCTCTTGGATTTTCCCAATACAAAAGGCGGAGGACAGAGATGTCTTCTTCCTTTCGTTGTAGGGAGCAAGGTCAGAGAAACCAAGACCTTGCGTATCCATCTGTGAATTTATCTTGATATGCACATCTTGTGCATCTTGGTACTTTTTGATTTGAATTTCTTTTCTCTGTAGGGATTGATGTAGAACTTCCCTCTCTCTTTGAAAATAATCAGTTAGAGCAACAGAATTAAGTCTCTCTGTTTCAGATTTTTTTAGTTTTTCAGACTTCTGTTTCAAAACGTTTTCATATTCGTTAATTCTGTTAGAAAACAAGCTCTCTTTCTTCTTTTGCGAGATTTCTAGTTCAGATTTTTCTTTGAAGATTTCTTCCTTTTCTTGTTCCAAGAGAGTTTTCTCTCTCTTGTAAAAGGCAAGATCCTTCTGAGCTAGTTTTCTCAGCTCCTTTTCTTCAGAAAGTTTTTGTTTAAGAAGTTGAAATTCCTCATTTAGCATAGAAACATGCATTTATAATTCTGAGTCAGATTTGGATTCAGATGAGCATACCTTGGCACTGGGTCTGGTGGTCTCCAGCGCTCTGTCGTTAGACTCTGTCGTGGTGAGAGCAAATGCATGAGCTAGATCTTCTTCTTCTGTTGTTCCCTTCATTATTTCTGGTTCTCCAGTCATCCAGTCAACAGCTTCTAAACTTTCATCATCCACAGCAAATCCACAGAAGTTGGCTTGTTCTGGTTCATCATCAGAGGATGAATCAGAAACCCAATTTTCCATTTCAGCAACATAACTTCTTTCTATGTAATGGTACTTGTATTTGTTTTTGTAGTAGTCCTGGTCTTTTACCAGTTTGCCTCTACAATTAACAGAGAAGTGTCCAAGTTTGCCGCATCTGAAGCAGCGTCCATCATTTTGATTGATGGGTTGGGCAGCATCGGCCTTCTGTTGTGCTGGTGGATTTTCTCTTCTTTGTGGAGGTTTCCCTATTTCTATGGCAACTCTGTTGGAACTTTTCTCTGGTGTTGTATATCCTCTTCTGTCTTCCCTTCCTTCTCTCTCATATCTGCCTCTTCTGTCGAACTTATTGCCAAATCTCTTGTTAAATTGCTGAGTTATTAAAGCAAGAGATTGGGCAAAGGCTTGAATGTCATCATCCTCTGATGAGCTCTCATCTATTTCACTTCCTGCAATCAAACTTTTCTTTCCTTTCTTCTTATCAGACTTTTCTTTCTTTTTCTCTTTGCTTGAACTCTCTATGTTGGACCTTTCAGATGTGGTTTTCTTAGAATCAGAAACTAAGGCGATTGGAACAGCACTGATGGATTTGCCTTTTTGCGTGACAACCTCCTTTTCTTGTGCGGCCAAAGTGCCATACACATCCGTTAAAGACCATACGTCTAAGTCCTGGTTAGCTTGTAAAGACATGGACAGATTTAACCATTCATCATTCAAACTTTTCAAAAACAGAACATTGTTATCTTCCTTCGACCTAACAACCCCACATTTTTTGCATTTATTGATCAACACATTAAATCTGTTGTAGGTTTGCTGTAAGGTTTCCTCAGGAAGTGCCTTGAAATCGTTGTATTCATTTATACATTGGGTCCTTCTGTTCTTTTGGGTTTTGATACCACCCTCAAGTTGGTTAAGAAGTTGATCCCAGATTTCCTTAGCAGTAACACATGAATCTAGTTCTTGAAATATTTCGTTTGGAATGGCCATAATCAGTAGTCTAACTGCTTTAAGATCATTTTCCATTTTTAGATTTTCCTCATCAGTAAAACCTATGGTTTTAACTTCATAATGAGCTGGAATCTCAGCAGTAGTTCCTGTTGCGGGTACACGAGGAACAAAAACCATGGGTTGGAATGGTCCATCCGTGACAGATCGCATGAGGTCTTTATCCATACCATCGAAAAAATTAACCATCCTGATTTTCCACTGAGGATATTCATCTCTCAGAAGAGTAGGAGGTTTTGTTAAAGAGCCAGCAGTATAGATAGCATTTATACCGTTGTTAGCCATTTTTGAAAGAAAAACAGAGTACAGTTTGTTGCAAAACGATTTTCGGCTAGAAACAGAGTTTCAAACAGTAACCAATTGAACAGTAACTTTTGAGAAGATTTTAAGCTAAACTAGAAAGCTTTAAACACAGTTATATGAGCTATGAAGACTTGTCTGGACTAGAAAGCCGTAAAAACAGAGTATACAATGAAGCTTTTAAGGACACACAGACACAATCAACAACAGTGAATCAACCTTGGTAGATTGGATCGTTTGGCTTAAGAAAACCAAAGAAGCTCTGATACCAATTGTAGGTTTCCAGATTCACGTTGTATCATATTAATGGTAGTAAAATAGACAGCGGAAGCATATTAAATAAAGCCATTAAAATGAGTGATTGTGTAAACGATAAGTGAACTATGAGAATCAAATATTGAACAGTAAAATGATAACAAGATCAGATATAAAAGTTGCTCATATACTGATAATGAATCACACCAAGAACAAGTTAAAGTGTGTTCGGAAATCTCATAGGACAACAATATCGTACGGAGGTAGTGCTCGGGATTGCTGCAGTATGTGCTTAAACAATTGTGGAAAAACTACTCTTCCCAAAGCTTACAAATGTTTGTCCCACTACCTCACTATTTATAGCCCTCAAAAAGTATAGACAGTGTACTATCGTACCCTGGAATGACACGTGGAAAGAGTGTCTCCTATTTTAGGGCATACGTGGAAAGTATGGACACTTGTCTAACACTTGGGCTTTCTTTCGAGGCTTAGGCTGACAGAGGTCTTCACTTCACCAGAGCTCTGTCGAAAGAGCTCTGTTGGTCTTTCTGATGACTACTTGTTCCTCTGTTGAATTTGTTCTTCTGTTGGATTCGACAGAGCTCTGTTGGTCTTCTTGATGAACTTCTTCCATGTCTTCTGTCTGATCTCTGTTGGTCTTCTATCTTGAATTATTTTCAATACTTTTACATAGTAGATACTTGAGGCTAACAAGACGTTGTGTCTACGGGAGTGAGCAACACCAAATACTCCATGGTTGTCACGCATCCCATTTCGGTGGCCACTTTGGTGGAAACCGAACCGCTGCAAAAATCTTGCAAAGCGGTTTCTTTTGGCCCACTGTATTTAAAGATTCTTTTGCATTTGTGAAAAATTGTGAGCAATGTCAACGCACCGGGAATATTTCACATAGGAACGAGATGCCTCTTAACAACATTCTAGAGGTAGAACTTTTCGATGTTTGGGGGATCGATTTCATGGGTCCTTTTCCAAATTCAAACAATAATTTTTATATCTTGGTAGCGGTAGACTATGTTTCGAAATGGGTGGAAGCCGTTGCTTGTCATTCTAATGATGCCAACACCATGGTGAAATTTTTGCATAAAAATATTTTCACCCGATTTGGAACACCACGGGCATTAATTAGTGATGAAGGCACCCATTTTATAAACAAAGTCATGGCCTCGGTCCTTGCTAAATATGATATACATCATAGAGTGGCCACCGCGTACCACCCGCAAACCAACGGTTTAGCCGAACTTTCAAATCGTGAAATCAAAAGTATTTTAGAAAAAGTCGTTAAACCACATCGTAAAGATTGGTCAACCAAACTTGATGATGCTCTTTGGGCCTATCGTACGGCCTACAAAACTCCTTTGGGAATGTCTCCCTTTAAATTAGTTTTTGGCAAAGCATGCCATTTACCGATTGAATTGGAACAAAAGGCATTTTGGGCCCTTAAAGAGCTTAACATGAGTGAGGATGCCGCAGGTATAAAAAGAAGTTTACAACTGCATGAATTGGAAGAATTGCGTTACCACTCTTACGAAAATGCAAAGTTGTATAAAGAAAAAACCAAGATGTGGCATGATCGTCGAATCAACCATAGGGAATTCATGGAAGGCCAACAGGTATTACTGTTCAACTCTCGTCTAAAACTATTTCCAGGAAAACTCAAATCGCGATGGACGGGACCATACACCGTGGTCAAGGTTAGTCCCTTTGGAACAGTGGAGTTAAAGTCCCCACAGTCTGGTCAAACGTTCAAAGTTAATGGGCAGAGAGTGAAGCACTTTCTGAATGAAAGTGCCCACATTCCATCTCACTCTCCACCCCATTATGGTTAAAAAATAGTCGGAACCGCTTGTAAATATTTTATTTCAGTTGTTTGCTTTATTTTTATTAATTTTGATATTTTTAATTCTGCATGGTAGTTTGTTTTAATGTGTGTAGCCAAAATCCCCGATTTTTGAAGAAAAAGGCAAGAAAAATTCGGGCAGTGGGCAGGACAAATGAAAGGACATAGATAGGTGACCAAATGGGCTGACGCACATCAACTTTTTCTACAAGATGTCTACTTTTCTGCACATTTGTCCTTTTATGCATGGTTTCAAGAAAAACTCATCATATCCCTCTCTCTCACTCAACCGCCCATACCCAAGCACCCACCCCAACTCCAAATCGAATCCTAAAGAGTAATTAGCTTCCCCAAAAACCACCTTTTCTCCCAAATTTACACAGCAACTTTTCTTCTTCATTTCTCTCTTCAACAAAAACCCTTCCTAAAACCCTAAAAATGGCAAGAAGCAAGAGGCTAAACACCAACCCCAATGCAACCACACGTGCGGTCGTACGTCGAAGGATCATCGAAGGACAACCACCGGAAACCGTCACCGGCGACCTCAACGAACCGCCGCCGGTCTCCGGTGAAAACCCTATAATCTCCGGCGATAACCCCATCACCTCCGGCGCACCAGACGAGGGTTCTTCACAGCACGAAAACCCAAAGGCTATGTCATCCTCGCAAGTCTCCGACACTAGTTTTACCCATTTCGAGACCGAAGCACTTTTAGCCGAGGAATAAGAGAGGCGGTTGGCAGAGGAGTTCAAACAGAAAATGGAAGCCATTAGAAAACGAAAGGAAGAGGTCGAGCGGAGACGACGAGAAGAAGAAGAAAGAGTACACAAGGAAGAAGAAGAAAAGAGAATGGAGGAAGAAAGGTTGAAGGCTGAGAAGAAAAGGATTTACGAGGAAGAAAGGAAACAGGCTGAGGCGGAGGTTTTTGTTGAAGATGAAGAGTTGCAGAGAAAGGTGGATGAAGATTATCAGGAGGAATACCGAAAGCTTGGGGAAGATTTGGCAAGGAAGACAGTGAGGAAGGATGCCCACAGTGGGGAGAACCCTATTCTACGGGCCATGAGAAAGAGAGGAGTGGTCACCAGGTCTACGGTGACCACGACACCGAAAAAACCATCAAAAAGACCGGCAAAACGATCGTCAAGGAAAGGTACCAGTTTTGAACACTCTTTAAGTTCATCCTCTGTGGATGCTGATGTTGGGGATGAACAAACTCAAACCCAAAACCCACATCACTCCACAATAGGCACTGCACATGTTCCCAGTGGGGTGCCCAGGCAGTTCACTTTTCCGGAGGTGGCTGCCCACTATGAGTGCATTGCTAAACAAAAACTTAAGTTGGAGAGGGGTTTTGACCCAGAGTTTGTTAAGGCAAATCCTTTTGTTAAGGATCGAATCATAGCGCAAGACTGGTCGATTTTGGCCGAGGCCAATCGACGCGTGAATGCCTCATTAGTTCGTGAGTTTTATGCCGAAGCATCGCAAGCTAAGGAACCCACTGTGATAGTTAGAGGAAAGCAAGTAAGTTATAATCCAGGAGCAATTAATCGGGTATTGGGAAGAAGGAGCCCGGGTGTGTGCGAATTTGCCAAATTTTTGAAAAAAATGACCCCAGCAGATGAGGACCTTATTTTGCAAGAAATAGCTATGGAAGGAAAACCTTGGAACAAAGATGGCCAAAGAAGTTGCCTAAACGCTAGCTCCCTCACCACCGAGGCCGCTGTTTGGTTTCAATTTCTTTGTGCCTCTTTGTCCCCTACATCGCACGATACCACCCTGTCCATGCATAATTGTGCCCTCTTATACTGCGTGCTCACTGGAAGAAAAATCAACGTTGGGATAGTCATGCATGCGGCAATTGATCAAGCGAGGACCCGAAAGAAGGTAGTCTTACCCCTTCCTTGCCTCATTACTCGACTAGTGATAGACGCAGGTGTGCCCTCCTCGGTGGAGGATCAGTGGTTTGACTCCACAAGTAACATCCGCGTCCAAACCATCCGCAAGATGGGACGCCATATCACCACTCCTCCTAACGAACCTGCTGAAGAGATTCCCATAGTGGGGACTGTTAACCCCATTGTGCGCATAGCTGAGGAGCACAATGTGGGCACGCCTCGTACACCACTCCAACAACCCCCTGCAGGTACCGCAAGCACGAGTAGCACCGATCCCATGGCTGAGCTGTTGAGAGCTGTGAAGAAGCTCACATACCGAATCGATTTGCTGGAAGGTGAGCAAAGGTATCAAAACCGGGCCACTCAATCATTTTGGATGTATACACGGGATAGGGATGAGGTGATGAACCAGATTATGACTGAGGCAAACCCGAAGTTAGCCGAACTGCTCCCCGACTTCCCCGAGGAAATCTGCCCAACCAACGCAAGTGATGACGAGTTTGAAGAGGACGACGCCGCAAGTTCACCAGATGCATCCCCGACTCCATGAATGGTTTGTTGAAAACAATGGTTTATTTCGTTTGCTCTCCAAAAACAAATTTTATTTTGTGTTTGTTTGATCTTTTTGTGCCTATGGCTAGGCATTGACACTATTTGTTGTTTTTACTTTTTAATATCGATGCATGCAAATCCTACCGGTAGGTATGTACTTTTGGGTACTAACATGTTTAGTGTTTGAATGCGTGTTTGATCTCGTTCCATTTCAAGGTACAACGTTCGGCTTCCAACTTAAAAAGGTCCCTTTTGTAAGTACAAAATCTCAACTTGTCCCATGAAATGATTTAGGCCATTTTTCATACCCAAACACGATCCTTTTTGTACCCACAACCACTCTGCGCCCAATAATTCCATGTCACAGTGGGGACACTGTGAGATTTAAGTTTGAGGTGGGAAATCCCAGAGTGACTTACAGTTTGCCCACAGTGGGGACACTGTGAGATTTAAGTTTGATGTGGGTAAGCCGTACCCACCTCCAAAAAAAAAAGACAAAAACAAAAGAAAACCGGAGTGTCACTAACAAAATTGATGGTGTGCCTTTTCTGGACCATCAAAGTGCTCACTCCCAGAAAAAGATGGTGTGCCTATTCTGGACCATCAGAATACCCACTCTCACAAAAATAGCCATACTCCTTATTCACAATAAAGCCTGAAAGTGTACGTACTCATCATTGCAAAATACTAAACACTCACTTCTTGAAATAAAAATCTCAAAGCGAGATTTTCGATTCATGTTTGGAAATTCATGTCAAAACCCTTGGGAAAATATTCGAAGCCATAAACCCTTCAAACCCAAGAAAGCCCTATTGATCAATGGTAAACAAAGGAATAATTATGTCAAATACGAAAGTGAAGTTTTTAAGTTTGGAACCGAAGGAAGTATCGAAGGAAGGAGATCAACGCCCATTCAAGTCAATGAAGTATGTAAGTCCCTAAAAGTTCAAAGGCATTTATTTTTTTATTTTTTTCTTTCTATTACTTGGGGACGAGTAATTATTTAAGTTTGAGGTTGTGATAACTCTATTTTTAGAGTTATTATTTCCATTTATTTTCCACTTTATTTTGTCAATTTTAGCCATTTCACTTCTAAAAACCCCCATTCTTGGTATGATTTACGAAAACGAGCAAAAGGAGTGAACCATGGTCTTTAATAAATTATTTGGTGGAGTTTTGGGTGTTTTTCACGATTTTCTATCCGCAGTGACGTACACATTGCCCACTCTACTCCCCACTCCAGAGCTGACGAAAAAGAAATGAAAATAAAAGAAAGTTCAACTGATATTTATGCACTTGTGTAGAAGGAATAATGGAAGGAGCAGGTCAAAATGAGCTGGAAAAGGACAACACACCTTCCTTATACTTGAATAGTGAAAAGGACAACAACTTGGTCCTTAAAGCAAAAAGGTGAAGACTATTCATGGTATGGTGCAAAATCAGATCTGATTCATGGGACTTACCTAAGACTTTTGTGCCATTGCCATACCTCCTTGCAAGTATAAAAGGAAGCCATGGGGTGCCATTCAAAGGATCATAACTTAGACTTATTATCATCTTTCTTTGCATCAAGTTTTTATGTTTTATGTCATTTACTCTCTTAGTAGTTACTACTTAAGTTCTCTCCAGTTTAGCATTTAATTTACTGCACTAGTTAGCTTTACATTTCTGTATTTTCTTTTGTAGTTCGTAATACACAGTGGGCAGTGACGAATTCTCGTTCCCCACTGTGAGCAGAAATCAAGTCATCTTCAGTTTTATTATGTGCAACTTCTACTCTTTTGTTTTCTTTACTTTAATTATGGGCTAAACATCCTTAAGGATGTAGGAAGGAGAAGTACCTGGATTTTATTAAAAATGCTTGAGTAATCTTTATACTTGGAATATTTATTGATTTGGTCATTCATTCTCGATTCATGCCCAAGGATGCGAACAAGCCGATCACTTGCAAGGATCTAATATCTAGTTCTCAACTCAGAAATGAGTAGAATGCAGTGACACGAGCTTGGATGATGCTAGGGGATTCGAAAGAATTCTTATGACTCTTACGAAAGTGAGGTCGGCACAGTGAGCTAATCTCATCCCACTGGAGTAGTAGGCAAGCTAGTTGGTGTGTCTAAAAACACTTAGAGTATTTGTCTCTACACATTCCATCGAGACCTGAAAAGGTCCATTTTTGAGATTACCATTGACAAAACAATAAATACTACGAGTATGGGATTTTTATCTAAACGGTGTGAGTATTTTGTAACCGGACTTTTCTAGCAAAAATGCCCAACTCGAATACAAGGATCACTTTGAGGACCGAGTATTTAGTATAAAATCTAGGGAAAATCTAACCTACATTCCTTCTTTTAAATTCTTGTTAAAACTCGTTAAAATAACTCTTTACCAACCAAACCAAACCAAACTATTGTTTCCTCTCTTATCGAAACCTGTAAAAGGAGCTCATGAAAACCGTATTGTCTTGATTGTTCAGTCCCTGTGGATACGATTCTGGTATTTTATCAATTATTACTTGTTAGAACGATCATAGTGGATAGTGTACACTTGCACTCCCCACTGTGAGCAGTTTGTAAGCCACTGCGATTAAAACACATTTCATACATATCACATTTCGCATGTACTAAGTTTTGTCGTAACACAAATTTGGCCAGGGATCCCCACACAAATTTCAATCGCTGATAATCTGTTTTCTAGACCAGAAATACCAGGATTGATCTTCACGAGTTCAGCACGATCCGCCGTAGTAAAAGATGGAGGTGCAGTGGCAGGTGCAGGGGCAGGTTCAGGGGCGGTCGTGTTGGCCAGGATCTGCTGCAACAATGTGTTCATAGAAGTGATGTCATTTTTCATCGTATTGACATCAGTCTTCACAGAACTCATGTCAGTCTTGACGGAGCTGACATCAGTCTTTACAGCAGACATGTCACCTTCGAGTTTGCCAACCGATGTCTTCAGCGTTGTGACTTCGCTGGACATGGTGTCAACTGATTTCTTGATGTCGAGATAGTCTGTGTAGATATCAGAGAGAACTTTGGCGAAGTCGGTGAGTGATTTATCAACCTTCTCCAAGTCAGCTTTGGAGGCATTCTTTTTTACGATAGTTGTCAGCTTTGTAAGATTCTCTCCAGCGTTTGTTACAGCTGAAGAGTTGTCGGAAAGAGTTGTTGTGAGACCTGTCAGCTTCGTCTCTATTGTCTTCAGAGAGGCGTTGATGTCTCTCAAATTAGGACCTGTAACATATAAGAACTTGTGAACAGAGGAAAGCACAGAAGTTTAGGGTTCAGTTACAGTGTATAGGGGTTGGTGTATACCTGCAGGAGGATTGGTGAATTCATCAAAATCTCGGGTTCCTGAGTAAAGTTCCATGTCGTCAGCTAAAGTGCGTGGACGCATGCTCATCTCTGCAGGTCCTATGCCCATCACTCCTTGAAGAGTATTTTCTTTAGCTTCTGGAGGAATGACAGGTGCTTCAGTGATAACTGGAGTGGAGTCCAAATGAGTAGAGGGAGAAGCAAAGGATAAGAATGGAGGTTGGGTACTGAGTTCAGCGTTGGATTCGCTGAGAATCGCTTCATCAGTCTTTTGAGAGACAGAAGGAGGTGGGGTAGATTCCAAGTTTGTAACCTCAGCGTTTAGAGACGCTGAAGGTTGGATAGAGTGGGTGGCTTGTTTAGCTGTGGCAGAGCGTACCACTGAACTTTCCTTCAGCCCATCAAGAGGAGCTGAGGAGTCTTTAGCAATAGATTGTTGGGGTTGCTCCTTGGTTTTCTTAGTTCTTTTGGAACCAAGTTGGGTGTCAGAGTGTTTCCTTTTAAGAGAAGGAATGGAGGTTGCAGTTGGGGTATCAGCGGTGGGTTTGTCCGCTGAAGGAGTTGCAGAAGTAGAAGAAGTAGGGTTTAGAAGAGTTAAAAGAGTAGAAAGACGTACCTCGTTTTCCACCGGTTTGAAGTCGAGCACCTTAGGGCCGACCTGAGAGAGTTTCAGGTCACCCTCTGTTGGGTAGCTGTCCTTCAGGCCTTTTTGGAATACGGCGCTGATGAATCGAGGATAGGGAACCTATGGAGATCTGTCAGCGACGGAGTCCACTCTGAGTACCAGGTCATCATAGATAATCGATGCCCAGTCTATATGTAGACCTTTCAGCAATGCATATCCCATTGCTTGCTGAGGCTGAGCTGCTTGGTCAGAGGAGCCGGATTTGGCAGTCATGCAGCTGATTAAATGAGCGAAGATGAAATTCATCTCGCTGGGCATTTTCAATTTCTTGATAAGGGTCAGCTTCTTCTCGGGCTTCTTGTCCCTTCCCGTTTCCCATACATAGCCCATTGCATCGAAGAATGCAATAATGGCTTCCCTGTCTGAGTTTTTCTTGTGGTCAGGGAGGGGAACGAAGGGTTTTTCTTTGGTTGCGATGGGAAGGCTGAGGGCTTTGCGAATGATGGCAGGGGTGATCTTCATGGTGCCATAGTCAGTGTCGCAGAAGATGCAGTCAATTGTTTTGGAGGGGTCTTTGGCTGAAGGTAGCTGAGAGTGTCTGGCAGAGTACCAGATTTGGGATAGCAAAAGCTGATGTGCAGGAGGTGTTATGGTCAGGGCTGGGGAGATGGAACAGTTCTTTAGGAATTTCACAGCATCATCTAGATGTGTGACTTGCTTTCGAGGAGGAAACTCGAGAAGCGCATAGAGGTTATTTACCTTGGTCCAATCCAGTTTGTCAAGAGAGAACTTGACCTGAGGAGCCTTGAGGATTTCCACTTCCTCAGCAGTATTATCAGCAGTAGTGTTCTCAGCGATGGTGTTCTTGGAAATGTCAGAAGATGCCATTTTCTGTATTATCAATTCAACCAAAGATTAACAAATAAGAATAATCTTAATGTGGAAAGATTTTCCAATAAGATGGTTCGAATTTTGTCCATTTCATTCAGACAAAATGTCTTTATGAAGATTAGGGTTTTTCTTGCTTTTGAAAAACGAAATGCAAACCCAAAAAAAATCTTGTTTTCCAGTTTCCTTTGAAGATTGGGATTCGGGAAAAACGTATGAAGAACAAGTTTAAGATTTTGCGATTTTAAACTTGAAGAACAACCATGAAATGGTTGTGTTCATAAAACCATGAAAGAAATGATTTCATTTTAAAAAGTTCTTTTGTTTGATCTTGTGAAAACAAGGAGAAGATCATTAACAAGTTTGAAGAAAACAGGTAAAATAAAAGAATTATTAACCTGGTTCATTGAAGAAGATGAAGTTCTTGAAAAAAAAATCGAGAGCACAAATGCAACAGTAAATTCCTTTTCTTAGCTTGGAGAAGAAGTTCGCGTAAAAGAAAAATATAAACCCAGAATGAGTTTATATAGAGATTAGAGAGAGATAAAATCTTGAGCGGGAAAAGATTTTCATCATGACATGGACACGTGTTTGCATTTGATTGGCGAGTAAACGAAACGTGCAAACGTGTGTCAGAAAGAAGAACGTGCCAGGGCTTATCCGTTGTAATGACGTCACAACTGTCCTTTCATATTCTTGGATGTCTCTGAGGTTTTGAAAACTCAGGGACACTTTTGAAAACATGAAGCACTTAATAGAAATATCAGTGTTGGTTTTAGAAATTTCAAAGTATCGCTGATAAGGAAGAGATATTCAGTGATGTAATTTATTTTGAAATCGTACATTTACATGCGATTGTCAGAGAGAGAAACATACCTTGACATCAGCGAATCACGTTTATTAGAGAGAAGATGATAGAGTGGGTTATACAAGCTGATTTTATCCTATTGATGATCAAATGTGAATCGCTGAAGATTGTACTCTTCAAAATTCAGCATTCCAAGCTCGCTGATGAGAAAGTTGAACCTTGTCTCATCAAGAGGTTTGGTGAACAGATCAGCTAACTGATAGTCAGTTGGGATAAAGTGAAGTTCTATATCACCATTCATCACATGATCTCTGATAAAGTGATACCTGATTTCGATGTGTTTTGTCTTTGAGTGTAGCACTGGATTATTTTCTATAGCGATGGCACTTGTGCTGTCGCAATAGATTGGAATATTTGAGAGCTGAAGGTCATAGTCCAGTAGTTGATTTCTCATCCACAAGACCTGAGAACAACAGCTTCCAGCGGCTACATACTCAGCTTCAGCTGTGGAGGTGGACACTGAGTTTTGCTTTTTACTTGTCCAACTTACCAGCTTTCCACCCAGGAGCTGACATCCTCCTGTGGTGCTTTTCCTATCCATTATGCAACTTGCAAAATCACTATCTGAATAGGCGATTAGATCGAATCCTGAGTCTTTGGGATACCAAAGACCTAGATTCGATGTACCCTTAAGATATCGAAAAATTCGCTTTACAGCTTTCATATGAGATATCTTAGGTTCAGCTTGATATCATGCACACAAACATGTTGCATACATAATATCGGGTCGGCTAGCTGTAAGATACAAAAGAGAGCCGATCATCCCACGGTACAGCGTGACATTAACAGGAACACCCTTAGTATCCTTATCAAGTGTCAGCGGTGGTGCCATAGGGGTTTTCATAGCTGAACTTTCAGTTAAGTCGAATTTCTTCAGCATATCTTTAACATACTTTCTCTGATTAATGAAAGTTCCTTTTTCATTTTGCTTTATCTGAAGACCAAGGAAATTGTTAGGTCTAGAGTTTTGTCAAAAACACAAGTGTTGAGTTTTGAGTAAGAAGACTAAAGAAGACTCAGAAGACTCAGAAGTTCTGAGTAGAAGACTCAGAAGTTCTGAGTGAGAAATCTCAAAAAGATTCTAAGTGTTGGATTCTGACTAGAAGGTTCAGAGTTCTGAGTAGGAGACTCAGAAGTTTTGACTATGAAGACAAATGTTCTGAAGCGCTTATTCAGAAGTATGTTCAGAATTCATATCTTGGGATATTATCTGTTATATTCGGTTACTAATTAAGACACGTGTAATTGTTCTATTAGTCTGTTTCTCATATGTACTGTAGCTTTAGCTATTCTCTACAGTATATATAGGAGTTAGCAACTGTAGCTAACTGAATCTTTTGGCTAACCTTTTAGATAACTCTTTACGCATAAATTTGTTAGATCTATTGAGAGAGAAATTCATTGTAATATCTTGTAATTCACAGATTGTTAATAAATCATATGACCAGTTGCTGTGAATACGATCTTAAATGTTCATATTTGATTGTAAGAGTGTATCCTGGACTTTCAGAAATATGTTAGTTCACCCATCATGCTCATTTTATACTCATCTTTCATTCTATCAGCGAAACGAGTACAAAGATCAGGGTTAGTAGAGCCAAATATAATGTCATCAACATATATCTTAACAAGAATGATATGACCTTTTACTTTCATGAAAAATAGAGTTTTGTCGATTTTACCTCGCTCAAATTGTTCAATATGGAGATAAGTAGAAAGAGTGTCATACCATGCACGTGGAGCTTGCTTTAAGCCATAAAGTGCCTTATCCAGTTTATAAACATAACCTGGACGCTTAGGATCTGAGAATCCTGGAGGTTGTTCCACATAGACTTCTTCATTCAGCTTTCCATTTAGAAACGCTGACTTAACATCCATCTGATATACTTTGAAGTCTTTGTGTACAGCGTATGCTAAGAATAGACGAATAGATTCTAATCTTGCTACTGGAGCAAATGTTTCGTCATAGTCTATACCTTTCTCTTGTCTGTATCCCTGAGCAACAAGTCGAGCCTTGTTGCGGGTTACAGTTCCATGTTCGTCCAACTTGTTTCGATAGACCCATTTAGTGCCTATCACTATTTTGTCAGTTGGTCTTCGAACAAGTTTCCAAACTTCGTTTCTTTCGAATTCAGTCAGCTCTTCTTGCATGGCGCTGACCCAGTTTGGATCTTTGAGGGCATCATCTACTTTCTTTGGTTCAGTCAGAGAAATAAAGTTAACAAATAAACATATATTACCTGCACTTCGTCGAGTCTGAACACCAACGTTTGGATCACCAAGAATTTGATCAATTGGGTGATTTACAGTCCATCGCTGATCCGAAGCGTGAGACGCTGACTCAACCTGAACTGGAGGAGCTGAAGATGAAGCTTCAGCGTCGTCTGGAGTATCAGCCAAGAGAGGAATGGATGCAGTTGTCATTATATTCACTGATTGCTGAGAAGTAGATGGAATGTCTGATACATTGGGTTCAGAAGCAGGTATAGTGTTTAAAGGAACAGCTGAGACCCATGATGTTTCAGCTTCACTATTCTGCATATTTGGAATGATAGTAGGACCATCATCTTCAACTGTATGAGCACGAGGAGTGGTAATATCTTCTGAATCACCAAGATGAGAAAACATCCATTGATTCAGTTCTTCAGTATCAGCGGACGGTTTAGAGTTCGTTGAACGGGATTCGTCAAACATGACGTGAATTGTTTCTTCAACAGTTTGTCTTCTTCGATTGAAGACTCTGAAGGCTTTGGAGACTGAGGAGTATCCAAGAAAGATTCCATCATCAGCCTTAGGATCAAACTTTCCAAGGGCATATCTGTTGTTCAGTATGAAACACTGACATCCAAAGATGTGAAGAAAGCTGATTGAAGGCTTTCTCCCATGAAAAAGTTCATAGGTTGTTTTATTGAATCTTTTAACTATCAGCGACCTGTTTTGCGTAAAACAAGCGGTGTTGACAGCTTATGCCCAAAACTGAGTAGGCAGGTGAGAATCGTTGAGCATTGAACGTGCAGCTTCAATAATTGTTCTATTTCTTCTTTCAGCGACTCCATTTTGTTGTGGTGTTCTCACTGATGAAAAGTTGTGAGAAATACCCTTACTCTCAAAGAAGGAATCAAGAGAACTGTTTTTGAATTCAGTCCCATGATCACTCCTTATTGAGCGAACAGTCAAAATGTTCAGGGTTTCCATCTTCCGAACAAAGGTGATGAGTTCTTCAGGGGTGTCACTCTTGGAACGGAGAAACATAACCCATGTATAACGAGAGAATTCATCAACTATGACCAGTGTATATTTCTTTCCAGCGATGGATTGTTTGTTAACAGGGCCAAACAAATCCATATGGAGTAGTTGTAGAGGAGATGACACTGAGGAGACTTGCTTTGACTTAAAGCTTGCTTTGGTCAGCTTGCTTTGGTCTGCTTCCCTTTCTCACACGCTGAACATAAAGACTCTTTGACGTATGAGTGTTGAGGTAGACCAGTGACTAACTCTTTTGAAAAAAGAGTGTTCAGTGTCTTGAAATTCAAATGAGAGAGCCTCTTATGCCATAGCTAGTTGACATCAGATGAGGCTTTTGAGAAGAAACAGGAGTTCTCAGTGGTGGTTGAGTCCATGTTTATTACATAAACATTTTCCAAACGATAACCGCTGAGAGCTATCTTCTCCTTTTTGTCAGTGACAAAGTAGGATTCCTTAGTAAAGATTACTTTGTTATCCTTGTCGCAAAGCTGACTGATGCTTAAAAGATTATGCTTCAGCCCTTCAACATATGCGACTCTTCTGAAGGTGGTTGTACCATTTGAGATTACACCAAACCCTCGGGTATGTCCTTTTCCATTTCCACCGAAAGTCACAGAGGGACCCTTCTCTTCCTTGTATTCAGCGAGCAGGCTTTTCTTTCCACTCATGTGTCTAGAGCATCCGCTATCGAGATACCAGATACCCTTCTTAACCTGCATCACAAAGGAAGATTAGTTTTTCTTGGGTACCCACTTAACCATGTGTACACGTTTGTCAGTGGAAGTAGTTGGAATGGAAGGTTCAGCAATCTTCGTAGCATTTGGAGATTCAGCTTTGTCAGTCTTCACTTTGGTTAATTTCTTAACCTCAGTAGTCTTCTTTGCCTTGGGGGCAATCTTCACCTTAGCTATCTTTTCAGCTTTGGTGGTTGTGGGGCACTTACTAGCAATATGATCAGTGAGTCCACGGTGATAACATTTCCTATAACTAAAAGTAGTTCTAGGACTATTTGAATGCTGAGCTTTTGATTTTGAATTAGAAGGACCAGCACCAAATAAGCTTTTGGCTTTTGAAATGGGAGGAACGTTTAGTTCTTCAGATTTCTTACCAAGGGCATCCATTCCGAGTCTAGGAGTAGATCTCTGAATAGACCCACGCTGAGTAGATCCAGAGATCTGATTCCTTGATCCAGAGGAATAAATCACTAAAGCTTTAGAAGCATTCAGCTTTGGTACTAAAGTACCCTTCTGAGGATTTTGGTTAAAAGTAATTCCTTCACCTTTATCTTTAAAGACAGAAGTAGGTTTTGGATAAACCATTTTCTCTTTACCTTTTGAAGAGGTAGAAATTTCCTCATGGATAGGTGGTCTGGACGAGGAACACTGGGAGGATGAAGTATCAGCGACTGAGGATACGAAAGTTCCAAATAAGAGCATGGAACGATCAGTGGTTGGTTCTTGAGTTTCATATTTGTAATCGAGACCACGTTTATCACTCAGGGGTATCTGAGACTTAATTATCTCAGTGATCTTTGTTGAAGAATTACACCATCCTTCAACAGTAGCTTTTTCAGCTTTCAATGCAGCGATAGCTTCTGCTCGTTCGATTTTGACTAGCTGATTTAAGTGCACTTGATCTTTAAAATCTTCTTCAATTTTAGAAAGCTTTTCTATTTGAAGGTGACAGTTTTTAAGTTGTTCAGCGAGATCAAAGTTTTGATTTTCAACTATAGTTTTGCCATTCATGGCTTCATATAAACTTCTAGTTAAGAGATCGATTTTACGGAGACTATCAGCTTCATCAATATTTGCAATATTTGTAAAGAAGGAAGGTGATACCTGAATTGCAGAGGTTGAAGTAGAGGGAATGTCTGAACTTTCTTCCTCATCTTCAATCTTTTCCATAAGACAGAGATTGGCTTCATCATCCTCAGAGTCAGATGATGATTCTTCTTCTGCAGAAGCAGCCCAATCGTAAACCATCAGGCCTTTGCCTTTCTTCTTGAAGCTTTTCAGCTTCGCATATTTTTCTTTCAGCTTAGCATATTTGTCATCTTTATTCCTGGGAATAAACGATTTCTTGGGAAACGCTGAGTTTCTTGAAACTTTCTTAGACCTGCACTCGTTAGCGAAATGTCCAGTCTTTTCGCAGTTAAAACAAGTAGCAGTAGCCTTATCAACAGGAGTTGATGATCTTGGCTTATCAGTTATAGAAAGAGGTTTGTTCTTTCTGAACATTTTCTTTTTGGCGAATCTCCTGAACTTTTTAGTTAGGAGAGCCAAAGACTCATCATCATCTGTAGAGTCAGAATCTGATGACCTTTCAGAGTTACTCTCTAACTCAGTGATAGTGACCGAGGGTCGCTGAGTAGAGGGTTCCTCTGAGATTAAAGCAACATGGGTGCTTTTGGAATCTTTCACAAGATTCTTCTTAAGATGGCTTGATTGCTCATGATTCAGCATCGTGCCATATAAGGTAGCAAGGGTCATTGATCTTAGATCCTTTGACAGCTTGAGACACATAGAATAACTGTCCCAGCTTTCAGGTAAACATTCTAGAAACTTTGGCAGCACTTCAAAGTTAGAATATTCCTTACCAACAGTTTTTAGATCTATTATTAAGCAATTAAAACGTTGGTGAACTTCAGAGAGAGTCTCATTCTTACCACAAATGAAACTTTCATACTGTCTTACCAGGTTGATCTTTCGAGAGTCCTGGACTTCAGCAGTACCTTCATACTGAACACATATTGTGTCCCACATGGCTTTTGAGGATTTCAGGTTCATGACGGAATGGTAGACTTCGTCAGGAAGAGCCATGGATAGTATGGATCTGGCTTTGGTGTCGATAGCCACCTTCTTCTTATCTTCGTCAGTCTACGTATGAACTTCTTTGGGTACCAGCCTTTCTGGAATAGCAGGTCTATTCTCAGCGGCTGGTACTGCGGCATCAATTCTTACAGGAATGAATGGGCCGTTTTCAAGATAATAAGGCATAGTAGGGTCTACACCTTCTAGGAAGAGAGTCATCCTATTTTTACATACATTAAAATTATCTCTGGAGAATCTAGGGGGTTTTGCAAGAGAACCATTGTCGATATAATTTGTGTTTGTGTTGGTAGCCATTTTCAGAAATAGCAAGGAAGAGAAATCTTAGTATAGATTAGATCTTGTTTATGAGATTAAACAAATCCGCTCTGATACCACTTGTTGGTCCCGAAGGGCTATACAAGTTTGTAGAAGGGGGGGGTTGAATACAAACACACATATTTTACTTTTCTAAATTGTTTATTGATAAATCATTAACAATTTACAGCTTGTTGCGGAAACAAGATTAAGGATAAACCTAAATCTAAACAAGTTGGAACACTAAGTTTCTTGCACTAAGAAAGAGAAGGAAATTACTAATAATAACCTATCTCAAGATAAGAAGGATGAACTTGTCCAGAGTTAGCAAGTTACTTCAAAATAAAGTGAGTTCATCTTCTTATATACTGCATGCATTTAATGCATTGCAGTTTACACTTTACACGTGGCAGCAGCTGACTGGTTGCATGTCATTGACCTTTGTTGACAACCTTAGTAGCCGCATGTTTGAACAGTGTAGTATCAGAGTGGTTGTACGAATTCAGACAATAAGGAGGTTCTTTTTCTGACATATCGTACGGAGACGTGCAAGGGTGGTTTAGACAAAACTACTTTGTACGGAGGACTTCATGATCAGCTTTTCGTTGATTCAGCGATCTATCATTCTTTATCAGCGAATGATAGAGTTCAGCGATAGCTAAAGTCTTGTACTTGATACTTCACGTTGAGTGGACAAATCTGAGTCTTCGCTGATCCGCATCAGTTCATTAGGAGACTTGTCGCTGGTTCTTGAGCTTGATCTTCGACTTCAGCGTAGAACCTATGTTAACGTAAAACTTGTCCTCAGGGATCATAAGTAAACAACTAACTTATCAGCGATCACCATAAGTACTGAACAGACTCAGAGTATTATGGTGAACAGTTTCGCTGAATGTTTAATCTAAAGAGAGATAGTTCCTATCAGCGGTACTGTAAGATCTTAGTACTTATCAGCGATAGTGAAACTCTGATACATATTGTTTACTTACAATTTTCACTAAGTATAAGAGATGGTCATTATCAAATCACTGAGGGTTTGGATCAACAGGAATCCTCTGGCATCTCAAAAACAAATGAAGATTTAAGTCTTCTATTTCAAGAGATGTTCAACGACGATGTCAATCCCTCTGCTAGAACCAACAGAACCTCTGAAGAATCACCTTCTGTAAACGACGTAAGTATCTCTCTGTCTGACCCATTTAATACCTCATCCTCTTCTGCATCTACTACAGGTACTGAAAATCGAACAGAAGATTCAACAACAGAGGTAATCCAAATACTAACAAATCCAACAGAGGAAGCAACACCAGAAGAAACACCATAGGGAAGTGAAGATGAAACCACAATGCCTATAGAGAAGGAAATTCCAACTCTAATACCCATTCCTACAGAAGCTGAACTAAACACATGGGCAGAACCATCAACCACTTCAACCACAGAAATTCAACTTGATGACTCAAATGATCATCTTCCACGAACAACTCAATGGACAAAAAGCCATCCTCCAAGCCAAATCATCGGTAATCCCACTGATAAGGTAAAAACAAGATCAGTTTCTGCAAATTTTTGTTTCTTTACCAACTTTATTAGTGTGATCGAACCGAAAAAGATCTCTGAGGCCATGGAAGACCCAAACTGGGTGGATGCTATGCAAGAAGAGCTTCTGCAGTTTGAGCGAAACAAGGTCTGGACTCTAGTACCTCTGCCATGAGGGAAACAGACCATAGGGACTAAGTGGGTCTTCAGAAACAAAAAGGATGAGGAGGGAGTGATCATTAGAAACAAAGCAAGACTGGTGGCCAAGGGATATCGCCAAGAAGAGGGCATAGATTACGATGAAACTTTTGCCCCTGTTGCACGGCTCGAAGCAATAAGAATTTTCTTAGCCTTCGCAGCCCACAAAGTTTTTAAAGTATATCAAATGGATGTAAAATCTGCCTTTCTCAATGGTGAAATTCAAGAAGAAGTATACGTCCAACAACCACCAGGGTTTGAAAGCTCAAAGTACCCAAGGTATGTCTATTACCTCGACAAAGCTCTATATGGACTGAAACAGGCTCCAAGAGCATGGTACGAAAGACTTTATACCTTTCTTCTCGATAACAACTACAAAAGAGGTACCACTGATACAACTCTGTTCTTTAAAGGAGAAGGAAATGAGCTTATTCTTGTACAAATATATGTAGATGACATTATTTTTGGGTCTACAAATGCATAAAAATGTAATGATTTTGAAAAGCTCATGCAGAGTGAGTTTGAAATGAGTATGATGGGAGAATTAACCTTTTTCCTCGCACTTCAAATCAAACAATCATCAGAAGGAATTTTCATAAACCAATCAAAATATGTCTCTGACATACTTGAAAAATATAGCCTCTCTGATGCCTCTATCATGAAAACCCCAATGGCCACTGGAAATAAACTTTTTTCAGATCCAAATGGCATCTATGTCGAGTGCACGCTTTACAGAGGAATGATTGGGTCTTTATTATACTTAACAGCCAGTAGACCTGACATAATGCATGCCACATGCCTCTATGCAAGATATCAAGCTAATCCTAAGAAGTCACATTATATTGCTGTAAAGAGAATCTTCAAATACCTCAGAGGGACCAAAAATCTTGGCCTCTGGTATCCACAGAACTCTGGTTTTGGACTAAAGGCATACACAAATTCAGATTATGGAGGATGTAAACTGAACAGAAAAAGTACCTCTGGGAGTTGTCAATTCCTAGGTGGGAAATTAGTAAGCTGGACTTCAAAGAAACATGTAACATCCCTTATCTTTAAAACACTCATTTAACGGAAAGTAACCTTAAAATACAGCGGAAGATTTGTAATTAAAACATTTAGATAAAATCCCATAATCTTATAGAAAAGAGTACAAGTTTACAACTTAAAACCAATAAGTTTGAGACAAACAATATTCAACTGAAAAGCTTAGAGAATCCAAAACTATCATTCATCAAAAGAAAATATAAGCTGCTGAGCTGCCGCAAATCCAAAAGCTTCAAGCTGGAGCCTTTCCTTTATTCTTCGAAGATGTACCTGCCACTAAAAGATGAATAACAACGGGGTAAGCTTTCGCTTAGTGAGCACGCACCTATACCACATATCATCATGCATACATACTCGCATAAACATAGCAATCACATACATGTAACATCCTTCCATTCCTTAAGGCACAAAGCCAATAAGGAAGGTCATAACTAGACACTGGTACCAGGCCTCTTTATACATAACATATTCCCTAGGGGTATTACTACCACCATAGGTACTCTTTCCTTTGGCAAAGCCAACATACACATAATCACACATGCAATCCAACTACATACACATAACTTACATAATATAGGTAGAGTACTCACCTGTCAAGATGTCAATTACCAAGTACTTCACAGTGTATAATAATCACCTCGTACCACCTATAACATTCATACATACACATATCATAACAAGCCCAAAAATGGAACTCTAATTCTATCCCAACTCTCATCCCGAAATGACATAGCTAGGATAGTCCAAATACCATAAAACTTTGCCAAACATCCCATTTCATACACCCCATTTCTATTGATTTCTAAACATAATACACATACCTTGCAATTCTAGACCGCGAACAACAATCCTCCTAGAACCTTTCACAACTTGAATCTTCCAAAATCACCAAATCTTTCGCCTGGAAAATACAGCAACTTCGGACACTTGGTTCTCTCTACTGGGAATTCCGATGCCAAATCCCTCCGGTCAGAATGTAGATTAGAGGGTCGTGAAGTCGCTGTCCAAATTTCACGACGATCCAACGGTTAACGAAGGAGAATCGGTCGATCTTTCACAGCAGCTCACAAGAACTCCGAAAATCCCTTTCACAGCAACTTCGGACACTTGGTTCTCTCTACTGGGAACTCCGATGCCAAATCCCTCCGGTCAGAATGTAGATTAGAGGGTCGTGAAGTCGCTGTCCAAATTTCACGACGATCCAACGGTTAACGAAGGAGAATCGGTCGGTCTTTCACAGCAGCTCACAAGAACTCCGAAAATCCCTTTCTCTTTTCTCTCTTCTTTGCTAAAGAAACAAATGGCTGCAAATGAGGGTGTTTAGGGTTTCCATCCCCTTTACATACATGCCAAAACACACCCTCATCTTACAAAATTGATAAACTGGCCCCTAGATTCCTGAACACGTACATAACGACCCAAAAATTAACTCAACCCCAAAAGAGACATTTAAATCACGTAAATTGGGAAACGGGGTGTTACAACTCTCCCCCACTTACCAGGATTTCGCCCTCGAAATCGATCAGACTTGGAAGAGTTCCGGATAATTCGACCTCATCTCAGCTTCCGGTTCCCATGTCCATTCTGATCCTTTTCGGTGTTCCCACTGAACTTTCATTAAGCTGATCTCCTTGTTTCGCAAGGATTTGGTCTTCCTTTCCAAGATTGCTATCGGTCTCTCAATATAATTCAACCGTTCGTCAACCTGTATGTCATCTATAGGGACATGCGCCGACTCGTCAGCTAAACACTTCCTCAACTGAGATACGTGGAAGGTGTTGTGTATCAGACTGAGTTCCGGCGGAAGCTCCAGCCGGTACGCAACCTTCCCAACCCGTGCTATCACCTTGAAAGGTCCGATAAACCTAGGGCCTAGCTTGCCCCTCTTCCGGAATCGGATCACCCCTTTCCAAGGTAATACCTTCAACAAAACATTATCTCCCACGTTGAACTCCAGATCCGACCTTCGCTTGTCGGCGTAACTCTTTTGACGACTCTGTGCGGTTCGTAGCCTATCCCGAATCATCTCAATACTTTCCGTCGTTTTCTGAACCACTTATGTGCTGCTTAACTCCCGCTGGCCTACCTCTCCCCAACAGATAGGAGTCCTACATCTTCTCCCGTACAACATCTCATACGGAGGCATGCCAATACTGGCATGGAAACTGTTGTTGTATGAGAACTCAGCCAACGGTAAATACGTATCCCAGCTGCCCCCAAAATCCAAAACACAGGCTCTCAACATATCCTCAAGAGTCTGAATTGTTCTCTCGCTTTGCCCGTCCGTCTGTGGGTGAAAGGCTGTACTGAACTGAAGTCTCGTACCCAAATCTTCATGGAACTTCCCCCAAAACCGCGACGTAAACCGAACATCCCTGTCTGATATCACTGTTACCGGTACCCCATGCCTTGCTACAATTTCACTGACATAGATGTCAGCTAACTTTTCTGCAGATGAACTTTCACGGATCGCGATAAAATGGGCACTCTTTGTCAGCCTATCTACAACCACCCAAATGGCATCATGATTCCTAGGTGTTCGAGGCAACTTGGTAATCAGATCCATTGTTATATGCTCCCACTTCCACTCTGGTATCTCTAATGGCTGTAACTTCCCGTGCGGTCTCTGATGCTCTGCTTTGACCCTTAAACAAGTCAAACATTTCTCCACGTACTTAGCCACGTCCCTCTTCATCCCCGGCCACCAGTAGTCAGTCTTCAGATCTCTATACATCTTAGTAGCACCGGGATGGATAGAGAACCTTGACTTATGCGCCTCGTCCAGAAGTGTCTGCCTTGCCTCACACGATACTGGAACCCATACCCGACCGTACCGAGTCAATAGACCTCGACTGTCGGGCACTAACTGATCCACCTGTCCCTTTATCCGTTCCTTCTTCTGGTTCTCACCCTTGATCGCTTCCTCTTGAGACCTTCTTACCAAGTCGTGAAGCGACGTTGATACTGTTAGTCTCATCAACGGTACCCGAAGTAGAACACTACTCGCTCTTCTACTCAAGGCATCCGCTACGACATTTTCCTTCCCCGGGTGATAAAGAATCTCGCAATCATAATCCTTCACCACATCCAACCACCTCCGCTGTCTCATGTTCAAATTCTGTTGATCCATGAAATAACGAAGACTCTTGTGGTCCGTATAGATAGTACACTTCACCCCATACAGGTAGTGCCGCCATAACTTGAGAGCGAACACCACTGCCGCAAGCTCCAAATCGTGAGTCGGGTAATTCACCTCATGCGTCTTCAGTTGACGAGACGCATAGGCAATCACCCTTCCCCTCTGCATAAGAACGCAGCCTAGCCCGTGATAAGACGCATCACAGTAGACTGTCATGTCTTCAACTCCCTACGGTAGTGTCAACACCGGAGCCTCGCATAACTTTCTCCTTAAGGTTTCGAACGCTGTTTTCTGTTCCTCTCCCCAAACGAAACGTTCGTTCTTCCTCGTCAGCTTCATCAACGGAACTGCTATCTTGGAGAAATCCTGGATGAACCGGCGGTAGTACCCGGCTAATCCAAGGAAACTCCTAATCTCAGTGGGAGTCTTCGGGGTTTCCCACTTCATCACTGCCTCCACCTTCGCTGGGTCTACCTTGATACCCTCTCGGTTCACAAGATGTCCAAGAAATTGAACCTCTTGTAACCAGAAATCACACTTGGAGAACTTTGCATAAAACTGCTCCTTACGCAAAATCTCCAAAACCTCTCGTAGATGCTCCATATGATCCTCCTTCGACTTGGAGTAGATCAGTATATCGTCTATAAACACGATGACTGACCTATCCAACATCGGTCTGCAAACTCTATTCATAAGATCCATGAATGCCGCCGGTGCGTTCGTCAGTCCAAATGGCATCACGATGAACTCGAAATGCCCGTACCTGGTTCTGAACGCTGTCTTGTGAACATCCTCTTCCCTGACCTTCAACTGGTGGTACCCTGAGCGAAGATCTATCTTAGAGAACCAAACGGCTCCCTGAAGTTGATCGAAGAGATTGTCGATCCTCGGCAACGGGTATCTGTTCTTCACCGTAAGCTTGTTAAGCTCTCTATAGTCGATGCACATCCGCATCGACCCGTCCTTCTTTTTCACGAAAAGGATAGGGGCTCCCCAAGGTGAACTACTGGGGCGGATGAAACCCTTATCCAACAGTTCCTCCAGCTGCTTAGACAGTTCATGCATCTCCGGAGGTGCCAAACGGTAAGGAGCCTTTGCTACCGGTGCCGCCCCCGGAATCAAGTCTATTCGGAACTCCACTTGCCTCCCGGGAGGAATGCCAGGCAAGTCATCCGGGAAAACATCCGGAAACTCGCTGACCACTGGTACATCTGCCACTGTTCTCTTCTTTTTCTCCTCCCGTTCATCAACAATATACGCCAAGTAACTGCTACCACCATGGTGCACATATCTTCTAGCTTTGGCCAAAGTGCACACCTTTGGTACCCCTTTTCTTCCTTCACTCGAGATAGTTAATTCTCCCCCACTTGGGGTTCGAATCACTACCTGCTGTTTTTCACAATCAATGCGCGCTCCATTCCGACTAAGCCAATCTATCCCAACTACTACATTTATTTCCCTCATCGCAATAGGAATAAGATCTATACTAAACTTCACTCCGGCTATCTCTATTACATTACCTTTATACACATCACTCACAAAACGAAACTCCTCGTCCGCTATTTCTACTTCTAGCGGACTCTCTAACTTGTCCTTTACAATAGCAAAGTCTTTACAAAACGATAAAGAAACAAAAGATTTAGTAGCTCCCGAGTCAAATAAGACAAGGGCAGGTGATGCATTAACAGGAAAAATACCTGTCACGACATCTGGCTCCTCCTTTGCTTCATCTACGGTCATCTGGAACACTCGCCCCCGAGTCCTGGGTGCGTCGTTCTTCTTTCCCAATCCACCCTCTAGCATCTTCACCGGTGCGGTTCCCGAGTTCTGGACCGACCCGGTATTCATTGGGCACTCGTCAGCAAAATGGCCCGGCTTGTAGCACTTAAAACATATCTTTGCGGTCGCCTTGCAGTCTCGACTGATATGACCCGGTTGCCCGCATTTGTAACAGGTTCCGGAGCCCATACGGCATTTTCCCGGATGCTGTCGTCCACACTTCCCACAGCGGGGATGCTCTCTCTTGAAATCTTTCTTTACCTCCGGTTTATGACTCCCAGTTTTGAACCTCTTAGTCTGCTGAGGTTGAGTCTGAACCGTTTCTGCCCTTCTTGTCTTTCTTTGGCTCTCTAATTCGAGCTCTCTAGCCC
Organism: Saussurea involucrata; assembly: GCA_033807775.1. Classification (NCBI taxonomy): domain Eukaryota; kingdom Viridiplantae; phylum Streptophyta; class Magnoliopsida; order Asterales; family Asteraceae; genus Saussurea; species Saussurea involucrata. Next base: position 76,250,020 of record CM066327.1, on the reverse strand, counting down.
GAGTCGCCTCGTGCATCTGCTGAAAATCAGTGCACCTTGCCATAACAACAAATTCTCTAATCTCCTGTTTCAAAACTCTCCCATATCTGTACATTTTGGCCTTTTCATTACTGACATACTCAGGACAGAAAAGGGACCGCTCCAAAAACTTGTCAGTGATCTCGTTCACCGACTCCGTAGTTTGCTCCATAGATAGAAACTCATTTGTGAGTCTCTCTACCTCAATTTGGGGCACATACTGTTCCATGAACAGTTCCTTGAACTGTTCCCAAGTCATGCTATCCACTTGTTCTGGCGTCCGAGCACGAACAATAAGGTTCCACCAGTCTTTCGCTGCCTTCCTCAGAAGGTTCGATGCGTAGCGAACCTTGACTTCCTCGGTACAAAAACTGGTGCGGAAAGCACCCTCCACCTCAGCTATCCAACGAGTGCTGGTTACGGGGTCCTTCTGCCCCTCAAACTGTGGCGGCTGACAGGCCGAGAAATCTCTGTAGCTTGTCCCCCGTGGTTGTACACCTGACAAGCCCCCTGATCCACTGGCCCTGCTGGCCACAGCTGCCTCTACCTGACTACGAATTTCATTAGCCAGTTCCTGCTTTACCTGCTCAAAGAGACTTGGGAGTAACTCGTGAAGAACCTCCCCGACCTCAGCAGCGATCACACCTCTCAGATCAGGAATTTCCTGATCCTCTTCAATAATCGGTCTCTTGCCTTGCCTTCTAGTGTTCACCATTCTGATACATAAACAAGATACTTTAGAATAATTCATCTACATCCCCCCCCCCCCCTGAGCAAACTCCTAGCATAGTCCAGAGGTCCTAGCTTAGTTGTCTTTCTTTCTAACATGCTCCTTAGAAACCTTCTGCTTATACTCTCTTAACAAAATCCCTTTCTAGCATGTTACTACCCAACCCTCAACCTTGTCTGGTTCATAGAATTCTTTTGCAACTATATCAAGTCCCGGCATGTACAATGTAATTGCAATGGTATGGGCCCTTATACCATTATAATTACACCCTCCATGTTTAGACTCAACACCGTCACTAAGGTTCCAATTCCCAGCTTAGTTGGTACCTTTAACATATATATCACAACATTTTCCATATCTACCACTTATCATATAAACATTATAATCATATTCTAATTCACATTATGCATCAACAAAACATACTTGAAATCATAACCTTGTCACATTGACCATATCTAGCATACATAAACATAATTACTCATCCAATACAGTTATAAAACTGGTCTTTCACAAAACTGAACATGCTTTATCATAAATCCTAATATGGAATAGTGTGCTCACCCCCGTCTTGATGCTCTGGACCGCAGCTCAGCCGTGAAAACTTTTTCTTTTAAAACACCCTTTCCTTATAAACCATTTTCTTACACGAAACAACTTTTTTTTAAAGGTTACTTATTTGAAAACTTGAGCACTTGGGTTTAAGTTCAAACACTCACCACTTGTGAATGCCCGAATCCCTTAAACCAAGGCTCTGATACCAACTGTAACATCCCTTATCTTTAAAACACTCATTTAACGGAAAGTAACCTTAAAATACAGCGGAAGATTTGTAATTAAAACATTTAGATAAAATCCCATAATCTTATAGAAAAGAGTACAAGCTTACAACTTAAAACCAATAAGTTTGAGACAAACAATATTCAACTGAAAAGCTTAGAGAATCCAAAACTATCATTCATCAAAAGAAAATATAAGCTGCTGAGCTGCCGCAAATCCAAAAGCTTCAAGCTGGAGCCTTTCCTTTATTCTTCGAAGATGTACCTGCCACTAAAAGATGAATAACAACGGGGTAAGCTTTCGCTTAGTGAGCACGCACCTATACCACATATCATCATGCATACATACTCGCATAAACATAGCAATCACATACATGTAACATCCTTCCATTCCTTAAGGCACAAAGCCAATAAGGAAGGTCATAACTAGACACTGGTACCAGGCCTCTTCATACATAACATATTCCCTAGGGGTATTACTACCACCATAGGTACTCTTTCCTTTGGCAAAGCCAACATACACATAATCACACATGCAATCCAACTACATACACATAACTTACATAATATAGGTAGAGTACTCACCTGTCAAGATGTCAATTACCAAGTACTTCACAGTGTATAATAATCACCTCGTACCACCTATAACATTCATACATACACATATCATAACAAGCCCAAAAATGGAACTCTAATTCTATCCCAACTCTCATCCCGAAATGACATAGCTAGGATAGTCCAAATACCATAAAACTTTGCCAAACATCCCATTTCATACACCCCATTTCTATTGATTTATAAACATAATACACATACCTTGCAATTCTAGACCGCGAACAACAATCCTCCTAGAACCTTTCACAACTTGAATCTTCCAAAATCACCAAATCTTTCGCCTGGAAAATACTGCAACTTCGGACACTTGGTTCTCTCTACTGGGAACTCCGATGCCAAATCCCTCCGGTCAGAATGTAGATTAGAGGGTCGTGAAGTCGCTGTCCAAATTTCACGACGATCCAACGGTTAACGAAGGAGAATCGGTCGGTCTTTCACAGCAGCTCACAAGAACTCCGAAAATCCCTTTCTCTTTTCTCTCTTCTTTGCTAAAGAAACAAATGGCTGCAAATGAGGGTGTTTAGGGTTTCCATCCCCTTTACATACATGCCAAAACACACCCTCATCTTACAAAATTGATAAACTGACCCCTAGATTCCTGAACACGTACATAACGACCCAAAAATTAACTCAACCCCAAAAGAGACAGTTAAATCACGTAAATTGGGAAACGGGGTGTTACAAAACAGAATTGTGTCTCAACATCTACGGCAGAAGCTGAATACGTTGCTGCTGCTAGTTATTGCTCTCAAGTTCTGTGGATGAAAACACAGCTGAAAGACTTTGGTCACATCATCTGCAAAATTCCCATCTTCTGTGATTCCAAAAGTGCAATTGCCATCTCTGCAAATCCAGTACAGCATTCAAAGACAAAGCACATAAATATCAGGTATCACTTTCTGAAGTATCATGTTGAAAACCAAACCATCGAGATGCATTTTGTACCAACAGAATTTCAGCTTGCTGACTTATTCACCAAGGCACTTGATGAGAAAAGATTCCTTTACTTGGTGGGTAAACTAGGAATGATAAATATGAGTTAACCTTTGTAAGTATCTTATCTTCATTTTTTTTTAAAATATGTATAAATGTTTTTTTGTAAATTACTAAAATAATAAGTTTTTTTTATTTTTTATTTTAGTAAATAATTTGCTTTTGAATGTAAATTCTAAAATCTCAATTCTGAAAACAACAGAGCTTCTGTAAGACTCCTCAGAACTTCTGACGATCCTTACAGACCCTCTGATACACTTGACCTAGGTTATATACATTACTTCTGATCATTGAACCAAGCATAGGTCAAGGGGGAGCAGAAGGTGAACATACTTGATCTACAGAGGTTGATTAGATCAAGGGGGAGCAAAAGGAAACCTTGCTTAATCTACAGAGATTTATAAGTCAAGGGGGAGCAAAGGAAGAGATGACATCGACAGAAGAAAAGAACTTTGTCGGACAAAGAAGAACAAAAAGGTTGGTATCTCGTACAAATTCTTTTTGAAAATAATTTTCTAGGACACAAATTTCTAAATATGTTCTAGAAACATTATTAAAAACATTCCAAATAAACTTTGATCAAAAAGAATATTGAGTTTTCCATTATTAGAAATTTAAGGTCACAGAGCCTCTGCTGAGTTCAACAGAGGTTCTGCAGGCAAAAGCTCTGATCATAAATCAATAATCTTGGAAACTCTGTCAATCATCCTTAGGTATCAATTTCAAAAAGAATCATCGCGTACAAATACACTGCAACAGAAGTCATTGGTTACGGAGTTCTTTCCACAAGAAAGAACTTCTATAAACCAACACTTGTTTTAAAAAGACTTTTTGCTGCACAAAACCTTTTTCAAAAACAATTTTCTAGGACACCAGCTTTCAAACAGGTCCTAAAACATTGTTAAAAACAATCAAAAGCTTGGATGATCAAAAATGTTTATAAATTGTTAGATATGAGAAATTTCTTGTCTCAGAACCTCTGCTGGCTCTGACAGAGGTCCAAAAACCTCTGTAAAGGAGTTTCTATACTAATAATTTATCGATCCTTTCCATGGACTTAACAACCATTTTTTGTGAAGGTATAACCTACAGAGGCAAGAAAAACAAGGTTTTCAAATCACAGAGCCTCTGTCAGATTTTACTTTGGGCATTTCTGTAACAGTAACGGTAACTTTTTCTGTGAGTGAAAAACATGTGGAGGTAAAGAAGCCCACGCGCCTAGCATTTAATAAGGCCGCCCACGACGTCTCGTCATGACTGGCATAAATGACGTGTCAACTTTTCATTGGACCTACATGGAGCACGTTCCTCTGGAAAGTTGAACCCGCCGTAACCACTCAAGTGCGGACCCCAAATATTATTTACCTCAAAATATTAACCCTTTCAGATTCTACGGTTACATACTCAGTATAAAACCCAAGTTACCTATCCTCACAAAAACTTTACTTACTTTCTTCTCCGGCGAACCTGCAACTATTCTCAAATCTTCATTTTTTTCTTTGCAAAAATGGCTTCCAGTTCCCACGCTGCTCAGAACTCTCCGGCGAACTCTCCTCAACAATCCCCAGTGCATTCAGAGCACTCCCACAACCATAACATCGTCGGAAATGCTGAAACACAAAAAAATTCCGGCGACTCTGCAAATTTTGCACCAACCACCCACCTTCAACATTTTCTAACCAAAGAACATTTTGAGGATGTTCTTCCTTTAAAATCCAATAACTGCTACCTAGTGCCCTCACCCACATCCTTCGGCGAAGCCCATGCCCTTCTCCTAAACATCATGGAAAACCATATCCTATACTCCCTCCTTTCCAAAACCCCAACCAAAATCCCTGCTCGATATCTGAATCAATTTTGGAAGAGTTGCCGATTTGATTCAGATGATTCTCTGATAAAGGGCTATATTTCGAAGCCAGACAAATCTGAATACCTCAAACTCATGTTCAACAGAACTATGTTCTCGCTTGAGTTCAACCTGCCAACCAGAGGTCTACTTGGAATAAAGAAATATGTTGAGGTTCTGACAGACGAGGATCTCTGTCGTTTTGTAGAGATGTTAGGGTATAACACAACCCTAAGGAAACGCAATGATTTCCGCAGAGGCAGACTACCACCTCTGTGGAATACCATCTTCTCCATCCTGAATCGTTGTCTCACAGGGAAAACTGGCAGCCCTGACCAGAGCTCACACCAGATCCTGACCATCATGTATGGGATCTATTACGATCTTCCACTTGATTATGCCACCATCATGATGCAAGAGATAGTAAATACGATCGACAGAAAACTTGCAACCTAAAAGACCAAAAAGAACACACCAGGATATCTGCCACCTCTGCAATATCAGAGAATTCTAGGAGTCATATTCGAGCCTCTAATTCTAATGGAGAAATGGCCAATGGAAGGGCCAACTGTAAAACTTTTTCCCATGAACAAAAACACTCCTACAGAGCATGAAGACAACTATCCCCACTGCAGACCTCTGTCGAAGAACCTTCTGACATATGCAAGCGATAAAAAGATGAAGTTAGACTATATATGCGCCCACAGGACTCCAGAACCAAGTCCTGTGACACCCCGCGTCTAGGAGCCCCCTTAGATTTAGATATAGTAGAGAGGATGACAGAAGAAGAATGGGCCAGAGCTTTAGAAAAACATCAATCAGTACAAGCATGGTTCAAAGCCCAAAGAGAGAGCATATACCCCTCTTCATCCAAGAGAAAAACCTCTGCAACAACACCCCAAAAGAAGAGCAAGAAAAGGAAACCCACAGAGGAAACTACAACCTCTGCAGCTCAACCCTCTTCTCTACCACATGCTACAGAAACAAGATCCTCTGCACCTCCATCCCCTCCAAAACAAAAGAAACGAAAAACCAAATCAACAGAAGACGGAGCCCCTAAGATAAAGAAGAGGAAGTCAAAGAAGAAGAAACCAACATCACCTCTGCAGGTCATTACAGAGGAAGTCGAACAGGAAGAGGAAGATCAGACTATACCTCTGCAACCTCCCTCCCCAATAATCTATACAGATCAACAGGGAGACTTTAATGCCTTCCTCAACCATCCCGACGTAGCTCACACCTTAGATCCATCAGGATGGATCGCAGAACCGTTGGATCAAAACAATCAAAATCAGATTACAGAGGTTCTGCGCACAACAGAAGAAATTTCCCCACCTCATTCCAATTTTGACACTTAACGTCGAACCCCTCAACATACAATAGAATTCGTATATGAGGCTCAAAGGTACACAACCTATGCACCCTCATGTTCGACAACTCATAGGATCTCATTTTATATATGATTCCTTAAGATCAGAAGCAGAAACGACTATAGTGGAAATTGCAGAAGAAGAGGTAGGCATAGAGATTACAATAGAGGAAGAGGTTAGGGTAGAAACCACAGAGGGTTCTACAGAAAAAGATGCCGCAGAAGTAGAAGGCACACATCCCCAACCTCCTCCCAGTGCAACCCATATATCTGATACCGTCGGTCTAGCGGCAGAGGGTATCATTGAAAAAGAGCAGCACAGCTCGATACAAACCCCACCCAGCCATCCAGAGGTTACTCTTTCAACCTCTGTGCCTATTATAACCGGGGAAACCATTCCTGGGAATCCTCTCGAAAGGACTCACCCATTGTTTGTGATTCATCGCCCAGAATCACATCTGACATCCCCGTAGAGGAATTCGTTTTCTCTGCCACGCACACAACAATAGGGCCAAACCTCCTTTCAGAGAGCAGTAAAGAGCACGGAGACAAAGAGACTCTAGACAAGTCTCCAAGTCAACAGAAGGACATTCCAATACCCACCTCTGGAGTGGATTTGGACACTGACCTTCACAGAACTTCTGTAGAGGTTGAAACACAAGTTTCTCCTCGAGGATCAGAAGGAAATCCTTCCACCCTCAACGTAAAAACAGGGGTGAACGAAGGTGTCCCAGGAACAGGGACTCACTCTGGGGACGAATGTGTTCCCCCAGAGGTTACAACGAGTTCACACGTATCAAGGGATGAGTTCCAAACCCTTGTCACCTCTATTAACTAAACAATGAAGGAGTTGGAAAGCTCTTTCAAATCCTTTGCAGAAACTACTTCAAGAGCCATTACAAGTCTAAATACCAAAATGGACACCTTGTCCACAGAGGTACAACAAGCTCTGTCCCAGATGAAGTCTGCTACCGAAACTTCTGTCACAACCTCTGCCAGACTACATGCTGCAGAATTCGAAAGAAGTGCAACCTCTGCATTCAACGAGTCTGTCAAAAACTTCCTGCAAAAACTCAAAGATCAATCCTCTACTTCTAAGGGCCTTACACCTGAAGACCTAAAGAAGGCCTTAGAAGAAGTTCAAGAGCAAACACTGCAAAACACTCAAGCCATGAAGCCTTCTGACTACATGACCAGAGTTCAGCTCACAGAACTTGGGCAAGGAATCCTTGATCAAATGACAGAGTTCATCAGAGCCTTCACAGCTGCCAATGCAAACTACGTCAGAGAGTTTCAAGAAAGCGTCGGCAAAATGCGCTTCAACACAGAAGCAGAGGTTGAAAAACTACTCGGCCTCTGTGATGACTTATGCGCGAAGATGATTGCTGCAGGGGCTGTTTCACTAAAGAAATCAGACACATCATGCAGGGCAGAGGGTACATCAGATATAAATCAGGATGACATTAATGATGACCATCATGGTCCATCAGATCATCCTGAGGGGGAGAAACAAGGGGAGAAACAAAGGAAAACAGCTGCAAGCAGTCCACCAATATCAGCAGAACCAATTTCCTCTGCACCCCCAACCCAAACCCAAACTCAGGGAACTCAACAGAGACCCACAGAGGAAACACCAGCCTCTGTGGAAACCACCTCTGTCTTTGAAAAAGATGTCCCTCAAGTTCAAATCCTGACATCTTCATCCTCAGAAGAACTTCCCACTACTACACCAAAACCAACAACCCAACTCAAAACCTACCCCAGAAGAAAATCAATCGCCCACAAACCTAACAGATCAAAACGTTCTGCTACTTATGTCCTAAAGAAAATGAAGTTAGTATCTGCTTTCAGAGCTGCAAGACGTTTGGATATCCCTCCACAAACCACAACCGAGCTTACAGAAGAAAAATTCACAGAACCATCCCCACCAAAGTCCTCAGAAACTGAAAAGTAAAAAACTACAGAGGCAATCCGCATCATACCCAAAGAAACCTCTACACCCAAACCAAAAGAAGCAATCCCAGAAAGTCCAAAACAGGCAACAGGTTCTGAGCCTCAAGCCAAAGGTAAAGGAAAGGGTATCATGACAGAAGAACCAAAGAAGAAAAAGCCAATGCCTCAGACGACAGAAAAGTTGATGAAGAGCTCATTTGATGCCTTTGTCACTCCTAAACCTGAAGAAGACTGGGCATTCAATTTAGATCCTCTGTCAGAAATTCCGATCCTTGATCCAAAAGCAAAAGTAACAAAGGGTAGGGTTGCAGAGATAATGCAAGAAATGGATGCTCTGCGAAGACCAATACCACCACCGACTACACGACATGCAGAAATGGAAGAGGTGGTGTATAGGTATCTTTACAGACAACAATATCAGAACAATCCTCTACCACACATCGAAGATCCTCAACTCAGAGCTGACCTTGACAACACCTTCACCAGAACAAAGCCAAAAGCAAGGGCAGAAGTCTTCTCAGAGTCCAAAATTGAAAAGGTAATTTACTGCAAATTCTCTCAAACAAGAACCTTTCCAAAGATCCGGTACAACATCTACAAAGTCAAAAGGGAGAACAAGTCCGAAAATCAATTTTCAGATGCCGATATAAGGAACTTGAACCCCTACGATCTGCGAGATCTTCTACTTTGTACGAAAGAAAACTTCGACAACGATGCTAACAGAAGGGCCTATCAAGTATTCAGGAAAGCGATGAGGGAAAAGCTTCTGCTATATAGCATGATAGACTTTCAACTTGGAAGAGATCTTGGAGTCAGAAACCTAAGTCTGAGACCACCAGAGGATCACTGCCCACCTTCTGCCGTACCCAACTCAATCATGACAACACCAAGGTACGGATTAGTATATAAGGATCTTGCTGGTCAAGTAAGACTCTTTGTGGAAATGGACTGTCAGAAGTATGCAACCAGTACTCTGAACAATTCAGATCAATCCTAGAAGAGAATAGAGGTACTGAGCTTATGGATCAAGAATTAGCAGAAAGAATGATCAGAGAAATAGAAGCTACAATTGGCTTAAGAGAACTCTGCATCAAATTCTATCACGAGCTCAGAGAAGTGGAATTCGACAACAGAAGTTTCAACGACTTCAAAGATGCAAATATCTGAGTCTCATTTACATATCTCTGTAAACTTTAAAAAGAAATGAAAATGAATCTTTGAGGTATCGGGCCGCCGTGGTTCTAACATTTTTTTAACGGCAAGTTAACACACACACGCTCCAGCGGTATCGGGCCGCCATGGTTCTAACATGTATATACTTATGCCATGCACGCGAGTAGTTTTCCTGCATTAAAATAGTGTGCAACAGGTTATTTATACAAAACTTCAGAAGAGAAAATTCACGTAATCGAGTTCCAAAATTTTCCCATTTAACTGTAAAATGACGTGGGATAAAACTTCCCAACAAGACCCAAATGCATCAGTTTATCTTCTCAAAACTTAGCAAAACGATATGTGCATGCGATTTAGTCGTAACATGGAATAATTTAGATTGACTTCAAATCTCAAGCTGTACAGACAATATGCATTTTCGTTCCAAAAAGTGGGTATAATGCCTTGCATGCCAATAATCAATATAATGCATATGTGTGAACCAATAGCGATAGTAACTACAACCGAAATTGCACAAAACAAAGCATTAAAATAAGTTGTCATGGTACTCGTATACGCTTACTCACGCCAAAAGTATAAACTGCTTCATACGCCAAATAATGTGTGGTGAAATGTATTAACACAAAACTCAAAAGAGAAACCATACAATATCAAATTTTCAAAAATTTCCTTTTTTGTTGCAATACGACGTAAAGTAACATTTCTCAATAAAAGTTGCACGTAATAAAATTCTCAATAAAACTCAAACACCAAAATGATGGAAGGTAACCCCTCATCCAAAACCTTAACATATGTGGAAGAGATCCAATGTTAAGGTCATAAATCGCAATTACTTGTCCAAGACCCTAAACAACTTTAAAACATGGATATCACAGTATCCTAAAGTAGTGTTGGCCAACAACGAAAACAAAGAAAGTTTTGACAAAGTTTGCAATCACCTGCAATAAAATAATTTCATGCATGTTTAAAATCTTGTGTGTGTGCTAAACGTTTTTCCAAAATTTCGTAATATACCCACATGACGATTTGAAACACAAGAAACAATTGATGCAATTTATTTTTATTTTTTAAAATAAATTTTGTGCATGAATTTAGTCGGCACTCAACGTCTCCAAAGCACATTCCTCATATTCCTACGATCACACTATTGTCATCCGGTGTTCAAACATCTCAAGGCAATCATCGGAGATTTCATCTGTTCACCTTACAATTTCTCCTCGAATATGGCCGATTCCATAAGCTTATGGTTCTAATCCAACCAAGAATTTTGACCTGAAACGGTCCACTTAATGCAGTCATCATGCCTATTGTCGATCCAAATGACAAATGCTAAAATCATTAACCTTTTCTAACGATTACTCACTTAGAAACTTCTTCGCTACCCTAACGGTCATCATATCAAAGTAGTCCAAGTACTCACGTGTAACTTGTAGGTTCACCATAACACTGGCCAAGTGCAATTATGAACGTACCGTACATGATCTCTAGACGAAAATCCCGTTTCTAGTGACTCCATCAACCTCAAAACATCCTATCTTAAAGTGCTTAATGGTGCAAATTCGCTCTCATCCACTTAAAAGAATGCTAGTTTGAGTCTACGTATCCAACATCAACATCTAAATCTCTCAAACTTATGCTCTAATACCAACTTGTAACACCCTCAAATTTAGAAATAGCAACTAAATAAAAACTTCGATAAATTTCCTTCTACCAAATCATCAATGGAAATACCTCAACTTTAAAAACATAAAAATTTAACCCATAAATCAATAACTTAAATCACACCAAACTAAGTAAGGTCGGGTGTTACTTACCCAACTATAAAGTGCTATTCCAAACATAAATGCGGAAGACTTCACCAAGCTAAACGTTCCTCGAGCACACAACTAGCACTCAAACTCTTCACAGTGTCGCTAACGCTATTCCCCAACCGAACCTGATGCACATGCCGAAAAATAAAAAGGTTAGGCTAAGTAACAGTGTAGAATGTATAGTGATGTCTTTTCCAAAAGTCCCACCTTTGTAATAAACGTTTAGATAGAAATATACCAAAACATGGAACTAACCCCATACTCACGCAAATCAAAAATAAGATAGAAATCCAATTACCAAATACATGGAAGTAGGTGCATCATTCAAGCCTTAATACATGTGGAGGGGATCCAGTATTAAAGCCATCAACTGCAATTACTCATACGAGACCAATGATAATAAATCATGGATATTACAATATCCGAAAATAATGTTTGACAACAACGGGGGAGAACCGTATCCGTTGAGGGTGGAGGAAACACAAAAGTATGCCACTCATACAACGTTAATCGCATGACACTTCACGACATAAAAGCCCAAGTGTCCCTACGACTCCTTTCCAAGACACACCCAAAGAGATAGCTGACCTTAGCGGAATATTAACATGAATACCACCAAAGGTCCATCCAAGCGGGGTTACAACTATGGCATTGCCCGACATGGCAGAGGTCATAAACGCTCGTCAATCATGATAGCACAACCGGACTCAGCCCTCCTAGTATACCCTTGAAAAGTAAAGGTCATAAAACATGGGTCCCGAGGTCCAACCCCGAGATACCCAATCGACCATCACCAAAAGACTGACTTACGTGCATATGGATCTAATGCAACACAGTCTAAATCACATGATTCCAAATGAATGACGAATGCACTCAAACATGTAATTCTCAAATAAGATGCAATAAAATGCAAATCATAAAAGGAGCCCATATTGAGCTATTAAAACCGGACAAATGTCCATAAGACTCTTTTAAGTCAAAGCCGAGCCAAATTACTCAAAAACTCAATTGACCATCGAATAACAGGCTTCAAATAATAAAATGCATATAACCCGTTTTTATGCAAACACATGCATAAAAAATGTGATGAACCCAAAGTCTCATCGTTAGTTGAATCAAATCAGTTTCCAAATAAACTCGTACCCTTACATTTCTAAAATGCTTCATGACACAATAACGTGCATTTTTCCAAATTGTTTATAAAACCCAATATAGTAAAAATGCATAAATCATCAAAAGACTCCATTTGTACAATAAATCACCAAAAACGTATTTATGAGGTTTACTCGTCAAAATATCTAAAAATCCAAATATGAGCATTTCATAATATTTATCAATCTAAAGTTACCAAATATGAAAACTTTGACAAATACCCAGCACATTGGTAAATACCAAGTAAACACATTATTACTTTAAAAATACACATTTTGGCATGTACATAGTTTTCACAAAGCAACTTGAACTCACCTTGCTAGATTTAGGCTAAATCTAGGTTTTACCCTAATCTTGAGCTTCCTTGGTGTAAGCTTTAGATCCACAAACATTCATCACTAGAAACCTTATCTAGGTTACAAACAAACCTAAAACACACCAAGAGTAACTCCCAAAATCAGATTCGCACAAATCTTTGCCAAAATCTCAAATTTCCCAAAATACCCAAAATAGGTCAAAACTCATAATATGATAGATACATTAAGAGAGATGTTCTAGAAGGTTAGAATGAAAGGTTTTAACAAGAATAAAGGTTTAGAAAGTTAAGATGGACTTACAATTCGTTTTTAGGAAAACCCCAAAAACTAGGTCAACAATGGTGGAAATGATGATTTGGAGAAGATGAAGAAGATGAAGATCTTGAGTTTCCATCCACCAAGCTTGAACTTCTAACTCCAAATCTTTTAAACACCCATGGAGGAATCGATTGTGGATGGGATAAATATATTTTGACTAAGTTTAGTTTAGAGAAAGATGAGGTGGGGAGGTAGAAGGATAGAGAGGGAAAAGTAATGAGGAATATGAAGGGAAGAAAGTCTTGGAAGATAATATGGAAGAGAGGCGTGAGATTGGTAAAAAGTGAGAACGAGAAAAGTGGGTAGGTGAAGTAATTGGGAAGGAAAATCAATGTAAAGAGTAGATGAGATAAAATTAGGTGAGATGTATTAAATATTTATATTTATATTTTCAGATTTTCAGATTTTCTTTTATTTTCTTCCATAATTATTCACCCAAACGCAAATCATTTAAAATTTAATCTAAGGGTTATCTCCAGAATAATTATTTTTATAAAACCCGAAAAATAAACGTACCAATAATTTGGGTGTTACAGATGTCAATTTGAAGTATTAATATGTTTTGCTTGATGTTTATCAAATGTGTTATTTATTTGATAATATTTGCACTTTTGGTACATTTATAAATCTTGTAAAATGTTTTTATTTGGGATTTTAGACATTTCGATAATTAAATCATAAGTGTGGGTCTTTTAATGATTAATCTTATAAAGGAATATTATTTGATGAAAATGCATTTTTAGTGTATTTGGTTTGAAAATTACACATTGTTGTATCATGGGACATTTAGGGGTTGTTCGGTTATGGTTTAATGGGTTGTATAGCCTATATGGCTTATTCGCTCAGCCATAATTTGTTGTTCGGTTGTGACTTATTCGCTCATCTGATGACTTAATTGGTCAGCTAGAAACCATTACTCCTTTACACTCAGCTATTATTTTCACTTCATTTCCCCCAACTACCCTTTGCAATTTAATTCACACTTGCAATTTAATTCACGCTTCAGGCTTCCAACTCTCATCTTCTTCAAACTCCTCAAGATTTCAACCTTGGCACAACCCTTCCTGCCATGGCAGGTATGTCTCAATGGTTACTCTTCTTCCTGCCGATGGTTCCCTCTTCTCTAGCCATCGCTTGTATGTTCCTCTTCTTTCTACGATAGCAGCAGGACCAGTTAAGAGAGAAATGGAGATGAACAATGCTCTCTCATCTCCAAACACTTCGCTTCTTCAATCCCCCTCATGCCTTCTGTCTCAATCTCTATATTCCCACCAAATTCTCTAAAACCCACTTCAGATTACTCCAAATCTTCCTTACAAGACGTTGCTGACAGATTTATCGATCGAAAAATGGACTACCTCGCCTCCCTCTTCCTAAACTGAAAACGATTATTTCACTCTCTGGAATGAATCTCGATCTGCCGAAAATCGGTTTCTCCTCACCGGAATGAAGCTCGTTCTTCTCCTCACTCCATCTCTCGCTTTCTCTTTCTGAACCGAGATTTTGTTCTTGAAATCGAGCTTTTTGTTCCTGAAATCAATGATATGAGTGGGTGTTGGGTTTTTTGCTAGGTTTTTGGGTGTTAGATGATGTGAGTGAAGTCTATAAGAAGAAGCTCAAATAAGATCTGTAACATGTATGAAGTCTATAGGTGTTCGGTTTTTTTGCTAGGTTTTTATGTTGTTCGGTTTTCACTCGCATCTTTCTCAAAACACCCAGATGGGTGTTGGGTTTTGACATGAAGAAGAAGATCGAAGTAGCTCTGTAACCTCTAACCGGGAATAGAAAATTTGTACAGGAAGATTTGATTTTGATTATTTTGACTGGGGTTTGTTTTCAGATTGTGTTTGTATTATAAAGGGGGGAGGCTAATGGCACCAAAAAAAGGCTAATGGCACCAAAAAAGTACAAAAAAATATGATGTTGATTGCATTGTTTTCATAACCAATCATTTTTTGATTTAAATATATATATATATATATATATAATATATATATATATATATATATATATATATATATTTATATAATATATATATATATATTATTTGACATATATATATATTATTTATTTGTTTTATATATATATATTATTATTCTTTTTGTTTATATATATAGAGGTGTCAATTATATAATTATAAAAATAAAACATAAACATTGCGATTTAACATATAAATAGAACAAAAAATAATCTATATTACATTCGATTATTCTAAAATAACATTATCCGTAGTACAATTAACACGTAAAAGTTGCTGGTACTTATGTATTCGATATGAATACGGGGTAGCCCATCCTGCAGCACACGGATAACGGAAGTGGAAAAAATGTTGAGTTATAGTAGGGAACGGGTATCTTTCTGCCATATCTAATTTCACATAATGATTACCATTAACGTACCCAATTGTAAAAGCAACATGTTGATACCACGCTGGCGGAGTGGACCTAAGCGGTAAGTACGTCATACAGCCTGCCATATTTATAACGTGTAATATCACATTATACTTTGAAGCAATCAAGACACCTATTTCAGGCATTGTCATCCAGTGTTCAACTGGTGCACCTCCATATGATTGAAAGAAGTTTAAAGTGTTGTAAACAATATTCCAATATTGACCTCCAAAAGCGTTCCAGTATTCTGTCTTGTGTGTATCTAACTCTTCCATCAAGTTGGACCGAATTGTGGGCCATGCATCTTCATGAAGACCCAGCCAGACAGCTATTGCTCGGAATCCACAATTTCCATCACCTCTCACATCATGTACATGCGTAATGTAAGGGTGAAACATCTTTGGAAATTGATTAATGTATGGATGTACATTATAGTTTTTGCCCATGAAAGAACTGTGTCTCGGTGGTTCCTGGTAACTCATTTTTTCCAAGTCAACAAATGTTGACGCGTTCGAACTACTACGTCTAAGGGGTCTTTCACTTGTAAAAGACGGGTCAACATGAGTTGCAACAGACGGATCAACATGAGTTGCAAATGAGGGATCAACATGAGTTTTTCTGAAAAGCTTATCCTTCAACGATGGCCGTCCACGAGTAGTCTTGTTAACAACAGGTTCATGAACCCATGTTTTTTATGCACTGGCTACAAAGTAATCTTTTAGCATCATGAAATACAATACTTCATGCTTTCACCAGTGCCAACTTTCTGTCTGTGACGATCACACGTGGATAAAGACATCCCTCCATCAATGACTGTAGACAATTCAATGCCCAAGTATAATTGGATTCCTTTTCCCTGTGCATAAAGACAAATGTTACACAGAATGTCTTATTAGTTGAAGTTACACCAACAATTTCAAGGAGAGGCATCTCAAACATGGTCGTTTTATAGGTGGCATCCATCAACAACACGTGTGGAAATGCACGCCATATCTCCAGTGATAAATTGAAATAGGGAGGGTGTTTGGTGGGTGGTTTACGGCCGAGAGGTGGAGAATGAAGAAAGGTTTTTGGTGTGTTTTTTTGAAGGAATGGATAGCATGTATGTATAGAGAAGTTTGGCAAAAAGGTAATGAGATTGCAGGGACTAAAATCAAGAAAACTACAAACACCCGTGATACATAGCTTACATAGCTAGGCCTTTATAGGCCCTAGGCCTTTTCAACAAAAAAAAGTGATTTTGATTTGATATTTACACTTTCAACCCCTATACTTATTTACTTATTTTACTTTATACCTTTTACTTTTATAATTTAAATTTTACATTTAACACATATAATCGTTTATTAACTAAAATACGTTAAAAAAATACGTTTTAATTTTAACAAGTTACATCATTATAATCGTCTCTTCGATACGTTCGAAATGAGCCCAATATTGAATTTTTTTGATTTATATATTTTAATATATATCATATACACTACATAAAAATATTTTTTATATTTAAAATTCATATTCTTATAGTTAATTATTTAATTTATGGTACTCTTATAGTTAATGCGATAGAAGTGTAAAACAAAATTGAGAATACATTAAAAAATTAATTTTAAATATAAAAAATATTTTTTATGTAGTGTATATGATATATATTAAAATATATAAATCAAAAAAATTCAATATTAGGCTCATTTCTACCGTATCGAAGAGACGATTATAATGGTGTAACTTTTTTTGAGAAGGGTATCCCAAACCACATTGGGCCCAGACTAATCCCTAGGCAAATCGGGCCTTTGGCCCAGCTGCTAAAACATGCAGCCCTGAGATTATCCTCAGTGGCCACAAGTGCTGCGTGTGGGGCTCGAACCCGGGCAAGCGCTATGAACTCCCCAGACCTTACCACCACGCCACAACCCTTGTGGTTAACTTGTTAAAATTAAAACGTATTTTTTTAACGTATTTTAGTTAATAAACGATTATATGTGTTAAATGTAAAATTTAAGTAAAAGGTATAAAGTAAAGTAAGTAAATAAGTATAGGGGTTGAAAGTATAAATATCAAATCAAAATCACAATTTTTGTCGAAAAGGCCTAGGGCCTATAAAGGGGTAAATTATTATGGAAAAATGCCTAGCTATGTCTGCCCTTATTATAAAAAATAAATACAATGATATAATTTATAAAAAGAATATAAATATATATAATTTATAAAAAGAATATAAATGTAATACAAATTGACATGTCGAGTATTAATAAATATTTAGAAAAATAAGTCGGTACGGTACGGTATTACCGTGGTACACGACTTTTAATACCACGTACCAACCAAGTTTAAATAGTTGGTACGGTATACCAACCAATTAGGTCGGTACCAACTAAATTGGTACCAATTAAATTGGTACGGTTGGTATGGAAATTGGTTGGTTTGTCTCGGTATAAAATTGACACCCCTATATATATAAACAAAAAGAATAATATATATATATATATATATATATATAAAACAAACAAATAATAATATATATATTATATAAATATATATTATATATATATATATATATATATTTAAATCAAAAAATGATTGGTTATGAAAACAATGTCATCATCACCCTCCTTTTTTTGTGTCATTAGCACCTTTTTGGTACAAATAGCATCCCCATTATAAAATCTATATGTAGCAAAAATTGTTTTCAGACAACTTCTTCCTCTGATGAACTGCAGTCCAAGCTCTTCCCTATGAAAAATTTAGATCTTGAAGGCATAAATTACGTATTTGAATCGGAGTGCTAAAATTACGAATTTTAATCTCAATTGCATCCTAAAATTGATGTTTTTTATATATTTCAAAGTCATTCATCCAACATTTTCGAACGTTATTTTAGTCGGACAAAATATAGATAGAGGGTAAAATAGACATCTTTAACATTCAGATTTATTATTCAACACAACAACCGAACAACAACTTATCCGTTAACACTCATATAACTATATCTATACAGACAGCTATATCCATACATGTCTTAACAGAAAACGAACCGAACAACACCTTTATGTATTTAACTGATTCACATATGAACTATATGTGTTTATGTGAAACCGTGTGATTCACATATGAACTGTTTAACTGATTCACATATGACCCCGTGTGATTCACATATGAATTATTTAACTGATTCACATATGACCCCGTGTGATTCACATATGAACTATTTCATTGATTCACATATGAACTATTTGAAGTCATTCACATATGAACCATTTAATTGATTCACATATTAATCTTAGATTCACGTAGTTTATTCTAGTTTTCGGGTCAAAATCAACATCTTGCTCAAGATCGGTTTATGGATTCGGATTCATATTGAAAGATCACGGATTTGAACGAGAAATAATTAAGAAATTTGATAATTTGATAACCCAGAATTGTGATATATGATCGAAAAAGAATCCGGAGAAATCAATGATAAAATTGCCATAAAAAATCGGATTTGATTTGTTAGAATCGTTAACGGGGTTGAGAAATCATATATCACCGACCAAACTTTCATGTTGTCATCAACGATGACGGTGTATTGATCATATATGGATGCCGCTTCTTTCTAGTTACCATATTACTATTCCTTTAAAATAGTACGATCATTTGATCCAAATACTAAGATCATTTTTCTACTTCTCATACATTTAGCACTTCCCATTTGAACCTCTTCACACACACACACACACACACACACACACACACACATATATATATATATATATATATATATATAGAGAGAGAGAGAGAGAGAGAGAGAAAGAAGATATGCGAAGGATCGTGTGAGAAGTTGAGGTTAACATGAGAAGTGTGAGAAGTGGATCTAAATCGTTGATCACTTTTAATCAAATGATCTCTCATGAATTGTGGCTTACTATCTCGGTGCATCTCATCCTAATGTGTATCCATTTCTCAATTTAACGATAGATAGACATTTCTCATGTTGACCTCAACTTCTCACTACTCAACCTTATATATAACATCATTTAACAAGACAATTAATAACTTTGTTAAATCACAATTAATAGTTCCATTAAGAGGCAACATCTGAATCGCTAAGAGGTAAATCCTGTTTGGCAAAAAAAATGTATGTCTCTTAATAGTTCTAAAACCCTCTGAATGATTTAGCAGCATGGGTCTCCCTTAACCATTTTGCACCCTGATTTTATTCTAAACAATTACCAAACAACCATATTTCATTTTGCACGATATCATAAAAGTCTCTTAATCATTCTGACCACTTAATCATTCTGCACCAAACCATTCAGCAACTGCCAAACAGCCCCTAAGTTTACCAAACCACCATATTTCATTAAACATTTATTTTATATTTTGAAAACATAAGCTTATAACATACTACCGTATGCACAAACCTTCTTAAAATTACAGGTTTGGAACTCAAAAACTTAATCAATAAACATGCTCAATTATAACATGGTAGATTGATTACTCAATAACTTTCGGATTTTCTTTTACAGTGAAAATTTATATTAATTTTTTTGGTCCCCGATTTATATATTATTCTTAATTGACAAATTGGTAGACTTGAAAAATAAATTTTGAAAAATATTTATATTATATAAAATTCCAAGAAATTAGTGGTGGAAAAAATGGTTAGGTTTCAGAATTCAATTTTGAATATGACATGGAACGGGTAGATCTTTCCACAGCATCTGCCAGATTACAAGATAAGGCACAAGGCCACCACACGCCCTTCAATCTCATCCCTCCACGTATCACTCCTATCAACGGTCCACAAGGTCCCGTATCCTATTTGTTCTCTCGTGAACCCTTGGCTCCCCCTTTTAAATTTCAGCTCCCACTCCTCCTCCTTATCAA
The DNA here is from genome assembly GCA_033807775.1 of Saussurea involucrata. Lineage (NCBI taxonomy): Eukaryota > Viridiplantae > Streptophyta > Magnoliopsida > Asterales > Asteraceae > Saussurea > Saussurea involucrata. Next base: position 76,229,690 of record CM066327.1, on the reverse strand, counting down.
AACCACACACAATTTTCACATATTGATTTAGGCAAAATGTCAATAAGAGCAGCAGATTCATCATCGTTTAGCGTTTTGCTTAAAAAACCAGATGTAAATCTCGATGCTGTACCCAAAAACTCGACTGGTTTTGTGAAATTTTCATGTTTCTCGACTTCTCCATCCTCTGTTTTGAGTTTATCATCAAATGGAGGAAGAAGACGAGTCGTACGTTGTGCATCGACGGTGGATGAAGAGAATCTGGTGGTTAGTAGTGGTGTGTTGTTTCAGCCATTTGAAGAGGTGAAGAAGGAGGAGTTCATGGTGCCAATATCTCCTCTCACGTCACTTGCTCGTCAAAGGTATTTTGAAGATTGTGAATCCGCCATCAATGAGCAAATCAAGTAAGTCATTTAGCTATTTTCGTCAACTTTTGTCGTTGATCTTGGCTCGGATTGTATAATCTCGTCACATGATCTATACATCTGTCTGTACAAGAGTTTCTGTGCGTATAGAGAAGGTTTTCAGACCGATCTCCAACGATGTTATGCATGATCCATGAAAAACTACCATATTTAGGTCATTTTCGATTTTGTTATTCATCATGTTATTTCAGAGTCTGGCAAATTAAAGCCCGGAACTTTTTCACAAGGGGCATCGTACTTTTTTATACGGTTTTTATGGACGTGTTTTCATCTTTTCTTTTTACCGGTGTTCAATATCACCTGATCTATTTTTAGCCAAACATTTTAAGTTTTTTGCTTGATTTCGAGTGGTTTTTAAGTTTCTTTTATCGATTTCGAGAGATTTTTTTGGTATTTTTGGTGATTTCAGAAGATTTTTCCGGTTTTTTTGGTTGATTTCTAAAAGTTTTTTTTGGTTGATTACGAGGTACGGTTGCACTTCTAAAATAATACGGTTGCACCTTTCACAAACCTATTTTTTTTTTACCATTTGAGGTCCGTCCATGCTTAAAACTGAATATTGGCAGTGTATCTGATTATAAGAATAGAACCAAAAGTAATTATATTTTCATGCATTCGGTATCTAATTAAATGTTTATGATGTCACTTCCGAGATGCCAAAAAAAAGGTTTTGAAAGTATAATTACACAAAATAGAAATGAGATCAAAGTATATATTTCATTTTAATACAATTTACTATATATATAATCTTGAACTAGCTAGTTTTACTTTTATTGCAACGTTTGTTGTCTTCTAACTGTTTTTACTGTCCGTCTTGATGTTGCAGTGTGGAATACAATGTCTCATATGCGTACCACTCTATGTATGCATACTTCGATAGGGACAATGTAGCTCTGAAAGGCCTTGCCAAGTTAGCAAACCACTAAACTCAACTCCCTCTTAATTATCTTTACAGTAGAATGTTAATTATGCACTTATAAAAACCTTCATTTCTTTTCATCAGATTCTTCAAGGAATCAAGTGATGAAGAAAGAGAACATGCCGAAACGTTAATGAAATTTCAGGTTAATTAATTATATTGCCATCAATAAAGGGGAATTGAATTAATCATCCTTCTTTCAAGATAGTGATCTAATTAAATCTATTATGGAATGTGTAGAATACACGAGGTGGAAGAGTGAAGTTGCACACCATAGTTGCGCCGCCTTCAGAGTTTGAACATGTTGAAAAGGGCGACGCTTTATATGGTAATTAAGAACAATTTGAATGTATATCAAGTTAATTAGCGCTTGCTTAACAATATTTCTCAATTGATGATTCTTTTGATCTTGATTAGCAATGGAGCTAGCATTGTCCTTGGAGAAACTAACCAACGAAAAACTTTTATATTTGCATGAGGTATATATGCCATTTAATTTATCTTTGAGTATTCAGTATTTTACCAATCTCACACATGACAGAATAAGGCTTAAAAAAAATAACTCTTCTCACATCTATTCACCAACCAGGTGAAGCCATATCATCCATTTATTGGAGGAGAGAGAATGAAAATGAAAAAGATAAATTAAATAAATTTATAAAAAAAAATGACATGGCTACACAGGATTGGTGGATAGGAGGAGACAAGGGAATATGGGCAGATTTTTGTTCTGTTCATGGAGGGTCATCTTCTTTAAACATTATTCATCATGTGGGATATATGTTAATATTAATTTGTGGTATATTTACAGTATATAACTTAACCGATGTTTTCTAAACATAGGTGGCCTGTATAAACAATGATCCACAAATGGCAGACTTCATTGAGAGCGAATTTTTAACTGAGCAGGTGAAATATCATATATACCTATGGCATAAATATATATATATATATATGTGTTGGGGTGATGATGAATCGACTTGAGCTCGAATTCAATTCTCGTTTAACAATTTTGACTTCAAATTATGACCTAAAGTTCAACAAGTTTTTGGCTTGAGATCAATAATTTTTATGTATTGATTGTGATTTATGAACATGTGGTTTGACTTGACTTGAAAAACTTAATCGAGCTTTCGAACAAGTTGAGTGGAACATTCGTGTTATGAAGCCCAACACGTTAAACTAAACGAGCTTTGGTTCGTATTCGAGATCGACCAGTGAGTTGGGGATAAACGACCCATAGATCGAGTAGTTTGTTAAATACTCGAGTTGTTTGTGTTTAAGTTGGATATGAATTTGAAATATTATTTTGGATGTTTGATGCATGGTAGGTTGAAGCAATAAAGAAAATTGCAGATTATGTCTCTCAACTCAGAAGAGTTGGGAAGGGCCATGGTAAGATTGTGTTTTTGAAAATCTTTTGTCATAAAAGCAACTTATACAACATGCATTAAAATTTGTACAAGACTGCATGACTTTTTACACCCTCCTACTTAAAACATTACAAACTCGTAACATTGATTTTAATGCAATAAAAATTAAACTGCAGGGGTTTGGCATTTTGATCAGATGCTTCTTGGCGAGGGTGCATAATGAAGAATTTATCGTACGCTTTATTTGGTTGTACCTTTAGCATAATAACTTGTACTTGGTTGCAATTTCTACTGTCTTTTTATGTGGTCTAGTTACAATATTGTGTTTATAGTATTTTTGTAATATATTTCAGAAAGTTTTATGCATTATAAGCCTTTTTCACATAACAGATTTAGCTATACTTACTTATAGCTATATCATGTGAGAAATACTTTTAATCAAATACCCTCCTATGAATTACGGCTTAAAAGAGAATTGATTTGGTGCATTTTGGTGCATCTCATTTTATTGTTGGTCAATTTCTCATCCAATAGTTGATAACCACTTCTTACGTCTCTCATCAAATTTGTTATTTTTCACCGGAACTCAACCCTATTCCAATAATAGGGAACAAAGTACATTAAAATATAACAAACTTTATTATATTGTTATTTTAAATGATAAGTTTTCACGTTATTGTGTTTATTTTGAGAAATATAGATGAAATATTTTATTTGGTCTTAAAAATATTATGAGAACCTATGAATTGTGAGATCTAGTGAATCATGTGTCATTTCATATAATTTTTTTTCATCTAAGACTAGGAGTTAGAATATTAATCAACATATATTTGTTTCACAATGTGTTTGCTTTATATATACTCGGTTCGCAGTTTGCATATTTTTTACGTATTTGTAAACAAAATTTACACTTAAAAAATATATGGCCTAGATGGGTTTGTACAGTTTTTAACAAATTGACCAACTTTTTTATATGTTTGTAAACAAAATTCTCTCTCTCTCTCTCTCTATATATATATATATATTTACGGACCCAGATCCGTAATTACGGACACAAGTAATTCTTTTTTAGAAAAATTGATCAGCTTTTTGAAGAAAAAAAGCTTTGTCGATTAGGCAGGTCCGCAAGTTGGACCAACATACTGCAGAAGTAATGACATTTGTATAAAAGCAGGAAATAAATGACTAGGTGACCAATTTAAATTGATAGATAAATTGATAAAAGGCTATTCAAGTCAATTTTACCAGTATTTTTCTTAAATGTGAAACTAAACAAAAAAAAGTTAACAGTCATTAACTTTTTTAATGATTTGTGATTTATAATAGTATAAGCAACTTATTAAAAATATTACAATTTTTCAATCGTTCAAAAAAATAAATGTAATTTTTTTTGCATATTTGTCATTTATAAAAAATGCAATGCCACATGTCAGCAAAACCATATTTTGGAATGTCAAAAGATGATTAAATTATTAACGAAATTTATCTTGGTTACTATTAATTTCAATTATTAAAAAAATTCAATTAATGTAACAAATGTCCAACTTTTCCCATTATTAAAAAAATTCAATAATATAACAAATGTCCAATTTTTCCCATTTTAACATCATTTTGACGAGCAGCTAGGTAAATTTTATAACTATTGCTTATATGAATATCAAATTGTAAAGTTATTGTAATTCTTAAATACGCAAAAAAGTTCTATGTCAAAATCAAACATAAGCTAAAAACTCGTTTTCTAGTAAAATCATTGTTCTATATAACTCGGTATGTTGCATTGTAGCGTCAAGGCTTCGGTTCGCCGCTACATTAACCTTGTAATTTCACCATCCTGAGGTTTCAGATGCCCGTGGCGAAGGGCCAAAAATGCTCCTTATATACGTATAAGAAAAAATAGTACACTAATTGAAGGGGTTTGAAACCTAGTCAAGCTATACAGCTCATCCCAATACCGAACTTTATCAAAGATAACAAAAATGATACAAGGAGGACATAAACCAAACCCTCTATAATAAAATTACAAACAAAATCAACAAATTCATCGCAAGGATCTTCAGCAGGATTTTCACTATGATGAGTATCATTAGATCATCACTAGTTGTTAAGGAAAACAATACACATTTCAAATATAAATCACTGATCAAATTGCTAAAGGATAGATGGTCACTCTAAAAGTAATATAGTCCAAACTAGGGGTGAGCATCGGAATTGGGTACCCGCCTTTGGAACCGGAACCGCTCTGCAACTGCCGGTTCCAGAACCGGAACCGATGTGATTGGTTCCGGTTCCGGTTCTTAAATACGGAACCTAATAAGACTGGTTCCGGTTCTGGTTCTCATTTTTTTGGAACCGTTACCCGCTGGGTACCCGGTCCCGCTATTTTTTAATAAAAATATTTATATATTTATTATATTTAAATATTTAATGATGTGGTATTAGTTTTGTATCTTTATTAGGTGTTTTATTCGTTTTCATTCAAGTGTTTTATTTGAGGTGTTGACGACTTGACGTAAAGACGTGAATTGTTATGGAAGTCGTTTTATTGATGTCAAGACTCAATACTCGAAAGTTTCTAATTTATTTATGTAATAATTAGTTTTTATCGTAGTATGTTGATACTTTATAGTTTGCAATAGACTTAAAATTACAATTTTATTGTATGAATTGTTAAAAAAAATTAAAAAAGTTGACATTGGGTACCCGGAACCGGTCCCGGAACCGTCGGTTCCGGTTCCGGTTCCAAAATATAAAGAACCGATGTAAGCGGTTCCGGTTCCTTCATTCTAGGAACCGCCGGTTCCGGTTCCGGTTCCATGAATTTTAGCCGGTTACCCGGTTATGCTCACCCCTAGTCCAAACCATGTAAATATGTAATGCTTTTAATAATTCAGGAAGCAAATGGTTTTTCAAATAAGGAAATGGTAGTGGGTGTTGGTACCTTCTAAGGCCATCCGTACCCCATGGAGGGAATCTTTCAAATATTCCACTCCACATCAGCGCCACATCAGCTTTTCTCTCATCCCTCACTTAATCCCTAACAATCCCTAAACACCCGTACCCCATTCCCTCAAACCCTTTTGCCACCTCATTTATTTTAATTCTTTTATTTATACATTTAATTATTTAACAAAATAAAAATATTTATATATTTTTTAATAAATAAAAATAAGATAAATAATAAAAATTAAAATTCATATCATTCATTAAAAATAAAAATTACAAAATAAATTTAAAAATCTACTCGTCGTCATTGTTGGGAACTTGGATACGCCAAATATGTTCGACCAAATCCGACCGAAGGTTATTATGAGTGTCCCGGTTTATGACTTCTTGAACATTTGTTGCGCGTTGTGTCTCACTGATTTGGCTTTCGATATCATTCGTGAAAAAGTCGTTTTCCACGTCACCACAAATAGCATGGTTTTCGTCTTCGAGTATCATATTGTGTAATATGACACAAGCGTACATAATGTTTCTCAATATTGCCGGTTCCCATCCGCGTACCGGGTTATGAAGTATATGCCAACGTTGTTTAAGCACGCCAAAAGCTCGTTCAACATCTTTACGTGCGGATTCTTGCGCGGCCTTGAACTTTTGTCGTTTAAGGTCTTGTGGGCACGTAAATAATTTTACGAAAGTAGCCCATTCCGGATATATCCCATCCGTTAGATAATATTCGTGCTTGTAGGTGGCTCCATTCACCTCAAAAGGGCACTCGGGTGCTTTTCCATCATATACATCGTTGAAGATGGGCGACTGATTGAGAACATTGATGTCGTTGTTGGAACCGGCAACACCAAAGTATGCGTGCCAGATCCATAGATCTTGAGAGGCCACTGCTTCTAGCATGATTGTCGGGTGCTCATGATCACCTCTCATGAATTGACCTCGCCATGCATTCGGACAATTTGCCCACGCCCAATGAGTACAGTCTATGCTGCCGAGCATGCCGGGAAATCCGTGTTTAGCTTCATGCGCGGCGTACAACTTCTGAATATCAATAAAAGTAGGCTTGCGTAAATATTTTTGACCATACAGTTCAATAATACCTGTGCAGAATTTGTACAGACAATCTCGTGACGTTTTCTCTCCCATACGGATGTACTCGTCAAGTGCGTCAGCAGCTACTCCATACGCCAATTGCCGAAACGCGGAAGTACACTTTTGTATCGGAGAAAAACCTTGTTTGCCTAACCCGTCAAACCGAAGTCTAAAATACGGATACCCTACTTCTAAATCTTCAACTATTCGTTCGAATAGTTGTCTGCTCATCCTGAACCGCCGCCTAAACATATCCGGTGTATAAATCGGGTTGACGCCAAAGTTGACGCATAAGCCGCTCGTTTGCAGTTACTCGACCTCTTTCAATGTTTGCGGCCCTCTCTCTTGTTGACGATGAGGCGGTGCTACCATACAGCGATTGTGCAGTATGTCGAAAAATTTCCCTTTGTAGATTCAACAACTCGTCGGTGTCTACGGATGATGATGATGCGGTTGGTGAACCGGGTTGTGGCGAATCCATATTGTTTAAAATATAGAGGTTGAGAGAATTTGAGAGAGTTTGAGAGGTGTGAGAAATAAGAGGTTGAGAGATTTTTTGAGAGGTGTGAAAAATAAGAGGTTGAGAGGTGTGAGAAATAAGAGGTTGAGAGGTGTGAGAAATAAGAGGTTGAGGGTTAAATATATAGTAGGATTAAATTGAGAATTTTTTTTTACAAAGAGCCGTTGAACGGCTTTATTTTTAAAAATTTAATTAATTTTTTTTTTAAAACTCTTCGGGATGATCCGGGATCCCATCCCCGGAATCAACCCCGCCCCGCCAACCCCGCATGGGCCGTAGCCCTTCCCGCTGATCCCGCAGCCATCCCCGAGGGCCATCCCGCTTGGGGTACGGATGGCCTAACATAAAACATTGCTCTAAGGTCTAAAATTTCATCATAGTGTCTGCACGAGAGTGTAATAGAGTTTTATGTACATGACCTAGAACTCACAAGGCATCAACCAAAGTTCATAAATCAGTCAGCAAAATTCTAAAAGCAAAATGTGGTACTAGGTTCAATATTATAAACACAAACTATCAAAAAGGGGAAACAAGTATAATCATTACTTTTAGGTTTCAACAACCTACAACAACAAGTCAGCAAGTGAGCAAGACAACAATTCAAAAAAATCAATGCATACTATAGAAGTTAGAAAAGAAAAGCTGAACTCGATTAGGGCAGAACCAGTAGTCAATTTAGGGTAGAACAAGAGCAAGAAACCAGTCGATTTAGGGCAGAAACATACTCAAGGAGCCAACAACTACGACGCTAGTAGTTGCTTTAGGGTCGACTAGGGCAGAGACGGACGTAACTCGCAAGATGCGTACCGATTTAGCAACCAATCGATTGAGAGTAACGAGAGTTGAGAGACGAGAAATTGAGATTGAGATTCTAGTTCGTCTGAGTCCGTCGTGAGGGTGAGAAAAGCAAGAAAATATAGTATTTTTCCGATTGATGACTCGAATATGTGATATGGATTTTACGCGTGCGCCGTTTCGATGTATTCTTTTTCCTTGGGCACCCAAAACTGAGCCTACCTACCTAAGTTTTAATTTAAAATCTAATGCCCTTATGGGCCTGCTGCCCATGGCCAAAGCCACAATAGCCATGGGCCAGGCCCGACCTGCATTGTTATTTGGTAAGGTGTGAGATTGTTTTTAAATTTATAACTTGAGAGATAAATGATAATTATGTACGGTCCTAAGACTTAATAAACATAAAATGGAAACTTGAAAACTAAAACCCTAAATAGGTAAATATTTACTCATTTTCGTACATGAATAGTTGAAGACAAATTCTTTGATAATCGAAAAAAGTAGTGAGTAGAGACTAAGGCATCGTTTGGCAAAAAAAAGCTAGCTTATTTCTTGGGTACATGTTTGGATGACCATAAGTTAGCTTATAAGCTAGTTTTTTGAAACGCTACTTGAAGTAGCTTTTGAGTAGTTTTTGTGAATATTCCAATATTGCTCACATCAATATTAATTATTATTTATTAACTATTATTATAAGTAATATTAATTTTTTAAATTTAATTTAATTTATATTAATTAATAAATATTAATTAATATTAACTGAAAATTCTTAAATTAATTTTTAATTATACATTGGTATTAATATTTAACTATTTAAAGCTATTGTTAATCATATAAATTATTTTTATACATTTTTTAATATTAATCAATATATTTTAATTATCAATTATTATTATCTTTTTAATTATTATTTGATTATTTTTTTCGTATATAAGTTAATATATATTTTTTCTACAACTTGTTTTAACAAATTCAAAATTTATCGTATATATGTAATAAAAAATTTAATTTTTTTAATTAACACGTTATATTATTTAATCTCGAACTTGTACTATTGGATAATTTTTATAAGCTTTATCTATTTATTATCAATGGTTCTTCTTTATTTTTTGATTTTATTACTTTATATGAATTAGTTTGTTCTACATTATCATTTAAGACAGTAATTAACACACATAAGTGTGTGAATGTGTATGTATGTATATGCCGCTTTACGATACTTTTTGAAAAACACCGTGGTCTTTCTATAATTCGTAAGTTTGAGTTTTAACCTTATCAACGTGTCAAAAATTAGTACATGTAAAACTATAATCGTTTGTTACATGAATTGGAAAAGAAAAAACAAAGAGTGAATTACACCGGTGGTCCCTGTGGTTTGCCCAGATTTTGGATTTGGTCCCTAAAGAACACTATCTACGGTGGTGGTCATTTACTTTTCAATTCCATTTCATCCATGGTCCCTATTGTGTAACACCGTTTGTTAACGGCATGTAGCTTCCAAACCCTTGTTTAAGTGAGAGGGTAAATCTGTCATTTAATAAAAACTTAATCTTTTTTCCTATTTTAAAAAAACTCAACGTCATCTCCAAGTAAAAACAAAATAGAGAATTTACCATTAATAAAAGATTAATCATTATCCCTATTTTAAACAAATAACATGATCTTCAATTAAATAGGAAACATGATCTGCAACAACAACAAAAAGGTGATCTTGAGAACATCACGACGACTTGGCCACCAAACAACACATACACTAGTACCATGCTGCTCTCTCCTTTTCTTTTCGGCTGCTGCAATTGCAAGTGTAGCTTCCTAAAATAAAAAAAGACATATGTACAGTCAACTAACCATCATAGTTATCTGGAATATGTGTGTACAGAAATACATCTAAGTATGAATAACCAGTATGAATTATAAACAACTAACCAGTCCAACTACAGCAGAAATGAGAAATTTCACCCGGTCCATAAGATAAATTTCTCCGGCTGTGAATAAGATAAATAAAATAAAAATAAACAAACAATTTTAAAAAAGATCCATGCAAATGAAGAGAAGACAAGCACATATAAAAGAAAACCCACTAGGACTAATTCCATATCTGCCATTGGGATGTTCTTGAAATGCTTCACATGGATTCCCCGTTCCTTTTCTCCCTTGGTGCTCGCTGCCCTGCAAACCAATCATTACAGTGTTGTGGCTTTAACATCATATTCAGACATCTACAAACTCTTGTTGATAAAATAAATTGTGTTAAAGAAAATTGACAAATACATCTAGTGTAAAATAAGTCATACTTGTAAACGACAATTATCCTATCAAATGTAGGTTCTTGGATTGTGATTTTACTCATCAAATTTCGTAAGCTGGAGGAACGGAAATAAGCATGTGGCAAGTCAGCAACCATTATCAGCTCATCAAAACAATCAACTACTAAACTAACGTTTATCTTGGCTCACCTAACATCTGAGTTCACTCTAATATCACCTAACATCTCAAATTGACAGCACTAGAAATTCCTAGCATCCACAGGGTCTAATCTAAGATTTTTCACTGCAAGTGGCATCAAGCTGAAAATTTCCTTGATGAGAGGAAAACAAAAAATCAATTTTTTAAACCCTTCATGAGTTGGAAAGGTAACTAACTAGGCACTTCAACACACACAAAAAGCTACATATTCATTTTGAGGCTAAATGAGGCTTATTAGAATCAGACGGCCTCATCTACACACACTCGAGCTGCAAAAACGAGTCAAACCACAGTCAATACATATATAGTCGAAACTCCAAAAACCAATACTTTTAACCCTAGACAATGTACACATCCAAATATCCAATCCTTTTGTGTGAAACAAGTAAAATTTCAAATACATCTGTTTAAAAAATTTCCAATGACAATAAAAAATCGAAGAAAACTCTACATGTACATTACGCACAGCTCAATCATAGCTCAAGTAGCTCTGAACGAGCCTTTGATTTGACCATTTCTTGACCATCAATGACCCTGTGTGAAGGAGAAAAAATGAGGGATGAAAGCTCACTGACTCTGATCTTGTTTATAGAAAGAGGTGCTATCTCAGTCCTCAATGTCTTCAAAGCATCAATAAGGCAAAATTGAGGGAGAAAATGTTGGATTTGGTTGAATCAGAGGTTGAAAAGTGGGGCGAAGATGAAGAAGCTTCTTCTTGACCAATCTCTCAAGTTCGACCATGGTGATAGTCCACTGATGTGTAGTTTGCTTGGAGGGACGATCGGTGCAAGTAGATTTGGGAGGGACCATCGGTGCAACTAGGTTTTAGGAGGCGAAGTTGTCGACGACGTGTTTGAGATGACGTTGAGTTTTTTAAAATAGGAAAAGAGATTAAGTTTTTACTAAATGACAGATTTACCCTCTCACTTAAACAAGGGTTTGGATGCTACATGCCGTTAACAAACGGTATTACACAATAGGGACCATGGATGAAATGGAATTGAAAAGTTAGGGACCACCATCGTAGATAGTGTTTTTTAGGGAACAAATCCAAATTCTAGGTAAAGCACAGGGACCACCGGTGTAATTCAACTCAAAAAGAAATTAATTAATTTTGTGGCATTTTGGTAAACCGAAAGAGATTTATGGCATTTTGGTAAGTCAGGGTCAAAGTTAGGATATTTTAATTAATTTTTTGTAAGTCAAATCAAATAATGTTTTTAATGGGACCCAAAATATGAAATTATTGGTACGAAATGAGATGATTCTTTCCTTTTGAACAAGACAAGATTCCACCAGAATAAAAAGATAAGGGCACGAGGCCACCACACGCCAGTACCAACCCATTAATCTCAACCCTCCACGTGTCCCTCTCTCAACGGTCCATCCATACCCGTATCCTGTTTTTCCTCTCCTGGCTCCTCCTCTTTTAAATTTCAACCCCCACTCCTTCACTTTCTCATCAAACACACTCACAAATTTGAATTGGGCAAAATGTCAGCAATTATATCATCGTCTAGGGTTTTGATTAAATCACCACATGTAGATCTCGATTTTCCGTCCAAATTTCCGATAGGTTTTGTGAAATTTTCGCGTTTTTCACCATCGTCATCCTCTGTTTTGAGTTTGTCAAGAAGAAGGGGAGTCGTTCGTTGTAGTTCGACGGTCGATGAAGAGAATCTGGTGTTGAGTAGCGGCGTGTTGTTTCAGCCATTTCAAGAAGTGAAGAAGGAGGAGTTCATGGTACCGATTTCTCCTCTGGCGTCACTTGCTCGTCAAAGGTATTTTGATGATTGTGAAGCCGCCATCAATGAGCAAATCAAGTAAGTTTTTTCGTAAATTTTAAATTGTTTTCGTCGATTTGTTCTCCTTGCTCTCAATTTGTATAATCGTATCACTTGTTCGAGCCTCGAAGTGCGTGATTTTATGTGTATGTAGAGAGATCAGAGAAGTTCTATGTTTATGCAGGATAGATTGGTTATTAAAACTACAATTTTCTTTTATTATTAATATATTAACGGAGATCTATTAAACTAAAAGAAATGAACAAGCTGAACGAAGAAAAAGATTAGATGAGACGTGTATACAAGAGCATCTCAACATATTCCCTAAAAAATTTCTAAAATGGAGAATCAAAAGTTAAAATCTCCAAACAAGAATTAAGATTCCCCCTTTTAGATAAACAAACATTGAAATAATATTATTATTTCTCCCTCTAAATATTTATTTTCAGATATTTCTATTGGTGGTCTCGTGTAGTAATCATTTTGCGGTTATCTTCATATTTGGAGAAAAACTCATTCTCTCTCCTACTTTCTTCATTTTAGAGATAGTTTTGGAAAAATTATAGCTCAAAATCCCCATATTCTCCATTTTCTCTAAAATGAAGAAGCTGTCGGAGATCTCTAACTTTTACAGACCAGGCCATAGTAAGAAAAAGCAACTTGTGCTTCAGATTTATATCAGAAACCAAAAAACTTGGAGTCTGTGATTTCGTTTTATACCAAAGCTGAAAACCATGGCTGATGGAACTATAAAAGATGCCTATAAATTGTTAGATGAAATGTCTGAAAGAGATGTGATCACTTGGAGCTTAATGGTCCGTAGGTTATGAAAGAAACATGAAGACCCTAATGAGATTTCTAAATTTATCCAATATTTGATTGGTTTCCATTGATTCAAATTAGCCATACATAGATAATGACATACTGGAATTACAATAAATGGAACATCAAGACACATGTTTCAAATAGTAAAACCATGGACTGGAGATGGTATAAACAATACCAACCTCGTTTTTTTGGTGATTCACATGTCATGATTATGAAACTATGTGATCCATAAAATTCTTATATTTTAGTGTTATGTAGTGTTTCTAACATATATTATCAATAATCAGATGTGTTTTATAATCCTCCAACTCCTGCAAGATTTTGTCATCTAAAAAGATGAACAATGTTTTTCAAGTTAAGTAAGCAGGATTGTTGGTAAGAGATGGTTTTTTTTGGGTGAATGAGTCTTTCTTGAAGCCCAAAATTACACTAATTTTGTTTGATTTCTTGACTTAAAACTGTTATTTAATCCTGAATGAATGGACTTAGAAAAAAAAAATCTACTTGTATAAACTCATCCCTGCAGCCTCCACTACCAACACTAAATTTCATATTTTCACTTCTTTGGTTCTCTATAAATTTTAACTTGTAGTGAACCAAAAGTCTGAGTCTATGACATGAATGCATGGCATATTACGTTTTTTATTTATTCCAACTTTTGATATTCTTCTTACTGCTGCTTAATTTTTTGATATTGCAGTGTGGAATACAATGTGTCATACGTGTACCATGCCATGTATGCATACTTCGATAGGGATAATGTAGCCCTCAAAGGCCTCGCCAAGTAAACAAACAACTCGAAGAATCCCTGATCAATCTTTATAGTAGAATCATAGAATGACTGCATCTTGATAAACTTTTGCTTGTTTCCATCAGGTTCTTCAAGGAATCAAGTGATGAAGAAAGGGATCATGCCGAGAAGTTAATGAAATATCAGGTCTTTCTCTCTCACATATATATATACATATATAAAAGAATATGGACAGGATAACAACCATTAAAATTAGAAACACAGAAAATTGACCCCTAAACACTGAATCACGAATATTGAATCCTAAATCTTATATTTTTATCATGATATTCTAAAATTTACGAGTCTATAGAATACACGAGGTGGAAGAGTGAAGTTGCACAGTATAGTTAATCCGCCTTCTGAGTTTGAGCATGCTGAAAAGGGTGATGCCTTGTATGGTAAGTGTTATTCGAATATTTTCATTTGCTTTTCAAATAATCATGTCAAGTTATTTAGCACTTGTCTAGCTAGCAGTTAATCGTATTTTTCCTTTTTTTTTCTGTGAATAATATCAGCAATGGAGTTAGCATTGTCCTTAGAGAAGCTAACCAATGAGAAGCTTCTCTGCTTACATGCGGTATGCCACTTTATTTTATCTGACTTTCGCTCTTTATAACACTTTCCACAACCCAGGAGGTATTCACAAAAACAATGGTATTCAAGATATTTTACATGATAATATTTTTAAGAAATAAGGGTACATGCTAAAGAGGTTTGTTGTGCATTAGATATTTGAAATACTAATCTTTGTTATCTTTTGACAATATATAATTGATGTTTATGAAACGATATAGGTGGCCAATAGAAACAATGATCCACAAATGACCGACTTTATTGAGGGCGAGTTTTTAGCGGAGCAGGTGAGAATCATAACCAGTACGAATGCATATTGGTTTTGTCCTTTTACTTCAGATACCAAACAATTCCCACCTTAAAGTTTTGAGCCAGCCAAAAAGAACAACTCAATCATATTTCATGATGCCCAATTTGATAAATCTGATTGGTTTGTTGTATCATATTAACCAGATGATTTGATACAAGTAGTATCGTATAAAGCTAAATTTGAGACATTATTTTGGATGTTTGATGCATGGTAGGTTGAAGCAATAAAGAAGATTGCAGACTATGTCTCTCAACTGAGAAGAGTTGGGAAAGGTCATGGTAAGATGATAAAACTTTGTTTTTTACTTTATTTCTTGCTCTTACAATGCATTATAGTTGAACTATATATACATTTGATGTTTTTCTGGAGTAACTAGAGGTGTTAAAAATCGCGGTTTTCGGTTATTCGATTCGTGTTGATTGATTTTTCAACTTTTTTCGAACTACCCGATAACCCAACCAAATAAGGTTGGTTTCATCGGTTTCAGGTTATTAGGTCTAGATACAGGTTAAACCAAATAAAATATCATGTTTTCAAATCTAGTGCTTGTAGCTTCCAATATATAATTGTATTAGACATTTAAATTTGAACTTATATCAAACAAAAAACATCAACTAGGGCCGGGTGTTAACTTCAAACCTCCATGCAAGATGTGTCGATTTTATGTATTTCGATAATGATATTGATGTGTCAAAATTGAAATTGCAGGGGTGTGGCATTTTGATCAAATGCTTCTTCATGAGGGTGATGCCGCATTATGAAGCATTCGTCGTAGGCTTTGTTTGGTTGTATCTTTAGCATAATAACTTGTACTTTGCTCGATTATATGCATGTGTCTGGTCATACGATATTTTGTGATTGTAGTCTGTCAATTATTAGAAACTTTTATGCCTTTTTCCCATCATAATAAACATAATCAACTTCCAGGTTTTGTGTAAGACCGGGTTAGGGTTATAAATAATTACTTTTTTTGCCAAATATCTAAATTATATTTTTAACTTTAAGGCACTAAATAATTTTTTTTTTCAAAATAGATTTTTGCAATTTATTCACTTTTTTTTCTTTCTTTTGTTATATCTGAGCATATCCACTCCATTTTTGTAAAAAAAAATTCATTTCTCATATTCACTCTTTCAAAAAGGAAAAAAAAGATTCACGGAAAGTTTCAAGAATGAGAAATGTATTAAGGGTCGTTTACTAAATGCCTATCATGGTAAGCATTTATCGGGTCATTTACTTTATTTGACGAACATGGCAAACGTCGAGTCATTTACCTTATAAGTGTGCATTCCAGGTAAATCGTTGCATACGATACGAGTTTAATGGACTATAATCTTATCCGGTAAAGTAAGTTAAAGTGTTAGACTTTCACCGGTCAACGCTAACAGTCCCTAGGTATTGATGATAGTTACCTACATTTACATTGTTATTTCGATTAGATGCATACCTATTTTTGCATGTTTTCTTAGGTAATTTTTTGTTTTCTTATTTTGACGTTTATCCCTATATTCTTAGATTTTCTGTACTCTTCTCAATCTCCAAATTCTCTCTATTTTATCTCAAAATTAAACAGGAAACCATCTCCATATCCATAGAAACTTTGGGAGGCCATACTTTTAACCCGTAATTTGATCCATAGTTTTTTTATTTTGCTTATTATTCAAGATCTAATGCTGAAAACTTGAAGATCCAAATGTTATAATTTTTGACTTGTAACTCGGATCGAGACAATTTTTATCAAGTTATTCTTTTTAGATTTGACTTTTTTTTTCTCCAAGATTCATATGTATACAAAATCTAGAAAAAGACACATGAAAGTATAAACACAAAAAATAAATAACAGTCACAAATCTACTCAAAAATAGTGTAAATATGGGTAATAACTTATTGATGTGTAGTATATATATTGTTTTTCAAGAGAGATGAGAAAGAAAAATATGAATTGTAGGTTATTATATGCTTACGACATGTCACACATGGATACTACTGAAGAGTATCTGAACCTATAGGGTCGTACACAAAGAATGCGTTTGTTTCCATTTATAGAAACCCAGATTAAATCAAGTTGATTAAGAAAATAATTATTCATAGAGAATAATTATAAAATATGTGTTAAACTGTAATTATAATTATGATAATTACAGGATGAAAACGTAATCATGTTAATTACAAGGTGTTATCCGTAATTGTATATAATTATATTTAAAGTTTAAACATAATTATATATTTAAATTTGAACTGAAATATTACAGATAATTACTAAACCTTATTTAAACCTTATTTGAATTATAGTCTATCTATAATTCTTCTGGTATAAATAGGATGTTAGGCTAAATCATTATTCACTTGATTGAAAATAGAATTTAGCCTTTCAGAGATATACATAAAAGAAACATTTTCTTTTCTGCAAAACACATATAGATCTAGGGTTTGTGGGAGCGATAAACGTGTTCGTGTGTGGACTACCGATAGAGGAAACGTATTTTGGTTTCTTGGTGCTTCAACAGAATCCCCGACATATCTACAAAGGTACAATTCTAAACACCATAGTGTGTGGATTTTAATTAAACGCATCATTGGATCCATTTGGGTTTTAAATGTTTTAGAAAAGATCTTTATTATTGTAACCAATTGTATTTGATTTTCGTTGCGTTTATCGGTTACAAAATCGCATTATAACCCTACAGTGATATCAGAGCCACTTTGAGCATCTAATTGAAAGAGATGAACAATTATTGTATGGCAAATAAATTTCATTGAACCTAATGAAAACCCTAATTTCCAGATTGGATTTACAATTCTAGTTGGGTCTTATGTTAAAGCCCATTTGAAACCAAAGGTTTTAGAACCCTTATTTTGTTAATATTTAAAAGATTTTTTTTCTTTTATTCTACAAAGGATTTGGTCGAAGGCTTCAAAGGGTTTCAAAACACATCTTCTCGAATCCACAGCCACTCTTTGTGTTTTGTGTTGGCTACTGTCCAGGCTGTCTGTAACAACCGGATTTTGGTAAGCAAAAGTCATCCAGAGGTATTTTGACGTTCCAATTTTTTGGATTTGGTGTTGGGATTATGTTTCTTTTAGTCACTAAGAGGATTGAGAGTGTTCCGCGTAAGAAACGACAATTTTCGGGTTTCGGATTAGGTGGTGCGACTATGCCAACGACTTTTCCACAGGGCATTGTCGCGGTGGAGGTACCACCTTCGGTACATTCCTGGCGACTTTGACAACGACTTTGCCCTGTGGCATTGTCGTTGGGAATTGTCGCACACGGGTACCTGGACCATAAAAACGTATTTTCACCGCTTTTCCTCATTCTCACTTCACCCATTTCATTTTTCTCTCCCAAGAACCAAACCCCTTTGCCCCTATAGTCGATTTTGAACCTCTGAGACACCAATACTCGAGATTTCATGTGATTCTTCTTCATCTAGCAAGGATTTGGAAGCAAAAGCTAAGTGTTCTTCATATCATCTTCATCTTCAAGAGTTTCTAAGCCTTCTAGGGTTTCACCTAACCCTCTTCTAAACCCTTCCATTCTTTTGAGAACTTGGAGTTTGAAGGTCATTTTGGTAACCCTAGAGGTGTTTTGTTGGTGGAATCATGTGGTGGTTAAGGTAACCTTCTCTTTTCCTTCACCTATGAAATTAAGGTTTTGATATAAATGGAAATTTTGATGTAAAATGTTTGAGGAACCATTTTAAGTGTTTGGGGATGATTATTTATGGTTGGAAACTTGTGGATCTAGGTTTTTGGAAGATTTTCTTGACGATTCAAGTTTCTTCAAAGGAGCTCATGTTTGGGGAAATCTAGATTTAGCATAAATCTAGCAAAGTGAGTTCAAGTTGATTTGTGAAAACGTTGCACATGCCAAATATCTATTTTAAAGCATTTTTGCGTTTTACATGAAATTATACATCGTAGAGTTATTTGGTGGATTTAGATTATTTGAAGTGTTTAACTTTATAAATCTTGTAAAACACCCACATTTGGGAATTTTGGGTAATTTGATAAATAAGTCATAAATGAAAGTGTTTTGATGGTTCATTGCATAAATGGAGGTTATTTGATAAAAATGCACTTTTAGTGTTTGTTGGAAATATGCACAGTTTATGTTATGGTACGTTTTGAAAATACGAATGTATGGGTCATTGGATTTTGGTCATTATCAACTTTGCCAACATTTTAGAAATTGTAAACCTTTTGATTATGGGTCGAAGGCCAATTGTAATTTGAGAGACAAAGATTTTGGGAAAAAGATGTATTGTGGGTGGGTTTATGTAACCATATCAGCTCATGTATTTAGACAAACTATTATTATGCCTTTTCGGCTTGATTTACATTCAAATGAGTCTTTGGGGGTATTTATCCAATTTTAGTAGCTTGATAAGGAGTGTTGGACATATTTCGTACTTATTGCGTTTTATGACTTTTAACAAATGGTCTGTTGATTCGGTATTTGATTATGTTGGGGTTGGGGGCCATTTGTCCAATTTTGATAGCTCAATGTAGAACTTTAGTCATGATTTATATTTATTAGAGAATTACATGTTTTGAATGGGCTAGTTCATTCGTTTGGAGTCATGTAGTGTTTTAGACCGTAATGCTATGGATCCATAGGCACTTGAGTTTTTACGTTCAATGATGTAATGCTAGTTTCCCTCATTGTAGCACGGAATAGGCATAAGGCCTCATGGTAAGTAAGAAGTGGACCCGTATGGTCGGGCATTGTCCCATGAGCAGTAAGGTATAATTCCAATGTGCTTGTATGTTTGCTTGGATTTGGACATCTCAAAGTATAGACCTAGAGGGGTTGAATTTGAGTGTCCACGGGCAACAAATTCAGTGGAGTTGAGCTCGATATGTCTTATGAGTATAATCCATGTGTTTTGTTTTATTAACATAGATATGTGACCTACTTTTGTGTTCCATCACGTTCAATGTAATCAGGTCTGCCCTATCACCGAAAGGTGTTGTTTTGGGTCTTGAGTTTTATTATCCATGTTTTCGGTGACGTTTTATATTTAAAGATTGTTATCTATAAGATATGGGTTGAGTATTATGCCCCATCCGTGTTTGGATGTTTCAGGATGTAAAGTTTTACCAACGATTTCATAATTTGGGAGTTTATTTACTATTCACATTTGAGTGAGTTTTGGGTTGAGTTTTACTTTACGAAGGAATGTTTTATACTGGGGTTTTGTCTTTAAAATGGTGCGTATTGGAAAACGTTTAGGGTGCGTTTGGTACACTGGACAGGACAGAACATAACAGAACAGGGTCCACTGTCCCACGGTTGGCAGGACTTTTATGTGGAATAGACTGGAACAAGGTGGAACAAACTGGAACAGGCTTGTTCTACCCCCACCCCATGGAACAAGGTGGAACAGACTTATGTTTTACCAATATAACCTCAAAATAAAATCTAATTCTCTTCTAAAACATCAAATAAACCTTCTATTTCATAATTTATTCATTCTTTAAATTTAGTAAGGGTAAATTGGCCAATGTTATCTGTTCTGTTTTGTCCAGTTTTGTCTTACCAAACGTGGAACAGTTATTCTGTCCTGTTCTGTTCTGTCGTGTCCTACCTTGTCCTGTCCTATTCTGTCTACGTACCAAATGCACCCTTATATTGGTGTTGCCATCACCTAAAATACTTTTATTGGAAAACGGGTCGTTCTCATATTTAAAGTAAATTATCTTGGATTTCATGATTTAAGTTGCACTCGTTCTTTTTAACGATCTATATAAGCATGATGAAAACTCTTGAACTCACTAGGCGTTAGCCTGACCTTTTTATTTGTCGGCATGTGCAACAGGTTCCGGTTGGAGAATAGTTCTAGTGACACTGTGAAGAGGTGAGTGCGAGTTTTATGCTCGAGAGAGAGTAGCCTTTGGATGAAGTCTTCCGCACTTTGGGAATAACAACTGTTTTGGGTTTAGTAACACTCGACCTTACTTAGTCATGGTATAAGACTTGAATTTTAGTTGTAGGTTGATTATATGATTTAAATTCGAGATATTTCCATGTATGGATTTGTAGAAAGGAATCCTTACCCTTTTCTTGATGTAATAATGAAAAAAAAATTAGTTGCTCTTTCCAAATTTGAGGGTGTTACACTGTAGCCAGCCATTGGCGATTGCTGGTGTCGTCACCCTGTGCGACCGGTGCAGGCATGCTCCTGTTAACCAACATCGTCTCCATCTCGAAGAAAAACCTCACAGTTTTTCCATCGCCGCCGGCTGCTGTCGCCGATCGAAGTTCTTCGGAAGGCTATCTTTTTTTCTTATTTTTCTTTCTCTTTCAGTAGTTTGACTGGGAAAACTATCGGTGGATTATCGTTTTGACCAGTTCGACAAACTCGTTGCCATACGTGGCATGTGGTGCTGGATTGGGAGTCGTTTGGAAGTCGTTTCCGGCCAAAAAGGTTTTTCGACTGGTGTTTCTATTTAAATCGTCACCACTGCCCAGATCCACATTGGACAGCGGCTATTCTATATCTTCTTGCCACTGTTTTACGGGTGGCTTTTTGGTTACTGCTCACTGTCCCTGGATGTCATGCCGAGGGATTGGTTTTGTTTCCAATCAATTTTTTAAGGGGCTTGACGGTGCAGACATTCATTGTCAGCTTATGTCGTGTGGGTTGTTGTTTTTCTCAACACGTCCATGTAGTTGTCTTCATTTTTGGGTCAAGATGGAGCAGCTGGGCCTACCTTGTTTCTTTTGTTGACGATTCCTTTTCCAACTGGGCGTTGTTACCGGCTACTGCCGAATAAAGTAGCACAACCTTCTTCGACCATGTTTGGTTGATTACGATTTTAGGCTTAAACATAGTGAAATCCAGATTCAGGTGTTGGGCTTATGCCCCAAGTGGTCGGGCCAAAGGCCCAATTTATGTCTTGTTCTTGAAGTGGTATTTACGGGTCGATGCCTTATTTGGGAGTTGGGCCCGAACTAGTAGGCTCGAATGTTCCTTTTTTGTTATGTTTAAGTCGTTTTCAACAAAAGGGATTCGTTTCTATGGGTCTCTCTTTAAAAGGTTGTTTTGGACCACTTCTTTTCCCAAATTGTCTTTGGGTCATGGGTTACTAACTCACATTTTAAGGGATCGGGTTAACTTGAATCTTTATTGCCATATAATATATTGTTCCTGTTTTGACCTAAAATTTATTTCCATTATTGTTGGCCAAAATCTATTTATTTTATGTCTAAAATATTGTAATATATGGGTTTCCCTGAATGACTCGTGGTTGATTTATTTTTGTTGGAAAATTAAATTGTACAATAGAATAGGACATGTTGTATTTTCTATTATAAATTGTAAATCAAACCCGAAGACGGAGTTTCAAGATATCGAGACAGAGTCCCTGGAGTTCACCAAGATGGTGAGGCTAGTGGGAGCTTGAAGACGTCCTTAGACAGACCGTAGTGGTTGTGTTGGCTCACAACACCACATTAGGGGCAAAACCGTATATTATATGTTTGTTGTGGTTGTTTATTTTGTGTTTGCTTTTTATTTTATTTTATTGCTTTATTATTGCTATAATAGTTGCAAATCGTTTTAAAATAAAATCAAACGCAAAATAAAATTTTAATCGGTAAATAAAATATGATATTTTTAAACTGATATATTTATCAAAATGAAACCGGTTTAATTGGATAAACTTTTAAAACAAGATTTTAAAATCAAACGTTTTAAAAGAATTAAAATGTTTTCTAAAATAAAACCTTTTACAAAATGTAAACTAAACATCACACATGTAAGGTACTTGTCGAGCTTACAGGATTTTAGTGTGGTCAGTGCTCAGACAATCATGTCGGATGATTGTATTGTAAAACAAGCTGCCAAAATAATGATATTTAAGTTGGCAGTGCTTAGTCATTCACTTAAATAGTCGTATTTTTATACTACCGATCCCAATAAACCCTAAGTTAAGACTTTTGGTGGGATCACGATACCTTAGTATGGTTAGTTTACTTGGAAATATCATTAAAAGTGCTTAGCCAGCTATGAGTATTTTCAAGGCGTTGAAGTGGGATCAAACGTGCCAATTTCAATATATGGTATATTGAATAGAATCCCACAACATCTAAGAGTTATGTTGAACATAATTGGATAATGTCGGACCTAAATAGCTTAATTCCATAGATAGTTCTTAGCCATTTACGTTAGTGGTGAAATACGGATCTTAGCTCAAATTAAATGATTTTGAAAGGTTAATCCGTTTATTTGAGATCTTAAAGTTACTAAAATTAAACTTATTTTGTAGATGTCTGCTAACACCTTTAACCATACTACAAACACAAACAATTTATCCCAATTTACGTTACGATCAATCCTTTATAAAAATAAACTGAATAGTCGAACTTCGTCGATTGGTTTCGTTTCTTGAGGGTTATCCTTAAGCATGAAAAGAAGTTGTACATTTTAGAAAAAAAACCTTCCAAATGCTCCTGCCAGAAATGCTTTAGTTGAGGATAAAGTTGCTTATGATAAGCATCTCAATGACTCACTGAATGTTAGTTGTCTGATGCTTGCATCCATGACTCTCGAGCTACTGAGGGAACATGAAGATATGCCTGCCTAAGGGCCTGTTTGTTAGCAGCTTAATAAGCTTAATGGGACTAATAGCTTATTCAGTCAGCTATACAAGACTGTTTGGTAGTGGCTTAATGATATAGAAAGTGACTTATTTATTAAGCTTTTAGGAGGGAGCTTTATGCAGAAAGCCAAGTTTTGTCCAAACTAGTCTCTCCCAATTAAAAACATGGTCCTTTCATCTATGAAAACACCCTCCCAAACAAAAACCTTTCCAATCTATACAGACAGATTAATCCACACAGACAACTTTATTCATACAGGACTTAATAGAAAACCAACCAAACAGCCCCTAAGATATGGTATCCTCCCTGAAATCCATGTTTCAGTTACATGCAAGGCAATATGCGTTTTCACAGTCAGGGCATTGCATGCCTGTATGATGACTGAGGGTACATCAGTCAGTACCTACGTTTTGAAAATGAAAGGGTATATTGACCGATTAAACCGTCTTGGATACCCACTAGGTCAAGAATTAGGAATCGATATGGTTCTCAATTCTTTTTCAAAATCATATAATCAGTACGTCATGGACTACAATATGAATGGTTTGGAGAAAACTCTCACAAAGCTTCACGGCATAGATCTTTGTGGTAGCGGGGGTAGAACTCGAAAAAACTGTTGAGAGGAATGTGAAATCCAAGTTGGATTTATCCAAACCAGAACAAACCAGAACATGTCTTGCTGATCAGCCCTAAAGTGGGATAGTCAAGAAGAATATGAGAGTTACCAAGGGTAAAACAAAAGTTGGAAGCTCCAACAAGAAAAAGGGCAAAGGAATGATTCCTGAAGATGTAGTTTGCTTCAATTGCAACTGCCCTGTCCTATTGACATAAATGAGGAAGCAGAAGGCTAATGAAGCCGGAACTTCAGGTCTGTTTACCATTGATTTGTTCACTTCAGATAAAGTATTAAGTATTGGGTATTATACTCATATTAGTACTACCTTTCAGAGAATAAGAAATGAAGAGAAGATGAAACTAAGCCATATGAAGCTAACTTAGCAGCTCAAGGGACATATGATATGGAACTTCCAGATGATCTTACATTAAACACTTAGACCATCTCCAATGGGGTCACTAAATCTTACACCAAACACTAAATTTGGTGTAAAAAACACTATTCACATCTCCAATGGGGTCTCTATTTTCCACACTAAATTTGGTGTAATGAATAGTATTACACTATATTTGGTGTAACACTATTCATTTACACTACTTTTACATCACTTTTAAAAAATAGTGTTACCCATTGGAGATGATTTACTATTAACACTAAAATTTACACTATTTTTGCAATTTGGTGTAAAATATAGTGTGACCCATTGGAGATGCCCTTAGCAAGTGTCCTTATGTACCTAGTATTATAGTTTCATTTTTCTTAAATTACAACTAACCGAATTTATGTTTAAAGAAATAAATTTTCATTTTTAAATGTTTTTATGAAATTGATAGTTGTAATTATAAATCAGTATAACGAATTAAGCGGGGCTTAAATCAGATCTATTTGTGACATTTAAACAAGAAGCACATAGCCAAATTCCAGGTTAGGTAGAGAGTTGGAATCATATGATGATTCATATATGTGTCATGTTAGTCAAGATGAAAAAGAGAATCTTTTAATGGAAACCGTTAGAGGTTACAATAACTAATATGAGTTATCCATACTAATGTATGTGAGCCTTACAGTTCAGTCACATGACACGATCATCACTACTTCATCACATTCTACTAATGATATGGGTATTGTTGGTTCCTGTTTTGCTTAACAATGAAGATTCTATCTAATTAGTTCAAACAATATATAATGCGGAAACGTTTTAACGAACTAACAGATATAATGAGGTAGAATAACACACAATATCAAATATATGAAGTGTAAATAACACAGATAAATAGCTCAATGATTCACTGTATTTGATATAATAAGAACACCAAGAACACCGAAAGGTTTGATAAGAATCTGCTCTAAAGGTGTGTGTGTCGTGCAAGGCTTAATAGAAGAACTCAACACGAGTCTTCTATTTATACTACTTCTAAATGGGACAAGATCTTAGATAATAAGGACCGCAGGTACTAGGATACAGTTGATGAACAGTTGTTGGAATGTACTAATACACTATTCTGTTACTGTTGATACAACGTGCATTAAATGCTCCGTATTCTGCTTTAGGCTGAAACCTATCAGAGTTTGACACGTGGAGTTGTCAGGTCACGCCTTGTCAGAATGATCTTCAGAACCTTCGAATGGCAGATATTGTAAGAAGCACGTTTGTCCTTGTTTAGATCTTTTGCTTAGATCTTCTTTTTACCACAGAGGCTCTGTCAAGTATGACAAAAGCTCTGTGGCCTTGTCCGCTTAGAAGAGTCTTCTGTTGCTTCTTCACTTCGGTCTTCTTGGCTAACCCGACAGAGCCTCTGTCGAAGACTTCTGTCTTCTCTGTTACTCGGCTACTCGGCAGAGCCTCTGTCGAAGGCTTCTATACTTAGCCTATTTTTCAATACTTCTATTAACAGAAAGATTGGAGCTAACAATCTCCCCCTAAGTATTGAAAAATAAAAAATTGAAAAGTGCAGAGTTTTAGGCTAAGTACATAACAAGAGGTGAAACAATATACCTCAAAAGATTTTACATTTCTTTCATACATAAAATATGCCAGAGGCATTTACACTTAAATATGAAAGAAAAGATTTGCAGAGGTTGTTTGAGGATATCAGACATTGGCATCTTTGAAGTCGTTGAAACTTCTGTTGTCGAATCCTAATTCTATGAGCTCGTTATAGAAACTGATGCAGAGGTTTCTGAAGTTGATTACTTGGTCGATGACCTCTATCAGTCTATCTGCGAGAGCTTGATTCATGAGTTATGTTCCTTTATGCTCCACAAGGCTTGCTCTGAACTCTGTCAAAGTAGTTGTTGCATACTTCTGACAGTCCATTTCTACGAACAATCTTGACTTCCCAGCAGGATCTTGATAAACTAGCCCAACTCTTGGAGATGTAATAATCGATTTTGGTATGGCAGAGGATGGGCAGTCGTCTTCTGGTGGTCGAAGATTCAAGTTTCTTACTCCGAGATCTCGTCCTAATTGAAAGTCGACTAGGCTGTATAGCAGAAGTTTCTCTCTCATGGCTTTCCTTAGCACCCATGCCCTTCGATTTGCATCTGTTGTGTAGTTTTCTTTGGTCCAGTGCAGAAGGTCGGGTAGGTCGTAGGGACTTAGATTTCTCAGATCAGCATCTGAGAATTGGGTAACGCTTCCGTCCTCCCTTTTGACCTTATAGATGATATAGGAAACCTTAGGTGTGGTTCTGGTTTTAGAAAACTTACAGTATATGACCTTGTCGATTTTGGACTCTGAGAAGACTTGATGTTTTGGCTTGGGTGTTGTTCTTGTGAAGGTGTTCTCGAGGTCAACATGGAAGTGGGGATCTTGAATGGTTGTGGGCAGAATATCTCTGGCACTTCTGTTGTACAGATATCTGTACACCACTTCTTCCATTTGTTGTGGAGGTGCACCGGGTGGAGGCATGGGTCTGCGCATAGCATCCATTCGCTTCTTGATTTGGGCCACTCGATCCTCTGTGACTTTTGCCTTCGGATCTAGAACAGGTATATTTGACAGAGGGGTAACACCGAAAGCCCAGTCTTCTTGTTCTGGCTTTGGTGTCACATATGCATCGAAAGAGCTCTTCATCAATTTTTCTGTTGGTTGATGCTTGGGCTTCTTCTTTTTGGGTTCCTCTGTCATTATCCCCTTGCCTTTGTCATTTGCCTTCGGCTGAAGATCTTCTTGTAGAGATGGGGTTGCCTCTGTGGGATTTGTCTTTTGGATTTCTGAGGGTGCCTCTATAGTTTTGGGGGTTGCCTCTGTAGGTTTTGGCACTTGTGTTTCTGAGGACTTTGTTGGTGACGTGGGTTTTGTTGGTGAGGCTTCTGTGGTTTTGCTCAGATGTTTTCTTTTGTGAGCAATGGTTTTGGTTCTGGTTTTGGGTGTGGGAGATGGGGGTTTTGTTGTTGCAACTTCTGGTGTTTTTGGTGTTGGAGAGGGGTGTTCTTCTAGTGAGTTTGGTTTTGGTGATTGGGATGGTTGATCTTCTTCGGAGGATGTTAGGATTTGGAATTCTTCATGGGTTGGGACATCTGCTCCGAATACCGAGGTTGTTTCCACAGAGGTGGGTGTTGCCTCTGTGGTCTTCTGTTGTTGATCTTCGTTGGTTTTAGGTACTTGGGTTGCGATTGGGGTTTCTTCAGAGAATATTTCCACATAGGTGGTTGTTGCCTCTGTGGTCTGTTGTTAGTTTCCTCCTTGGGTTTGAGTTTGGGGAACTTGGTTTAGGGGTTCTGCTGATAATGGTGGTTCTGGTAGACCTCTGCTTGCAGCTTTCTCCCTTGGTTTTTCCCTTTGATTCTCCCCCTCAGGATGATCTGATGAATCGTCAGAGTCATCATCAGAGTCATCCTGACCCTTTTCTTTAGTACCCTCTGCTCTGCACGAAGCCTCGGGTTTCTTAGGCGGTACTGCCCCTGCGGCTATCATCTTGGCGCATAGATCGTCACAGAGGCCAAGAAGGGTCTGGACCTCTGCTTCTGTCTTGAAGCGCATTTTGCCCACACTTGTCTTGAATTCTTTGACATAGTTTGTGTTGGCAACAGTGAAGGCTCGGATGAATTCTGTCATTTGATCAAGTATTCCTTGCCCGAGCTCTGTCAGCTGAGCTCTGGTCATATAGTCAGAAGGCTTCATGGCCAGAGTTTGTTGCATAGTTTGCTCTTGAACTTCCTCTAATGCCTTTTTTAGGTCTTCAGGGGTAAGGCCCTTAGAGGTGGAGGCTTTGGCATTCATCGTTTCAAGGAAGAGTTTGATAGAGGTTTTGAATGCAGATGTGGCGGCTTTTCCGAATTCAGTGGCAGCAGATGCAGCAGAGGTATCAGCAGTTGTTCTCATCTGGGCTAAGGCATTTTGCACCTCTGTGGACAGGTTGTCCATTTTGGTGTTCATTTCGTTTAAGGCCCTGGATGTAGTACCTGCAAAAGAATCAAAGGAGCTTTTCAACTCTTTCAACGTATTATCCACAGAGGTGACAAGGGTTTGGAACTCTGCCCTTGCTTTTGGCTTTGTTCTGGTGAAGGTGTTGTCAAGGTCAGCTCTGAGTTGAGGATCTTCAATGTGTGGCGGAGGATTGTTCTGATGTTGTTGTCTGTAAAGATACCTATACACCACCTCTTCCATTTCTGCATGTCGTGTAGTTGGTGGTGGTATTGGTCTTCGCAGAGCATCCATTTTTCGTTTTATCTCTGCAACCCTACCCTCTGTTACCTTTGCTTTTGGATCAAGGACTGGAATTTCTGACAGAGGATCTGAATTTGCCCAGTCTTCTTCAGGTTTAGGAGTGACAAAGGCATCGAATGAGCTCTTCATCAACTTCTCTGTCATCTGAGGCATTGGCTTTTTCTTCTTTGGTTCTTCTGCCATGATACCCTTTCCTTTATCTTTGGCTTTGGGAGGCTCAGAACCTGTTGCCTGTTTTGGACTCTGTGGGATTGCTTCTGTTGGTTTGGGTGTTGAGGTCTCTGTTGGTATGATGGGAATTGCCTCTGTAGATTTTGACTTTTTAGTTTCTGAGGACTTTGGTGGGGATGGTTCTGTTGGTTTGATTGGGGATTTGGGTTCTGTAGATGTTTCTTCTGTGAGCTCGGTTGTGGTTTGTGGAGGGATATCAAAACGTTTTGCAGCTCTAAAAGAAGATATGAACTCCATTCTTTTTAGGACATAAGTAGCAGAATGTTTTGAGCTTTTTGGTTTGTGGGCAATGGATTTTCTTCTTGGGTGTGTTTTGGGTTGTGATTTTGGTGGAGAATGGGGAAGTTCTTCTGAGGATGAAGAGGTCAAGATTTAAACTTCAGGGACATCTTTTTCAAGGACAGAGGTGGTTTCCACAGAGGCTGGTGTTTCCTCTGTGGGTCTCTGTTGTGTTTCCTGAGTTTGGGTTTGGGTTGGTGGTGCAGAGGAAATTGGTACTGCTGATATTGGAGGATTGCTTGCAGCTGTTTCCCTTTGTTTCTCCCCTTGTTTCTCCCCCTCAGGATGATCTGATGGACCATGATGGTCATCCTGATTTATCTCTGTCGTACCCTCTGCCCTGCATGTTGTATATGATTTCTTTGGAGGTACAGCCCCTGCAGCTATCATTTTTGCGCACAAGTCATCACAGAGGCCTAGCAGAGTTTCAACTTCTGCTTCTGTGTTGAATCGCATTTTGCCGACGCTAGCTTGAAATTCTCTGACATAGTTCGCATTGGCAGCTGTGAAGGCTCTGATGAACTCTGTCATTTGATCAAGGATTCCTTGCCCAAGTTCTGTGAGCTGAACTCTTGTCATGTAGTCAGAAGGCTTCATGGCTTGAGTGTTCTGTAGTGTTTGCTCTTAAACTTCTTCCAATGCCTTCTTTAGGTCTTCTGGTGTAAGGCCCTTAGAAGTAGAGGATTGATCTTTGAATTTTTGCAGGAAAGTCTTGACAGAGTCATTGAATGCAGAGGTTGTGGATTTTTCAAGGTCAGTTGCGGCAGAGATGGCAGTGTTTGTTGCAGTGGACTTCATCTCTGCTATGGCTTTTTGTACCTCTGTGGACAGATTGTCCATTTTGGTATTCAGTTTGGAGATGGCCGTCGATGTTGTTTCTGCAAAAGATTTGAAAGAGCTTTTCAACTCTTTCAATGTTTGGTTCACAGAGGTGACAAGGGTTTGGAACTCACCCCTTGATACGTGTGAACTCGTGGTAACCTCTGGAGGAACACATTCATCTCCAGAGTTTGTCCTTGTTCCCTGGACACCTTCGTTCACCCCTGTTTGTACGTTGAGGGTGGAAGGATTTCCTTCTGATCCTCGAGGAGACTTGAGTTTCAACCTCTACAGAAGTTCTGTGAAGGTCAGAGTCCAAATCCACTCCAGAGGTGGGTATTGGAATGTCCTTCTGTTGACTTGGAGACTTGTCTAGAGTCTCTTCGTCATTGTGCTCTCTACTCCCCTCTGAAAGGAGGTTTGGCCCTATCGTTGTGTGCGTGGCAGAGGAAACGAATTCCTCTGCTAGGATGTCAGGTGTGATTTACGGCAATAAATCACGAACTATGGGTGAGTCCTTTCGAGAGGACTCCCCAGGAATGGTTTCCCCGGTTATATTAGGCACAGAGGTTGAAAGAGTAACCTCTGGCTGGCTGGGTGGGGTTGGGATCGAGCTGTGCTGCTCTTTTTCAATGATACCCTCTGCCGCTAGACCGGCGGAATCAGAAATGTGGGTTGCACTGGGAGGGGGTTGGGGATGTGTGCCTTCTAACCTCTTCCTCTCTTGCAATTTCTATGTTTACCTCTTCTTCAGTTTCCTCTATAGTCACTCCTGCTTCTGTTTCTGCTCTTAAGGAATCATATATAGAATGAGATCCTATGAGTTGTCGAACGTGAGGGTGCATAGGTTGAGTACCTTGAGCTGCATAAATGACTTCTGTTGTGCGCAGAACCTATGTAGACTAATTCAATGGTTCTGCGACCCATCCTGATGGATCTAAGGTGTGAGCAATGTCGGGATTGTTGAGGAAGGCATTAAAATCTCCCTGTTGATCTGCATAGATTATTGGGGAGGGAGGTTGCAGAGGCATAGTCTGATCTTCCTCTTCTTGTTCGACTTCCTCTGTAATGACCTGCAGAGGTGATCTTGGTTTCTTCTTCTTTGACTTTCTCTTCTTTGGCTTAGGAGCTCCCTCTTCTATGGATTTGGTTTTCCTTTTCTTTTGTTTTGGAGGGGAGGGAGGTGCAGAAGATCTTGTTTCTGCAGCTTGTGGTGAAGAGTGTTGAGCTGCAGAGGTTGTAGTTTCCTCTGTGGTTTTCCTTTTCTTGCTTTTCTTTTTCGGTGTTGCTGCAGAGGTTTTTCTTTTGGGAGAAGAGGGGTAAATGCTTTCTCTTTGGGCTTTGAAACGGTCTTGTACTGAATAATGTTTCTCTAAAGCTCTAGCCCATTCTTCTTCTGTCATCCTCTCTACTACATCTAAACCTAAGGGGGCTCCTAGACGCGGGGGTGTCACAGGACTTGGTTCTGGAGTCCTGTGGACGCGTATATAGTCTAATTTCCTATCTTCATCTGTTGCATATGACAGAAGGTTCTTCGACAGAGGTCTGCAGTAGGGGTAGTTGTCTTCATGCTCTGTAGGAACGCTTTTGTTCATGGGATAGAGTTTTACAGTTGGCCCTTCCATTGGCCATTTCTGCAGAAGAAGCAGAGGCTCGAGTAAAACTCCCATTATCCTTTGGTATTGCAGAGGTGGCAGATATCCTGGTGTATGTTGTTTGGCTTTCTGGGTTGCAATCTTTCTGTCGATCGTATTTATCATCTCCTGCATCATGATGGTGGCATAATCGAGTGGAAGATCATAATAGATCCCATACATGATGGTCAGGATCTGGTGTGAGCTTTGGTCAGGGCTACCGGTTTTCCTTGTGAGGCAACAATTTAAGATGGAGAAGAGGGTATTCCACAGAGGTGGTAGTCTGCCTCTGCGGAAATCATTTCGTTTCCTTAAGGTTGTGTTATACCCTAACATTTCTACAAATCGACAGAGCTCCTCGTCCGTAGGAACCTCAGCATATTTCTTTATTCCAAGAAGACCTCTGGTTGGCAGGTTGAACTCCAGCGAGAACATGGTTCTGTTGAACATGAGTTCTAGGTACTCAGACTTGTCTGGCTTTGAAATATAGCCCTTTATCAGAGAATCATCTGAATCAAATCGGCAACTTTGCCAAAATTGATTCAGATATCGTGCAGGGATTTTGGTTGGGGTTTTGGAAAGGAGGGGGTATAGGATATGATTTTTCATAATGTTTAGGAGTAGAGCATGGGCTTCACCGAAGGATGTTAGTGAGGACACAAGGTAGCAGTTATTGGACTTTAATGGAAGAACATCCTCAAAATGTTCTTTGTTCAGAAAATGTTGAAGGTTGGTGGTTGGTGCAAAGTTTGCAGAGTCGCCGGAGTTTTCTATTTCAGCATTTATGGCGATGTTAGGATTTTAGGAGTGCTCTGAATGCACTGGGGAGTGTTGAGGAGAGTTCGCCGGAGAGTTTTGAGCAGCGTGGGAACTGGAAGCCATTTTTGCAAAGTGAAGTGAAGATTTGAGAATAGTTGCAGGTTCGCCGGAGAAGAAAGTGAGTAAGGTTTTTGTGAGGAAAGGTAACTTGGGTTTTATACTGAGTATGTAACCGTAGAATCTGAAAGGGTTAATATTTTGAGGTAAATAATATTTTGGGGTCCGCACTTGAGTGGTTACGGCGAATTTAACTTTCCATAGGAACGTGTTGCATGTAGGTCCAATGAAAAGATGACACGTCCTCTATGTCAGTTATGACGAGACGTCGTGGGCGGCCTTATTAAATGCTAGGCGCGTGAGCCTCTTTACCTCCACATGATTCTCACTCGCAGAAAAGTTACCGTTACTGTTACAGAAATGCCCAAAGTAAAAACTGACAGAGGCTCTGTGATTTGAAAACTTTTGTTTTTCTTGCCTCTGTAGGTTGTACTTTCACAAAAAATGTTGAAAAGTCCATGGAGAGGATCGATAATTTATTAGCATAGAATTTCCTTTACAGAGGTTTTTGGACCTCTGTCAGAGCCAGCAGAGGCTCTGAGACAAGAAATTTCTCATATTTAATAATTTATAAACATTTTTAATCATCCAAGTTTTTGATTGTTTTTAACAATGTTTTTAGGACCTGTTTGAAAGCTGGTGTCCTAGAAAATTGTTTTTGAAAAAGGTTTTGTGCAACAAAAAGTCTTTTAAAACATGTGTTGGTCTAGAGAAGTTCTTTCTTGTGGAGAGAACTCTGTAACCGATGACTTCTTTTGCAGTGTTTGTATGCGATGATTTACAGAGTTTCCAAGAATTATTGATTTAAGATCAGAGCTTCTGCCTGCAGAACCTCTGTTGGACTCAGCAGAGGCTCTGTGACCTTAAATTTCTAATAATGGAAAACTTGATATTCTTTTTGATCAAATTTTATTTGGAATGTGTTTAATAATGTTTCTAGAACATATTTAGAAATTTGTGCCCTAGAAAATTATTTTCAAAAAGAATTTGTTCGAGATACTAACCTTTTTGTTCTTCTTTGTCCGACAATGTTATTTTCTTCTGTTGTTGTCATCTCTTCCTCTGCTCCCCCTTGACTTATAAATCTCTGTAGATTAAGCAAGGTCTCCTTTTCCTCCCCCTTGATCTAATCAACCTCTGTAGATCAAGTTTGTTCTCCTCTGCTCCCCCTTGACCTATGGTTGGTTCAAATAATCAGAAGTAAATGTATATAACATAGGTCGTGTATCAGAGGTTCTGTAAGGATCGTCAGAGGTTCTGAGGAGACTTACAGAATCTCTGTTGCTTTCAGAATTGAGATTTTAAAATTTACATAAAAAAGAAAATTTTAATAAAATAAAAAAATTTACAAAAACAAAAAAACAAAAAAATATACATACTTTAGAACATAAAGATTAAGATACTTACAGAGGTTAATCCATATTTATCATTCCTAATTTACCCACCAAGTAAAGGAATCTTTTCTCATCAAGTGCCTTGGTGAATAAATCAGCAAGCTGAAATTCTGTTGGAACAAAATGCATCTCGATGGTTTGGTTTTCAACATGATACTTCAGAAAGTGATACCTGATATCTATGTGCTTTGTCTTTGAATGTTGTACTGGATTTGCAGAATTGGCAATTGCACTTTTGGAATCACAGAAGATGGGGATTTTGCAGATGATGTGACCAAAGTCTTTTAGCTGAGTTTTCAACCACAGAAATTGAGAGCAACAGCTAGCAGCAGCAACGTATTCAGCTTCTGCCGTAGATGTTGAGACACAATTCTGTTTCTTTGAAGTCCAGCTTACTAATTTCCCACCTAGGAATTGACAACTCCCAGAGGTACTCTTTCTGTCGAGTTTACATCCTCCATAATCTGAATCTGTGTATGCCTTTAGTCCAAAACCAGAGTTATGTGGATAACAGAGGCCAAGATTTATGGTCCCTCTGAGGTATCTAAAGATTCTCTTTACAGCAATATAATGTGACTTTTTAGGATTAGCTTGATATCTTGCACAGAGACATGTGGCATGCATTATGTCAGGTCTACTGGCCGTTAAGTATAATAAAGACCCAATCATTCCTCTGTAAAGCGTGCACCCGACAGAGATGCCTTTTGGATCTGAAAAAAGTTTATTTCCAGTGGCCATTGGGGTTTTCATGACAGAGGCATCAGAGAGGATATATTTTTCAAGTATGTCAGAGACATATTTTGATTGGTTTATGAAAATTCCTTCTGATGTTTGTTTGACTTGAAGTCCGAGGAAAAAGGTTAATTCTCCCATCATACTCATTTCAAACTCACTCTGCATGAGTTTTTCAAAATCTTTACATTTTTGTGCATTTGTAGACCCAAAAATAATATCATCTACATATATTTGTACAAGAATAAGCTCATTTCCTTTTCCTTTAAAGAACAGAGTTGTATCAGTGGTACCTCTTTTATAGTCGTTATTGAGAAGAAAAGTAGAAAGTCTTTCGTACCATGCTCTTGGAACCTGTTTCAGTCCATATAGAGCCTTGCCGAGGTAATAGACATACCTTGGGTACTTTGAGCTTTCAAATCTTGGTGGTTGTTGGACGTATACTTCTTCTTGAATTTCACCATTGAGAAAGGCAGATTTTACATCCATTTGATATACTTTAAAACCTCTGTGGGCTGCGAAGGCTAAGAAAATTCTTATTGCTTCGAGCCGTGCAACAGGGGCAAAAGTTTCATCGTAATCGATGCCCTCTTCTTGGCGATATCCCTTGGCCACCAGTCTTGCTTTATTTCGAATGATCACTCCATCTTCATCCTTTTTGTTTCTGAAGACCCATTTAGTCCCTATGGCCTGTTTCCCTCGTGGCAGAGGTACTAGAGTCCAGACTTTGTTTCGCTCAAACTGCAGAAGCTCTTCTTGCATAGCATCCACCCAGTTTGGGTCGTCCGGGGCGTCAGAAATCTTTTTTGGTTCGATCACACTAATAAAATTGGTAAAGAAACAAAAATTTGTAGAAGCTGATCTTGTTTTTACCTTATCAGTGGGATTACCGATGATTTGTGTTTGAGGATGGCTTTTTGTCCATTGAGTTGTTCGTGGAAGATGATCATTTGAGTCATCAAGTTGAACTTCTGTAGTTGAAGTGGTTGATGGTTCAACTTCTGTAGGAATGGGTATTAATGTTGGGATTTCCTTCTCTGTAGGTATTGTGGTTTCATCTTCACTTCCCTCTGGTGTTTCTTCTGGTGTTGCTTCCTCTGTTGGATTTGTTAGTATTTGGACAACCTCTGTTGCAGAATCTTTTGTTGTCGTATTTTCTGTTAGATTTTCAGTACCTGTAGTAGTTGTAGAAGTGGATGAGGGTTTAAATGGATCAGACAGAGAGATACTTACTTCATTTACAGAAGGTGATTCTGCAGAGGTGCTGTTTGTTCCAGC
Organism: Saussurea involucrata; assembly: GCA_033807775.1. Lineage (NCBI taxonomy): Eukaryota > Viridiplantae > Streptophyta > Magnoliopsida > Asterales > Asteraceae > Saussurea > Saussurea involucrata. Next base: position 76,193,745 of record CM066327.1, on the reverse strand, counting down.
AGAGGGATCAACATCGTTGTTGAACATCTCTTGGAATAGAAGACCTAAATCTTCATTTGTTTTTGAGATGCCAGAGGTTTCCTTGTTTAGCCCGAGTTCTGAACTGAGTTGTTCAGAAGTCTTTTGGAATGAGTCATCAAAGGACACATTGATGCTTTCTACTATCGTGCGCGACTTCAGAAGGTAAACTCTGTAGGCTTTGGAAGCGGCAGAGTACCCGATGAACTTGCCTTGGTCAGCCTTTTCTTCAAACTTTCCTCTTGAGTCTCTGTCGTTTAAGACAAAGCATTTGCATCCAAACACATGGAGAAACTTGATGTTTGGTCGCCGTTTGTTGATCAATTCATAAGGAGTTTTGATGTGTCTTTTCACGATTGTTGAACGATTTTGGGTATAGCAAGCAGTTGAAATTGCTTCTGCCCAAAAGGTCATTGGTAATCCACATGCAGAAAGCATGGTTCTTGCAGCCTCCACTAGCGTGCGGTTCTATCGTTCGACCGCGCCATTCTGTTTTGGGGTGCGAGCGGCAGAGAAGTTCTGGGATATTCCTTCTTCTGTGAGATAGGCTTCAATGACAGAGTTTTTGAATTCTGTGCCATTGTCACTTCGTAACTTCAGAATTCTGCACTCATAAAGAACTTGGATTCTTTTCATTAGATTAATCAGGATGCATGGAACATCTGATTTATTTCCGATAAATTTAACCCATGTAAATCGAGAATACTCATCAATTAAGACAAGTATATATTTCTTGCCACCTAGGCTCTGTATAGCGATTGGACCGCAGAGGTCAACGTGAAGCATGTACAGAGGCCTAGGACAAGACACATCAGTTTTGCCTCTGTGGGAAGCTCTTTTGAGTTTTCCCATTTCACAGGCAGAGCATAAATGATCCTTATTAAATTTAACATTTGGTAAACCTTTGACCAGTTCAAGTTTTACCAGTTTATCTAGAGTATGAAAGTTTAAGTGTGTAACACTCCGCTTACCACGACACAATATTGTCCGCTTTGCCCCACTGGCTCACGGCTTTGTTCTTGGCGATCTGGCGAGGACTTCCCAGGGGGTCACCCATCCTGGTACTACTCCCACCCAAGCACGCTTAACCACAGAGTTCCCAAGGAACCCGCATGCTTGTGGCCCCAAAACGCGTTGTGTCTGGTAAGGCCAAGGTTTACTAATATACCCAGCATCTCTCCTGTCCACGGCCGATGTGGGATATGTCTAAGGTGTTACACACACCCCCCCTCAGGGACTCATCGTCCTCGATGAGGTTTGCCCCACATCTCGAACGGCACAGGAGTGGCTCTGATACCATTTGTAACACTCCGCTTACCACGGCACAATATTGTCCGCTTTGCCCCACTGGCTCACGACTTTGTTCTTGGCGATCTGGCGAGGACTTCCCAGGGGGTCACCCATCCTGGTACTACTCCCACCCAAGCACGCTTAACCACAGAGTTCCCAAGGAACCCGCATGCTTGTGGCCCCAAAACGCGTTGTGTCTGGTAAGGCCAAAGTTTACTAATATACCCAGCATCTCTCCTGTCCACGACCGATGTGGGATATGCCTAAGGTGTTACAAAGTGACAGAACCTGTTGTGCCATAGCCAGTCTTCTTCACTTTTGCTTGCAACAAGACAAATGTTGTCCTTGTTTTTGGCATTGAAGTTCATTAGATACAGATCACCTTTTCTTTTGGCTCGCAGAAGTTCAATTCCTGTGTCTTCACTTAGTAGAGAGCAGAATGTTCTTTTGAACAGTACATCGAATCCTGTGTCACAAAGTTGGCTTACACTGAGTAGGTTGTGTTTTAGGCCATCCACATATGCAACTTTGTGTACGGTGATATTCTCTTTCTTTATGACTCCATAGCCTTTAATATGCCCCTTTTTGTTGTCTCCAAAAGTCACTGATCCACCATCTTGTTTTTCTTGGTACGTGGATAGAAGACTTCTGCTGTCAGTCATGTGCCTCGAGCATCCGGAGTCTAGATACCATATTGGCACATACTGCTTCTGCAAGACAATCATAGAGTTTTAGGTACCCATATCCATATGGGTCCAGTTTCTCAGAATTTTTCAAGTTTGCATAGAGAAAACAATTTGAACTACAGAAATGATTATTCAATTTGAACATTAGATCAAAGCAATGACAGTATGGAATATCAGAAGTGATTTGCTTGAAATTTTCATTGAAAGCTTTAAACTGGGCCACAGAGGCATTACATTCTATTCTAGCATATGGCTTCCTATTACATAAAGATTTATGTAGATTAGATTGTTGGCAAAAATCTTTGTTTGTAGCAGCCTTCTGTGAGTCCCTTCTGTGGTGAACTTCTGTTGATTTCACTGTCATAGATGAAAAAGATTTGTTAGGTTTTGTCCATTTACCCTTTTGTTGCCATGTTGGTTTCTCTTTTATTTTTAAGGGTATTAAAAACTTTGAATCTTTTGGATTTTGAGTGGACAACTTCTTTTGTTTGAAATTTTCAAGTTCAATGGAGGTTTTGGCTTGTATACACATATCCAAAAAGTCTGGACAGATAGGAATTCCAGTGATTTTCTCTTTTGGAGAAATAGTTCTGTTAAGAACTTCAGAGGTTTGTTTAATAACTTCTGTGTCACAAGGAATCTTTTCTATTTTGTCAGTCTATGAGTCGTCAGATGATGAATCGTCCTCATATACAGAGGTTGAGTCATCAATATTTCTTTCGACAGAGGCTGGACTTTCCGAGCATGTGTCATACTTGCTTTCTTTATCTGAAAAATTATTTTCTAAGTCAACAGAGGTGTCTGACAAGATCTCTTCAGAGAGTTTTTGATCTATAGAAGGTGTATATAGATTTTTCAACATATCTATTTTCCCAATTTCCATTATATCTTTTTCAATTATATTTCTTAGTTTTTCTTCTGAAACGATTGGTTTGAACTCAAGTGCTTCTGCAGATAATTTCTTTTCAGAATCTATTGTGCAGACAAAAGCAACTTGAGTTTGAGTCTCTGGTTTACCAAACTTGAAGATACCTATCTGATTTTGAGTTTTCAGATATCTCTTTGGTTTGGATCCTCTTTTGACAGAGGTTGAAGGTGATAAGTTTGTGTTTTCAAACCACACATTTATCATCTTCATGGGTTTCCTTAAGTGAGGTTCCCCAGAGACTTTTACTCTCTTACTTACAGAGATTAAGTTTGGAAAATTAGGTTTGTTGACTTTTCCTACTGTAAATAGAGATGACAGAGGTTTATTCTTTTTGTTTTCTGTACCTTAATTAATATCACTGTACCCAATACCTCGCCTTCCTATTTGTGTATTTATTTTCTCATACACCTTTTGAGCATCACGATAATTTTTAATTAACACATCTCTTCTAAGTAGATCTTGCCAAAGGACTTCTCTTTCCTTTTGAAAATATTCCTTAAGAGCTAAAATGTTAAGTCTGTCGCTCTCAGAATCTGAAAGTTCTTTTGTTTTGGATTTTAAAGATGTATTTAATTCAGAAATTTTCTCTTTTAAAGGAAATAGATTTTTGTTCCAGTGTGCTTCTAATTCTTCCGTTTCTTTGAAAATCTTTGCTTTTTCTTCAGTGAGAAGTCTAGCTTCTCTTTCATAAAAAGTGAGCTTTTTCTGAATATCATCACAAGTCTTTTTCAGTTCAACATTTTCAGTTTTAATTATAAGCAAATCAACTTCTGTAGTACTAGAGGTGGAGTTTGAAGTAGATATCTCAGTGTCAGAGTCGGAGCTGATTTCTGCCATGCCACAGAACAAGGCATTGTTGGTGTATTCTTCATCAGAGGTTGTATCTGACTCCCAATCTTCCTTGTTCACCATTTTGTTCGCCATGAGTGACTTTTGAGCATAATACTCAGCTTTCTTTTTGTAAAAAGCTTAGTCCTTCTGTGGGCGATTTGACCTGCTTCTGCATTCATTGGCAAAGTGGCCTGGCTTCCCACAGTTGTAGCAACCTTGGTTCTGGGAAGTATTACCAGCACGATCGTCGGACTTCTGTCGGTCACCACCTTTTTCCGATCTGCATTCATTTGCATAATGACCAGGCTTACCACACTTGTAGCATTCTTGTGGTGTGTAGCTTGCCTTGTCATTTGACCTCTGTCGGTCATTTCCTCTGTTGTACCTTTCACTCGACCTCTGTTGGTCGTTACTTCTGTCGTCTGACCTCTGTCGGTCAACTGATTCTTCTCTTCTTCCTTGATCCCTTTTACTTCGATCTTCTCTTCTTTCTCTATTATCTCTACCATATCTTTCATTACCATAACTCTTTTGGTTTCCTCTGAATTCTCTTGTCAATAGAGCTAAGGATATTGCTATTGATGCTAGAGTTATTTCTCCTTCTTCCACAATCTCTTCATCTTCGCTGTCAACTACCACCATATTTTTCTTTTTCTCCTTCTTCTTTTCCTCTGTAGTTTTTTCTTTCCTCGGCCTCTCTGCATCTTCTGTAGTGTTAGCTTCAATTTTCCTAATCATAGAAGTATTTAGAAGTAGTGAAAAATAGGCTAAGTGAAGAAAGCCTCTTACAGAGGCTCTGCCGGAATTACCAAGGGCTCAAGATCAAGAATCTACAGAAGCTAAAGAGGCGCGCTACAGAAGCTCTGTCATACGCGCAAAGAAGATCAATAACTCGGAATCCGGGGAAGACTGCTCCACAGAGGACCAGACCGCAGAACCTCTGTAACTCATTACAGAGCCTCTGTGGTCCTCACAATCAGACTTGAAGATATTTACAATATCTTGCTACTGTTACAGGACCTGTTCATCAACTTGCATGGTAGCATGCCCTGTCCAACGTCGACGTGTCAAACTCTGATTGGACTCAATAGGGCTTAGTACATAATAGACGTCTGCTGCATTAAATGCAATACAACACGTCTTACTGTTCATGCCGTTCTTGCAACTGTTCACAACATCTGTTCAACTATTCATCAGTACCGTCTGAATAGTAGCATATGCTTTATGGTCCCCTTTAGAGTAGTATATAAGGAAGACTCATGTTGAGTCTTCCTTATAATTATCAAATAAATCACATATAAATCGACCATCATAAGAACACAAAAAGCTTATTCACCTTAAGAGTCATATCTATTTTGAAGCTTTTCTTACTCATTGTTCTTAAATCTGTTCTTAATATATATTCAGTAAACTTTGAAATATTATTTCCTGTTCATGGTTTATTTATATTTTGGTCTAAATCTATCAAACTTATCTGTTAGTTCTTCAAATACGCTTCCGCATCAAACATTAACTTGAACTAATAGATCTGATAATCTTGTTTAAAGCAAAACGGGAACCAACAATTGGTATCAGAGCAAAGCTTGATTTTCAATATCAAGTGATCCTCGTTTTACAACTTTTATTTGATAGATTACTTTCTTTCTCTTCATCACCATATTTCTGGATATTAGGTGTACCCAGAAAACCTTCCAGATCTTCATACTCATAAATCCTCCATCAGATTATCCTTTCCTTAAAATGACAAATACAAATAACTTTTTCACTGCTGGCTCATTAACCAAACCTCCTACTCTTCTTAGAGATGAGTATCCTCAATGGAAAATAAGAATGGTTCATTTTTTTGAGGGTACTGAAAAAACTCTCAAACAATATCTATACAATCTTCCTTCGGTTCCTATGATAACTATGCCACGTGTACCAGCTACTGCTGAATCTCCTGAAATCCCTGAACATCAAAAACCTAAGCCAAAAGAAGAATGGTCAAATGAAGATAAGGCAGAAGATGAAGTTGCACAGAAAACAAAAAGAATACTGATCATGGCTATCCCCAACAAAATTTTTCAATCCTTAGATGCATGCGAAACAGCGCACGATCTCTGGAAAGAATTAGAAAGACAACTGGAAGGGGGTGCTAAAACACAGAAGAACCGAAGGGCACAATACATAAACGAGTATCATGCCTTCAGAGCCTCTGCAACAGAATCGCTGCAAACAACATACGATAGGTTCAACTCTCTCATAAACAAATGCAGAAAGTCTGGTATTCACAGAACCACGGAAGAAAATAACGTCATGTTTCTAAAGAGCCTGAACGATGAGTGGCTTCAGTTGTCTATGTCTTTACAAACAAATCAAGATCTAGACTCCTGGACACTCTCTGATCTCTATGGAACACTAGCCGCACAAGAGCCTCAAATAGCTCAAGCTAAAACACTAACCATTGTACCATACGCATTGGTTAGTAAATCTACGGAGGCTACGGACAGACCAAGAAATGAGAGATCTACAGAGGAGAAAAAGAAGGAGAAAAAGAAGATGGTAATGATTGATAGCGAAGAAGACGAGCTGAAAGAGGAAGAAATAACTCTTGCGTCATTAGCTAAATCAATGGCTCTATTGACAAGAGAGTTTAGAAATAACCAAAGGAATTCTGGTAGAAGAGATGATGGTAGAAGAGATGAAGGAAGAGGAGAAGAATCAAGTGACCGACAGAGGTCAGACTACAGAAATGATGACCAACAGAGGTCGAGCGAAAGAAGCTACAGAGGAAATGACCGACAGAGATCAGATGACAAGGTAGGCTACACACAAGAATGCTACAAATGTGGTAAGCCTGGTCATTACGCAAACGAATGCAGAACAGAGAAAGGTGGAGACCAACAGAAGTCCGAAGATCGAACTGGAAACACCTCCCAAGGTTGTTTCAACTGCGGCAAGCCAGGTCATTTCGCTAAAGAATGCAGAAGTAGACAAAATCGCCCATAGAAGGACTCAACTTTTTACAAAAAGAAGGCTGAGTATTATGCGCAAAAATCCCTAATGGCGAACAAAGGGCATTCTGAGGCAAGCAAGGAGGACTTCGAGTCAGTCTCTACCTCTGACGATGAATTTCCCACAAATGCCCTGTTCTGTGGCATGGCAGAAGTTGACTCCGGCACTGACAATGAGGTATCAACTTCAAACTCTACCTCAAGTACTAATTCTGTAGATGATGATTTATTTAAACTTAACATTGAACTGAAAGAAATAAATGAAAGCATTCAGAAAAAGCTGACCTTTAATGAGAGAGAAGTAAGGCTTCTCACTCAAGAAAAAGCCAAAATCTTTGAAGAAAAAGAAAAAGTCGAAAAATATTGGAGCAAAAATATAGATCCTTTAAAAAGGCAAATCTTTGATTTAACCTATGCTTTAAAAATCAAAACAAAAGAACTTTCAGTTTCAAGAAGTGAAACTACAGACATAAGAGCTCTAAAAGAATACTTTCAAAAAGAAAGAGAGGTACTTTGGCAAGATCTTTTAAGAAGAGAAGTTTTACTTAAAAACTATAAAGATGCACAGAAGGTATATGAAAAGGTAAACTCTCAAATAGCGAGACGAGGTATAGGGTACAGTGATATTACCTTAGGAGTTGAAAATAAACGACTAAAACCTCTGTCTTCTCTATTTGTTTTGGGAAAAACTAACAAACCAAACTTTCCAAACTTACTCTCTGTAAGTAAAAGGGTTAAACTCTCTGCAGAACCTCACTTAAGGAAACATACAAAGATGATCAATGTGTGGTTTGAAAACACAGATTCATCATCTTCAACCTCTGTCAATAGAGGAATCAAACCAAATAAATATCTGAAAACACAAGATCAGATTGTTATCTTTAAGTTTGGTAAACCAGAGACTCAAACACAGGTCGCTTTTGTCTGCATAATGAACGATGAAAAGAAATTATCAGCAGAAGCTCCTGAGTTTAAACCCATCTTTTCAGAAGAAAAACTTAAAAAATCTATTGAAGAAGAAATTTTGGAAGTTTTGAAATCAAATGTTTTAGAAAATCTCAGTACATCTTCTATAAATCAAATTCTCGCTGAAAAGATCTCATCAGATACCTCTGCCTTCTATGAAAGTCATTCTACAGAGGAAGAAAGCTCGTACGATACATGCTCAGAAAATCCAGCCTCTGTCGAAAGAGATGACTCAACCTCTGTATATGAGGACGATTCATCCTCTGACGACTCAGAGACTGATTCTAAATCAGGGATAGTTCACTGTGACACAGAGGATGTTAAATTCTCCTCTGAGGTTCTTAACAGAACAATTTCTCCAAAAGAGAAAATCACAGAGATACCTATCTGTCCAGATTTTCTCAAAATGTGTATACAAGTCAAAACCTCTACAGAGCTTGATAATCTGAAAAAGGCCGCTGAAAATCCTAAAAGCTCAAAATTTTCAAAACCTTTAAGGAAAATTAAAGAGAATCCCACTTGGCAACAAAAGGGAAAATGGCCTGAAGCTAACAAATACTTTTCCTCTGTGACAGTGAAGAAAGATGTTCACCACAGAAGAGAGTCACAGAAGGCAGGAACTAAACAAGACTTTTGCAAACAACATTCTAGTATTCATAGATCTTCTTGTAATAGGAAATCTAATGTAAAGAAAGAGTGTAATGCCTCTGTGGCTCAGTTCAATGAATTCAATGAAAAGTTCAAACGAATCACGTCTCATATTCAATACTGTCATTGTTTTGATCTTATGTTAAAATTGAATAAACACTTCTCAAGTCCAGATTGCTTACTCTCCACTAAAACTCCAAAGTCAAAACCTCGAGAGAAACAATCTGATCTTTCTACAAAGGATAAAATGTATTTCAAGAATGCTAAGGCAAACTTGAAAAATTCTAACAATATTGGACCCATATGGTTATGGGTACCTAAGTCTCTGTGATTGTCTTGCAGAAGCAACATGTGCCAATTTGGTATCTTGACTCCGGATGCTCAAGGCACATGACTGGCGACAGAAGATTACTATCCACATACAAAGAAACACACGATGGTGGATCGGTAACTTTTGGAGACAACATGAAGGGACACATCAAAGGCTATGGAGTCATACAGAAAGAAAATGTCTCTGTATACAAAGTTGCATATGTGAATGGCCTCAAACACAACCTACTAAGTGTAAGTCAACTCTGTGATACAGGATTCGATGTGTTATTCAAAAGAACTTTCTGCTCTCTACAAAGTGAAAACACAGGAATGGAACTTCTGCGAGCTGAAAGAAGAGGTGATCTATATCTAATGAATTTTACTTCAAAATCCAAGGACAAAGTTTGCCTAGTAGCCTGCAAAAGTGAAGAAGCGTGGTTATGGCACAACAGGTTCTGTCACTTAAACTTTCACACCTTGGATAAACTAGTAAAACTCAATCTAGTTAAAGGTTTGCCAAATGTTAAATTCAATAAGGATCACTTGTGTTCGGCCTGTGAAATGGGAAAACACATAAGGGCTTCCCACAAAGGCAAAACAGACGTGTCTTGCACTAGGCCTCTGTACATGCTTCATGTCGACCTCTGCGGTCCCATTGCTATACAGAGCCTAGGTGGCAAGAAATACATACTTGTCCTAATTGATGAGTATTCACGTTTCACATGGGTTGAATTTATTAGAAAGAAATCAGATGTTCCAATTATACTGATAAATCTAATGAAAAGAATTCAAGTTCTTTATGACTACAAAATACAGAAGTTAAGAAGTGACAATGGCACAGAATTTAAAAACTGTGTCATTGAAGCCTATCTTTCTACAGAAGGAATATCACAGAACTTCTCTGCCGCTCGAACTCCACAACAGAACGGTGTAGTCGAAAGAAAGAATCGAACACTTGTGGAGGCCGCAAGAACTATGCTATCTGCATGCGGATTATCAATGAACTTTTGGGCAGAAGCAATTTCTACTGCGTGTTATACACAGAATCGTTCAACCATTGTGAAAAGACAACTCAAGACGCCTTACGAATTACTTCACAAAAGGCGGCCAAACATCAAGTTTTTCCATGTATTCGGATGCAAATGCTTTGTTTTAAACGACAGAGATTCGAGAGGAAAATTTGAAGTAAAAGCTGATGAAGGCAAATTCATTGGATACTCTGCCACTTCCAAAGCCTACAGAACCTTCCTTACAAAGTCTCGCAAGATTGTAGAAAGCATTAATGTTTCTTTTGATGATTCATTCCAAATGACTTCTGAACAAATCAGTTCAGAACTCGGAATTAAAGGGAAATCCTCTGAAATCTCAAAAACAAAAGAAGATCTGGATCTTCTATTTTTAGAGATGTTCAACAATGACATTGATCCTTCTGTTGGAACCATCAGAATTTCTGAAGAACCATCCTCTGTCGGACAAAATCCTACAGGTATGACTCTAACAGGTCCAAATAATGCTTCATCTTCTTCTATAAATACTACAGATGCAATTGCCGAAGAAGAACATGCAGAAGATGAAACATCAAGAAAAACGACCACAGAAGTTGCTGAAAAACAAACTCCACAATCCACAGAAGAACCAATTACAGAGGAAATCGAGGACCAAGACTATACGTCCTCAGAGGAACAAACCCCACCACCACTCATACCAATATTTCCACAAACAGTAGAATCAACTACCAAGGCACGAAGAACGACAGAGGCTATACAAGAAGAAACACAAGAAGCCGCTGACGAAAGGTTCGAGGACATTGATGATCATCTTCCAAGCACAACTCAGTGGACAAAAAGCCATCCTCCAAGCCAAATAATCGGAGAACCTTCTGACTCAGTAAAAACCAGGTCTGCCACTGCTAATTTTTGTTTTTTTACTAACTTTATCAGTGTGATAGAACCAAAGAAGATTTCTGAAGCCCTAGATGACCCAAATTGGGTAGACGCCATGCAAGAAGAACTTCTGTAGTTTGAGCGTAACAAAGTATGGACTTTAGTACCTCTGCCAAGAGGGAAACATGCCATTGGGACTAAATGGGTCTACAGAAACAAGAAGGATGAAGATGGAGTGGTCATCAGAAACAAAGCAAGATTAGTAGCAAAGGGATATAGACAAGAAGAAGGCATAGACTACGATGAGACTTTTGCCCCTGTCGCACGACTCGAAGCAATAAGAATATTCTTATCCTTCGCAGCCCACAGAGGTTTTAAAGTCTATCAGATGGACGTAAAATCAGCTTTTCTAAACGGTGAAATCCAAGAAGAGGTTTACGTAAATCAGCCACCAGGGTTTGAAAGCTCAAAGTTTCCAAGGCATGTATACTACCTTGAAAAGGCTCTATACGGACTGAAACAGGCTCCAAGAGCATGGTACGAACGACTTTCTACCTTCCTTCTAGTCAATGGCTACAACAGAGGTACAACAGATACTACCTTATTCTATAAACATAAAAAGGGTGAGATAATGCTTGTACAAATCTATGTGGATGACATAATTTTCGGGTCTACTAATTCAGAAGAGTGTAAAAGTTTTGAAAAACTCATGCAGAGTGAGTTTGAAATGAGTATGATGGGAGAATTAACATTCTTCCTCGGACTTCAAGTCAAACAAACTTCAGAGGGAATTTTTATAAATCAAGCCAAATATGTCTCTGACATTCTTTTCAAGTATAGCCTCTCTGATACCTCTGCAATGAAAACTCCAATGGCCACTGGAAATAAGTTATCCTTAGATCCTGATGGCATCTCTGTAGAATGCACTCTCTACAGAGGCATGATTGGATCTCTGTTATACTTAACAGCAAGCAGACCTGACATTATGCATGCCACATGTCTTTGTGCACGTTATCAAGCTAATCCAAAGAAATCACATTTTGATGCTGTAAAGAGAATCTTTAGATACCTGAAAGGGACCAAAAATCTTGGTCTCTGGTATCCACAGAACTCTGGTTTTAGTCTTAAAGCTTATACATATTCAAACTATGGAGGATGCATGCTTGACAGAAAGAGTACCTCTGGGAGTTGTCAATTCCTAGGTGGTAAACTAGTCAGTTGGACCTCCAAGAAGCAGAATTGTGTCTCCACATCCACTGCAGAAGCTGAATACGTTGCTGCTGCTAGCTGTTGTTCTCAGGTTCTATGGATGAAGACTCAGCTAAAAGACTACGGCCACATCTTATTCAAAATACCCATCTTCTGTGATTCCAAAAGTGCCATTGCTATCTCTGCCAATCCTGTGCAACACTCGAAAACCAAGCATATCGATATAAGGTACCATTTCTTGAAACATCATGTTGAATACGGTACAACTGAAATGCATTTCGTGCCAACAGAATATCAACTCGCTGACTTATTCACCAAAGCACTAGACGAGAAAAGATTCAATTTCTTGGTGGGTAAGTTAGGAATGATAAACATGGTGTGACAATCCTCTGTAAGTATAGCTTTATCTTCTGTAAATATGTACAAATTTCCTTTATTTTTGCTTTAAGTAAATTTATTTATGTTTGTAAGTTCTCAATCTTAAATAGTTCTTAAAATCACAGAGCTTCTGTAAGTCAACTCAGAACCTCTGACGACCCCTACAGAACCTATGGAAAACATGACCTATGTTCTATGCAAAACTTATCATTCTTTGATCCAAGCATAGGTCAAGGGGGAACAAAAGGAAATTACTTGATCTACAGAGGTGATTAGATCAAGGGGGAGCAGAAGGGAACCCTGAAATGATCTAAAGAGATAAAACTTTCAAGGGAAAGCCAAAGAAAAATGTCGATGACTCCATATCGACAGAAGTCAGATATCACTGCCGAGAAAAGAAGAACCAAAAGGTATGTCTCTCGCACAAAAGGTTTTTGAAAACAGTTTTCTAGGACACAAATTGTCAAATATGTCCTAAATATACTGTGAATAACATTTCAAAAATCAAAAGCTCAAAAAGTTTCACAAAATTCGAATTAGGAGAAATTTAAGGTCATATAGCTTCTGCTGAGCTCAACAGAGGTTCTGCAAGAAATATGCTCTGTGATCGCAAATTAACCCTCTATCGATCTTTTGGAATGTTATCTCGGAAACCGAAAACACAAACCATGACCTTCTCGAACAAACCGTTTTTTTAACAGTTTTCTCGGACACAAACTTTCAAATATGTCCGAAAAACATCTCTTAAACCAAATCAAAAATTGGATGATCAAAAATTTTAATAAAATTTTTGTTATGAGATTTTTTCCCTCATAGAGCTTCTGCTGGCCCTCACAGAACTTCTGCAAGTTCCAACAGAGCCACAAAACCTCTGCGAAGCAAATTTCTTGACAAAAATCCGATTTTATCCTCTCCAATGCCTTTACAAATGTTTTGGTTAAAGAATAACCCCACAGAAGTCATGATAACAATGAGATATATGAGAGAAACATCAAGCTTTTCAAAATCACAGAACTTCTGTAAACCACAAAAGTTCTGTCAATCTGTTACTTGGGCATTTCTGTAGTAATAACGGTTACTTTTAACTGAGAGTGAAACTCATGTGGCTAAGAACAACCCCACGCGCCTAGCATTAATGGGCCGCGCACGATGTCCTGTCATCCTCTGACAAGGCCTACGTGTCCCATTTTCATTGGGCGTATATGGAACGTTTTCTTTGGAAAGTTGAACCCGCCGTTCTAACTCGAGTACGGATTCGAAATTTTAATCCATTTCCATATATTTTACTCTTTCGAATTCTACCGTTTTACCCTCCTATAAAAACCAAGCTTACCCTCTCATAAACCTTTTACAAACTCTCATTCTTCTCCGGCGAAACCCTGCAAAAACCTGCAAGTTTCTTATTCTCAGTATCAAATGGCTTCATCTTCTCAAGCTATCTCCCCTGCACACTCTCCGGCGACCTCACCAGAACATTCACCGGCTCATTCTGAACATTCAGAAAACCCCAACCCTGCCCAGAACATTGAACTAGAAGATTCCGACGACTCAGCAGACTTTGCTCCGACAACACATCTGCAAAACTTCATAGCTAAGGATCACTTCGAAAAGGTACTACCAATCAAATCCAACAACTGCTATTTGGTCCCCTCACCCAATGCTTTCGGCGAAGCCCACGCCATTCTTCTGAACATAATGGAAAATCACATCCTCTTCCCTCTACTCTCAAGAACCCCAAAGAAAATACCAGTCAGATATCTGAACCAGTTTTGGCAAAGCTGCCGATTTGATAAAGACGACTCTATTATCAAAGGGTACATTTCAAGACCTGACAAATCTGAACATCTTGAAATCAAGTTCAACAGAACAATGTTCTCACTTGAGTTCAACCTACCCACGAGGGGTCTTCTTGGTTTGAAGAAATATGCAGAGCAACCAACAGACGACGAGCTCTGTCGCTTCGTAGAAATGCTTGGGTACAACACACAACTACGGAAGAGAAATGACTTCCGCAGAGGCAGATTACCACCTCTGTGGAACACCTTGTTCTCTATTCTTAACAGATGCCTAACAGGGAAGATAGGCAGCATTGACCAGACCTCGCATCAGATCTTAACCATCATGTATGGGGTGTACTATGATCTTCCACTCGATTACGCGACGATAATGATGCAAGAGATCATCAACACCATCGACAGAAAGAACAACACCAAACGTGTCAAAGAGAACGATCCCAACTTTCTACCACCTCTGCAATTCCAAAGAATATTGGGAGTATTGTTCGAACCTCTGTTGCTGATACAAAAATGGCCAATGGAAGGGCCAATTCCCAAACAGTTCCCAATGAGCAAAAATGTCCCCACTAATCATATAGATGGTTACTCACACTGCAGACCTCTGTCAAAGAAGCTTCTGAAGTATGCCTCGAATAAAACCCTTAAGAAAGAGTATATACGCGAACATAGAACTCCTAAACCGAGTCATATGACACCCCCGCGTTTAGGTGTCCCCCTAGGAACAATAACAACAGAACCTCTTTCGACTCAAGAAGAAAAGGATCACAAATTAGCAAAACACATGGCTATTCAACTTAGCTTCATAGCCAAACGTGCAGAACTTCTGGGAAAGAAATCTTCTTCAAAAACCTCTGCATCTACTCCAAAAGCAAAGAAGAGAAAAACTGCAGAAGGAACCTCCACAAGCGCTGCAGAAGATCAACCCTCACCTCCCCATGCCACAGAAATTGGCTCCTCTGCTCCTCCCTCTTCTCCAAAACAGAAGAAGAAAAGAAAATCGAAAACCACAGAGGAAGGGGCACCAAAACCCAAGAGGAGGAAAACCAAAAAGAAGCATGGTAAATCACTTGATAAATTGGTTACCATTGCAGAAGAGGAACCCGAAGTAGAAGAAACCACAGAAGAAAGAACTGCAGAAGAAGATGCAGAAGAAGGAATGGCAACAGAGGAATATCAATCACCCTATCAATCTCCAGATAGATTTGCTCACCAAGGAGATCTGAACGACTTCCTACAGAACCCTGACATTGCCAACACCTTAAATACAGCAGGGTGGACGGCACAACCTCTCGACCACCACTCCCCAGAAGAACAATATTCTCCATCTCTGGCATTGACGCACATCTGCAAGAAGATGACACAACACCCAAAGATCAACTAGCTAACACACCTGTTATTTTACAGAACCCTTTCATTCAGGGATTGGACGTCCACATAAGAAGTCCAAACCCAGCTTCAGAAGAAAAAGAACTAACAGAAACTGAGTGGAATAGAGGTGAAGTAACAGAAGCTTCTGAGACAAGGATAGAGGTCTCAGAGGTAGATTCAGATGAAGAAGAAGTTGTCTGGATACGAAAAGGTCTCTATCATCCACATGTCATGAGATTATACGGCTCTCATCAAATGTACGACTTCTTACGCACAGAGCAAGGAACCTCAACAGAAGCAAGGGAAGAAGCACCAAGCCGTAGGATAGCTACAGAGGCTGAAATAATAGACGGTGATGTAGTGCTTGGGTGCTTAACAGAGGAAGAAACAAGAAAAGATGCCTGGATTAATAGAGGCACACAACCAAAACCAACTCCCAGTGCAACCCACATATCTAACTCCGTAGGTCTAGCTGCAGAAGGAGTTATTGAAATACAGCAGCACAGCTCGATCCAAACCCAACCCAACCAGCCAGAAGTCACTCTTTCGACTTCTGCGCCCACAAAAACCGGGGAATCCATTCCTAGGGAGTCTCCTCAAAGAGACTCACCTATTATTCGTGATCAATCGCCCCAGATCACACTAGAACACCCTACAAAGGAATTCGTTTCCTCTGCCACGCACACATTATGGCCAAATCTTCTTTCAGAGAGAAGTAGTGAGCACAGAGACGAAGAGACTCTAGACAAGTCTCCTAGTCAACAGAAGGACATTCCAATACCCACCTCTGGAGTGGATTTGGACACTGTTCTTCACAGAACTTCTGTAGAGATCGAAACTCAGGTTTCTTCTCAAGGATCGGAAGGAAATCCTTCCACCCCCATCGTACAAACAAGGGTGAACGAAGGTGTCCCAGGAACAGGGACTCACTCTGGAGACGAATGTGTTCCTCCAGAGGTTACACAAGGAACACAAGTATCAAGGGATGAGTTCCAAACCCTTGTCACCTCTGTGAACCAAACAATGAAAGAGTTGCAAAGCTCTTTCAAATCTTTTACAGAGACAACATCGACGGCTATCCTGAAACTAAACACCAAAATGGACAATCTGTCCACATAGGTGAAATCTGCAATCTCAGCGATGAAGTCTTCTGCCGAAACTACTGCCAAAGCTACAGCTACTTCTGCCGCTCAAGAATTCGGAACAACTGCAACTTCTGCGTTCAAGGACTCTGTCAAAAACTTCCTTGAACAAATGAATACGCAATCCAACAGAGCAGAGGGCATTACTCCTGAAGATCTACAGAATGCCCTAACACAAGTACAAGCAGAGGCAATACGCAACACGACAATGATGCAGCCAAAAGACTACATGACCAGAGCACAGCTAACAGAGCTAGGACAAAACGTCATAAACCAGGTCACAGAGGTCATTGTCTCCTTCACAAAAGCAAATGCCAACTTTGTCAAGGATTTCAGAAGCAGTGTTGGCAGAATGCGTTTTAAAACAGAGGCAGAACTTGCAACTCTATTCGGCCTCTGTGATGATGTCTGTGCAAAGTTGATAGCAGCAGGAGCAGAATTACCGAAGAAAACCAAAGCTTCTTGCAGAGCAGAGGGTAGTTTTGAAAAGAGTCAGGATGATTCTGATGATGACCATCCTGGTCCATCAGATAATCCTGAGGGGGAGAATACAAGGGAGAAAGCTACGAGCAGAGGAATACAAACTCCACCAATCGCAGCAGAACCAATCAGTCAAGCCCCTCCAGAACAAACCCAAGATCAACAACAAACTCAACAGACCACAGAGACAACACCCATCTCTGTGGAATCAAGTCCTGAAGAAACAAATATTCCAGAAGCTGATCAGCAACCCACAGAGGCAACAACCACCCCTGTGGTAATCATTTTGGAAGAAAGTCCTTCAACAGAAAACCCCCAAAGCATACCAAGAAGAAAGTCGATTGCCACCAAACCAAAGAGAGCAACGACCTCTGCTTCTGATGTTCTGAGAAAAATGCACGACACAATGACTGAACGAATGGGGCAGAGAGAAGAAGAAAGGCTCAAGTTCACATTAGCATTCAAAATGGCAAGAAGATTCGACATACCTCAATCCACAGAAACCAAGCTTACAGAAGAAGTCACCAAAGAACCTCCTACAGAGGTTACAGAGCAAAGAAAGCCAACAGAACCATCGCCACAAAAGTCCTCTAAATCACAAATGTCAAAACCTACAGAGGCAACCCCCATCAAAACAACAGAAGTCCCAACCTCCAAAGCTACAGAAGCAACAGCGTCTGCCCCGCCAAAAGGAAAAGACAAGGGCAAAGGAATACTGACAGAAGAGCTTAAGAAGAAGAAATCATTACCAAAGCCTACAGAGAAACTAATGAAGAGTGCGTTTGATGCCTTTCAAACTCCAAAGCCTGAAGAAGTTGACTGGGCATATGGATTGAAGCCTCTGTCAGACATTCCTCTAACTGGTAGAGCAGCAGAAGTTGTTCAAGAAATGGAGAGTCTCAGAAGACAAGTACCACAACCTGGTCCAACACATGAAGAGATGGAAGAAGTGGTATACAAATACCTCAATAAACAATCCTTTCAGACCAATCATCCAACAGATCATGTGACAGATCCAAGGATCAGAGAAGAATTTGAGAACATCTTCACAAGGACAAAGCCAAGAACCAAAGCAGATGTCTTCTCAATCCACGAAATCAAAAAGGTAATCTTCTGCAGATTCTCCTTCACAAGAACCTATCCAAGGGTCAGGTACAATCTTTACAGAGTCAGAAGAGAAAACAATTCAGAGACCACCTTCGCTGATTCTGACCTAAGAAATATCAATCCTTATGATCTACCTGACCTTCTGCAATGGACAAAGGACAACTACAACACAGAGCCAAACACCAGAGCCTATCAAGTGTTGAGAAAAGCGATGAGGGAAAAGCTTCTGCTCTACAGCATGATAGATTTCCAGCTGGGAAAGGATCTTGGTCTCAAGCATCTGGATTTACGACCACCAGAGGATCGCTGCCCACCGGACGCCGTACCTAACTCAATCATCATAGAACCACGATTTGGGTTAGTATTTCAAAACCCACAAGGCGAAATTAAACTGTTTGTATGCATGGACTGTCAGAAGTACGCAACTAGTACTCTGAACAAGTTCAGAGCAAGCCTTGTGAAATACAGAGGTACAGAGAAAATGGATAGAGATGCTGCAGATACTCTCATCAGAGAGATTGATGCCACAATCCGCCTAAGAGAACTATGCATCAGTTTCTACAAAGAGATCAGAAGAGTCGGAAGAGACAACAGAAGCTACAACGATTTCAAAGATGCCAAAATCTGATTCTCAGACCTTCAATCTCTGCAAACCAAATCAAAGTATTATCTTTCATTGTACTCAAATGTAAAATGCCTCTGGCATATTTTCTAAATGAAAAAACTTTCGAGGTATTGTTTAACCTCTGTCTTATCTAACTTAGCCTAACTAAATTCAAGTTCAATTTTTTATTTTTCACTACTTAGGGGGAGATTGTTAGCTTCAATCTTCCTAATCATAGAAGTATTTAGAAGTAGTGAAAAATAGGCTAAGTGAAGAAAGCCTCTTACAGAGGCTCTGCCGGAATTACCAAGGGCTCAAGATCAAGAATCTACAGAAGCTAAAGAGGCGCGCTACAGAAGCTCTGTCATACGCGCAAAGAAGATCAATAACTCGGAATCCGGGGAAGACTGCTCCACAGAGGACCAGACCGCAGAACCTCTGTAACTCATTACAGAGCCTCTGTGGTCCTCACAATCCGACTTGAAGATATTTACAATATCTTGCTACTGTTACAGGACCTGTTCATCAACTTGCATGGTAGCATGCCCTGTCCAACGTCGACGTGTCAAACTCTGATTGGACTCAATAGGGCTTAGTACATAATAGACGTCTGCTGCATTAAATGCAATACAACACGTCTTACTGTTCATGCCGTTCTTGCAACTGTTCACGACATCTGTTCAACTATTCATCAGTACCGTCTGAATAGTAGCATATGCTTTATGGTCCCCTTTAGAGTAGTATATAAGGAAGACTCATGTTGAGTTCTTCCTTATAATTATCAAATAAATCACATATAAATCGACCATCATAAGAACACAAAAAGCTTATTCACCTTAAGAGTCATATCTATTTTGAAGCTTTTCTTACTCATTGTTCTTAAATATGTTCTTAATATATATTCAGTAAACTTTGAAATATTATTTCCTGTTCATGGTTTATTTATATTTTGGTCTAAATCTATCAAACCTATCTGTTAGTTCTTCAAATACGCTTCCGCATCAAACATTAACTTGAACTAATAGATCTGATAATCTTGTTTAAAGCAAAACGGGAACCAACATGTAGATTTGCCAACCAAAGCAAGAGGTGTAGTGGTTAGTGTCTTTGCTTGTGCGATTTGAGGCTCATGACCAGCTAATGTTCCGTAGAGGTCTGAAAGAGTCTAGGAATCTAAATCTTGATTGGTTTGTAAAGACATAGATAACTGGAGCCATTCTTCGTTCAGACTTTTGAGAAACATGACGTTATTCTCTTCAGAAGTTTTGTGGATGCCGAACTTCTTGCAGTTATTGATCAAAGAGTTGAACCTGTCATACGTTGTTTGCAGAGATTCATTTGTCAGGGCTTTAAAAGCGTAATATTCGTTTATGTATTGAGCCCTTCGATTTTTCTGAGTTTTAGCTCCCCCTTCAAGTTGTTTCTCCAGTTCTTTCCAAAGATCATACGAAGATTCGCATGCATCTAAAGACTGGAAAAGATCGTTGGGGATTGCCATTATCAGAATTCTTTTTGTTTTCTGCGCGAGTTCATCTTTTTCCTTATCTTGATCTGACCAACCATCCCTGGTTTTAGGTTTTTGATGCTCAGGGATTTCAGGAGTGTCAGCTATAGCTGGTACACGAGGTACTATTAACATAGGGACATGAGGAGGATTATAAAGTTATTGTACGAGCTCTTTATCAGTACCCTCAAAGAAATGGATCATTCTTATTTTCCACTGAGGATACTCATTTCGTAGAAGAGATGGTGGTTTGGTTAATGAACCAGTTGTGAAGAAATTTTGTGTGCTTGACATTTTAAGAGTAGAACGTTTCAGAATGAAGATATGATACAAAAAAGTACGAGAGAATTATCCGGAAAGATTTTCTGGGTTTGGAAGCTCTCAACAGTGCACTTTAATGGAGTATTAATTAAAGAAACACTTTCTCTAGATTTACCAAATATCGAATAAATCGAAAATGGCTGAACAATAGAATCTGTTTGAATAAATGAACAACAGGTTAAAAATCAGACCACGTTTCTACCAATAATGTTGTTAAACGAGGATCGCTTGATATTTAAAAACAAGCTTAGCTCTGATACCAATTGTTGGTTCCCGTATTTGATTAACAAAGATTATCTTATCTATTAGTTCAAATAAGATGTGTTGCGGAAGCGTATTTGAAGAACTAACAGATATGTTTATATAGAAACAACACAAAATACCAAATAAACAGTATATGAAGAACAGATGAATATCTCAAAGTTTACTGTATTTGATGAAGAACGCTAAGAACTGATTTGACGATAATTGAGTGCTAGTGTTTTTGTGTGTTAGTTGTTGTCTGATGTTGGCTGGTAAAATTGTAAGGAAGAACTCAACATGAGTCTTCCTTTTATACTACTATAAAAGAACTATTCTAGACAAAAGGACTATTGCTAAAGGAAAGAAGGGATGGCATGAACAGTTGGAAATCTGCATGCATTAAATGCGCTAATATCAACTTGCAAGGATTCCTATCAGAGTTTGACACGTGTTTGTTGTCGGACCATGCCTTGTACAAGTTGATGAACGGACCCTGGAACAGTAGCAAGATATTTCTGTAACAGTGGTAAGATATTTCTGCAACAGTGGCAAGATATTATAAATATCTTCCAAGTCTTCAATCTGAACCGCAGAGGCTCTGTCAAGGGTGACAGAGGTTCTGCGGCTCGGTCCTTGGTGAGCATTCTTCTGTAGATCCTTCTTTGGTCCTTTGTGAGTAGTCTTCTGTAGATTCTTCTTGGGACTTGGTGTTCCTTGAATGATCTTGTTTGCTTCGGCAGAGCTTCTGTGGAACACCGCAGAGCTTCTGTGGAACTCTTTCATACTTGGCCTATTTTTCAATACTTCTAATATTATGAATATTTGGAGCTAACAGTATTCCACAGAGGAGGTAATCGATTTCTTCTGAAATCATTTCTTTTCCTTAGGGTTGTGTTGTACCCCAACATTTCAACAAAACGGTAGAGCTCTTCGTCTGTGGGTTCCTCTGCGTACTGCTTTATTCCAAGAAGACCTCTGGTAGGTAGACTGAACTCAAGTGAGAACATGGTTCTGTTGAACTTGAGTTCAAGGTGCTCGGATTTGTCTGGTTTCGAAATGTAGCCCTTGATTTGTCTATCTGCGGGGTCAAATCTGCTGCTCATCCAGAATTGATTTAGGTATCTGGCGGGGATTTTGTTGAAAGTTTTGGATAACAGGGGGTAAAGATAGTGGTTTTCCAGAATGTGAAGAAGGATGGTGTGTGCTTCCCCAAAAGCAGTTTTTGAGGGAACCAGGTAGTAGTTGTTTGGTTTCAAATGAAGAACACATTCAAAGTGTTCATGAGCAATGAAGGTTAGAAGATGGGTGGTCGGAGCAAAATCTGCTTAATCGCCGGAGTGGTCTTGTTCTAGGTTTCTGGCGATTTCTTGGTTTTGGGAGTTCTCAGAATGAGATGGAGAGTTCACTGGAGCGTTGGAGGTGGAAGCCATTGGATTAATCTTGAAGAAATTGAGTAGAAAATGGAAGTTACAGGTTTTTGCAAGGTTCGCCGGAGAAGATGAAGAGAGTAAGTTCGTAAACGTTTAGAGGTAATGGTAAGTTGGGTTTTATACTGAAGAGAATGGTAGAATCTGAAAGGGTAAATATGTGAAAGTGAATAAAATTTGGGATCCGTAATTGAGTATATATGTGAAATCATTTCTTTTCCTTAGGGTTGTGTTGTACACCAACATTTCAACAAAACGGTAGAGCTCTTCGTCTGTGGGATCCTCTGTGTACTGCTTTATTCCAAGAAGACCTCTGGTAGGTAGACTGAACTCAAGTGAGAACATGGTTCTGTTGAACTTGAGTTCAAGGTGCTCGGATTTGTCTGGTTTCGAAATGTAGCCCTTGATTTGTCTATCTGCGGGGTCAAATCTGCTGCTCATCCAGAATTGATTTAGGTATCTGGCGGGGATTTTGTTGAATGTTTTGGATAACAGGGGGTAAAGATAGTGGTTTTCCAGAATGTGAAGAAGGATGGTGTGTGCTTCCCCAAAAGCAGTTTTTGAGGGAACCAAGTAGTAGTTGTTTGGTTTCAAAGGAAGAACACATTCAAAGTGTTCATGAGCAATGAAGTTTAGAAGATGGGTGGTCGGAGCAAAATCTGCTTAATCGCCGGAGTGGTCTTGTTCTAGGTTTCTGGCGATTTCTTGGTTTTGGGAGTTCTCAGAATGAGATGGAGAGTTCACTGGAGCGTTGGAGGTGGAAGCCATTGGATTAATCTTGAAGAAATTGAGTAGAAAATGGAAGTTACAGGTTTTTGCAAGGTTCGCCGGAGAAGATGAAGAGAGTAAGTTCGTAAACGTTTAGAGGTAATGGTAAGTTGGGTTTTATACTGAAGAGAATGGTAGAATCTGAAAGGGTAAATATGTGAAAGTGAATAAAATTTGGGATCCGTAATTGAGTATATATGTGAAATCATTTCTTTTCCTTAGGGTTGTGTTGTACCCCAACATTTCAACAAAACGGTAGAGCTCTTCGTCTGTGGGATCCTCTGTGTACTGCTTTATTCCAAGAAGACCTCTGGTAGGTAGACTGAACTCAAGTGAGAACATGGTTCTGTTGAACTTGAGTTCAAGGTGCTCGGATTTGTCTGGTTTCGAAATGTAGCCCTTGATTTGTCTATTTGCGGGGTCAAATCTGCTGCTCATCCAGAATTGATTTAGGTATCTGGCGGGGATTTTGTTGAAAGTTTTGGATAACAGGGGGTAAAGATAGTGGTTTTCCAGAATGTGAAGAAGGATGGTGTGTGCTTCCCCAAAAGCAGTTTTTGAGGGAACCAGGTAGTAGTTGTTTGGTTTCAAAGGAAGAACACATTCAAAGTGTTCATGAGCAATGAAGTTTAGAAGATGGGTGGTCGGAGCAAAATCTGCTTAATCGCCGGAGTGGTCTTGTTCTAGGTTTCTGGCGATTTCTTGGTTTTGGGAGTTCTCAGAATGAGATGGAGAGTTCACTGGAGCGTTGGAGGTGGAAGCCATTGGATTAATCTTGAAGAAATTGAGTAGAAAATGGAAGTTACAGGTTTTTGCAAGGTTCGCCGGAGAAGATGAAGAGAGTAAGTTCGTAAACGTTTAGAGGTAATGGTAAGTTGGGTTTTATACTGAAGAGAATGGTAGAATCTGAAAGGGTAAATATGTGAAAGTGAATAAAATTTGGGATCCGTAATTGAGTATATATGGCTGGTTCAACTTTCCAGGAGAACGTGTGCCACACACGTCCAATGGGAGAATGCCACGTCAGAAGTGTCAGAACACGATTAGACGTCGTGTGCGGCCCATTAATGCTTGGCGTGTGGGCATTTCTTCTTTGTGAGTTCTGTCACTTGCAGTAAATAAACCATACTGTTACAGAATTTCCATAAAAGGTCAAGTGTCAGAGTCAACAGAGGCTCTGTGGTGGAGTGAGCTCTGTGATCTGAAACTTGTCTTTTTATCTCCTCTGATGCTTGTACCTTTTCCAAAAACGTTTGAAAGATCATTGGAGAGGATCGATAGATCTTTAGTACAAAATTTTTATTCACAGAGGCTTTGAGGCTCTGTCGAGGCCAACAGAGGCTCTGAGAGTGAAAATTTCTCATAACTAAAAATTTAGAGAACTTTTTGATCATCCAAGGTTTTCATTGTGTTAAACGCTGTTTTTAGGACATATTTGGAAATTTTTGTCCTGGAAAACTGTTTTGGAAATGGATTTTGTTCGATACATACTCTTAGAGTGTCTAGTTTGGGCGACAGAGACTCTTTTGTGGAGTGAGCTCTTTGCCCATAAGACTTTCTTTCAGTATTCTTGTGTGTGCATTTGTACGTACAAATCCTTAAAGAAGACATTTAAGGTTGATCGACAGAGTTTCCGTATGAAATTTGCAGTGCTAGAGGATCCGGCTTACAGAGGCTCTGTTGAGCTCAACAGAAGCTCTATGACCTTAAATTTCCTATAACTGAAGGCTCGAAAATCTTTTTGATCATTTCTTGTTTGGAATGTCTTAAACAGTGTTTATAGGACGTATTTTGAAATTTGTGTCCTAGAAAATTGTTTTCAAAAAGGATTTGTACGAGTTACTTACCTTTGGTTCTCCTTTGTTCGGCAAAAATACCTGACTTTTGTAGATATGGTTGATCATATCTCTTCTTTTGCGTCCCCTTGAATGATCAACCTCTGTAGATCAGTTCAAGGTCTCCTTCTGCTCCCCCTTGACCTATGCTTGGATCAAATGAGATAAGTTGTGCACAGAACATAGGTCAAGGTTATCAGATGTTCTGTGGCAATTGTCATACTCTGAGCAATCCCACAGAAGCTCTGTTGGTTACAGAACTTTTGATGATTAAGAATTTACATACAGAAGAGTTTAAATATATACATATTTACAAGAAGATCAAATCTTACTTACAGAGGGTTCAACTCATGTTTATCATTCCCAACTTACCCACCAAGAAAAGGAATCTTTTCTCATCTAGTGCCTTGGTGAATAAGTCTGCAAGCTGGTATTCAATGGACACAAAGTGCATTTCGATTGTGCCATGTTCAACATGATGCTTCAGAAAGTGATAACGAATATAGATATGGTTTGTTTTTTAGTGTTGTACTGGATTGGCAGAGATTGCTATGGTACTTTTGGAATCACAGAGGATGAGAATCTTGTATATGTTGTAACCATAGTCCTTGAGTTGAGTTTTCATCCACAGAACTTGAGAGCAACAGCTAGCAGCAGCAACATATTCCGCTTTTGCTGTAGATGTAGACACACAGTTCTGCTTCTTCGATGTCCAGCTGACTAGTTTACCTCCCAGGAATTGACAACTCCCAGTGGTGCTCTTTCGATCAAGCTTGCATCCTCCATAATCTGAATCTGTGTATGCCTTAAGACTAAAACCAGAGTTCTTCGGATACCAGAGTCCAAGATTTTTGGTCCCTTTAAGGTATCTGAAGATCCTCTTTACAGCAATATAGTGGGATTCCTTTGGGTTAGCTTGATATCTTGCACAGAGGCATGTGGCATACATTATGTCAGGTCTACTTGCGGTTAAGTATAAAAGGGACCCAATCATACATCTGTAGAGTTTGCACTCTACAAATGTGCCATTTGGATCTGAGAATAATTTATTTCCAGTGGCCATTGGGGTCTTCATTACAGAGGCATCAGAGAGACTGTATTTTGAGAGTATGTCAGAGACATGTTTAGTTTGATTTATAAAAATTCCCTCTGATGATTGTTTTACTTGGAGTCCGAGGAAGAAAGTTAATTCTCCCATCATACTCATTTCAAACTCACTCTGCATGAGTTTTTCAAAATCTTTGCACTGTTGTGCATTTGTAGACCCAAAAATAATGTCATCCACATAAATCTGTACAAGCAGAATCTCATCACCTTTTCTTTTGTAAAACAAAGTAGTATCTGTCGTACCTCTGTCGTAATCATTATTGAGAAGAAAAGTTGAAAGTCGTTCGTACCATGCTTTTGGAGCCTGTTTTAGTCCATACAGAGCTTTGTCGAGGTAATACACGTATTTTGGGTACTTTGAGCTTTCAAACCCTGGTGGCTGCTGGACATATACTTCTTCTTGGATTTCACCATTCAGAAAGGCACATTTTACATCCATCTGAAAGACTTTGAAACCTCTGTGGGCTGCGAAGGCTAAGAAGATTTTTATAGCTTCGAGCCGTGCGACAGGGGCAAACGTTTCATCGTAATCAATGCCTTCTTCTTGGCGATATCCCTTGGCCACCAATCTTGCTTTGTTTCTAATGACCACCCCATCCTCGTCCTTCTTGTTTCTGAAGACCCATTTTGTCCCTATTGCTTGTTTCCCTCGTGGCAGAGGTACTAGGGTCCATACCTTGTTTCTCTCAAACTGTAGAAGCTCTTCTTGCATAGCATCTACCCAGTTTGGATCATCTAGGGCTTCAGAGATTCTTTTTGGCTCGATCACACTGATAAAATTTGTAAAGAAACAAAAATTAGCAGTGGCTGATCTTGTTTTGACCTTTTCAGAAGGGTCACCGATTATAAGGCTTGGAGGATGGCTTTTCGTCCACTGTGTTGTTCTTGGAAGATGGTCATTTGAGTCATCATGCCTGAGATTGTTGAAGTTTTTGTGAGACCTGCAAGTTCTATAACCAGTTCAGACAATTTAAAAAAATTAAGTCCTGTAAAAGCAAAAGAAACAATTTCTGAAACAAAAACTGAGATTGCTCATTTAAGCAAGATTACTAATCTTCAAGCAAAACAAGATGAAAATACAAAAGTTATAAAGATTTTGCAAAAAGAGAAATCTGATTTTCTAAAGGATTTTGAAAAGGTTCAAGAAAACATAAAGTTGTTAGAAAAAAAGAATGTTGTTTGAAAGAGAAAGGAAATTTTAGAAGAAAGATGTTGACAGAGTCTGAAAATAGAATCAAATCATGTGAAATGAAAAATTGTCAACTCTTGAAACAGATCTATGATTTTGAACAAGTTCTTATACTTGAAAGAGTGAAATTTGAGAAAGAGAGAAGAGACTTTCAAACTGAGAGGAAAGGTTTTGAAACAAAGTCTGTTGAATTATATTTGAAAATTTCTGATTTGGAGAAAATTCTTGCAAAAGAAAGAAAAAAGTTTGAATGCAAGAAAAATGTTTTTCAAAAAGAAAAGAATGGTTTTGAGAAAAAGAAAACAGGAATGTTAAATGAGTTTTCTGTAAAAATAAATGAGTTGGAGAAAGAGTTAGAAGATGGAAGGAAAGAGACTGAAAAGAAGAAGGTAAATGGCTTTAAAGAAAAATGCTTAAAAGATGAGTTTGAGAAGGAAAAGAAAGTTTTTCATTTGGAGATAAGGAGGCTTATTAAGAAATTATCTGATTTATCAACTAAAATCATGATAGAGAGGAAGTCCAAATCTGATTTGCAGTCAAGGTTTGATTTGTATGTTAAAAAGTTTAGGGAATTTGAAACGAAAGTTGTTGACAAATCAAATCATAGTTCAAAAGATCAGATTCGTTCTTCTAATCTGTTTTATGATTCTGCTATTGATAAATCTTATAATTGTTCTTTTAAAAAGATAAAAATGGAATGGAGAGTTAAAGGAACAACTTCCAAGAAAGAAGTGCCGAAATCAAAGGTTCCTAATTCAAATGTCAAGAAGAACAATACATTTCAAAGAAAATCTTTTGTTAAATCTGATGTGATTTATTCTGTAAATCAATTAGTCAGAATTGCACAAAAGAAACTTTGGTGTTCATATTGTGGGATTAATGATTTTGTGAACAAGAATTTTATTCAGCAATGGTATGGTTCTTATAGAATATCTGCATATGCCACTGCACCTAACAAACCTGGACCCAAGTTCATATGGGTACCAAAGACAACTTAATCTGTTTTGCATGTTATTCATGTGTAGAGCTGAATGATAATACTGACACATGACTTAAAACCGATGCTGTGCTTAAATTGAGAATTTTGACTTTTGGATAATTCAGTCCAAAACTCGGTCTGAATGTGATTATGGACTTACAATTGGTCTCATCTTGATTATGGATTTCTGATTCATACAGATCAATTTGTTGATTTTGAAGATTTTTTTTAAAAAGTTCTGTTTGCTATGAGGTTATCGAACTCATAGTTGTAGGTGTTTTTAGTAGAAAACATTTCCAGAGAATGTGTTCAGAATCACATTTTAAGCAACCCTGCAAATTTTGGTTGAAAAATTCTGATTTTTGAGCAAGTTATGGTGATTTGAAGTTCAGAATGTTCAAAAATCACAAAATCCAAGCATTTTTCTAAGGCATTTTCTCTGGATAGTTTTATCAGAATTCTGACTCTGTTACTCAGAAGTTCTGACTCTACTACTCAGAAGTTCTGATCCTACTACTCAGAATTCTGACTCAACTAATCAGAATTCTGACTCTCATACTTAGAATTTTGAACAAGTTACTCAGACTTCTGACTCTACTACTCAGAATTCTGACTCAACTAATCAGAATTCTGACTCTGATACTTAGAATTTTGAGCAAATGACTCAGAATTCTGACTCTTCTAATCAGAATTCTGACTCTACTACTCAGAATTTGAATTTTTGATATCTAATGAGGAATCATCGTAGATGATTACCAAAATCTCTTGATTTTGCAGAATTATCTTGATTTCAGAGGAAGTATTGACTCAAAATTTGATCTGATTCTTTCAAGATAAAGTTCAAAACCCGTGCTTCAACGTTTTAGGTTTTTGAACATATCAGTTCAAAACCCGTACTTAAATGAAAATGGCTTCTGAATAATTCAGTTCAGGACCCGTACTTCAGAGACTAAGACTTCTAAACAAATCAGTTTAGAACTCATATTTCTCAGGTGATATCCTTAACTGTCATATTTTTCTGTTTCAAGGAACAAGTGGTGAAAGGTAACATTGCATTATGGTTTATTTCTATTGCTTTGAATGTTTGAATCTTAACAAATTTAATTCAATGATATGAATTTTTTTTAATTTTCATTCAATGAATAAAATGTGTGTCAAAGAGTGATTTTACAAGTATGTTGTATTATCTGAGCTATATTTGTTTCAACTTTCACTTCTGAAATAAATCAAAAGGTAAGCAAAACATGAATGAAATTATACTGAATGCTCAATGTTATGTAAATTTAGACTTATATAGAATATAATGTTCAAAAAGCCTAAATGTCAGAATGATGGATGGAAACGAAAATATGGGGGAAGTACTACGTTTTAGAACCAAGTGATTGAGATGCATTATATATATATAAAATTACTTAGTTTGAAAGTTTGTACCTGTGGCCTTTCTGGTTTGGGAGAGTGAGTCCTAAGGGGTGCTCGACACCTAGTCCCTAAGATCAACTGGTCTGGGATCGGCTGACCCAAATCCTGCAATAGAACCAGATAGAAATCCATGTTCTACTGGTACAAATGGGTTTAAGATATATCGATGTGTCCTTTCTGGTTTGGGAAATTAAGTTCCAAGGGGTGCTTGTCACCTAGCACCTAAGACCAACTGGTCTGGGATATGCTGACCCAAATCCTGCTATAGAACCAGATAGAAAGTCATGTTTAACGATGTATCTTATTCTTACTAAACTTTTTGATTAAAAGATGCCAATGTGCACAAAATTAAAAGATGCCAATGTGCACAAAATTAAAAGATGCCAATGAGCACATATCTCTTGAAACTTTGGGAAAATTCAAAGTCGCAATAAACCTGTAAATTTGTGAAAATCCTGATTTTGGACAAATAGTGTAAGTAGAGCAAAGTATTCGTATATGTTTTTAGAATTGCATATTCTTGAAGCTAATCATATTTCGCATGCTAAGCACACCAAATAGATTTAATAAAGAGATTGAAACTGAACATTTTTAACTTGATATGCAATGATGACTTGTATTTGAATCCAAACACATACATTTGATTTCATTTGATTGAAAAATCTGATAAATTTCATTAAGTTGGATTTCTTTTGTAAAATTTTCAAATGATCAAATGTTAGTAGTTATCAAGTGTAATTCAGTGAATCTTATTTTCCTTGTATAAATATATTTGAAATGAATAATTTTAGTGAAATATATGCATACTTTCAGGGGGAGAAAACAAATTGCTCCATAATTCTTATTTTGAGGGGGAGCAAGGTTATTCATTAAGGAGGAGAAAAAACATAGACTTCATCGCTAAAGTTTTGAAAATCAAGGGGGAGAAAAGCTAAAGATTTTGAAGATGATTTTGCTTTCCAAAACTTTAGGGGGAGAAGAAAAATCTGATTGATTGATTAAAAAAAGGGAGAAGAAAGTCAGAAAGTCATAAAAAGACAGAAATTTGACTTGATCACATGAAGATAAGATTTGTCATTTCAAGGGGGAGCAAAGAAAAAGAAAATATATAACAGAAATCAATTTGGAAATCGTTGCTGCTGCTGATTAAAGACTGACCAGAAGTTGTTAACTCAGATTATTCAGAATTCTGAGCAAAAGTTGTCAAAGCATTCAGAAGAGCTCCTTCTGAAGATTGTTCCTGCTCTAAGAATTTGATGATGAAAAGTACAAGTGTGTTTGACAAAAAGGGGGAGATTGTTAGGTCTAGAGTTTTGTCCAAAACACAAGTGTTGAGTTCTGAGTAAGAAGACTAAAGAAGACTCAGAAGACTCAGAAGTTCTGAGTAGAAGACTCAGAAGTTCTGAGTGAGAAATCTCAAAAAGATTCTAAGT
Organism: Saussurea involucrata; assembly: GCA_033807775.1. Classification (NCBI taxonomy): domain Eukaryota; kingdom Viridiplantae; phylum Streptophyta; class Magnoliopsida; order Asterales; family Asteraceae; genus Saussurea; species Saussurea involucrata. The sequence goes on along the minus strand of CM066327.1, from coordinate 76,162,881 downwards.
GTTGGATTCTGACTAGAAGATTCAGAGTTCTGAGTAGGAGACTCAGAACTTCTGACTATGAAGACAAATGTTCTGAAGCGCTTATTCAGAAGTATGTTCAGAATTCATATCTTGGGATATTCTCTGTTATATTCAGTTACTAATTAGAACACGTGTAATTGTTCTATTAGTCTGTTTCTTATATGTACTGTAGCTTTAGCTATTCTCTATAGTATATATAGGAGTTAGCAACTGTAGCTAACAAAATCTTTGATATAATCTTTGGTGAATCCATTTAGAGAAATTCATTGTAATATCTTGTAATTCACAGATTGTTAATAAATCATATGACCAGTTGCTGTGAATACGATCTTAATTGTTCATATTTGATTGTAAGAATAGATCCTGAACTTACAATCAAATATGAACAATTAAGATCGTATTCACAGCAACTGGTCATATGATTTATTAACAATCTTTCGCAAGGTCGCCCGACATAGACGATCACGTCTACGACTTGATCACTCTTCTGCAGGGACACACGATTCAAGCTCGTCGCACGACTTAGTCGTATGATCGCAAAGTCTACACGACTTTTTCATTCTAAGTTTCTTAAACTTAGAAAAATTTCATACTCTGAATGTATGCTTTGGTCGCATATTCCTATGTTTGTTTACACGATTTACAAGCGCTATGTCTTACATTCTAAGTTGTTGTGTTGCAATAGATGCCTAAGTCGCATGATTTCTATTGTATTATACTCAGTAAATTTCATAATTGACATGATATTTATTTACTGAATATACAAAACACGAGTACGACGGAAATTTAAATTTCATTCCCTGAATAGTTTGTCATTTACATTCAAAATAACTCGACCACTAACAGTCGAGCAGCAAAAGAAACAACAAATGACAAAGACATTTCCTAAGGCAAAGGGGGAGCATCGGTCGCGTCCCTGCTTGACGCCTCACCCTGGAGACCTTCCTCCTAGGGATGGTGATTTGACCCGACCCGGCGGGGAACCCGGTCCACCCGACCCGGTCGGGGCCGGGGACGGGTGTAGGAGAGTGAAACCGGGGCCGGGGCCGGGTGAACTACTCCCCGACCCGCCCGGTACCCGGTATTATTATATATGCATTAAATATATATTTTTTATAGGTATTTATTTATAATATTAGATTATTATATATCATATTCATATACCTTTCCCTTTCCCGCAAATTAATTATGTCAAGTTGCACCAAGTTTTTTTTTAATTTCCATTTCTGTTGACCGGGTTTTGACCGGGTTTGACCGGGTGTTGACCGGGTATGTGACCGGGGCCGGGTAGCTCATCCCCGTACCCACCGGGGACCGGGGCCAGGGCCGGGTGTAGGGGAGTGAAACCGGGGTCGGGGCCGGGTGAGGGGATACACGCCCCAAACCCGCCCCGTTACCATCCCTACTTCCTCCTCCTCAATCTCCTTCTCGCGATCCCATCTCTTTCAATAGAGATCCCTTGAAAACGCTCCTTGAAAGATAAGAGATGATATTTCCCCAGATACGGAAATAACTTCGTCCCGTCAAGGACATAGTCAGTCAGGAGGATCGTCGACAACATAAAATTGATCATCATGACTTCCTCCTCATCCTCTCCCGTTTTACACCCTTGCCCCTGGCGGCTGACGAAGGGTCGACGAGGATATAGAAGACATCGTCGCCGGTTGCGCAGTATAAGACATCGTCGCCGGTTGCGCAGTATGAGACATCGTCGCCGGTTGCGCAGTATGAGACATCATCACCGGTTGCACAGTATAAGACATCGTCGCCGGTTGCGCAGTATAAGACATCGTCACCGGTTGCGCAGTATGAGACATCGTCGCCGGTTGCGCAGTATGAGACATTGTCGCCAGTTGCGCAGTATTAGACATCGTCGCCGGTTGTGCAGTATCAACGGATCTAATCCAATCACTGTCCGTATCCAGCATCGCCACCTGCACAAGTACATACCTCGTCCTCCATTTGCGATCATTGACAGCAGTGTTCAAAACTAAGGTACGATTACCTTTAAGCCTTGAAAGTAAACTATAACGACGATATTGATCGCTCGTGACTTTATACGCCACTCCCAGTGCGAAGTAAGTCGCTCGATGACTAGAATAACTCGCCAAAACTGGGGCATCAGTTGCCCTGGCGACAGGTCAAACTCACACAGAAATGCCTTGGCGAGAGGCGAATACGGCCAGTGGAAGCCTATCTTAAACAGGTACTCGTATATCGCGACATACCCCTCGGTACACATCTCCGGTCGAACCCCTCCAGCCTTGCTTACAGTAATCCCCATGGGAAATTTCGCTAGACTTCTGAAGTCGTCTAGATCGTCTTCATTTCTAATAGTACCTCTGGGCTCCGTCGACATTTCTAAAATGACAGCTGGTAAGCATAATCGTGCGTCAGTATGACGTCACGGCCTTATCCTCTCTTCGACTTCACGTTCAGTTAGAATTGAACCAATCCGGTTCCGAGACAACCAAGGTAATTTTTCAACACAAGACCCTGAGCACCCGACAAGTAAAATTTAAAATTCGAATTTGCCATCCTACTTTCAATTTTTGGGGGCAAACTGTTTGGGCAAAATTTTACAGGTCTCGACCACGACCAGAGAAGGTAAGATGCACGTTATGAGCTATACCTTGTATTAAGATAAGGTCCTGACAAAGACCAAATAAACCTCCGTCGTCCCTTCTAAAAAGTAAGTCGAGACTTCCTCACGACACTCGACCTCGACGTCGCCCGTTCCGCACGACCGTCGCATAAAACCGTAAGACCTCGACCGACTAACGCGTTAACAGCTGTTATGTTTGTTCAAGTGTTTAATGCAGGAGTCAGAGTTATTAATGGACAACGGCTATAACCGACGAAATCAGTTATGAGCATAAACTCACATTGAAGACGACGACCGTTACAACAATCATCAAAGATCTTAATGATTCAATTAAAGTCATCCGAAGACTATAAAATCCCAGCTCAATCATCAGTTCAAGACACCTGATCAACACCAAAGTATCAGAGAACATCAAACACAGAAGCTAAACATCCGAGCTCAGAAGAACACTACAAGCGAAAGGCTCTCACTCGAAGAACTGCACTCGACACATGACTTTCGCTTTCGACCAACAGTTTTACACATTGTTTTCACACATGACATACACTTGTTTTACATTCCATACACTTGTACTTTACATTTCGAATCTTTCCTTCATTTGTATTGTAATCTCTGTACGATCGACACCAGTAACACCAAGGACATCACCCCTGATTGGCGACCATAGTGCAGCGACGACATCCACTGTCGTCCGCAGGTTTTTTCCTCGTTGAGGTTTTTCCTACGTCATCAAATCCTCTGTCTCATTTACATTTTTATCTTTGTCGCACGCTTTTGTCGAGAGATTCCTTTCTTTAGTTGTTAAAGTCCACATCGACCTTAAGTTGTCCCTTTGGTGCGATTTTTGGCATTAACAGTGGTGGCCTTATATGCTGAGGAGGAACCGTCCCGAACTGGGTTGAACAGCCTTATATGTTTGGGTTGAACGGCCCCGGCTGTTGGTTCTGCATGAACGGACCTGGATGCTGATTCTGAGCGAACGGGCCTGGATGTTGATTCTGAGCGAACGGACCCGATCCTGGACCTGAATTATGCGCAAATGGTCTAGGACCATTTTGACCGAACGATCCTTGGCCTGGATTCTGAATGAACGGCTTAGGACCATGCTGAGGACCAAAGGGATTTCTTAGCCATGCGATCTCCTCGGCTGCTCTGCGACTCTGCTTGGCCATGGCATTGATTTGATTCCGAGCAACTTCTAGCTCTTGATACATATGAGCAATAACATGCTCTTGATTTCCTGGGGCTGCCATCTTCCTGAAACAGAAAATAAGGGAAACTCCAAGAAACCGTTAGTACGACATACGTTTGTCGAAGATTTTATCTAGATGGGGTCCCACGGATGGCGCCAAACTGTTAATGCCAAAAATCGCACCAAAGTACAACTTAAGGTCGATGTGGACTTTAACAACTAAAGAAAGGAATCGTTCGACAAAAGCGTGCGACAAAGATAGAAATGTAAATGAGACAGAAATTTTGGTGACGCGGGAAAAACCTCAACGAGGAAAAAACCCGCGGATGACTGTGGAAGTCGTCGCTGCACTATGGTCGCCAAACAGGGGCGATGTCCTTGTGTTTCTGGTGTCGATCGTACAGAGATTACAATACAAATGAAAGAAAGAATTCGAAATGTAAAGTAACAAGTGTTTTGAATGTAAAAACAATGTGCGTCGTTTGTTAAAACTGTGTGTCGTGCGCTGATGTCGTGCGTCGAGAGCGATCTTCTACGAGTGATTTTTTCGTTTCGAGTGCTTGTGCCTGTTGTTCGATGTTGTGTCTCTGTGTTCTTTTTCGTCCCCTTGAAATGATGATTATCCTTGATATTTATAGTCTTCGGACGCTTTAATTGGCTCATTAAATACTTCGATAACTGTCGTAACGGACGTCGTCTTTAGTGTTGTTTAATGACCTTCATCAGTTATAGCCGTTTGTCCATTAATGATGTTGACTCATGCATTAAACACTGAACAAACGTAACAATTTATGTCATGCGTTAGTTGGTCGAGGTCGCGTGGTTCTATGCGACGGTCGGGTGAGTTAGGCGACATCGAGGTCGAGTGTCGTGAGGTAAAAAGACTTTCAATTTTATCTTTAATCAAGAGTTTAAAGTACTATGATTTTACCTTCGTTATGGAAATGGGAATAAGTGTTTCCTTACCTTGGTCGTGGTCGAGACTGGTGAATTTTTGCCCAAACAGTCGTCAGCTTGATATTACGATCTTCACAGAACTGTCGAGTCCTGTTGCTTATGAACTGGGATCCATTGTCGCAAACAATTTCGGATGGAATCCCAAACCTGCATATGATGTTAGTCTGCATAAAAGAGACGACTTCCTTGTCCCGAACTTAGGAGAAAGCAACCGCTTCTACCCACTTAGAAAAATAATTCGTAAGTACAAGGAGAAATACCTTTTGCCCTGGAGCAGGTGGTAGCTTGCCAACAATATCCATTCCCCATCTCATGAAGTTCCATGGTATAAGTGTCGAGTGTAAAGGTTCAGAAGGTTTATGGGACATACCTGAATGTCGTTGACAGGGATCACAATTCTGGACATACCTGACAGCGTCTTGTCGCAGCGTTGGCCAAAAGTAACCTTGTCGAGAGATACGATTAGCCAAACTGCGACCTCCTGAGTGATTGCCGCACTCTCTATCGTGCATTTCTTGAAGGATCTTTTGAACTTGACTTTTGCTGATGATGCATCTCACGTTTAAGCCTGTCGATGATCGTCGATAGAGTCTATCTCTGATCACGACGTACCTGGATGCTTTGAATCTGATCTTTCGAGCTTCCATCTTGTCTTCTGGGAGTTGGTCGTACACAAGGAAATTTCTGATGCCGCACGACCAATCATCTTATTGGTCTTCGGTCTGGACGACATCGACATTTTCGATGGACGATGTCGCCAGATGGATCATAGGAATGCTGTCGAATATTGGCTCGACCAGAGCAGACCCAAGGTTTGCTAAAGCGTCGGCTTAAGTGTTCAGGTCCCTTGGAATCTGTTCAATAGAAAATGATTTAAACATTTTTTATTTTTCTTTTGCTACCCTCAGGTACGCTGTCATCTTTGAATCTTTAGCCGCGAATTCTCCATTGATCTGGTTCACGACCAGGAGAGAATCGTTTTTGACATGTAGCACGGTTGCCCCCGAGTCGTGGGCCATATTCATTCCCACGATCAAGGCTTCATACTCAGCTTCATTGTTGGTGGTTTTGAAGTCGCATCGGACTGAATACACCATCTTGCCCCCCTGTGGCGACTTTAAGATGACGCCTAGTCCTGAACCTCTTGAGTTGGATGAACCATCGTCATGTAGGATCCAGGGCACGTCGTCATGAGTCGCCACAGTTGACACTTCGAGCTCTGCTTCTTTTTCCAATTCAGGGCTGAAATCAGCAATGAAGTCCGCCAAGGCTTGCGATTTGATCGCACTCCTAGGCTTAAAATCGATGTCGTAACTGCTGAGATATATGCTCCATTTTGCCAAACGACTTGTCAACTCAGGTTTCCTCAAGACAGACTTAAGAGGGAAGTTAGTCACGACAGTAATAGGATGCGATTCAAAATAGTGTCGCAACCTTTTAGCAGCGGTGACCAGCGATAAAAGAAATTTTTCCATAGAGGAATACCTGGTTTCTGCGTCCAAGAGAGATTTACTTACATAATAAATCGGCAGTTGCTGCTTTTCATCTTCTCGTGTCAGGACGGTACTTACTGCATTAGGACTGACAGCTAAATAGAGCTGCATTACCTCATGATCGTGAGGCTTTGACAGCAAAGGAGGCAACGTCATGTACTCCTTTAATTTTTGCAGTGCTTTCTCATGATCGTCGGCCCAGTCGAAGCCTCTATTCTTCCTGAGGACGTTATAAAATAAATGACATTTATTTGAGGATCGAGAGATAAACCTGTTCAGAGCTGCCACCCGACCAGTAAGCCTTTGAACTTCTTTGAAATTTCTTGTAGACTTGATCTCGATGATGGCTTTGATCTGGTCGGGTTGGCCTCGATTCCTCGACGAGTGACCATGTAACCCAGGAATTTTCCGACACTGACACCAAAGGAACACTTCGTCGGGTTAAGCTTAATGTTGTACTTCCGAAGGATGTCGAATGACTGCCTCAAATGATCGACATGGTCGATTGCTTGCTTTGACTTGACCAGCATGTCGTCGATATACACCTCCATTGTGTCTCCAAGATGATCCTTGAACATCTTATTCACCAGACGCTGGTAGGTAGAACCTGCATTTTTTAGTCCGAAAGGCATAACTTTATAACAGTGAATACCTCGATCTGTCATGAATGCAGTCTTTTCTTGGTCCTCGACGTGCATCAGGATCTGCTTGTATCCAGAATAAGCATCCATGAACGTCAATAGTTCATGCCCTGTTGTTGCGTCGACCAACGTCCCTAGTTGACGTCTATAGTGCATTGACGACTTCTATTGCCGTCTGCGGTTTTTACCCTCGACGGGGTTTTCCGCGTCACCAAAATCTCTTGTCTCATCTACATTTTCTTCGTTATTTTTTCTTGTTTATTTTGATGGTTCAGTATGTAGTTGATAAGGTCCGAAACCAAACCTTAGATCGTATTTTCTTGTGCGATTTTTGGCAAGACAGTTTAGTGCAATTTTTTGCATTAACAGGTACCATCAAGTAAGAGTGAAGGAGGATGACGTACAAAAGACGGCTTTCCGGATAAGGTATGGACACTATGAATTCTTCGTGATGTCGTTCGGTTTGACGAACGCATCGGCCGTGTTTATGGAGTTGATGAATCGGGTATGCCGTCCTTTCTAGGATAAATCGGTAATAGTCTTTATTGATGATGTTTTGATCTACTCTAAAGATGAGGTCGAGCATGGTCAACACTTGAGGGAAGTGTTAGAGGTGATTCGAAAAGAGAGTTTATTCGCTAAGTTCTCGAAGTGTGAATTTTGGCTACAAGAAGTTCGGTTCTTAGGCCACGTGGTGTCTAGGGATAGGGTAAAAGTGGACCCAGCAAAGGTCGAGGCGATGATGAGTTGGGAACCCTACGAGCCCGACGGAAGTTAGAAGATTCTTGGGTTTAGTCGAATACTATAGGCGATTCATTCAAGATTTCTCAAAGCTCGCTTCGCCGCTTACTTCACTGACAAGGAAGAACGTTAAATTTGTATGGACCAACACTCAAGAGCAAGCCTTCAAGACTCTCAAGAAGAAGTTGTATGAAGCGTCAATTTTATCCTTACCCCAAGGATCGGACTGTTAGTGAATGCCCAAAAACCAATCATACGATGATTGTAATTTTGAGTTTTGTTACATGAAATTAATAAATAAATAAAAGGCATTGCCCATTTTATTATGTCTATATTATATTTTGTGTTTTAATTATTCATAATAAATAACCTTAGAATAATGTATTCTAAATGTACCTAGTTAAATATTATTTTGGGTTTAATGTTGAAAAAATATGATAATGACTAGCATATGTAAGGATTCATATAGAGATATCGAATCTGCATATGGGTACAAAATGGATATTTTGTGTATCGGGCGTGACTCGTTATGAGAACACTGCATTGGATGTCATGTGAGTGTCATAAGTGTTTCTCATGTGGTCAATATACATGTAATTCTTTGAATTGAGAAATATGGAGTTTGTTATGTGCGAGTAATATATTTTGACATTTATTCTAATCATTCTATAATTGGGTGACAGAATGATTGTTGGGTATGTTATAATCACATGATAGAACTAGCATGTATCGAGATAGGATTTTTCCCTCCTTTATGACGGGAGTGATGTCTCTGGGGGCCTTGATAAATATATACTAAGGAAATGCATGCATGCTCGATAATTGATATGAGATATCATGATCTGTTTTATTATTATATTAGGGAATCAAGAAACTAGATATTGGACATAACGAGAATGACACATTCAGTGTCTCGTGTTCAATCTAGACATCAAGGACAAAAGAATTAAATATGTAAACTAAAATTGACTACAAACTGATAATTTGTTGTATCACCAATTCTCATCATTTGGATGACGATGATGTATTGCTAGATACCGCTCATCGTTTATAACTATAAATACGAGATTTATATTTATTATCAACATGTCGAGAACCCATTGGGTCACACGCTTTGAACATATTCGAATAAGGAGTTTTATAATAATTAAAACGTTTAATTCTTATATCTGATTTGTATTGATTTAATCCGATTAAATAAAATCAGATATTATTTATGTTAGACATAAATAAAGATAGGTAGGTATGGTCTTAAAAAGATGAGTGATGGTGCATGGATACTTCTACACTCATGTAAGGTGTAGGGATGGTGGCGCTTTCATGCCATGCCTCTCATATCCATATAAAATGTATGCAAGAGTTAGTCTTGCACTCTCTCTAAAAATCACCTACAACATATGCTCCATATGCTCCCTTTTATTTCAAAATTTTGAAACCGTGACTAGCATCACGAGAAGGCAAACGATTCGGATTATTCGCGTGGATACCGTGGAGGCATCAAGCTTTGTTTGTTGTTGTGATTCAAAGTCTCATTATCTGTGAGGTATAATTGCGAAACACCCGATTTATTCCGATTCGTATGGGTCCTTGGAGGGTTACGGTTTTATTTTCCGTTGTGCTTGAGATCTCGTAACCCAACACAAAAGCCTCAAATACATTTTTGGTCAAAAAGAACTTAACATGCGTCAGCGGAGATGGCTTGAACTTTTAAAGGACTATGATTGTGAACTACTTTACCACCCCGGGAAAGCCAATATAGTGGCGGATGCTTTAAGTCGAAAGAGTTATGGAGGTGGGATCAAGCTAAACCTTAATAGAATCGACGTGGTGTTGAGTCAGATAGCAAGCATCAAGGCAAGTCTAGCGGAAGCACTCCAAGAAGAAAACCTCAAGGCCGAAGTCATGGTGAAGCAACGGGAATTGTTAACGGAAGATAGTCGGGGTCTCAAACTCTTCCAATGCCGAATTTGGGTGCGAAAAATTGGTGGGAATCATGAGCTACTTCTCGAGGAAACTCACAAATCACGATGTTCTATTCATCCCGGTAGTACGAAGATGTATAGAGATCTGAAGTTGAACTATTGGTGGTCGGTGATGAAGCTCGATGTAGCTAAGTATGTGGAAAAATGTGTGACATGTCTCCAAGTTAAGGCACAACATCAAAATCCAAACGAGAGTTTACAGTCGTTAACAGTTCCGGAATGGAAACAGGACAACATCACGATGGATTCCGTGACAAAGTTACCAAAGACGTTGTGGGGCCACGATACTATTTGGGTGATAGTAGACCGGTTGACCAAGAGCGCGCACTTTTTAGCGATGCGTGAAACCTTTCTCTTGGACAAGTTATCTAGGCTCTACATCAACGATATCGTGTCAAGACATGGTGTGTCGTTATCTATCGTATTCGATAGAGATAGTCGATTCACTTCTAACTTTTGGGCTAGTTTCCAAAAAAGAATTGGGGACGAAGGTTAAGCTAAGTATAGCTTACCATCCCCAAACGAATGGTCAAAACGAGAGGACGAGCTGAGATCGTGTGCCATCGACTTTGGGGGGGAGTTGGGATACACACGTACCGTTGGTTGAGTTCGCGTATAACAATAGCTACCATTCTAGCCTTAAGGCCTCTCCGTTCGAAGCCTTGCACGGTCGAAGATGTAGGACTTCGGTTTGTTGGCTTGAAGCGGGAGAGAAACAATTTGTCGGGCCAGAGATTGTGCAAGAGACCGTGGATAAGGTGAAAGAGATTCGAGAACGCTTGAAAGTGGCGCAAGACCGGCAAAAGAGTTATACGGACAAGAAGAGCCGACCACTTGAAATTCAAGTGGGAGACTGAGTTATGTTGAAGGTGTCTTCTTGGAAAGGAATTATACAATTTGAAAACCGTGGGAAGTTTAGTCCCTGTTTCCTTGGACCCTTCACTATCTTGGAAAAAATTGGACTCCAAACGTACAAGCTAGACTTACCACTGGAAATGGATGGAATCCATCTTACCTTCCATGTATGCTACCTGTGGAAGTGTTTAGCCGAAGAAGAAAGAGTACTTCCATTGACGGAAATCCGAATGGATAACGGGAATCGTTGTATAGAAGAGTTGGAAGCTATTTTGGAGTCGAAGACCAAGAAACTACGGTATAAAGATGTGACAGTGGTCAAGGTGTAATGGAAACACCACCGCGGTGCTAATGTAACATGGGAGTCTGAGAAAGACATGAAGACATGCTACCCCAACTTATTCAGTTAGTTGCGATTTCGAGGACGAAATCCTTTTCAAGGTGGGGACGATTGTAACACCCCGAAATTTGTGGTAAGGGTAAAACCAAGAATTTATGTTTTTCGTTCGCCCTAAACTATTGTTGTGTCAAATAGGTTGACTTGTTAATCCTAGTCTCGAGCCTTGATGTTTTAACGAAAACGTTAGCCGAAAAATAAAGTCGAAACAGCAGCATAGGGCTTCGACGCGACAATGCCGTCGGGAAAAGTCGCACGGCACAGTCGTCGTGGACGTACCGTAGGCGGGGGTAATCCTGCGACATTGCTAAGAGACTATGCCCTTGGGCATTGTCGCTGGGCATAGTCGCACACGGACACTGTTGGTATAAAATCCCATTTTTTCCTTTTTGACCTCATTTCTCACCCATTTTCATTTGAGATCGACTTGGGAGTTTCTTGGAGGCGATTTTCTTCCACTTGGACCCATCGCTCTCATTTATTTCACTAAGGAGTTGGTTGGAAGAATGTATTGATCTTCAAAAGTGATCTACGAGCATTTATTACAAGTTTCACTTAAGAATCCAAGATCTTACAACCTCAAATCGCCATCTTCATCTCTACACTTCTAGGGTTTCTACCATTTTCTAGGTTTTGGTCCTAAAAACCTAGATTATGAGTTTTCTAACCCTTTTCAAACTAAATACATGTCAATAACTTGTTATCTTGTGTTCTTACTTGATTTTCTACAAACCCTAGTTTTCGACAAAAAGTATATTTGACACATTTAGGTGTATTTATGGTGGTGGTATTGGGAATACTACATTTATGAAGTCTTGAATTGTTTTGATGTATTCATGAGAAATAATGATTTATGGCTTGATTTCATGAAATGCTAAGTTAGGGATTGGCTCAAATGATGGTCAAGTATGTTACTGATTAAGCTTGGCTTAATTTATTTGGCATGACGAATATGTTGATCTTATGTGGTATTGTGGTTACTTATATGTGCAAACTACGTGTCCAAGTGGCTAATTAGTGTCTTGAGATGTTATGTGAATGTCCCTTATGATAATGTGGAATTTTAGCCATGTGTTGACTATGATGGCGTTGGTAATGGGACTTTACATGCTTACGTGTCTTATGGTCAAGTTGAGCTTTTGAATGAATTAAGTTAATTGTTCACTAGAAGGACATAGTCTTGGGTGCCACCGTTGTGGGTATGTGCCTAGACCTCCGCCATTTGGGGAAATGCCTTTGTTGTATCCCTGAATGTGTCGGGCCTTTGGGTGTCGCTCTTAGCGGTTGACACTAAGGTATCTCGACTCTTTGGGTGTAACTTCTTGGTGTTATGGGTCTCCCTCATTGACTTTAAACACGATTGTGAAGATTGGTTAAATTGATTCTTATATATGTATTTTCTTGCATGTTATTATTGTTTCAAGCTCATTAGGCTTTTTGGCCTAACACTTGTTTGGTGTCGACGTGTATCTCAGGTTCTAGCAGTGTCGTCAATAAGAAGGCTTAGCCGGGAGAGTGTGAGAATCACATTTTGGGACACCATTGTTGGAAGAATTTATTTGGTTTAGAGATGACTCTCCTTTTGTAATCTTATTTCTACTTTAGAAACTAGATTAGTTGGTTGTCATTTATTTCCGTTAAATTACTCTTTGTAATTATACAGGCGATTGTTAATTCCCCATTTTTGGGAGGCTCATGCTTTGGCATTTATATACCACTCTTTCCGTTTTATGGAAGTTTTTGTTTACCCATATTTTTAGGGTGTTACAGTTCTAAGAAAGGAAACTTGCCAATAGTACATAGTCCTAGCACTAAAGAGGACATTAACCGTATGAAGGGTGTTCCCCATGCTTCAACCATTGGTTCAAACATGTACGCCATGTTTATGTACTAAAAGATCGGTCGTCTCGTATGCCTTGAGCATGACGAGCAGATATTAGTCAGACCCAAGTGATGCTCATTGTATAACAGTGAAGAACACTCTAAAGTATCTGAGAAGAACTAAAGATATGTTCTTACTATACAATGGTTAGGAAAGAGATATGTGTGTCTTAAGATACACAGATGTTAGTTTCCAAACCAACCATAATGACTAAAATCGTAGTAAGGGACATATATATATATAGGGTCAGGTTCAAGGGAAACCCTCAAAAAAACAAAAAACTGAAGAACACCTTAGGAGCCCATCATCTGGACGGTATGCACTTGTGCACACAGGTTATTTGTAACATGTATTTGTGCATATATGCACAAATGCATAATGCACTTGTGCATAAAACAAAAAAGTCAACTATTTACTTGTATTCACAAGTGCATACCGTCCAGATGAAGGGCTCCTAGGGTGTTCTTCAGTTTTCCGTTTTTTTTTAGGTTTTCTCTTGAACCTCCCTCTCTCTCTCTCTCTCTCTATATATATATATATATATATAGAGAGAGAGAGAGAGAGAGAGAGAAAAACCTCAAAAAATTGAAAAACTGAAGAACACCCTAATAACCCTTCATCTACACGGTATGCACTTGTGCATACAAGTAAGTTAAGTTGTTTTTTGGGTTTTATGCACAAGTGCATCATGCATTTGTGCATATATGCATGTGTGCATGTTACAAATTACTTGTATACACAAGTGCATATCGTCCAGATGGAGGGCTACTAAAGTGTTCCTTAGTTTTCCATTTTTTTAGGTTTTCCCTTGAACCTGACCCTACATATATATATATATATATATATATATATATATATATATATATATATATATATATATATATATATATATATATATAGAGAGAGAGAGAGAGAGGAGGTACTATAAGTTGTAAGAGCTTACATACAGATCCACTTATAAAACCTATGTCTTAGAACAATCATGATGTTCATGCTAGTTCTATGGGCTTTAAGTTTTTCCTAATTAATAATTTTAGTAAACTTTAAATTTTGGAACATTAAACAGTTATGTTTTTCCATGTGATATGGCATACTGGGTATGAGTGTACACATTAAACATTTATGTGTTCTTTATTAGCATGTTTAAGTATCCTTAAATAAATATGATGATCATATTATTCAGAATCGTCCTTAATCGATTATTACCAGGGGACCGATAATAAATCAAGATCATTGTGAAGTCTGGTCATAGTCCAAGTTGGAAGTGCACTGGGTGCAACCAGAGTCACATGCGCTTGTCGGTGTACAAGGCGTTGGACAAGACCCACAGTCAGGATCACCTCATAGATCGACGTCATAAGGTGAATCCTGATATAGTGAACACTCTTGTATCGCCAGGCCTGAGATGTGCATTGGGACCTAATGAACAAGGAGTGTTATACTTTGATATAGTTTAACGTTACCCTTTACCGGGTAACCATAATGGTATGTTGGGTATAACATGAATTGTGTAGTTAGTCAGGTACATGCAATATGGGATTTGCTCCTTAAGATGAGATATATTTATGGTCCCCTCGATGACATAGTTTGATTTACATGCATGAACTAGTGGATTAGTTGGACTAATGGCACTTGTATAATCAAATATGTTGGGATCGAGAAACATAATCTTTGAACTATAAATGATGAGATAGATATATGCCTTAAGTTCAAAACAAATGATCGTGAAGCAAAAGGATAATGAATGATTCTACTATGTGATTGATTGGATCAATCAAATTGCTCGAAGGTAAAAGCACATTTACATAGTCTTGGGCGCGGTGACGTGTTGGTACACGCTTACCACTGTTTGTGTTACTGTGTATCGGGTGTACGTGGGAGATTGTAGGTTATTATAATCACACGACACGTGTCACACAGAGATACTACTGGGAGTATGTGAACTTATAGAGTCGCACACAAAGAATGAATTTGTTTCCATTTCTAGAAACCCGGATTAAATCAAGTTGATTAATAATTATTTTTGAAGAATGATTATAAAGTATGTTTTAAACTGTAATTATGATAATTACAGGGTGAAAACGTAATTATGTTAATTACGGGGTGTTATCTGTAATTGAATATGATTATATTTAAAGTTTAAAGATAATTATATATTTGAATTTGAATTTGAATATCACATAAAATTACTAAATTTTATTTAAACCTTATTAGAATTATAGTCTATCTATAATTCTTCTGGTATAAATAGAATGTTAGGCTAAATTATTATTCAGTTGATTAAGTGCTTATTAACTTATTCTGGTGTGGTACCGATAATAATTAGTTTTTAGTGTTTATATGGTTAAAAATGAAAACTGCTTATAGCGGTTCAACACCGGTGATAAGGAGTTTTTGATGGGTATTCCATTCTAACTTACTGACTTATTTGAAACAACTTATCAACTTTTTTGTTATTTTACATGTATAAGCAATTCCAAACACTCTTTAAATAACAACTTATTAGCTTATTACGTTTTGAACTTTTGATAACACCATAAGCTAATCCAAACACTTTATATAAAACTCTGATTTAACACCACATAAGCACTTTTACATAAAAGCATAAGTTGTTTTAAATAAGCAATCCCAAACACCCCCACATAAAAGAAATGTTTTCTTTTCTGTAACACTTATAAATCTAGGGATAAACGTGTTCGTGTATCGACTACCGATAGAGAAAACCTACTTTGATTTCTTGGTGCTTCAACAAAATCTCCGACATATCTACAATTCTAAACATTCTATGGTATGTGAATTTTAATTAAATGCATCATTGGATCCGTTTGGATTTTAAATATTTTAAAAAAGTTTCTATTATTATAACCAATTGTATTTGATTTACGCTACGTTTATCAGTTACAAACTCGCATTAAAACCCTAGATAAATAATAAAGAGAACATGAACAAAGGGGAAAGAGAAAGGTATCCAAATAAATTAAACGAAGGGGAGGGGGGAGGGGTGTTTTGGATATAAAGTGAAAAATAAACTTTATTTATGAGAAAGTGCAAACATTGAAGCATGTTTTTGATATTTGATGCTATGATAAAAATAGAAACCGAAGTTTTACAAACCAAGCAAATCGATTGAATAAAATCTTAGGTGTTGTTTGTTTTTTAAGATGTCTGAAGTCTGAAATCTAATTTTACATTTAAAAAGTAAGAGGTGGTATTGAAGTCTGAAATCTGAAATATTAAGACTGTTTGGTTTTATAAAATGATAAACATCTTAATTGACTACTATTATGTTTTAAAATTCCAACTTGAAAGAGACCACTATTTGATAACACACCCATTCATACCCATCAACCATGCATGCAATTGAGGAGGAACTGAACCCTTAAAAAAATAAGAGGAATTAAGTGGACGGTGCACCTCTAAAATTTTAGAGGACATTAAGAGGTTTTCAGACTTTTTTATAAAAAATAAAACAGTCTTAAATCTGAAAACCTCTTAATTTTAAGACTTAAGAGGTTTTAAGAGATATTTTTTCAAAAACAAATAACCCCTTAGGGGGCGTTTGGTTCACTGGAAAGTGATGGAATCTGGTGGAATTGGAATATGACATTCCATTGACCAGATTTCATTCCAGTGTTTGGTTCAATCTTTTGTAGCATGGAATCTCAAAATTTTCCATTGAATTCCTTATTTTAGATTATTGACATTCCATCACATATTGCTGGGATTTCAATGGAATGAAATGTGTTCTTTTTTTTATTCCAAAAATACCCCTTGCCAAATCAAACAACCCAGCAACATCTGTTAGCTTCAATCTTCCTAATCATAGAAGTATTTAGAAGTAGTGAAAAATAGGCTAAGTGAAGAAAGCCTCTTACAGAGGCTCTGCCGAACTTACCGAGAGATCAAGGTCAAGAAGCTACAGAAGCTAAAGAGGCGCCCTACAGAAGCTCTGTCACACGCGCAAAGAAGACCAAAGACTCGGAATCCGGTGAAGACTGCTCTTCTAAGGACCAAACCGCAGAACCTATGTGGCACTTCAAGAGCCTCTGCGGTCTTCAACAAAGACTTAAAAGATATTTATAATATCTTGCTACTGTTACAGGACCTGTTCATCAACTTGCATGGTAGCATGCCCTGTCCAACTGCAACGTGTCAAACTCTGGTTGGATTCAATAGGGCTTAGTACATAATAGACGTCTGCTGCATTAAATGCAATACAGCACGTCCAACTGTTCATGCCATCCGTCCAACTATTCATACCGTCCTTTGTGAATAGTAGCATATGCTTTATGGTCCCCTTAGAGTAGTATATAAGGAAGACTCATGTTGAGTTCTTCCTATCTATCTATCCATCGATCGATCAATCAAACAATCGAAACAAGAATTCAAGAGAGAAAAACATCACAAGCTTTAAACACTTTGAGAGTCATATCTGTTTTAAAAAGCTTTGCTTACTCACTGTTCTTGAATCTGTTCTTAATATATATATTCAGTAAACTTTGAGATATTATTTCCTGTTCACTGTTTATTTATATTATGTTCTAAATCTATCAAACATATCTGTTAGTTCTTCAAATACGCTTCCGCATCAAACTCAAACTTGAACTAATAGATCTGATAATCTTGTTTAAACAAAACCGGGAACCAACAATTGGTATCAGAGCAAAGCTTGATTTTCAATATCAAGTGATCCTCGTTTTTACAAGATTAGTGATAGAAATCATTTTTTTCTTATTCCTCATCTCTAGGTTAAAACTCCATTAAAGTGTACTCTGGGAACTGTTCAAACCCAGAAAACCTTCCAGATCTTCAGACTCATAATCTTTAAATCATACTATCCTTTCAGAACCTTAAAAAATGACAAATACAAATAACTTCTTTACTGTTGGTTCACTCACCAAGCCTCCTACTCTCCTACGAGATGAGTATCCTCAATGGAAGATAGGAATGGTTCATTTCTTTGAGGGTACTGAAAAAAATCTAGTACAATATCTTTACAACCTTCCTCCTGTTCCCATGATAGCAGTACCACGAGTACCAGCTACTGCTGAATCTCCAGAAATCCCTTAACATCAAAAACCAAAACCAAAAGAAGAATGGTCAAATGAAGATAAGGCAGAAGATGAAGTTGCACAGAAAACCAAAAGGATCCTGATAATGGCTATCCCCAACGAGCTTTTTCAATCCTTAGATGCATGCGAAACTGCGCACGATCTTTGGAAAGAATTAGAAAGACAGTTGGAAGGGGGTGCTAAAACACAGAAGAACCGAAGGGCACAGTACATAAATGAATATCATGCCTTCAGAGCCTCTGCAACAGAATCTCTGCAAACAACGTACGATAGGTTCAACTCTCTCATAAACAAATGTAGAAAGTCTGGCATTCACATAACCTCGGAAGAAAATAACGTCATGTTTCTAAAGAGTTTGAATGATGAGTGGCTTCAACTGTCTATGTCTTTACAAACAAACCAAGATCTAGACTCATGGACACTCTCTGATCTCTATGGAACACTAGCTGCACAAGAGCCTCAAATAGCACAGGCTAAAACAATAGCCATTGCACCATACGCATTGGTTAGTAAATCAACAGAGACTACAGAGAGACCAAGAAATGAGAGAGCAACAGAGGAGAAAAGAAGGAGAAGAAGAAGATAGTGATGGTTGATAGCGAAGAAGACGAGCTGATAGAGGAAGAAATAACTCTTGCGTCATTAGCTAAATCATTGGCTCTATTGACAAGAGAGTTCAGAGGTAACCAAAGAAATTTTGGAAATGACATATATAGCAGAGACAACCAGAGAGATAGAAGAGATGATGAAAGAAGAGAAGAATCAAGTGACCGACAGAGGTCAGACTACAGAAGTGACCGACAGAGGTCGAGCGACAGAAACAACAGAGGAAATGACCGACAGAGGTCAGATGACAAGGTAGGCCACACACAAGAATGCTACAAATGTGGTAAGCCTGGTCATTATGCAAACGAATGCCGAACAGAGAAAGGTGGAGACCAACAGAAGTCCGACGATCGAACTGGAAACACTTCCCAAGGTTGCTTCAACTGTGGCAAGCCAGGCCATTTCGCAAAAGATTGCAGAAGTAGACAAAATCGCCCACAGAAGGACTCAGCTTTTTACAAAAAGAAGGCTGAATATTATGCACAAAAATCCCTAATGGCGAACAAAGGACATTCTGAAGCAAATAAGGAGGACTTCGAGTCAGACTCTACCTCTGATGATGAATTCACCACCAATGCCCTGTTCTGTGGCATGGCAGAAGTCGACTCGGGCACTGACAATGAGAAGCGGTATGTGGCAATTTGGTATCTTGACTCCGGATGCTCAAGGCACATGACTGGCGACAGAAGTTTACTATCCACGTACAAAGAAACACACGATGGTGGATCTGTAACTTTTGGAGACAACAAGAAGGGACACATCAAAGGCTATGGAGTCATACAGAAGGAAAACGTCTCTGTATACAAGGTTGCATATGTGAATGGCCTTAAACACAACCTACTCAGTGTAAGTCAACTCTGTGATACAGGATTTGATGTCTTGTTCAAAAGGAATTTCTGCTCTCTGCAAAGTGAAGACACAGGAATGGAACTTCTGCGAGCCAAAAGAAAAGGTGATCTGTATCTAATGAACTTTTGTTCAACAACCAAGGACAAAGTTTGCCTTGTAGCTTGCGAAAGTAAAGAAGCCTGGTTATGGCATAATAGGTTCTGTCACTTGAACTTTCACACCTTGGATAAATTGGTCAAACTTGATCTAGTTAAAGGTTTGCCTAATGTTAAATTTAATAAGGATCACTTGTGTTCTGCCTGTGAGATGGGAAAACTCAGAAGAGCTTCCCACAGAGGCAAAACAGATGTGTCGTGCACTAGGCCTCTGTACATGCTTCATGTCGACCTCTGCGGTCCTATTGCCATACAGAGCCTAGGTGGCAAGAAATATATACTTGTCTTAATTGATGAGTATTCGCGCTTCACATGGGTTGAATTTGTTCGAAAGAAATCGGATGTTCCAATCATCTTGATTAATCTAATGAAAAGAATCCAAGTTCTTTATGAATGCAGAATACAGAAGTTAAGAAGTGACAATGGCACAGAATTTAAAAACTCTGTCATTGAAGCCTATCTTTCTACAGAAGGAATATCACAGAACTTCTCTGCCGCACGCACTCCACAGCAGAATGGCGTAGTCAAAAGGAAGAATCGAACGCTCGTGGAGGCTGCAAGAACTATGCTATCAGCATACGGATTACCGATGAACTTTTGGGTAGAAGCAATTTCTACCGCTTGTTACACACAGAATCGGTCAACCATTGTGAAAAGACACATCAAGACTCCTTACAAACTGATCAACAAAAGGCGGTCAAACATCAAGTTTTTCCATGTGTTTGGATGTAAATGCTTTGTTTTAAACGACAGAGATTCAAGAGGAAAGTTTGAAGTAAAAGCCGACGAAGGAAAATTCATTGGATACTCTGCCACTTCCAAAGCCTACAGAGTATACCTTACAAGATCTCGCAAAATCGTAGAAAGTATCAATGTTTCTTTTGATGATTCATTCCAGATGACTTCTGAGCAAATCCGTTCAGAACTCGAACTTAAAAGAGAAACCTCTGGCATCTCGCAAACGAAAGAAGACTTGAATCTTCTATTTTTAGAGATGTTCCACGATGACATTGATCCTTCTGTTGGAACCATCAGAGTTTCTGAAGAACCATCCTCTGTTGGACAAAATCCTACAGGTATGACTCTAACTGGTCCAAATAATGCTTCATCTTCTTCTATAAATACTACAGATGCAAATGCCGAAGAAGAAAATGCAGAAGATGAAACATCAAGAAAAACGACCACAGAAGTTGCTGAAAAACAAACTCCACAATCCACAGAAGAACCAATTATAGAGGTAATTGAGGACCAAGACTATACGTCCTCAGAGGAACAAACTCCTCCACCACTCATACCAATCATTCCATAAATGGTAGAATCTTCTACCAAGGTAAGAAGAACGACAAAGGCTATACAAGAAGAAGATCCACAAGAAGCTTCTGAAGAAAGGTTCGATGACATTGATGACCATCTTCCTCGCACCACTCAGTGGATAAAAAGCCATCCTCCAAGCCAAATAATCGGAGAACCTTCTGACTCAGTAAAAACCAGGTCTGCCACTGCTAATTTTTGTTTCTTTACAAATTTTATTAGTGTGATAGAACCAAAGAAGATTTTTGAAGCACTAGATGACCCAAACTGGGTAGACGCCATGCAAGAAGAACTTCTGCAGTTTGAGCGTAACAGAGTATGGACTTTAGTACCTCTGCCACGAGGGAAACAGGCCATTGGGACTAAGTGGGTCTACAGAAATAAGAAGGATGAAGATGGAGTGGTCATCAGAAACAAAGCACGATTGGTGGCCAAGGGATATAGACAAGAAGAAGGCATAGACTACGATGAGACTTTTGCCCCTGTCGCACGGCTCGAAGCAATAAGAATATTCTTAGCCTTCGCAGCCCACAGAGGTTTTAAAGTCTATCAGATGGACGTAAAATCAGCTTTTCTCAACGGTGAAATCCAAGAAGAGGTTTACGTAAATCAGCCACCAGGGTTTGAAAGCTCAAAGTTCCCAAGGCATGTATACTACCTTGAAAAGGCTCTGTACGGACTAAAACAGGCTCCAAGAGCATGGTACGAACGACTTTCTACCTTTCTTCTAGTAAATGGCTACAACAGAGGTACAACAGATACTACCCTATTCTATAAGCGTAAAAACAGTGAAATAATGCTTGTACAAATCTATGTGGACGACATAATTTTTGGGTCTACTAATACAGAAGAGTGCAAAAGTTTTGAAAAACTCATGCAGAGTGAGTTTGAAATGAGTATGATGGGAGAACTAACATTCTTCCTCGGACTCCAAGTCAAACAAACATCAGAGGGAATTTTTATAAATCAGGCCAAATATGTCTCTGACATTCTTTTCAAGTATAGCCTCTCTGATACCTCTGCAATGAAAACTCCAATGGCCACTGGAAATAAGTTATCCTTAGATCCAGATGGCATCTCTGTAGAATGCACTCTCTATAGAGGCATGATTGGATCTCTGTTATACTTAACTGCAAGCAGACCTGGCATTATGCATGCCACATGTCTTTGTGCACGTTATCAAGCTAATCCAAAGAAATCACACTATGATGCTGTAAAAAGAATCTTTAGATATCTAAATGGGACCAAAAATCTCGGTCTCTGGTATCCACATAACTCTGGTTTTAGTCTTAAAGCTTATACAGATTCAGACTATGGAGGATGCATGCTCGACAGAAAGAGTACCTCTGGGAGTTGTCAATTCCTAGGTGGTAAACTAGTCAGTTGGACCTCCAAAAAGCAAAATTGTGTCTCAACATCCACTGCAGAAGCTGAATTCGTTGCTACTGCTAGCTGTTGTTCTCAGGTTCTATGGATGAAGACTCAGCTAAAAGACTACGGCCACATCCTATTCAAAATACCTATCTTCAGTGATTCCAAGAGTGTCATTGCTATCTCTGCCAATCCTGTGCAACACTCAAAAACCAAGCATATCGATATAAGGTACCATTTTTTGAAACATCATGTTGAATACGGTACAATCGAGATGCATTTCGTGCCCACAGAATACCAACTCGTGGACTTATTCACCAAAGCTTTAGACGAGAAAAGATTCAATTTCTTGGTGGGTAAGTTAGGAATGATCAATATGACGTAAAAATCCTCTGTAAGTATAGCTTTATCTTCTGTAAATATGTATATATTTCTAATTATTTTTGCTTTAATTAATTTATTTATGTATGTAAGTTCTCAATCTTAAATAGTTCTTAAAATCACAGAGCTTCTATAAGTCTACTCAGAACCTCTGACAACCTCTACAGAACCTCTGGAAAAAATGACCTATGTTCTATGCAAAACTTATCATTCTTTGATCCAAGCATAGGTCAAGGGGGAGCAAAAGAAAATTTCCTGATCTACAGAGGTGATTAGATCAAGGGGGAGCAAAAAGGGATCCTGAAATGATCTACAGAGGTAAAACTTTCAAGGGAAAGCCAAAGAAGAATGTCAATGAATCTATATTGACAGAAGTCAGACATCACTGCCGAGAAAAGAAGAACCAAAAGGTATGTCTCTCGCACAAAAGGTTTTTGAAAACAGTTTTCTAGGACACAAATTGTCAAATATGTCCTAAATATATTGTGGATAACATTTCAAAAATCAAAAGATCAAAAAGTTTCATAAAATTTGAGTTATGAGAAATTTAAGGTCATAGAGCTTCTGCTGAGCTCAACAGAAGCTCTGCCAGAAATATGCTCTGAGATCGCAACTTTAACCTCTATCGATCTTTTGAAATGTTATCTCGGAAACCAAACAGACTCACCATGACCTTCTCGAACAAAACTTTTTCCATAACAATTTTTTCGGACACTAACTTTCAAATATGTCCGAAAAACATCTCTTAAAACAGATCAAAAATTGGATGATCAGAAAAGTTAATAGAATTTTCGTTATGAGATTTTTTCCCTCACAGAGCTTCTGCTGGCCCTCCCAGAGCTTCTGCAAGTTCCAACAGAGTCACAAAACCTCTGCGAGTAAAAACTCTTAACTAAAAATCCTATTTGATCCTCTCCAATGCCTTTACAAAACGTTTTTGGTTAAAAAGGAACCCCACAGAAGTCATGATAACAATGAGATATATGAGAAAGGGATACACATCAAAGATTTTCAAATTCACAGAACCTCTGTAAACTACAGAAGTTCTGTCAATCTGTTACTTGGGCATTTCTGTAGTAATAACGGTTACTTTTACTGAGAGTGAACTACATGTGGCTAAGAATAACCCCACGCGCATAGCATTAATGGGCCGCGCACGACGTCATGTCATCCTCTGACATGGCCTACGTGTCCCATTTTCATTGGGCGTACATGGAACGTTTTCTGTGGAAAGTTGAACCCATCGTTCTAACTTGAGTTCGGATTCCAAATTTTAATCCATTACCATATATTTTACTCTTTCGAATTCTACCGTTTTACCCTCCTATAAAAACCAAGCTTACCCTCTCATAAACTTTTTACAAACTCTCATTCTTCTCCGGCGAAACCTGCAAATTTCTTATTCTCAGTACCAAATGGCTTCATCTTCTCAAGCTATCTCCCCTGCACACTCTCCGGCGACCTCACCAGAACATTCACCTGCTCATTCTGAACATTCAGAAAACCCCAACCTTGCCCAAAACATTGAACTAGAAGATTCCGGCGATTCAGCAGACTTTGCTCCAACCACACATCTTCAAAACTTCATAGCAAAGGATCATTTCGAAAAAGTACTACCAATCAAATCCAACAATTGCTATTTAGTCCCCTCACCCACTGCTTTCGGCGAAGCCCATGCCATTCTTCTAAACATAATGGAAAATCATATCCTCTTCCCTTTACTCTCAAGAACCCCAAAGAAAATTCCAGTAAGATATTTGAACCAGTTTTGGCAAAGTTGCCGATTTGATAAAGATGATTCTCTTATCAAAGGATACATTTCAAAACCCGACAAATCTGAGCATCTGGAAATCAAGTTCAATAGAACAATGTTCTCACTTGAATTCAACCTGCCAACAAGGGGTCTTCTTGGATTAAAGAAGTACGCAGAGCAACCAACAGACGACGAAATCTGTCGTTTCCTAGAAATGCTTGGGTACAACACACCACTGAGGAAGAGAAATGACTTCCGCAGAGGCAGATTACCACCTCTGTGGAACACCTTGTTCTCAATTCTTAACAGATGCCTGACAGGGAAGATAGGCAGTATTGACCAGAGCTCACATCAGATATTAACCATCATGTATGGGGTTTACTATGATCTCCCATTGGATTACGCGACCATAATGATGCAAGAGATCATTAACACCATCGACAGAAAGAACAACACAAGAAGGGTCAAAGAGAACGATCCTAAGTTTCTACCACCTCTGCAATTCCAACGAATACTGGGAGTCTTGTTCGAACCTCTGTTGCTAATACAGAAATGGCCAATGGAAGGGCCAATTCCCAAACAGTTTCCAATGAGCAAAAATATTCCCACTGATCATGTAGATGGCTACACACACTGCAGACCTTTGTCAAGGAAACTTCTGAAGTATGCCAAGAATAAAACCCTTAAGAAAGGGTATATACGCGATCATAGAACTCCTAAACCGAGTCCTATGACACCCCTGCGTTTAGGTGTCCCCCTAGGAACAATGATTGCAGAACCTCTTTCCACTCGAGAAGAAAAAGATAACAAATTAGCAAAACACATGGCTATTTAACTTAGCTTCATAGCCAAACGTGCAGAGCTCATGGGAAAGAAGTCCTCTTCAAAATCAAAAAGGAGGAAAACTGCAGAAGGCACCTCTACAAGCGCTGCAGAAGATCAACCTTCACCTCCTCATGCCACAGAAATTGGCTCCTCTGCTCCTCCCTCTTCTCCAAAACAGAAGAAGAAAAGAAAATCAAAAACTACAGAGGAAGGGGCACCAAAACCAAAGAGGAGGAAATCCAAAAAGAAGCATGGTAAACCACTTGAAAAATTGGTTACCATAGAAGAGGAAGCAATCGCAGAAGAAAGAACTGCAGAAGAAGAAGATGCAGAAGAAGAAATGACAGAAGAGGGATATCAATCGCCCCATCAATCCCCAGATCGATTTGCTCACCAAGGAAACATTAACGATTTCCTACAGAACCCCGACATTGCCAACACTTTAAATACAGCAGGGTGGACGGCACAACCTCTCGACCACCATTCCCCAGAAGAACAATACTTCTCTATTTCCGGCATTGACACACATCTGCAAGAAGATGATCAAACACCCAGAGATCAATCAGCTGAGACACCTATTATTCTACAGAACCCATTCATTCAGCAAGGATTGGACGTTCACAGAAGGAGTCCAAGCCCAGCTTCAGAAGAAATAGGACAAACAGAAGCTCAGTGGAATAGAGATGAAGTAACAGAGACAAGAATGGAGGTCTCAGAGATAGATTCAGACGAAGAAGAAGTTGTCTGGATACGAAAAGGTCTCTATCATCCACATGTCATGAAGTTATACGGATCTCATCAAATGTATGACTTCTTAGGCACAAAGCAAAAAACTTCAACAGTGGATAGAGTAGAAACATCTGGAGGAAAAGAAAATATAAAAGAAAAAGATGCCAAAGATGAAGAAGGCACACATCCCTCACCCCCTCCCAGTGCAACCCACACATCTAACTCCGCAGGTCTAGCTGCAGAAGGAGTTATTGAAATAGAGCAGCACAGCTCGATCCAAACCCAACCCATCCAGCCAGAAGTCACTCTTTCGACTTCTGCGCCCACAGAAACCGGGGAATCCATTCCTAGGGAGTCTCCTCAGAGAGACTCACCTATAGTTCGTGATCAATCGCCCCAGATCACAACAGAACACCCTACAGAGGAATTCGTTTCTTCTGCCACACGCACACAACTAGGGCCAACCCTTCTTTCAGAGAGAAGTAGTGAGCACAACGACGAAGAGACTCTAGACAAGTCTCTGAGTCAACAGAAGGATAATCTAGTACCCACCTCTGGAGTGGATCTAGACAATGTCGTTCACAGAACTTCTGTAGAGTCTGAAGCACTAGATGCTTCTGCTCGAAGATCAGATGGAAATCCTTCCACCCCCAACGTACAAACAAGGGTGAACGAAGGTGTCCCAGGAGCAGGGACTCACTCTGGAGACGAATGTGTTCCTCCAGAGGTTACACCAGGGACACAAGTATCAAGGGATGAGTTCCAAACCCTTGTCACCTCTGTGAACCA
The DNA here is from genome assembly GCA_033807775.1 of Saussurea involucrata. Classification (NCBI taxonomy): domain Eukaryota; kingdom Viridiplantae; phylum Streptophyta; class Magnoliopsida; order Asterales; family Asteraceae; genus Saussurea; species Saussurea involucrata. The sequence continues at coordinate 76,136,274 of CM066327.1, read as the reverse complement.
AACCATGAAAGAGTTGCAAAGCTCTTTCACATCTTTTGCAGAGAAAACATCAACGGCCATGTTGAATCTGAACACCAAAATGGACAATCTGTCCACAGAGGTGAAAACAGCCATCACAGAGATGAAATCTTCTGCGCAAACAACTGCAACAACTACAGCCACTTCTGCTGCTAAAGATTTTGGAATTACCGCAACTTCTGCATTCAAGGAATCAGTAAAACATTTCCTTGAACAAATGAACAAGCAATCCAACAAATCACAGAGCATCACACCCGCAGATTTACAGAAGGCTCTGCAAAACGTTCAAGCAGAAGCAATGCGCAACACAATACTGATGCAGCCTAAAGACTACATCACCAGAGCACAGCTAACAGAGCTCGGCCAAAATGTCATAAACCAGGTCACTGAAGTCATTGTCTCCTTCACTACTGCAAATGCCAACTACGTCAAAGAGTTCAGAAAAAGTGTCGGCAGAATGCGCTTCAACACAGAAGCAGAGCTTGCAATTCTTTTCGGCCTCTGTGATGATGTATGTGCGAAGTTGATGGCCGCAGGAGCAAAACTATCAAAGAAACCCAAAGCTTCCTGCAGAGCAGAGGGTACTTCTGATAAAAGTCAGGATGATTCTGATGATGACCATCCTGGTCCATCAGATAATCCTGAGGGGGAGAATATAAGGGAGAAAGCTACGACCAGAGGAATACAAGCTCCACCAATCGCAGCAGAACCAATCAGTCAAGCCCCTCCAGAACAAACCCAAGATCAACAACAAAATCAACAGACCACAGAGACAACACCCATCTCTGTGGAATCAAGTCCTGAAGAAACCAATATTCCAGAAGCTGATCAGCATACCACAGAGGCAACAACCACCCCTGTGGTAATCAACTTGGAAAAGAGTCCTTCAACAAAATAAACAGAAAAACCCCAAACCATACCAAGAAGAAAGTCGATTGCCACCAAACCAAAAAGAGCAGCGACCTCTGCGACCTCTGCTTTTTCTATTCTGAGAAAGATGCACAATACAATGACTGATCGAATGTCGCAGAGAGAAGAAGAAAGGCACAGGTTCACATTAGCTTTCAAAATGGCAAGAAGATTTGATGTCCAATCTTCACCAACAGAAATAGAGCTCATAGAAGAAGTCACCAAAGAACCTCCAACAGAGGTTACAGAGCAACTCAAGCCAACAGAACCATCGCCACAAAAGTCCTCTAAAACACAAGTGTCAAAACCTACAGAGGCAACCATCAAGCCAACAGAAGCACCAACCTCCAAACCTACAGAAGAAACAGGTTCTGCACCTCCAAAAGCCAAAGACAAGGGCAAAGCAATACTGACAGAAGAGCCCAAGAAAAAGAAATCATTGCCCAAGCCTACAGAGAAATTGATGAAGAGCGCCTTTGATGCCTTCCAAACTCCAAAGCCTGAAGAAGTTGACTGGGCATATGGATTGAAGCCTCTGTCAAACATTCCACTAACAGGTAGAGCTGCAGAAGTTGTTCAACAGATGGAGAGTCTCAGATGACAAGTACCACAACCTAGTCCAACACATGAAGAGATGGAAGAAGTGGTATACAAATACCTCTATAAACAAACCTTTCAGACCAATCATCCAACAGATCATGTGACAGATTCAAGGATCAGAGAAGAATTTGAGAACATCTTCACAAAGACAAAGCCAAGAACCAAAGCAGATGTCTTCTCAATCCACAAGATCAAAAAGGTAATCTTCTGCAAGTTCTCCTTTACAAGAACCTATCCAAGGGTCAGGTACAATCTTTACAAAGTCAGAAGAGAAGACAATTCAGAAACCACCTTCGCTGATGCTGACCTAAGAAATATCAATCCTTATGATCTACCTGACCTTCTGCAATGGACAAAGGACAACTACAACACAGAGGCAAACACCAGAGTCTATCAAGTATTAAGAAAAGCAATGAGGGAAAAGCTTCTGATCTTCAGTATGATAGATTTTCAACTGGGAAAGGATATTGGTCTCAAACATCTAAATTTACGACCACCAGAAGATCGCTGCCCACCCAACGCCGTGCCCAACTCTATCATTACATAACCAAGATTCGGGTTAGTATTTCAAAACCCACAAGGCGAAATCAAACTATTTGTGTGCATGGATTGTCAGAAGTACGCAACTAGTACTCTGAACAAATTCAGAGCAAGCCTTGTAAAATACAGAGGTACAGAGAAAATGGATAGAGATGCTGCAGATACTTTCATCAGAGAGATTGATGCTACAATTCGCCTAAGAGAACTCTGCATCAGTTTCTACAAAGAGATCAGAAGAATCGGAAGAGACAACAGAAGCTACAACGATTTCAAAGATGCCAAAATCTGATTCTCAAACCTCAAATCTCTGCAAACCAAGTCAAAAGTTTATCTTTCGTTGTACTCAAATGTAAAATGCCTCTGGCATATTTCTGAATGAAAGAACTTTCGAGGTATTGTTTAACCTCTGTCTTATCTAACTTAGCCTAACTAAACTCAAGTTAATTTTTTTATTTTTCACTACTTAGGGGGAGATTGTTAGCTTCAATCTTCCTAATCATAGAAGTATTTAGAAGTAGTGAAAAATAGGCTAAGTGAAGAAAGCCTCTTACAGAGGCTCTGCCGAACTTACCGAGAGATCAAGGTCAAGAAGCTACAGAAGCTAAAGAGGCGCCCTACAGAAGCTCTGTCACACGCGCAAACAAGACCAAAGACTCGGAATCCGGTGAATACTGCTCTTCTAAGGACCAAACCGCAGAACCTCTGTGGCACTTCACAGAGCCTCTGCGGTCTTCAACAAAGACTTAAAAGATATTTATAATATCTTGCTACTGTTACAGGACATGTTCATCAACTTGCATGGTAGCATGCCCTGTCCAACTGCAACGTGTCAAACTCTGGTTGGATTCAATAGGGCTTAGTACATAATAGACGTCTGCTGCATTAAATGCAATACAGCACGTCCAACTGTTCATGCCATCCGTCCAACTATTCATACCGTCCTTTGTGAATAGTAGCATATGCTTTATAGTCCCTTTAGAGTAGTATATAAGGAAGACTCATGTTGAGTTCTTCCTATCTATCTATCTATCCATCGATCGATCAATCGAACAATCGAAACAAGAATTCAAGAGAGAAAAACATCACAAGCTTTAAACACTTTGAGAGTCATATCTGTTTTAAAAAGCTTTGCTTACTCACTGTTCTTGAATCTGTTCTTAATATATATTCAGTAAACTTTGAGATATTATTTCTTGTTCACTGTTTATTTATATTATGTTCTAAATCTATCAAACATATCTGTTAGTTCTTCAAATACGCTTCCGCATCAAACTCAAACTTGAACTAGTAGATCTGATAATCTTGTTTAAACAAAACCGGGAACCAACAACATCTAACCTAGACAGAAATCGAACAGAAATCGAACCAGTAGAAATCGAAGCAGTAGCAACATACAAAAAACAAATCGAAGCAGTAGCAACCATGGAGAAATCGAAACACACAGAAATCGAAGTTCATTTTCCTATTTCACGTACCAGAACTAGAAATCGGAATTAATGGTGGATTTGAGATGGCGTCCTGCAAGAGAAGAAGAATTAGAAAAGTGGGTTTTCTCGAGCAATCCGTAAGGGAGTTTCTTCTGGAAGTGAGATTTCTTGAAGGGTTTTAGGAGAAGAAGAAGAATAAGAGGGTATTATGGTGGATGCGGAAGAGAAGTGAGATGTTACAATAGATTCGGGTGAAGAAAGTGCAGAAAGACTTGAGAGGGTTTTGGGTTTTGGAGAAAGGAAGAATCTGTTGAAGAAGGAGTGATGATGAATTGGAGCAACATGAAAATGAGTAAGGAATGTCTGTTTGTTTATCTATTAAAAGAATCTAGAACATAACATATCTTTTTACCCACAAATCCATATTTAATGACTACTTTATTAAAGCATTTTTTGTTTAAAAAAATTAAAATTAACAAAAGGGTATTTTGGTCATTTACCCAAATTTCATTCCAATTCCAAAGCTACATTCTGTGAACCAAACAGACAGATTACAATTCCTTTAACAGATTTCATTCCATTTTTGTCAACCAAACAGCTGGTCAAACCTAACAACAACCCAATTCCTTCAAAGTCAAATTCCTTTGACAGATTCCATTCCATCCAAAAACATTCTACGAACCAAACGCCCCCTTAGTCTAATTTCATCAGATTCCCTTAAATTCCGCTAAATTACTTTACTTTCTTTTTCTTCCATTTCCTCCTTGGTGAAAATAGACTCAGAACACAGACCCAAGTGTTTAGTCACCCAATAAAAGACAACATATGTTTAGGATATCATGCTCAAAAGCAATGTGTTGCAAGGGTGTGATCAACCTTAAAATAGTAGAAATAGTAGAGCAACTGTTTCCATTAAATTTTTTGAGAAAGGGCAAGTAACCTGTGTAGAATAGTATTCAATAAACTTAACCTGAATATAGATCATAGATAATAATCTCACTTTCATAAATTGTTTTAAAAAACTAGATCCCAAATGGTCTTTTTAACAGATTCAAAAAGCATTTAGCATGTCTCAGCAGCAAATTGAAGTTTCAAAATTGTACCCAAAAACCAAAACATAACTCCTCTAAAACAAATAACTATGACATTACGGTTTAAACATGACCAACCTCCACACAGCGACAGAAGATCATGTTATTCCCTCACAGGAAAACAGAATTAAGCAGTGGCAGCTAGAGCAGTCTGCCTCTTTCTAGCCTCCTCAATAATGGTCAGCTTGATACCCTTGCCCTTAGGAAGAGACACCCACGGCTTTGAACCCTTTCCAAGCGTGAAAACGTTGCTCAAACGAGTAGCAAACTCATGCCCAGTAGCATCCTGGATGTGAACAGTCTCAAAACTGCCCTTATGCTTTTCCCTGTTCTTAAGGATTCCAACACGCCCTGTGTTTCGTCCACCTGTCACCATCACCACATTCCCGACATCAAACTTGATGAAATCAACAATCTTGTTTGTGTCCAAGTCAAGCTTAATGGTGTCGTTAGCTTTGATGAGGGGGTCGGGGTAGCGAATGGTTCGACCATCGTAGGTGTTGATGTAAGGAATTCCTTTCTGACCAAATTGGACAGAACGAACCTTGCACAACTTGAACTGCACAACAGAAGGTTCCTTTCGTTAGCAACTTGAAACGAAAATTAAGGTCCTTGTTACATTAAGGATACCCACTAACTAACCTTTGATTCCTCATCCCTGATAGAGTGAAGCCTGAACCTGCCCTTTGTATCGTATAGAAGACGGAAGTTTTCATTGGTCTTGGGAATCGAAACAACATCTGTCAAGTGTCAAACAGAAAACCAAACATAAATAACACTATCTTTAAAATGAAAAAATAAAGCTCCATCTGCTTTGTGTTTTGACTATCATTTCACATTTGGGTCTCTCGAATTCTCAAATCATCAAAATAACCAACAAAATAAGCACACATATGTGTAGTAAAAATGAAAAAATAAAGCTCCATTTGTTTTGATTATCATTTCACATTTGGGTCTCTCTCAAATTCCCACATCATCGAAATAAACCCACAAAATAAGCACCCATATGAGTAGTAGCTATAGCAAACATATTATTGTGGTTAAGAAACTTCACTACTATTTATTGGGTGAATCTCAAAACAGACTAACAAATAATCTTTCAAGCACTCCACACCTCATCTAAAGTTCTCGAAACCCAAACAACTTAGTCCTTGCTAAACTGGATCATATACTATCCAAATATGGTTGACACCAAGATGGAAAACCTAGTCTTTATACCCAGATATGTGCAAACTTGGCAAAACAAACTATTGGTAATTACCCACCAAAATATAGAACAAGTGGAGATACAAGAATGAGTTACTCACCCATGAAACCAGCAGGGTAAGTTTTGTCAGTCCTGACCTTGTTGTCCACAAGTACATGTCTTTGCATCAAAATAGAAATAACCTCACGGTATGTCAAGGCATACTTCAACCTATTCCTCAGTATGAGAATCAAGGGCAAGCATTCCCTGGATTTATGGGGTCCCGAGGATGGCTTAGGAGCCTGATATAGAGATAATGAAAATCACAATTATCGATCATGAAATAGAAAATAGGGAAATAATCACATATAATAAGTGTTTTGACATCTACTTACAAAAGCACCACCAAGTTTATCAAGCATCCAATGCTTGGGGGCATTGAGCCTCTTCATATGCTTCTTCAAACCTCTAGCCTTCAAGACAGCATAAAACAGTGTTATCAATGCTTAAATCTTAAATTAACAATGCAACAATATAACCCCATATGCGCATGTAAGCTTCAGATTTCCCATGGCAACAATACTGCAATAAATATTGAAATCGATATCGGATTCAATAAATAAAAAAGGTCAAGAAATGTTAATAACTTTTCCATTGTTGTGTACTTGTGTTAACAGGCAACAAAATCACAACAATATAACCAATATTACAACATCACAACATATATGACAACTGAACTAAAGCAAGTGAAATGCTAACTTAGGGCAGCAATCATATGTTCTAAACCACATTTTTACTCGATAAAATTAATTCCTTGCAAGATTGAAACTGCAAACGGAGGATTCAATCAATTTAAACAAAGATTGCACTTCACTTTTAAACTGTATCAGAGTAAAGACTTTATGGCTAAAAACAATTAAACACAAATGAAATGACTTGTAGATCAGCATAACAATCCAATAGCCAAATCCATAAAATGAAAATCAAATTCAAATAAATCGCACATCAGGAAAAGCTTAAGCTTCCATTAACTACAAAGTACATCAGAAAGAAGGAAATTTCATATGAAATTGAACATAGATATGAATTTGCAATGAAATATCAAACAGAGCAGAAATAGGACTGCACCATGGTTGCGGCGTGGGGTGCAGGAGATGAAAATCTCCGGTAGAATTGTACGGCGAAACTGCGGCTGTCGTCTGCTGTTAGTGCGGCCTTCAACACTTCCGATAACCCTAGTTCATTCGTTTATATCAGGTGAAAACCTATTTCATTTAATGGGCCTCTAATTGGGCCTTGTCTTAGATCTTGGGCCAGATTTAATGAGATGTAACCATTAAGATGTCGTTTTGAATTAATTTTAGGATAAAATGCGCGAAATAGCAAACTACTTTCATTTATTTCTTATTATAGCATTGTACTTTTATTTTTTCTTATTACAGCAATGTACTTTTAATATATTTTTTATTAAAGCATTGTACTTTCAAGAATTTACCTATTATAGCATTGGGTAACCTGTTACCTTTAAAACTGGTTTTTTTTGCTAATGTGTCATTTTAAAGTGATGTGGCTATCTACATGGCATTTAAAAAAAATTATTTCAAAATCCATTAATAACCCTTTTTTCAAAAAATACGACTCCCACGACCCACTTCACGATTTCAAACTCAATTCATCTCCTCATGATTTTAAACCCTTGTTCATCTCCCTCCTGCGGCTACACCTTCAATCCTTCGTCTCCCTTGTGCGGTTCCATCATCAATCGTTCGTCTCCCTCGTATGTAAGTCGATTTTGATAGGATTTAGGGTTGATTTCGATTTTGACTCGAGCTCTTGACATTTTGCTACTTATCCATGATGAATGCCCGCTACTAACAGCAATTTTTCCTGACAGAATATGGGGAATCGGTGATATTTTTAGTTGAACAACTTAGCCGGTTAGCCCAAGTCCATACTAGCGAAATTATAATTTTGGTAAACATGTTTGATTACGTTAAATAATAAAAAATTAAAACTAAATAATTTTGAAAGTACAATGCTGTAATATGAAATGCCACATCAACAATATAGTACACGTGGACAGCCTATGTGGACAATGAGGTGGCATGAAAACCTGGTATAGTGGGTAAATTTATATTAAAAGGTTACCCAATGCAATAATAGGTAAATTCTTTAAAAGTACAATGCTCTAATAAAAAAAATTGAAAGTACATTGATGTAATAAGAAAAAATGAAAGTACAATGCTATAATAAAGAAATAAATGAAAGTATGTTGCTATTTTGCGCATTTTGCCCTTAATTTTATTAAATTTTATTTCCTTTTGTTTGGTTAGTTATTTTTTTCTTAGGAATTCATCTTCAAAATCCAATGAATTTTACAAATAAAAGATTTAAACATTCCTTGACAATAAGATGGTATTTTAACGAAATAAAATGTTATTCCTTTATTTTTTGCTTGATTTCTGCTATCTTAATTTAAAATTTAAATAATTTTATTTGGGCAAAATGCGCAAAATAGCAACCTACTTTCATTTATTTCTTTATTATAGCATTGTACTTTCATTTTTTCTTATTATAGCAATGTCCTTTCAATTTGTTTTTTATTAGGGCATTGTACTTTAAAGTATATATATGTGTGTGTGTGTGTATGTGTGTGTGTGTGTTTGTAATAAACATATTGTATCACAATTTAATGTATCTTATTGTGGATCTTTTTCTATGAAACCTAGTTTTAAAACTTGGTTTTAGGAAACGTGTTATGTATTTGATAGAAGTTAGTTTAATGTACTATGCAACTAAGGGAACAAGCACATTATGATTTTATAAACAAAACAGTAAGCGTATTATAAGCAAATTATTTTTCTTAATTTATAAAACTTGCTTTTGTTTAAAAGATTTTTGTCATGGACACGCAAGTTGATCGAGCTTACGTTCCCCAAAATATGATTTGGATTTCATTTTAACACAAATTGTCTATGTCTAATATATTCATGTCAGTCAGAGTAGGGAAAGTCCACAATATAAGTTGGTTTTTATGACTTAGAAAATCAACCAAAGAGGGTAAATAGTAATAACGTTTACAAATTTATGAATGGAAATTATATATGACAACACATTAATCTAAACTATTTGTGTGCAAATTAAAACAGTTGTCGCCATAATCTCTCAAAAGTATCTATTATGTTCTGTACGTCAAATACCCAAAATGTTTATCTCCAAAAGTTGACGTTGCCGGCCAAACGCTCGTCCCTCAAACCTTGTGAACTTCGTTGTTGACGGAACCTGATATACATGTCTTTTTTTAAAAAAGTGTTAGACTTTACGCCTAGTGAGAATAAACATTTATATAGTCAAAGAAATATAAATCAACCAAAGAGGGTAAATAGTAATAACGTTTACAAATTTATGAATGGAAATTATAAATGACAACACATTAATTAGATACAAGTAGTCATTTCATAATTTTGTCACAATATATCATGCATTTTAAGAACACATCTTGCAATTACTAAACATTACAGCTTGCCATCACATTTGAGATTTACGTCCACTTGGCATTATGGGGCTCCGTCATTTCGTCCATCTTAAATCAAGCACATAGGTGTCCTCAAGCATATGTCTTAACTTTCGTCCCATAGTCCAGTCCCAGAGGTTCCCCTTCCAGCACATGTATTGACTATCGTCATCGTTTACGGTTTCCCGCCGTCCAATATCGGCGTCCCGGTAATGAGCCACACACTTCTAGCCACGTCTCCTCATTCCAATTCCGTCGTTTAATACACAACTAGTACATAGCATGCTTTACATTTAATATTTAAATAAATGGCATGCTCAAAAACAGTTTCTGTCACCAAACTTCCAATAGTGTTAAACATGCTAACATATTTGTATAAGAAAATGAAGCATTTTATATCGGTCCATAAATGTAGCATGTTCATATATTCGTCCTTTCACACATCATCCAACATACTAGCATGCACTTCATTTATAACAAATATATAGCATGCTAAAAAAAGTAACCGTAATCACATAGAGAACATACTTACATACTTGTGTGTATCCCAATTAAAAAGTCACACCAAACTCACCTCAATTAGTGTTGATTTAGCCGCTACTTGGTAGCTCCCGATCCTACACATAATCATAACGCTTCTAAGTATCCTATTGTTTTAAATAAATAATTGCTCAACTATCAATCAAATCTAGAACGAGTTCGTAAGACTTGGTCCATTAGTTGTTTTCTAATTTGGTCAAATAATCAATATTGTCGTCTTCCATCCCAATTTTACCATTGCATAGCCATTATACATATATACATACACACATAGTTACACATGTATATAATACATACTAGTTGTGTACCCGTGTGTTGCAACGGAGATGTAAAACTCGTCTAAGATGTAAGAAAAAGGCGCCTGAAATCCATTCAAACAACGCATAAAGTTTGTTGTTCAAAAATAACAATTCTCGTATATAAATGCTTTGGTTCTGAATTATTTGTTTTTAGAGTTTTATTAATAATCATACCAAAAACGTTCTATGAAGAAATCAATAAAGAACAAAATCCAATATACAAAATCAAAATCAACATGAAATCAAGATTCATCATAAGAACAAATGTTGTTTACTATCCAAATCAACCTCTATATTCAACAAAAATCTACTTATTATCAACAAGTCGATAGATTAGATGCCCATAATCAAAATGATAATCAAAATGAAAAGCTATAGGTTGGAATATCGAATTTACAACTCAACTACCTTTTGCTACTTCAACACCAGCAATGGTTTCTTCAAAGGGATCTTTGATCCACTCATTTCATGATAACCAACAATAAACGTATAATTTTCCTGAAACCAATTAACAAACCAAATAAGCCTATTAGTCGATTGAAAATCTTCCTAAAATCGATAACATTTCGATCTCAAAAGATTTATATCAAACACAACCATGACAGAAGTACAAATTCCAGTAAAAAAATTGTTGAACGTGATGCAACCACAATCGGAAGGTAGAATTAGCATCTTATAAGAAATTAGTAGATACGAAAATTTACCTGGGAAGGACGGCAAAGAAGACCAATCTGATGATTTTGCAAGCGTTCTTGGAAAGCGGGTTGAACTTCAACAACACCTTGCAATTCGATGATACCATGAGGCTGACTACAGCAGACCAGGAGGTTACAATTCCTGTTTTCCTGTTTCAATTTCCAGGAGTGAATGTAGGAAGTGCAGACGGTGGATCTGTCCATTCAAGGCAATTCTGTTAGCCGCAGCTACACTTCAATTTAATTTCCATGTCTATATTGCCTTCAAGTATCTTTGGGTTCCTTGGGGTGTTAACAACAATTGTTATTTTCCTTGGGTCAGTGGGTGTTAACAACTGTTGTGTATTACTTGATATTCAAGAGAACATACAGTTTAGTTGTTACCATGAGGTATTTTTGAAAAAGAAAATAAGGCTTGTCACTAACAATCTTTTCCAAATAGTCCAAGTTGCAACCTTCACCTCCATTTCATTTATTGATGAGCCCAAACCATCAGTTAAAAAACTCAATGTAGTAGCAACTCATTGTAGGAAGAAATAAACACTTTGCAGTCATCTTTGTTGCCACAACCATATAACCAACTGCAGGTTCACGTTCAGGGGCAAATCTATCTTCAGCTTCAAACACACTTTCAACTTCCAAAATAACAAGTGACAGATCAGAAAAATGAATTCTGTAAAATAAAAAACCACACTTAGGTCACACAAAGAATGTTGTTGAAATGGAACCATTTGAACAAAATTAGAAGCAAATAGCCAAAATTGATGGATGAAAAGGAAACACCAAGTTTGAAATTGAAGGAGAATCATTGGATGAAGAGATAATTTTTAATATGCAGACTTGAGAAGCATGAATGATGTCGTGGGAGTATTGCAATTAATGGATTTGAATATTAATTAAAATCTAAAACATAAAAAGGGAAAGCCTAAAACATAAAAAGGGAAAGGTTAGAAGAGTTTGCGTTGGTAATATCAATGTACATATGCTTGATGAATTGTAATTAATAGATTTTAATATTCTAAGCATAAAAAAGTGCTACATCATGGTTTAAAGATTGTGTTCAAGTGTTTTTGACTAAATGCATTAGAAGAACAAACACCTAGTCCAAAAGAAAGACTCGGACACCCATTTTCTTTGAATCCACCATTGCCATTAAAATTGCACCAAAGCAACCTCATTACTACCCAATATTGTAGCAGGTATTCCATAGCAGTAAGCAGATTTTAAAGCAATAGCTAATGCAAACATTGTTCAGTTCACAGGAGCAACATAAGCGGCAGACATTCCATAGCAATAAACCGATAGGTGTATGTAACGTCCCAAAAATTACAAGAAATTTTAAAAATTTTAAAGTAACATTTCATTAATAAAAACTCATTTAATAATTCAATCATCTCATTTGCAAACTCATAATTAATATTCTTACGAACAATAAACAGCGGAATAAATGTCTAAAATTAAAATCATAAAAGTAATCAACTCTTCCTACGCGCCAGTGTGTACTCGTCACGCCTTGGAGCCACTCGCACCTGAAACCACAATTTTATTGGGAAAGGGTAAGCACGAAGCTTAGTGAATTCAGACACCATAAATAACACAGTTACTTCCACACCACCTCTAAACAGATAATTGCACATAAACAGCATACAAGTCTACGAACAAAACATAAACATGCATACCTACACCATCCCACCCAAAGGCATAAGCTGGTCCACCCGACCACACAATAACCGTGCAAGCATTACCCGGCTCCCCCGGGTTCCTACGCCACCCGCGTATATAAACCTCGGCCCCGCCGAGTCACTACGCCACCCGCGTATATAAACCTCGGCCCCGCCGAGTCACTACGCCACCCGCGTATATAAACCTCGGCCCAACCGAACTCCTACGCCACCCGCGTAGTCATAACAATAAAGGTCCGACTAGACGCCCCACTATTTAGCCCCGCATCACAAACAATTAAAACTACCACACACGTACAAATCGTAATGTAAAAAGTAACTGACATTAGTTATAGTGAGAGAACTCACCTCGTAAACGCGCCTAGCTCACAAACAACAATTCAAGCTTCACAAATCCAAGATCACTTCCCAACACCTAAACAATCGTTAAAATGTATTAACACGAGACCCGGACCCTAAAACACGACGCACCCTTAAATCGTCACTAAAGCGACTTTTCGGTCTAACCAAACAGGTCTGTTCGGGACCTGTTCCGACCTCCATAAACCCAGAAAATCCTCAATTAAATTTCATAACCAGAAATTGCTCAGACTTAGGGTTCCGAGAACATATTATACACCTCCTAACGATTTTTCTACAATTTATTATGGATTTTACAAAACTACTGCACAGCGAAAAAACAGCACCTTTCGTTAAAAAACAGCAGTTTGACACTAGCTACGGTCCGAACTGGTTTTTCCGCAAAACATAAGAAACTTACTAGACTTAGAATGGGAACTTTTGGCACAGGTTTCATCCCAATCCGACATTTCTAACAGAAGTTATGGCTTTCCCAAAACAGTGGCAGAAACTGCGACTTTTAAAACGGAATGCGATCTGCCACATCCGGACCTGCTGTATAAACAGCCAATTTACGCCTAGCTAGAGGCCGAACCGGACTTCCGCTAAAACACGAAAAGTGTGCCCGGCACAGAATGTGAACCGTGGGCACTGGATTCGCCTCAATCCGAGCTACGACGGAAAAGTTATGGCCGTCGCAAAACAGTGACAGAATGGGATTTTCACATGAAATGACAAAAGAGGCTTAACTTAATTCTTAACCCATTAAGCCATGCCTTAAGCATTCAGACCTGGAACTAGCTGTGACTTATTGATTAAGATTAAAAGGGCTGAGCCGCCTGTGCACCACCCTCTGCCACCTTCGGCAATGGCGGCCGTTGGCGGCGGCGGTGGCTAAGAATTTCCGGCGAAACCACACCCCAAACACCGCCCATTCCGACTTACCCGCAACCTCATACCCGCACACACCCACACACACCCGCCCACGCACACATTCCTCCTGCCGCCACCCGGCGGCACGCAGCGGCGGCCCCACCGCCGGCAGCCGTGGCCGCGGCGGTGGTGGTGGTGGTGGTTTGCGATCGAAATGACAACGGAAAAGAAACGGGTTAGATTCTTACCTCGAGACGGCGACGACACGACGGTAACCACACCGAAACCGATGGTGGTTCTCTTACGCCGGCGACCTCCTTCCTCCTCCTCTCCACCCACGCTTCCTCTCTCTCTCTCGCTTCTCTTTTCCGGCCGGCGACTACGAACGGGATTGGGAGAAAAGGGCTGTAGGGTTTGGTTTTTGCTATTAATCTTTCTTCTTTTCTTGTGAGTCACGGCACCCACTACACAAAATGAGGAAGGGGTTTGGTTTATAAAAAGCATGGGCAATGGTCCCTCAACTAAAAACCTTCTCGCAATCAACCCAAATTCCGACATTTTTAACGATTAGGTCCAACTCGACTAACCCCGTTAACGGAACCACATTAAATCAAACTTAAAAGAAAAGAATTAATACTAATAATTACATACCGGGATACGGGCTTTACAACTCTCCCCCACTTGGATTAGACTTCGTCCTCGAAGTCTTCGCCTACGAATAGCTCCGGATAGTTCTCCCTCATCTCAACCTCAGGTTCCTAAGTCCACTCGGAGCCCTTTCTGTGTTGCCACTGGACTTTCCTCAACTAGAATCTAAATTTATCACCCCGTCTAGAATTTCTCGAATACTTTTCTTACTACCAAAACTCCTTCAAGGACACTGAAATTACGATCGGAAGAACATTCCAACAACTGGAATCATCCCTAGCCAAGCGACTTCGGTTGTCTCCCCACCTTAGATATTCCATACATCCTGAGTCAAATCTCAAGCTCTAACCATTCTAAAGGTGCTCACCAATATGCCTTATAGGATACTCGAATCCGATAATTCCTACCATTACTGCCGATTAACTTCCACGAGTTCTAATAGACTCCCAAAATTTATTTCACACGGATCATCAAACCAGTAAATTTAAAATCACTCACGAAGGTCAATCCACCATACATATTCATCACAAGTGAGTATTTCAGGTTACTACTACTATCCCCATAATTATTTTAAAAATCGGCTACAAATCTCCGATTACACTAAAGGTGTTTGGCCTTAAGCCCAAAAGTCGACGCCCTAATATACTACTTACTTCAAAAAGGTTACTGCGCATTTATTCTCTTAATTACAAAGGGCATCATTCCCTTAACCGACACTATTCGGTCTACACTAACAACACGTGTGGAATACCCAATCTTCCACCGTCTACTTATCCTCCACGCTCGCTCTAGGAAACCTAGTTACACTGTATCAAGATACGCCTTAACGCCTACCTCCCAGGTACGTCTCAAGGCCCGTCACATCGGAACTACCTCTCAGGTAAGTGCCCAAGACTATATCCTCCCAGTGCCTACCGGAAAGTCAAGGTCATAACACATGAATACCGGGGTCTCACCCCGAAATACTCAACCGACCATTACCAACGACTGACTGACATGACCAAGGATCCAATGCAAAACAGTCTACCAACAACATGCCTATCCCATAATGACTCACTCACCCAACATGTAAATACGCAACGTGCAATGAGTGCAAAACTGTGCAACAAAACAACCCATCAACAAAACTCCACATCGAGCCATTAAAAACCGTGCAATTGACCCATGACTATCTCAAAGTCAAAACCGAGCAAAATGCTCCACGCTTGCTAGACCCATAAGTCGGTCAAAACGCGTTTAAATAAAGTTTAAGCAAGCAATACTCTAAAATCAACATTAGTCCCAACCTCGACACGGGTTAAACCAAAGAGTTTTCCAAAAGGACTCACACCCTTAAAAATCTCAAAATGACACATACACTTATAAGCGCACTTCCCAAATGGTTTACAGAATCATTTACAAAATATTTTCAACGTCAAGATTTTTCATTTCAAAAAGACCGTAAGCAATAAAACTACTATTACCAGGTCGGTAGTTACGCAAAAATGGACACGCTCGTCCCACATATGAAAATCATGTTGAAAATCATTTTATTGCAGCTTAGTTTACTCACAAAACGTAAAGCGAAATAAATAATTTCTTTGAAAATGAACCGTCACGGTTCTAGTATGAATTGACTCATGACATGTATTTAAAGTAACCGCTCGGCCTTACACCGGGTGCGACAAAAGTGTGCACATAATTTCAAAATCAGTTCCACGACATTTGACCCCAAAATTCCTCCTGTTCAACATAAAATGCCGTGGCACAGGGTTCACTAACAAATCTTACGCGCGTCGGCTAGTCATAAAAACGATGAAACGGTTTACAAATATATTTTTGTTAAAACACAACTGTCTCGTGTAAGTTTCAAACTTAAAGATAAAAACCAATCCGTTTCCATCATTTGAAAATATCGACTAAAACCTCATAAAATCTCAAAAGGTGGGGTTCTTTAAATTGATTTCCAAGATTTCTCCAAATGGTCATATAAACAAATAAGATATGCACCTCGTGAAATTAAACCCACACGACTCAACGTGCCGTAAAACAAAACTTATTTAACGAAATCACTCAAATAGCTTTATACAGACATCGTGGAATGTAACTTTCTGTCTCAACTCTAACATATGTGGAGGAGTTCCAATGTTAAAGTCACAAGCCGTAGTCACTTGCCCGACATTTTAAACACCACAAAACACGGATATCATCTTACCCGAAAGAACCGTTGGAAAAAATAACGAAAAGAGACAAATTCTAACAAAGTTTGCACTCCCGTGATAAAACGATTTCATACACTTTCAAAACCATATTTCAAAATCTTGTGTGTGTGCTGAACATTTCCCAAAATTCCAAAACACCATCCATAAAATGATTTGAAACACAAGAATTTGCTAATGCAATCTATTTCAAAATCAAACTTTGTGCATGACTTAGTATGCATTCTACGCCTCGACTCCTACTCCTCCAAATCTCTCCGGTCCACTAACGTCATCCGGACATTTAACCCTCTTAGGCAAGTTGGGAAATTACATCAAATAATCCCTACGATTTTTCCTCAAATCAAAGTCGGCTCTATAAGCCTATGATTCTAGCACAATCATCCATCTTGGCCCGACACAAACATCATCCTCATCGTCACTCCAAGTGATTAATACTAGAATCGTCCTTTTATTCCAACGACTACTAATTTATAACCTTCGTCACTACCCCAACGATCATCACCTCAAGCAAAACAAGTACCCATCCGTACTAGTAGGTTCATTATTGTTGTTCCTCCTTGTGATGGCTATTCTGGGTAGATATTACAACGAGTTATTAGCACATAATAACTCACCCCACCACGCTCACGCTCGACTCCTTGGATTCCTCGCGACTTTCCCCGACTCGAACATTGATCCTGTGCTTCCGGTAGTAGGAGCTCTACTACTACCATCTACACCTATCACTGTCCGCTCCGAGTCCCATCCCAAGTATCCAAGTAGTTGCTCACCTAAACAAAAACCATACACGTATGTCCATACTGACGCATATACACACTCTTCCTAGCTCCCTAGGAATAAACATAATACCCCACTACCCTTGCTAGGGCGGAACCCCCACTAACCCTGACGAGTCGCCTCGTGAACGCACAGTCGTATACAGTAGAAACCAGATAGACATTCGAATATAAGATTCTATCCTACAACGGTTGGACTCAAACAAGAGCTGCGCAATAGAACTAAATCCAACATTCTAAGGCTATTCGGTTCCTACCGCATACAACCTATAGTGCATCTGCTTAATCAACCTATCAAAGTTAGCATAAGTTCCTAATAGCAAGTAACAACCATACAATACATTGTATTAAGCACCAAGCAATCTAGCATACATACTCCTATGTTCTAGAAAGCAATTTTTGCATACGTACTCATATGTAAACGCTATTCCCAGCTCACTAGGAATTTCATCTCATCCCACTACCCCTTGCTACAACGGAATCCCTGTTAGCCATAACGAGTTGCCTCGCGAATACCCAGTCGCATGCAGCGTGAATCAAATAGACATTCGAATACAAGATTCTATCCTAGAACGGTTGGACTCAAACAAAAGCTGCGCAATAGAACTAAATCAAATATTCTAAGACTATATGATTCTTACTGCATACAACCTATAGGGCCTTCACTTACCAACCTATCATAACTAGCATTGATTCCTACTAGCAAGCAGTCATCATACAGCATAGTGTCAACAACAGGTAATCTAGCATGCATACCCTATGCCTAGAAAGCAATACAACACTAAGCAATGTACCTTTCCCCCTTGGCTCCGGTTGACTGTACACACTGCGCCCTCGATCACCGTTCCTCAAACGGATTTTTCCTTCTTTTTATTTCCTAAAAACTTTAAAGAAAAATTTATAGCCGCAAACTTGAGATCAAACACACCGAAATGCGTTTGATTCACTCAAGCCGTGCTCTGATACCAAGTTGTAACGTCCCAAAAATTACAAGAAATTTTAAAATTTTTAAAGTAACATTTCATTAATAAAAACTCATTTAATAATTCAATCATCTCATTTGCAAACTCATAATTATTATTCTTACGAACAATAAACAGCGGAATAAATGTCTAAAATTAAAATCATAAAAGTAATCAACTCTTCCTACGCGCCAGTGTGTACTCGTCACGCCTTGGAGCCACTCGCACCTAACAGGAATTCCTTTCATTGTATTAAGCACCAAGCAATCTAGCATACATACTCCTATGTTCTAGAAAGCAATTTTTGCATACGTACTCATATGTAAACGCTATTCCCAGCTCACTAGGAATTTCATCTCATCCCACTACCCCTTGCTACAACGGAATCCCTGTTAGCCATAACGAGTTGCCTCGCGAATACCCAGTCGCATGCAGCGTGAATCAAATAGACATTCGAATACAAGATTCTATCCTAGAACGGTTGGACTCAAACAAAAGCTGCGCAATAGAACTAAATCAAAAATTCTAAGACTATATGATTCTTACTGCATACAACCTATAGGGTCTTCACTTACCAACCTATCATAACTAGCATTGATTCCTACTAGCAAGCAGTCATCATACAGCATAGTGTCAACAACAGGTAATCTAGCATGCATACCCTATGCCTAGAAAGCAATACAACACTAAGCAATGTACCTTTCCCCCTTGGCTCCGGTTGACTGTACACACTGCGCCCTCGATCACCGTTCCTCAAACGGATTTTTCCTTCTTTTTATTTCCTAAAAACTTTAAAGAAAAATTTATAGCCGCAAACTTGAGATCAAACACACCGAAATGCGTTTGATTCACTCAAGCCGTGCTCTGATACCAAGTTGTAACGTCCCAAAAATTACAAGAAATTTTAAAATTTTTAAAGTAACATTTCATTAATAAAAACTCATTTAATAATTCAATCATCTCATTTGCAAACTCATAATTATTATTCTTACGAACAATAAACATCGGAATAAATGTCTAAAATTAAAATCATAAAAGTAATCAACTCTTCCTACGCGCCAGTGTGTACTCGTCACGCCTTGGAGCCACTCGCACCTGAAACCACAATTTTATTGGGAAAGGGTAAGCACGAAGCTTAGTGAATTCAGACACCATAAATAACACAGTTACTTCCACACCACCTCTAAACATATAATTGCACATAAACAGCATACAAGTTTACGAACAAAACATAAACATGCATACCTACACCATCCCACCCAAAGGCATAAGCTGGTCCACCCGACCACACAATAACCGTACAAGCATTACCCGGCTCCCCCAGGTTCCTACGCCACCCGCGTATATAAACCTCGGCCCCGCCGAGTCACTACGCCACCCGCGTATATAAACCTCGGCCCCACCGAACTCCTACGCCACCCGCGTAGTCATAACAATAAAGGTCCGACTAGACGCCCCACTATTTAGTCCCGCATCACAAACAATTAAAACTACCACACACGTACAAATCGTAATGTAAAAAGTAACCGACATTAGTTATAGTGAGAGAACTCACCTCGTAAACGCGCCTAGCTCACAAACAATAATTCAAGCTTCACAAATCCAAGATCACTTCCCAACACCTAAACAATCGTTAAAATGTATTAACACGAGACCCGGACCCTAAAACACGACGCACCCTTAAATCGTCACTAAAGCGACTTTTCGGTCTAACCAAACAGGTCTGTTCGGGACCTGTTCCGACCTCCATAAACCCAGAAAATCCTCAATTAAATTTCATAACCAGAAATTGCTCAGAGTTAGGGTTCCGAGAACATATTATACACCTCCTAACGATTTTTCTACAATTTATTATGGATTTTACAAAACTGATTAACTGCACAGCGAAAAAACAGCACCTTTCGTTATAAAACAGCAGTTTGACACTAGCTACGGTCCGAACTGGTTTTTCCGCAAAACATAAGAAACTTACTAGACTTAGAATGGGAACTTTTGGCACAGGTTTCATCCCAATCCGACATTCCTAGCAGAAGTTATGGTTTTCCCAAAACAGTGGCAGAAACTGCAACTTTTAAAACGGAACGCGATCTGCCACATCCGGACCTGCTGTATAAACAGCCAATTTACGCCTAGCTAGAGGCCGAACCGGACTTCCGCTAAAACACGAAAAGTGTGCCCGGCACAGAATGTGAACCGTGGGCACCGGATTCGCCTCAATCCGAGCTACGACGGAAAAGTTATGGCCGTCGCAAAACAGTGACAGAATGGGATTTTCACATGAAATGACAAAAGAGGCTTAACTTAATTCTTAACCCATTAAGCCATGCCTTAAGCATTCAGACCTGGAACTAGCTGTGACTTATTGATTAAGATTAAAAGGGCTGAGCCGCCTGTGCACCACCCTCTGCCACCTTCGGCAATGGCGGCCGTTGGCGGCGGCGGTGGCTAAGAATTTCCGGCGAAACCACACCCCAAACACCGCCCATTCCGACTTACCCGCAACCTCATACCCGCACACACCCACACACACCCGCCCACGCACACATTCCTCCTGCCGCCACCCGGCGGCACGCAGCGGCGGCCCCACCGCCGGCAGCCGTGGCCGCGGCGGTGGTGGTGGTGGTGGTTTGCGATCGAAATGACAACGGAAAAGAAACGGGTTAGATTCTTACCTCGAGACGGCGACGACACGACGGTAACCACACCGAAATCGACGGTGGTTCTCCTACGCCGGCGACCTCCTTCCTCCTCCTCTCCACCCACGCTTCCTCTCTCTCTCTCGCTTCTCTTTTCCGGCCGGCGACTACGAACGGGATTGGGAGAAAAGGGCCGTAGGGTTTGGTTTTTGCTATTAATCTTTCTTCTTTTCTTGTGAGTCACGTCACCCACTACACAAAATGAGGAAGGGGTTTGGTTTATAAAAAGCATGGGCCGAAACTTATACAAGTTTTGGCCCTTTGACACTAATGGTCCCTCAACTAAAAACCTTCTCGCAATCAACCCAAAATTCCGACATTTTTAACGATTAGGTCCAACTCGACTAACCCCGTTAACGGAACCACATTAAATCAAACTTAAAAGAAAAGAATTAATACTAATAATTACATACCGGGATACGGGCTTTACAGTGTAATAGATCTAAGATGGTTCAAAATGTTTTAGTTGTTTCGAATATAAAAAGAATTTGTAATACTTTTACGCTTTATGCAAAAAATAAGTTTTAGAGAGCAGAATAGCTGGACTCATGAACCAAAATGTTGATAGGAGGCATTCTGATTCACACATCTAAAATAGAGAATAGAAGATTTGAAGTTACTTAAACCTAAAAATTCTAATAACAGATTCTTAGCATATACATACTCAAGTTACAAAACACACATAAATATACAAATATAAACACATTATGCTTTGTAAAGTCTTTGTTGTTCTCTTTAAAACCAACCTAAAATGGAAACCGGTATTGAATCATCTTCCTTCAAAATGTCTCACGAGTTTGATATATGCAAACAACAACTCTATCAAACAACAACAAAGAAAGAAGCAATAATAAGAGAAGAAATCAATAAACAACAAAGAAAGAGGCAACAACCAACAAAATGGTCAAAAATGCAACCTTCGATGCTAGATCTATAAATCGAACCATACCATCAAAACAAAGATCTATAAATTGAACCATACCCTAAATCGAGTTATACATTGAATAAAAAAAGCATAAAAGGAACTCAAAGAAAAAATAAATGGAAGGGATAGAAGATAGAAGCATAAATCCAACCATTTCAGAAGCAGGGGCAGTGACGGCGAGGAAGGGGCGGCCCCCAGAGACTGGTTCTGGGAGAGAGCTATGGAGGGCATCTATCGTTTGAAGCACAATTTTTGTTTAAGGGAAATTAGAGGGCCAAAAAAATGGGGATTCAAATTTTGAAATTTGAAATTGATTTTCCAGTAAATCATTTGGATGCTTACATTTGAGGTCGAAAGTTTTTGTTTAACATTTTCTTGTAATCAACTCGTCAACAACTCATCACCTGAAAGATTAACAATTAAGAGAAACCTGCAAAACAAAACAACAAGTTTGTCATGAGTCCTCATTGAAACCTTCAAATGTGATGCTACTATATAGATGAAGATACATGCCAGGGGGGAATGGAGTAGCAGAAATCAAAATAGCCGGAAGAAATCTTAGATCCAACATACGGGGAGAAGAAAATACAAACCTCGTCCAAGAAACATAGCTTGTCCAAGAACATATTGACACAAACGTTGGAGATAGGAGATGAAAAGTCTAGGGTTTGGAGGGATGGAGGAACTCATTCAAATTGGGGGTAGAAGATAGAGATGAAGAAATTCATATGTTCATCTTTGAAATTTGAAATTTGAAATTTGAAATTGGGAATTGGTGTTTGAAGTGGGATACGGTATTTGAAAAGGGAGATGGAAAGTCAGTTTTTCAGGAAGCAAAAGGGATAAAGCCAGAAACATCAAAGAGGAAATTTAAGAAGAGTTGCAGTCTGGTTATAAAAGTGTGCAATAACAACTTGTATATCATGCATAGGAGCTTGTAATTAAGAGCTTTCTTAAATTGTAGCATAAAATGGTTGTAACTTGTGTTTTAAGGGTTGTAATTAAGACTTTGGTCTAAACCAATATTAAAGTAGTATAGATGTATACTTGAACCTTACAGATTTAAACTCATGTGAGTTTCATCCCAAAATCACACACACACACACATATATATATATATATATATAGGGAAAGGTTCAATAGAGAAGTGCAAATATTTAGAGAAATAGAGAAGTAAAAAAACACGGGACCGTTCATATATGAACGTTCATAAATGAACGTTCATATAACAGTCATATCTGAACGTTCATATGAACGTTCATATATGAACGTTCATATATGACTGTTTATATATGAACGTTCATATATGAACGGTCCCGTGTTTTTTTACTTCTCTATTTCTCTAAATATTTGCACTTCTCTATTGAACCTAAGGCTATATATATATATATATATATGATAATCAAATGAAACCATAAAAAATGTTGAAAACCGTGGTAACCAATCTAAGGCTTTTAAGTCAACCAATTTTCATCATTAAGGATATAATGGTAATTTAAATTATCATGTAATGATGCACCGTCAAATACAACACTACATTGCTTGTTTTTTCTTCTTCCAGACTTGAAGTTCAATGCTTTAAAGTTTGTTTAAAAAATAAAACTAAAACAAGATTTTAATATTTGTCATTTAAAATTTTAATAGGATTTTTGTTTTGTTTCACATGTCAAAACTCTTCTATTGCTTATATAAATTTTATGAATATTTTTATTAATCATACAAATTATAATAATTATATAATTTTTCACGTTGTGAAACAACACATATTAACTATGTTTCATTTATATGAAACAACATATTAGTCAACACTTAAAGTGTTGCTTCACACTATTAAATAAAACAGGGTCGTTGACATGAAATAGTGAAATATTGATTTACGTTATGAAGCGACACAATATGAAACGATATATTGATTTACGTTATGAAGCAATACAATATGGAACGATGTATTGCCGTTGCATAAAGCAAAAACAAGCGTCGTTGATATGAAACACGTCATAAAATACTGAAGTTTTGTTTCACATAGTGAAACTAAATATAATGAAATAATCTAGTGTTGTTTAGCAATATGAAAAAATATATTATTTTTGTTTCACTATGTGAAACAACACAATATTATTTGTGTTTCACTATGTGAAACAACATATTGGTTAACACTTAAGTGTTGCTTCACATCATTAAATAAGACAGGGTCGTTGACATGAAATAGTAAAATGTTGATTCACGCTACGAATTAAGCAACACAATATGAAACGATGTATTGTCGTTTCATAATGCGAAAACAAGCATCGCTGATTTGAAACACGACATAAAATACTGAAGTTTTGTTTCGGCGTTGTTTGGGGTACATGTTTAGATGACCATAAGCTAGCTTTTCAAAATGCTACTCTCATTAGCGTTTCATGAGCTTATGGAGCTTTTTATTTTTTTTTCTTCCAAAAATACCCTTGTCTTTTTATGCAAATACCAACGCTACCCATTTCTTTTATTAAAAAACACTCCAAATGAACCTCTTGGCATTCTCTCCGGGGACGACTTCAAGAAAGGGATAAACTTCTTCACAAATCAGTTCAAGAAGACCATGAATCCAACAAGATGATCAAACAGAGGCAAATCGTTCTTTCAAACTGATTCTACAAGACAAATAGGTATTTCTAAAGGTAATTTTTGTTATTTTCTTTGAAATAAATTGTTTGGATGCTCAAATCGTTTCTTCTCAATGTGTTCCATTTTATGTTTCTGTTTATAATATGATTTTTCCAGACTTTGTTTCCTCTAGACTTTGTTTCATTTTATATTTACTTGATTTGTTTCTCAAACCTATATATTGCTTGTGAAGTGTTTGATAAAATGCCACAAAGAAAAAAATAATTATGTTCTCTTCATATTTTTCAATAGGGGAGACTCAATATGTAGTTGTACTTGATTTGTGGTCTATACGTGGTTAGATTCACAAAAAGAGGTCAAATAATCAAAAAGAGACCTTGACAGCATGTCTAGTGATGTAGTTGAAAGATTGCAGCAATACATTGTATTCTTGAAAGAACTGCACCCAAAAGTATAGTTAAGTAAGCTGTTTGGATGGTGCAGTAAGCTGTTGTTTGGCTAAAGCAAGCTGTTGTTTGGCTGCAGCAATAAGTTGTGCTTTGTTTTCAGATGCAGTGGCACTCGATTTGCGTTTTTGCTGCTGCTGCGGTTTTGTTTTCTGTTTTTGCAGTTCCCTCAGTTTGGTTTGGTAGGCTGTTGGTTTTGTTGCTTGGGTTTGCTCCTTGCAACATATAAAAGTGTCGTCAATTTCAAACATAACTTTGAGATGGTGTTGCTTATGAGATTATGTGAATAAGAATAAGAATAAGAATAAGAATAAGAATAATAATAATAATAATAATAATAATAATAATAATAATAATAATAATAATAGTTAACTTGTGGTCCAATTCGTGACCAAAATAGTTGTGCTTAACCATGGTCTAGCATGCCTCCAGATTAGCCTCTTATTACCCTATTTTTTTACCGTTTGGTTTGTTCTCTTATTAGCCTCTTGTTAGCCTTTTATATGGTAAGAGGTAAACCAACCCCTTATTTGGCACTTATTACCCTATTTTCTTACGGTTTGGTTTGTTCTCAAATGTGTTTTTTTGTTCGATATAAGGGTAAAATATGTCTACTAAGAATGATGATGGGGTACAAATTAGTTGGACCAACGAATCTATTGCGATCTTTTGTGATGTTTGTATCAATTTCATCACCAAGAATGGACGTGGTCAAGCTTTTAGATGGCGTGAGATACAAGATCAGTTTACGGACAGAATTGGTAAAAGTTGTCAACACAAAAGCTTAAAAAAAATATGATGCAATGAAAAAAGATTGGCGTCTTTGGAAATATTTAAAAAGAGGAGAAACCGGTTTAGGTTGGAATTCCACAACCACGAAGCTTGATTGTTCGGATGAATGGTGGGAAAAAAAGTTAAAGGTATTACTTAAATATTTTAATAACATATTATTACACTTTTAATTGATATACAAATTATAATATATTATTAATTGATTATTTAGGAGAGACCTGAAGCCAAAAAGTTTCGATTTAAGGGACTTTCTCCACTAGTCGAGGAAAAGTGGGGTCACTTGTTCGAAGATGCAATGGAAACTGGGGAGAGTTGTGTAGCACCCTCGTCAACTCCAGACTTTGTTGATCAATCAGTTAGTCAATCGGTTAGTCAAGTGGAGGAGATTCAAGATAAAGAATATGAGATTCAAGATGTTTGGGTAAAATTTCACCAGCCTCGACCACGACCAAAACTCTAAAGACATTTACTTTACTTCACTTATAAACAAAGTCAAAACACAAACACTCCATCTTTTGACCAAAGCCAAAGTCGAGAATACCTCTCGACACTCGACCGTCGTGTAGAAACACACGACCTCGACCGACTAACGTATGACTCTTCTGTTATGTTTTCATCATTTAATGCAGGTCAAATGTCATTTATGATCAATGGACGAAAACGACAGAGCAGTTATGAGCATTAAACAACAATGACCGTTGCGACCGTTACTAGAAGAATTAATGGAGTCATTGAATACATTCGAAGACTATAAATACGAAGGCAAAGCTATCATTTGCAGAACACCGAACTTTGAATCACATACTACGTACTCAAGAACATCTGAAGCAAAGAAATCTCTCTCAAGTGATCGCTCTCGACGCACGACTTATACTCTCGACCAACAGTTTTAGCACACGACACACTAGTTTTACATTCGATACACTTGTTATTTTTACATTTCAAGTCATTTATATTGTAATCACTGTATCCCCGACACCTGAAACCAAGGACATCGCCCCTGTTTGGCAATCATAGTGCAGCGACGACTTCCACAGTCGTCCGCGGGTTTTTTCCTCGTTGAGGTTTTTCCCGCGTCACCAAAATCTTTGTCTCTTTTACATTTTCTGTCTTTAACGCACTGTTTTGTCGAACGATTCCTTTCATTAGTTGTTAAGCTCCACAATCAACCTTAAGTTATCCTTCTGGACGATTTTTGGCATTAACAGTTTGGCGCCCACCGTGGGGCCCCATCTAGAGAAAATCTTCGACAAACGTGCGTTTTACTAACGGTTTCTTGTAGTTTCCTCTTTTCTCTGTTTCAGGAGAATGGCAAGTAATGGAAACCGGTTGCATGTCACTGCCCAAGTGCATGAAGAGCTTAAAAATGCACAAGATATTCCTGTAATGGTCGATGAATATCGCCTGGAGGAAATCATCCTTGATCAGAGCAAGCCTGATCAAAAAGTCTTTATAGGATCGTCCCTCGATCCCTGCATTAAAGACAAGCTAATATCTTTCTTACAGGAGTACGCCGATTGTTTTGCCTGGTCGCATGAAGACATGGTCGGTATCGATCATGACGTCATTTCTCATAAGCTCAATGTCGACCCATCATTCAAGCCTATCAAGCAGAAGCGGAAAAAATTCGCTCCTGAGAGGAATAAGGTAATAAATGACAAGGTCGACAACCTCCTCAAGACAGGGAAAATTCGAGAAGTAAAGTACCCCGACTGGCTTGCTAATGTCGTGGTCGTGGCGAAGAAAAATGGCAAATGGAGGGTCTGTATCGATTTTACAGATCTCAACAAAGCCTGTCCTAAAGACCCTTTCCCATTACCACATATCGATGCCATGGTCGACGCGACAGCTGGGCTTGAACTATTAACGTTCATGGATGCATATTCTGGATACAATCAGATCGTGATGCATGTCGAAGACCAGGAGAAAACTGCATTCATGACAGATCGAGGTATTTATTGTTATAAGGTTATGCCTTTCGGACTAAAAAATGCAGGTTCTACCTACCAACGTCTGGTGAACAAAATGTTCAAAGATCACCTTGGCGACACAATGGAAGTTTATATCGACGACATGCTCGTCAAGTCGAAGCAAGCAGTCGACCACGTCGAACATTTAAGGCAGTCGTTCGACACCCTCCGAAAATATAGTATGAAGCTCAACCCGACAAAATGCTCCTTCGGTGTCGGCGCTGGAAAGTTCTTGGGCTACATGGTCACTCGTCGCGGAATCGAAGCCAATCCCGACCAAATCAAGGCCATTGTTGAGATCAAATCTCCAAGGAATTTCAAGGAAGTCCAAAAGCTCACTGGTCGAGTGGCAGTCCTGAACAGATTTATCTCTCGATCCTCAGATAGATATCACTTATTTTACAATGTCCTCAGGAAAAACAAAGGCTTCGACTGGACCGACGATCATGAGCAAGCACTACAAAGATTAAAAGAGTACATGGCATCACCGCCCTTGTTATCGAAGCCTCGCGATCCCGAGACCTTGCAGCTATATCTAGCTGTCAGTCAAAATGCATTAAGTGCCGTCCTGACGCGGGAAGATGAAAACCAACAATTGCCGATCTACTATGTAAGTAAGTAACTTTTGGATGCCGAAACCAGGTATTCCTCGATGGAAAAACTACTCTTGTCGCTTGTTACAGCCGCAAAGAAATTGCGACATTACTTCGAATCACACCCGATTATTGTCGTTACTAACTACCCCTTTAAGTCTGTCTTGAGAAAACCTGAGTTGTCAGGTCGATTGGCGAAATGGAGCGTATATCTCAGCAGCTACGACATCGATTTCAAACCCAGGACAACGATCAAGTCGTAAGATTTAGCTGATTTTATCGCCGACTTTAGTCCCGAATTGGGGAGAGAAGCAGAGCTCGAAGTGTCTACTGTGGCGACTCACGGCGACATGCTTTGGACCTTACACGTCGATGGGTCATCCAACGTTAGGGGTTCGGGACTTGGCGTCGTCTTAAAGTCGCCACAGGGGGCAAGATGGTGTACTCCGTACGATGCAATTTCAAAGCCACCAACAACGAAGCTGAGTACGAAGCCCTGATCGTGGGAATGGATATGGCCTACGACTTGGGGGCAACTTCGCTGCATGTCAGAAGCGATTCTCTTCTGGTCGTGAACCAGATAAATGGAGAATTCGCAGCCAAAGATTCAAAAATGACGTCGTACCTAAAGGTAGCAAAAGAAAAATCGGAAAAATTCAAATCATTTTCTATTGAACATATCCCAAGGGATCAAAATACTCAAGCCGATGCTCTAGCAAACCTTGGGTTCGCTCTAGTCGAACCAATATTCGACAATATTCCTCTGATCAATCTAGCGACGTCGTCCATCGAGAATGACGATGTCGTCCAGATCGAAGAGCAAGAAGATGATTGGTCGCGCGACATTCAAAATTTTCTCGTACACGACCAACTTTCAGATGACAAGATGGAAGCTCGGAAGATCCGGTTCAAGGCGTCCAGGTATGTCATGATCGGAGATAAACTCTATCGACGATCGTCGACCGGTTTAAACCTGAGATGTGTCGTCAGTAAGAATCAAGTTCAAAAGATCCTCCAAGAAATGCACGATGGGGAGTGTGGCAATCACTTCGGAGGTCGCAGTCTGGCTAATTGTATCTCTCGACAAGGCTACTTTTGGCCGACACTACGACAAGACGCCGTCAGGTACGTCCAGAACTGTGATCCCTGTCAACGACATTCAGGTATGACTCATAAACCTTCTGAACCTTTACATTCGACACTGATCCCATGGACCTTCATGAGGTGGGGTATGGATATTGTCGGCAAGTTGCCACCTGCCCCTGGTCAAAAGGTATTTCTCCTCGTACTTACAGATTATTTCTCCAAATGGGTAGAAGCAGCTGCCTTTTCCCAAATTCGGGACAAGGAAGTCGTGTCTTTTATCCAGACTAACATTATATGCAGGTTTGGGATTCCATCCGAAATTGTCTGCGACAATGGATCCCAATTCATAAGCGACAGGACTCGACAGTTCTGTGAGGACCGCAGCATCAAGCTAACGACCTCGACGCCCAGGTATCCCCAGGCAAATGGACTTGCTGAATCGAGCAATAAGACCATCATCGCTTCAATTAAGAAGAGGTTGCAAGCCACAAAGGGAAGGTGGGTCGAAGAACTCCCTTCAGTCCTGTGGGCAAATCGCACGACGCCTCGCACGTCCACAGGACAAACCCCTTTCTCTTTAGTTTATGGTTGTGAAGCAGTTCTACCAGTCGAAGTTCAGCTCCCTACCTCAAGACATACTTCCGTCGACCACAATCTGGTTGATCTAAGTTATGACCTCAATGCCCTCGAAGAGCTCAGAGAATCAACATTGATCAAAATGGCCTCACAAAGGCAAGTGGTAGAACGACACTTCAACAAAAATGTTAAAGTTAAAATCTTTCAAGTAGGCGACTATGTCCTAAGACGAGTGTTCCAAAGCACTCAAGAGCTCAACGCTGGTAAGCTTTCCATTAAATGGGAAGGTCCTTATCGTATCTCAGAAGTCGTGGGTAAAGGTGCCTATCGGCTCCAAACCCTCGACAATCAAGATATCCCACGTAGCTGGAATGCGACGCATTTAAAAAGGTATTTCTTTTAAATCTCTTTCCTTTTCTCACACGATTTTCACCACGACGATTACTAACTTAAGCATCGGAGGGTCGTTGGCAAGCCAACGACCAACCTCTGACATCGTTTATTCGCAGATCGCACGACATAAGTCTATTACACGACTTTAATCTCGCAAGGTCGCATTATATAAGTGTTCAAGTCTATGATTTGCTTATTCTATCGCAGGGACGCATGATTCAGGAACGACGTACGATCTAGTTATACGATCGTAAGGTCTAAACGTCCTCTTGATCTAAGTTTCTAGACTTAGAAAGATTTGTATGTTCTGAATGAACACGTCGATTGCATATGTTTGCTAATACAATTCAAACGTATGACTTATATCTTAGTCATCATATCACAATGGATGCCTAAGTCGCATGTTTTCTTCCACGACTGCAATTCGCAATTAAACGCTATGTTTACTTATAGGACATGTAAAACAAAGAGATATGCGAAATAAAAATTCCATTCATCGAATCAACTATTACATTAGATAACTCGATCACCAACGATCGAGCATAAATAACAAATCTATCCTAAGGCCGAGGAATAGCGTCGGTCGCGTCTTTACCCGAAGCCACAACCTAAGGCAAGTTCGTTCGACGGCGAAACTAAGCGAATCCTTGTCTAACAGATGTCAGATTATGCTCGACCAGATCCCCCTTGAATGTTGATGGAGCTTCCGGTCCTAGAAAGCGTTGAGGAACTTATGCCAGGATCAAACGAGTATGTAAAACAAAGCTGTGAGTTGTTTCCCAATACCATGCGCCACGCCATGTTACGAAGAAGAGTCCGCAGTATTTTGAGAATGCGGCTCTTAAGATTAATGTTAAGGTTGGAGGAAGGAATATGATATTTTCCGTAGCTCTCGACAATCGACTTCCGATCCAACGTGGTGTTCCCCCTCCTATGGACAGAAAACACTAAACCTTTAGTCCTCTCTATCTTCGCACATCGAGCGAGAGAAGATTGAAATGCCTGAAAAATACAAAGAAATATGTTAACAAAAAACATCAAAACATAAGCTTTGAAAAAGAAACTTACCAAGAATGCCAGTCCGGCTACATGCGATCCCGTCTATTCGACGGAGACCCCTCGAAAACGCTCCCCGAAAGATGAGAGCTGATATTTCCCCTGATGAGGAAACAATTTCGTCCCGTCAAGGACATTGTCGGCTAAGAGGTCCGACGACAACGTAAAGTTGACCGTCGTGACTTCCTTCTCACCCTCTCCCGTCTTTACACCCTCGCCCTTATCGGTTGACAGAGGGATCGACGTGGCTGCAGGGGACATCGTCGCCAGATGCGTATGGTCCATGAATGTCGCGTCAATCGTAATCGGTGCTTTCACCTTATCAGACACAATGACTCTCAACGAGTCATCAACCTTCGAAGACGTTTCTCTCAGAATCGTCATCCTCGTCTTTGGTAAAGACCCAGACGCAGCAGTCGAGGTCTTTTATCCCTTGTCTTTAATTTTTCGAGCAAACTCAAGTTGTGTCACTCTCTTAGCAGAACTAGTTGGCACCTTCGTCTACGATTCTCCTGGAAAACGTATTAAAAGGAAACATTATGCGACAGACATAAAAACAAAATAGGCCAGAATCTCCAGAATCGGGGCATTAACTGGGTCGATGTTAAAACTCGAACAAAAATACCTCAGCTAAAAGACGAGTGGAATACTAGATTTTTAAGGTCATCAAGATCTTCAACAGAAACCTACAGACTTAATTGATACATTTCTCAAAGTTTTCTAACAATGAACTTATGAAACCGAGAAATCGTACCTTATATAGACGCTCTAAACCTCGAATCTCTAACTTGGTCGAAGATTCTTGCAGGTTTTGAAAAGATTTGGCGAAGAATAGCAAGCAAATCAAAGAAAATCTCTCTTAAAAACTATCTGGAATCGTAAAAGGAAAAGATTCGTCGAAGGTCTCTATTTATGCAAATAGTCGTGTCAGGTCGAGCTTCTCGATATTCGACACGTGTCCTCGCCTTTTCGAATGCTCGACAGATTGTCGACACCTGACAAATACAACTGTTACGCACGATAGCGCGTCAGCATGACGTCACGACCTTATCCTCTTTTCGACTTCCTCTTTAGTTGGAAGTGGACCGATTCAGTTCTAAAACAACTGAAAAGATTTTTTTTACACGTGTCACGACCCTAGACGTCCGACTAGCAAAATTTAAAAAACTTTTGAAATTTGAATTTGCCACTCCACTTTTTCAAAATTTGGGGGCAAACTGTTTGGGTAAAATTTCACCAGCCTCGACCACGACCAAAACTCTAAAGACATTTACTTTACTTCACTTATAAACAAAGTCAAAACGCAAACACTCCGTCTTTTGACCAAAGCCAAAGTCGAGAATACCTCTCGACACTCGACCGTCGTGTAGAAACACACGACCTCGACCTCCTAACGTATGACTCTTCTGTTATGTTTTCATCATTTAATGCAGGTCAAACGTCATTTATGATCAATGGCCGAAATCGACAGAGCAGTTATGAGCATTAAACAACAATGACCGTTGCGACCGTTACTAGAAGAATTAATGGAGTCATTGAATACATTCGAAGACTATAAATACGAAGGCAAAGCTATCATTTGCAGAACACCGAACTTTGAATCACATACTGCGTACTCAAGAACATCTGAAGCAAAGAAATCTCTCTCAAGTGATCGCTCTCGACGCACGACTTATACTCTCGACCAACAGTTTTAGCACACGACACACTAGTTTTACATTCGATACACTTGTTATTTTTACATTTCAAGTCATTTGTATTGTAATCATGATAACGCCACTTTTTGGCGTTATTTTCAGTTCTCAAACCAATGAGATTGGCTTGTATTCAAGTAAAAAGGCGTGTATTTTACGGTTTATCTAGTGTTTGATACAGGTTATCTAAAAGGCGGCATTCCTCGGGAAAAGAAGCTAAAAAGAGCCTAAAACGAGTCCAAACGAAGCCTAACGGAAGCCCAAGACCCGCAACCGAACCAAGACCCGATCCGCGAACCAGAAATCGACCCATGCAGCCAAAAAGACACGCGCGACTTACCACGCGACTTGCAAGTCGCGTGGCAAACCGCATAAGCCACTGTTTGTAGAAAACCTAAAATTTCTAAAATGGGCACCCCAAACCTAGTGTTTTAGATAACCTGCATAAATCACTCGATAAACCGTACACTTGCGGTTAGATTTAGGGGGGGGGTGAGACCCGTCTATCAAGTTTTTGGCGCTGTTGCCGGGGAACTAGTTGTAGCTAATAGCACTACCAGCTATACGCGCTATTAGATTGAGCATTTTCCTTTCTTGTTATTTTATTTTGTCACGTTCAATTTTGGGTTGCTGATTTTGTTCACTTTTCATTTCAGGTACTAATTGGTTTATGCCAAGGAAAACCCGAGGGGAAGAGCTCGAGAAATTTGATCCAGAGATTGAACGAACCGCCCGTCGTCTTCGCAAAGAAGCAAAGGCTAAAGAACAGATCAAGACAGAAATGGGCGACGAAGCGAGACGTCCTATGCGGTCGTTTGCCAACCCGAATGTGGCAGCGGCACGCATAGGCATTCAAGCACCAACCACCGCGACTAATTACTTTGAGATCAAGCCGAGTACCATCATCATGGTACAACAGAACCAGTTCGGGGAGCACCGACTGAAGATCCCCACGCGCATCTACGGGCATTTGAACGGATCTGCAATACGTTCAAGATCAACGGGATGGAAGAGAACGCGATCAAGCTAAGACTTTTCAGCTTCTCCCTAAAAGGTAGATCTGAAATTTGGATAGAGGGCCTCCCATCAGATCTTATCACCACATGGGCAGACCTGAAAGCCGCGTTCCTCCAGAAATTCTTTCCACCGGGAAGAACCGCTCAATTGATGGCCGACATCACGCACTTTGCGCAATGGGATCAAGAGACCTTATACGAGGCATGTGAGCGATATAAAGATATGTTGAAGAAGTGCCCGCATCATGGATTACACGGTTGGGTGATAATCCAAATGTTCTTCGGAGGCCTTCACCAACAATTTAAGAATGACATCACGGCCGCAGCGGGTGAAGCTCTCATGAACAAGACGTATGAAGAAGTGGTTGACTTGATCGAGAACCTAGCCGAGCATAGCTATTCCACACCACGATCTTCTGTTGCACGGGTAGCGAGTGTTCGGGAATCGGACGAGCTGAAGGAACTCAAAGCTCAACTAGCTTTTATCACGGACCGACTGAAAGGAGGGAATTTGGGAGAACCTGGACAAGTTCAATATATGCAAAACTGGAACCAACCGAGGAACGATCTTTTCTCGAACACTTACCATGAGGGGTGGAAACGACATCCTAATCTTTCATGGAGCCAACCCGATCAGCAACAGCAAGGTAACTTCTCTAACTTTTCTAATGTTTTTAATACTAATAATGTGTACCGTCCTCCAGGTTTTCACCAAAGGAATGAAGGACCATCGATGGAGAAGAAACCGAGGCTGGAAGATATGCTCATGAAGTTCAAGACGAAAATGGACAGCATGGTCGAGGGATTAGCAAGCACGATCAACATCGTCAAGGCGGCTACCGAGCAAAACACCGCCTCCATTAAGATCCTCGAAAGGCAAGTGGGGCAGATTTCCGAGGCCCTACAAAACCGACCTCCCGGAGCACTCCCGAGTATGGCTGAAAGGAAACCAAGAGAGGAGTGCAATGCCATTTATCTGAGAAGCGGCAAGGAGCTGAATGGAGAGCCAGTACGAGAGCCGTCATCAAGGGAGACCGGCCCGAAAGAGAAAGAGGTCGAGATCATTAAAGTGACTGAACTAGAATCTGATAAAGAATGTGCAATGAAGGAGAACTCGGAGGGTGAAGAGGGCAAGAAGTGTGAAGAGGCGAAGCCGAAGCAGCCACCGGTCAAGCCGGCGACACCGAGCGTACTATATCCGAATAGACTGAAAGAGCATAAGGATGATGTTAATTTCTCTAAGTTTATTGATGTATTTAAAAAGTTAACCATTAATATCCCTTTTGCAGATGCGTTGGCGCAAATGCCCTCTTACATGAAATTCATGAAAGAGATCCTGTCAAAGAAAAGGGCACTTGATCACCAGGCCACCGTTGCACTCACTGAAGAGTGCAGCGCGATTTTCCAAAATAAGTTTCCCCCGAAGCTTAAAGATCCAGGGAGTTTTTCGATCCCTATTCAGATTGGGGAGCTTACTTTTAATAAAGTTTTATGTGATTTAGGGGCAAGTATTAACCTGATGCCTCTTTCTATTTTCAGGAAACTCGGCCTGGGTGAGGTAAGCCCGACATACATGACGTTAAAGCTTGCCGATCGATCAATCAGATACCCATATGGAGTGATCGAAGACGTGTTGATCAAGGTCGGTAAGTTTTACTTTCCAGTCGACTTCGTAGTCATAGATATAGACGAAGATGAAGAGGTCCCGTTAATTTTGGGACGATCATTCCTGGCCACGAGCCGAGCACTGATTGATGTGGAGGAAGGAGAGGTGACCTTCAGAGTTGGCGGCGAGAAGGTGATGTTCAAAATGTTTGAGAAAGTGCGAGTTGGAAGAGAAGAAGGATCCGGAGCTGGTCATGGAAGACCGAAGATAGAAGAATCCGCGAAGAATCGCAAGTGTGGGTGATTTGACCCCGCAGATACCGAGCCAAGCTGAAAACCACACAGTCATGCCACGACTTTAAATACGGCGCTGGGTGGGAGGCAACCCACCAAGGTTTGATTTCCCTTTTATTTGCGTGCTTAGTTTTTACTTTTGTTTGAGTGTGCTGTTATTTCCTAAAAAAACCATAAAAATTGAGAAAAAAATCGAAAAAGCGAAAAACGAACAGAGACATACGCGACTTGCCACGCGGTTTGCATACCGCATAGCAAGCCGCGGGGAACCCTGTTGGTTTTCTGAAACAGGGACATACGCGGGTTATCCCGCGTCTTACATCTCGCGGCCAAAACCGCAGGAGTCCCCTGTTGTGTCTCGTTCGTTGTTCGTGCAATCTTTGTTCCTTTCTTGCTTTGTGTGTTTCCTTTTCTTGTTTTTTGTCTTTTGTCTTTTGCTTTGAGTGTTTTGGTTTTGCATGCTCTCTCCGTCTCCTCTAAGTGCTCAAATCTTTTGAGAAGAATCTCCTCCGGCCGGACAAAACAGGTATGTTATAAATCTTTCTGCTAAACGAGTGGTGTACGATGTTCTATTCTATTCTTAGTCACACGAGATGCACCAAACCTAAGTTTCACTTAGGTTTGGGGTGCCTCATCTTTCACATCTACACACTCACATTTAAACCCTGTGCAAACCTCGGTTTTACCGAGGTTTGGGGTTGGCTTCTATTGGCAAACCTAGGCCACGGCCTAGTTTTGGGGTGCCCATTTTAGAAATTTTGGGTTTTCTTTTGCTTGCTATGTAATGCCTTGCCCATCCTTTTTAGAAACATGTACGTTCTAACCTATAATAACTGCACAATGATTCGAGTCGCATCGCCTACGACTTTACTTGCACATTGGGGACAATGTGTGGGTAAGGTTTAGGGTTGCCCAATCGGGCCCAAGTTATGCACGTAGATTTCCTGCACCTCTGAGTGTCTAGATCATAGTAGCTAAAATTTTTGTTTTGAATGATTGAGACCAACCATTGTGGGAAGAATCTTGTGATAGTGACGCGACCGTTAGGGAAGGACCGGGAAAGGACATGACTAGGGACATTAGTGGAGACCACCCGATAGTGAGTTTCGAGCCTAAAAGACGGTTTTCATTTCGAGGGATTCATACACTTAATTCTTATACACTCTTTCGAATTCCTTGTCGTGAATGTAGAATGATCTCGCTACATTATTGCATTGAGTAGCAAAGGCGAACATCGGGATATTGGGTAAGGGTATAGTAGACCATATCATGTGGACCTTAAGATATGATTCCAGGCATTGTGTGTTTTGTTTTAACCCGTTTTAGCTATCGTTACCTTTTACCCTTCTGTGTGTATCCATAACCCCCTTTGCAGCCAAACACGCACCTTAATTCTTTCTAAACCCACCATTAAACCTTTAGCCAAAAGCCTTAGCCAACCCTTATCCAAAAGTGTGTCAATTAGAGGCGGTAATGAACTACCAGAGATAAAGCAGAAAAGAAAGAATTTCGGCCAGTCATGAGAATAAAATGGGTCAATGTAACCCAAGAGATAGAAAAGAGGGCCAATGATGCCCCAAACAAATAAAGAGGACCAATGAAGTCCCAACTGAAAAAAAAATACAGTTAGTCAGATAGTATTTATAGCAGCTGAATAAGAGAGTCAAAGCGACTCCAATAGTGACAAAGAGGGCCAAATGATAGAGGCTGAAGTAGAGAAGTTCGGAACTGCCAATGATTGACACGCCAAGGATCCTTGAACCATTTTACCCTTCGTTTCTCAGCCATAGCCCTAACCCCATTACAACCCTTGTAAAGACCTGGATGATCTTTTGGAAGATGTGATTACGGTATACGACCACCTTTATCGATAGTCCCTGTCTTGCTACTTGATTCCTTCTGAGATCAATCTTTTGGACACTTGTGCGTCTTTCATGTTAGTTGTCATGAAATTATTGCGTATTCTTGTACATAACCTCCATAACATGACAACATGAGTGATAACCTAGGTTCGAGTGCAAAGAGAGTAACCCGTGAGGTAGGGTCGAGGCGAAATGTTTTTCCTAGTATGTTTGGACTTAGTCTAACCCTAATGTAATCGGAATGGTCACGAGTTCAACTCCCAATGGAAAGTCATAGATCAGACGAAATAAGAATGAGCTGAGAGTGAGATAGACATTCACGGGTATGGGAAATCACCGATGCATCACTTGGTACCGATTGGAAATTGTGCAGTTATTATTTCACAGATATATGCTTTTATTCTGTTTTTATCGCTCATTTGCTTGGGGACAAGCAACGCTCGGTTTGGGGTTGTTGATAACACCACTTTTTGGCGTTATTTTCAGTTCTCAAACCAATGAGATTGGCTTGTATTCAAGTAAAAAGGCGTGTATTTTACGGTTTATCTAGTGTTTGATACAGGTTATCTAAAAGGCGACATTCCTCGGGAAAAAAAGCTAAAAAGAGCCTAAAACGAGTCCAAACGAAGCCTAACGGAAGCCTAAAAGTCAAGCCCAAGACCCGCAACCGAACCAGGACCCGATCCGCGAACCAGAAATCGACCCATGCAGCCAAAAAGACATGCGCGACTTACCACGCGACTTGCAAGTCGCGTGGCAAACCGCGTAAGCCACTATTTGTCGAAAATCAGCTTTATTAATCAGGTTTTAGGTCATTGATTCGATACGCAACTTTCACACGACGGCCAGGGGCGATTTTGGGGCGATTTCTGGAGACTTTTCGGAGCTTTCAAGGTCACGATCGAGAGCCGATCAAGGAGACGTTCAACACGCGAAGTAGAGACGAGCACGAGAGAAGGGAGTTCATCATCTTACCTTTCACGATTTCATCTTTTATGCTTAATCATGGGTACATACACTTTCGCATCTATTTCTCTTGTGTTTGAATCCACCACCGACATGAACTAACCGGTTCGTGTTGGGGGTTTGAATGAATTCGGTTTATTAAGCATGTAAACAAACGATTTGAACTTTTATCAGTTTTCCTTAATTAATGAAGCATGTGATTTCGTTCTTAATTCTTTTGTGAATTTGGCCAATTTACAGTTGATTTGTTGTTAGTAATTAAGTTCGAGAGAATTGATTGCTATTTAGAATTAGGAATTGCATGTCTAAAGTCCGAAAGGTGATAGAGATATACCGAGTAAGCTTTAGTCCCAATTAAACCGTTAGGTTGATATCGAGAGATAAAACTAGCCAGTTTAAACATAAATCGTGTACTTAATGTGTTTTGGAATCCATAGGTGAGATCGAGAGATTAAACTTATCCTTTTCAAAAAAAACCCGTTGTTGTTCGAAAGAGAACGACGGTGATCTTAAAAGATTTGGGAATCATTAAGGGGATTAACTGGTAACTGTTTTGAGTCAGTTGTTTGCATGTGTAGAACCTGAGGATTTCCAACCCTCAACTTCTCTCTCTATCGAAGTTTCTAAGTCGTTTACTGTTTCGTTGTGATTTCGTATTCGTTGCAATTAAGTAGTTTTAAATCAAACCAATCTCCCAAATTCGACAGTTCAATTAATAGTTCTTATAGTAATTGTGATACTTAGTTCCTAGTTCCCGTGGATTCGATACTCGTACTTACCGTACGTTATTACTTGATTTCGACACCGTACACTTGCGGTTAGATTTAGGGGGGGTGAGACCCGTCTATCAAATCACTGTATCCCCGACACCTGAAACCAAGGACATCGCCCCTTTTTGACGATCATAGTGCAGCGACGACTTCCACAATCGTCCGCGGCTCGTTGAGGTTTTTCCCGCGTCACCAAAGACTTTGTCTCTTTTACATTTTCTGTCTTTAACGCACTGTTTTGTCGAACGATTCCTTTCTTTAGTTGTTAAGCTCCACAATCAACCTTAAGTTATCATTCTGGACGATTTTTGGCATTAACACAAGATAAAGAAGGTGGGACTGAAGATGCTTCTAATGATTGTTCTCAATATTCCACTAGATTGGAAAGTCTAGATGATCAAGAAGTTGGATTTTGGCATGGTTTTACAGAAGATGTTAGAGGTACTATTGCACCAAATAGTAGCCTCCAAAATACTATTCCACCAAAGAGTAACATCCCAAATACATGTGGTCTAAATGCTACTAAAAGAGTGAAGCGCAAAAGAAGGGAGTCTGGGGGGTCAACTCTTTTAAGGCAATGTTAATGCCAAAAATCACCCAAAGGATAACTTAAGGTTGATGTGGAACTTTTAACAACCAACGAAAGGGATCTCAAGACAAACAACACAATCGCGAAAAAGTAAATAAGACAGGAGAATTGGTGACGCGGAAAACCCAAACGAGGGAAAAACCGCAGTCGACTTGTGAGAGTCGACGGTGCACTATGATCGCCAAACAGGGGCAAAATCCTTTGGTAACAAGTGTTTTGTGTACAACAAATTACAATAATAATAAAAACAAAATTAATCGTAAGCTAATGTTATGCGTCGTGCGTAAATCGTGCGAAATGAATTGTTGTCGTGTGAATTGAACTGCTCGTCGTGCGAAACTTACGAGAGTGATATTCATTCAAATGCTTCTGATGTAAGAATGTTGAGAGTGTAAAAATGTTGAATTCAGATGTTGCGTAGATTGTCAGTTGTTTCGATGTGTCCCGTTCGAATGTGGATCAGGCCTTTATATAGCTTTTGGCAGCAATAAATGTGTCTTGATGACCTGTTTGTAACCGTCGTCGGGTCTTTAATGCCATTAAGAGCTCGTCCGTTACTGGCCGTTGTACCATGATTGCTAGTGGATCTACATTAATGGAACAAAGAAAACGGATGTTGACTGTTAACGGTTAGTATAATCGTACGACCGTCTTGAGTTTTGGACGTCGGTTGTATGGAACTTACGACCATCATGGAAATGTACGACCAAATATTCGATTGTAAATAACCTGCAGGACATTATCTTAATACAAGAATGGTCTTACATAAATGTCATATGAGTTATTCATCGTCGGTTGTGAGGTGTGGATTTTTACCCAAACAGTTTTCCCCCAAAATTTAAATTTCGGCGTGAAATTCAAATTTTAAATCTGACGAAGTATCTTGACACGTGTCGCATGAGGAGAGGGTCTGGTCGAATCCCAACCGTCTTGGTTCGATTTGGACCGAGGGAGGCGAAGTGGTCGTGACGTCATGACGACGTGTCAGAGGCGTGGAGCCGTTATAGGACAGGTGTCGCTCATACGATCGTTGCATGCGAAAAAGTGGTGGACAGCTGTCGACCATCCACTGGAATGACCTGACAGGTCGTTGCTATAAATATCGCGATTGTAGAAATCACTTCCTTTTTACGCCTTTGATATTTTTCTAGAGAGATTTTTAGAGAGATTCAGAGAGATCTACCAGCGCTTTCATTTGTTCGTTCGAGGTTTTAGAGATCTAAGGTACGATCTTTACTCTTTTAACCATGCGAAAAAAATCGATAGCTAGGAAGACTACTACAAATAGGGACCTCATGGACCTATATGTAGCGCAAATCTCCGTCCCCGATTTTTTGTCTCCTCCGAGCCAGCGAGCTCTTTTCAAGAAAAGGATGAGGTGGAAGCCTTTAGGTTGTCGGCGGGCATTCCTGTCGAGGTACGATTGTATACACCCGACCAACTTAGACCGGCGGAGTGTTTGAGAGGATTTTTTGTCTTGTACGAGTATCCTTTCAGAATAGGATTTAAGTGGCCCTTTTCTCCCCTGGTTAGGGAGTTTTTGGACGCCTTTGACCTATCTCCTGGGCAGATCTTGCCCGAACTCTGGCAGACCTTTCAGGAGATTGATCGGATCACCGCTGATTGGGAAGCGCCTTTCACGGTGAGCGATCTCCTGACGGCGTTCGAGTTCAGGTCCGACGGTTATCATCGATATAGTCTGTCTTCCAAGCTAAGGGGCGGGTATACTCTAGTTCCTGACACCCAGGTCCACGACCACGGGTGGAAGGCTAAGTATGTTATCGGTCGGGTGCTGACGCTCGATCGTATAGACGAGGATACCTCCTGGGTCGCATCTGGGTGGAACACCAGGGGTATATATATTTTAACTTGTCGTATATTTTTAGCATCAAATTTGTCTTTTGCTAATTTTTGGTTGTTTGTTTCAGATATCAACTTTGCCGCAGTTGGGTCCGCTTCTGGTTCTAAAGAGAAAGTCGCAAGACTTTTTCCAGCGGTGTCGGGCAGTTGTTTGATTCTCCCGATCGTACAACCGTTGGAACTTCAGAAGCCGAAGAAAGAAGTCGACAAGAGACTTCGACAAGTAAGTGTTAGTCGTACATTTTTAATTCTGAGTCGTACGATAATACCTGACGTTTGTCGTTTTTTACAGGCGATTTAGAGATGCAGTCCGTTTCGGGCAAGTCGAAGAAGGAGTCGCAACTAGCTCTGGCCCGGAAGGCCAAAGAGCTGAAGAGAAAGGATCCTCCGACTTTAGGGTCGGAGGCTTCGAAAAAGACGAAGTCGGTTCCCCTGAGGGAAGCGTCATCGACGGGTGGAGAGCCTGCGGCGGTCTCCACTCATGAGAAGGTGAAGATGCCTTTGGGTGTGCCGGGGGCGTGCCGTCGCCACCAATGTCGTCTGCCGCGGGGGATAAGGGGAAAGGTCCTCAGGTTGAGGAGACATCTGAAGTTACGACGGTTAACTTTCCATTTCCGTCGAACTTCCTGGTGGACGACGTCTTAGACAGGGCGAAGATTTTCCCAGACTTGGGAAAATTTCTCCTGCCAGCCTTTAAGGAACGCTATCGGGGCATTTCTGTGAATAAGACGGGGTCTCATGTCGCAAGACTATCCTTTCTGGTATGTCCTCTTTAATTTATGTCGTATGATTTTTCCTCTCTGATAAGATAGACTTACCTTAAATTTTTCGTGCGACTACAGGCGTTTCAGGCGTCGTTGTGCCTTTTTGGCCAACTGGAGGAGCTCCAGAAGGTCAACCCTTTCGTCGCTGAGGAGCTTCAGCGAGCACAGGAGGGCGAGCGTATAGCTCGAGAGGAAGAACGGGCGACAAAGGCCAAGGTGGAAGCTCTCTCCGTCCAACTGGACGATCTCCGTAGTAGTCTGGAGACGTCGTCGGGGGAGAAGGAAGAGCTCCGGGGACATCAAGGAGGCGTTGGAGAAGGCCTCTGCCTACGAGGCAGAGGTTTTGGCGACTAAGGCGTCCCTCACCGTGAACGAAAAACAGGTGGGGGAACTGAAGTCGACCGCTAAGGCCGCTGAGGCCAAGACGGAGGCCTTGGAGGAGAAGCTCCTTTTGTTCGAGGCGCTGACCCGTCTAAGGGTTTGGGCGGCAATTATGCGCCGCCATCTGTAGGGGAAGAATCCCTTGGCTGACGCTGAGGCCAAGGTCGCGTCCTTTCTGGAGAACGTCGGGACCGAGGAGGATATTGACCAGGAGGATAGGGTCGACGACACCGACTCTGCGTCGGCCAAGTCGGGTGACGCGGAAGGTGATGCTAGTGTCGCCCAGGGCCCTCAGTAGGCTTTTATTCTTGCCTCCTCTTTTGTAATTTTGTTTTGTTTAAGGGCGATCGTTGGTGGTCACGCCTTTGTCTTGTATTTCCTTCTGATTTAATACAAGTATGTCTTTTGCCATATTATCGTGTTACTATACTTTGTTGTAAATAAACAAAACAAAATAAACGAGATATAACAAGATTTAAAGAACCAGCGTTTAAAGCAGTAAGACATATGTAAAACTGTACGGCATAGG
This sequence comes from Saussurea involucrata, assembly GCA_033807775.1. Taxonomy (NCBI): domain Eukaryota; kingdom Viridiplantae; phylum Streptophyta; class Magnoliopsida; order Asterales; family Asteraceae; genus Saussurea; species Saussurea involucrata. The sequence continues at coordinate 76,092,504 of CM066327.1, read as the reverse complement.
TACATGTAACTTTAGAAGTAACCGGACGACTGGGCCGAATAAATATTCTAAGTATGGAATTCAAGTCATAAGACTTTTAACTCCGAAACTTAGATTAAAAAGCACCTGTTGTGATCGTAAGATCTATGAGATGAATCATAAGATTTCGTCATGTGAGTCATGACTTGTCGGTCGTGACATATTAATCGTGACCTTTTAGTCTTAAAAGCTTTGTTTCTCACGATATAAATCGTAAGACTGGCATTCGTGCGATCCTGCGAGCCTGCAATGTAAGATTCAGGGGTGGTCGTTGGTTTGACCAACGACCCTCCGATGCTTAAGTCAGTAATCGTTTGTCGAAATAAATCGAAAGTAAAGTTTTAAAAGAAATACTTCTTTAAATGTACTGTGTTCCAGCTACGTGGGATGTCTTGGTTGTCGAGGGTTTGAAGCATGTAAGCACCCTTCCCAACGACCTCGGATATTCGATAAGGTCCTTCCCACTTAGTGGATAACTTACTTGCGTTTGGTTCCTTGGTGTTTTTGAATACTCGTCGTAAGACATAGTCACCTTCCTGAAAGATCTTGGCTTTAACAATTTTGTTGAAATGTCGTTCAACAACATGTCGCTGAGATGCCATTTTGACCAAAGCAGACTCTCTTAGCTCTTCGAGAGCGTCAAGGTCGTATCTTAAGTCCACCAAGTTATGATCGCCGAATGTATGTCTTGATGTCGGGAGATGCACTTCAATAGGTAAGACGACTTCACAATCGTAAACCAATGAAAATGGTGTATGTCCTATCGATGTTCGAGGTGTCGTACGATTCACCCATAGGACCGATGGAAGTTCTTCGACCCATTTTCCCTTTACAGCCTTAAGTCTTTTCTTGATTGAATTGATAATGACTTACTTTATTGCTCGATTCTGCAAGATCGTTGGACTGGGGATAACGTGGGGTCGAGGTCGTAAGTTTGTTATTACGATCCTCACAAAACTATCATGTACGATCACTTATAAACTGTGAACCATTGTCACATACGATTTCGGAAGTAATTCCGAACCTGCATATAGTGTTAGTCTGGATAAAAGAGATGACCTCTTTGTCCCGAATCTGGGAGTAGGCAGCTCCTTCTATCAATTTAGAGAAATAATCTGTAAGGACTAACAGAAAAACTTTCTGCCCTGGGGCAGGAGGTAATTTACCAACGATGTCCATTCCCCACCTCATGAAGGGCCATGGGACCAAAGAAGTATGTAGAGGTTCAGAAGGTTGGTTATCATACCTGAGTGTCGTTGACATGCGTCACAACTTTGGACGTACTTGGTGGCATCTTGTCTTAATGTCGGCCAATAGTAGCCTTGTCGTGATATACGATTCGCAAGACTACGACCACCAGAATAGTTGCCACATTCACCGTCGTGTATTTCTTTTAGAATGCCTTGTACCTGTTCTGGAGTATCGATGCATCGTAGGTTGATACCTGTCAATGATTGTCGATAAAGTCTGCCACCAATGATAATGTATTTCGCAGCTTTAAATCGAATATTTCGAGCTTCCATTCTATCTTCCGGTAGTTGATCATGCATAAGATAATTCTTGATATTGCACGACCAACTGTTTTCTGCATTAAGAACACAAATTGTTTCAGAGTCCTCGATGGACGAGGTTGCTAGGTGGATCATAGGAATAGCGTCGAACGACGGCTTATTGAGTGCTGATCCAAGATTTGCTAGCGCATCGGCTTGAGTGTTTTGATCTATGGGGATCTGTTCGATTGAGAATGGATCAAATATTTTTGACTTCTCTTTGGCTATCTTGAGATAGGCCATCATCTTGGAATCTTTTGCTACGAATTCCCCGTTCATTTGGTTTACGACCAATAGAGAATCGCTTCTGACGTGAAGTCCGACTGCCCCCAAGTCGTGAGCCATATTCATGCCCACGATTCAGAGCTTTGTACTCTGCCTCGTTGTTAGTAGCTTTGAAACTACATCGTATGAAGTACACCATCTTGCCCCCCTGTGGGGACTTTAAGACGACACCAAGACCTGCTTCTCTAGATTTTGAAGAACTATCGACATGGAGCACCCAGGTCGTGTCACTTATAGTCGCCACAGTATAGGTCTCGATCTGTGCTTCTTTTTCCAATTCAGGACTGAAATCGGCGACGAAGTCGGCCAGGACCTGCGACTTAACTGTCGTGCGAGGCTTGAAGTCAAAATCATAGCCGCTGAGGTAGATACTTCATTTCTCTAGTCGTCCTGTTAGCTCGGGCTTTCTCAGGACTGAATTGAGAGGAAAATTTGTTACGACGGTAATAGGATGGGATTCAAAGTAGTGTCGTAACTTCTTTGCTGATGTAACTAGTGACAAAAGCAGTTTCTCCATAGACGTGTATCGTGTTTTTGCGTCCAGTAGAGACTTACTGACGTAGTAAATCGGTAGTTGTTACATGTCGTCCTCTGTAGTCAAGACGACACTTACCGAGTGAGGACTTATGGCGAGATACAGTTGTAGGATCTCGTGTTCCTTTGGTTTTGAAAGTGTTAATGCCAAAAATCGCACCAAAGGGACAACTTAAGGTCGATGTGGACTTTAACAACTAAAGAAAGAAATCGTTCGACAAAGGCGTGCGATAAAGACAAAAATGTAAATGAGACAAAGGATTTGATGACACAGGAAAAACCTCAACGAGCAAAAAACCTGCGGACGACAGTGGATGTCGTCGCTGCACTATGGTCGCCAATCAGGGGCGATGTCCTTGGTGTTCCGGGTGTCGATCGTACAGAGATTACAATACAAATTAAGGAAATACTTCGAAATGTAAAGTACAAGTGTTTGGAATGTAAAAACAGTGTGTGTCGTGTGTGAAAACTATGTATAAACTGTTGGTCAAGAGTGTAAGTCGTGCGTCGTGAGCGATCACTTGAGAGAAAGTTCTTTGCTTTAGATGTTCTTGAGTACGCAGTGTGATTCCTGAATTCGATGGTGATAGATGTCTTGAACTGATGATTGAGCTAGGATTTTATAGTCTTCGGATGACTTTAATTGAATCATTAAGATCTTTGATGATTGTTGTAACGGTCGTCGTCTTCAATGTGAGTTTAGATGCTCATAACTGATTTTCGTCGGTTATAGCCGTTGTCCATTAATGATGTTTGACTCCTGCATTAAACATTGAACAAACGTAATAGTTGTATAACGCGTTAGTCGGTCGAGGTCGCACGGTTTTATGCGACGGTCATGCGGAACGGGCGACGTCGAGGTAGAGTGTCGTGAGGAACTCTCGACTTACCTTTTAGGAGGGGCGACAGAGGTTCTTTGGGTCTTCGTCGGGACCTTATCTTAATACAAGGTATAGCTCATAACATCTGTCTTACCTTCTCTGGTCGTGGTCGAGATCTGTGAAATTTTGCCCAAACAGTTTGCCCCCAAAATTTGAAAGTAGGATGGCAAATTCAAATTTTAAATTTTGCTCGTCGGGTGTTCAGGATTCTGTGTTGAAAAATACCTTGGTTGCCTCGGAACCGAATTGGTTTAATTCTAACTGAACGATAAGTCGAAGAGGAAACGAGATCGTGACGTCATACTGACGCACGATTGTGCTTACCAGCTGTCTTTGACAGGTGTCGACGATCCGTGTGGTCATACGAAGGGACGAGGGCACGCGGTGATCATCAAAGGATTCGACCTGACATGATCGATGGCATAAATAGGGGCTGTGATGAATACTTACCTTTTATGCTTTCAGAAAGAGATTCCCTTGATTCACTAGCTATTTTTCTTCGAATCCTTTCCTAATTTGCGAGACTAGCTATTTTATAGAGATTCCCTGGACTCACGGTTTTAAAACGCGTCTGATAGGGGAGGTATCAAGTCCCTCTTATAAGGCAACCTTAGTTCTCCTCCCCAACCAATGTGGGATCTTACAATCCACCCCCCTTGGGAGCCCAGCGTCCTCGCTGGCACACCAGTCCAGTTCCCGGCTCTGATACCATTTGTAACACCCCGCTTACCACGACACAATATTGTCCGCTTTGCCCCACTGGCTCACGGCTTTGTTCTTGGCGACCTGGCGAGGACTTCCCAGGGGGTCACCCATCCTGGTACTACTCCCACCCAAGCACGCTTAACCACAGAGTTCCCAAGGAACCCGCATGCTTGTGGCCCCAAAACGCGTTGTGTCTGGTAAGGCCAAGGTTTACTAATATACCCAACATCTCTCCTGCCCTCTAAAGGATGTGGGATATGCCTAAGGTGTTACACACACCCCCCCTTAGGGACTCTTCGTCCTCGATGAGGTTTGCCCCACCATCCCGAACGGCACAGGAGTGGCTCTGATACCAATTTGTAACACCCTAAAATCAGGGCTAATTTAAACCTCAAATATAATAAGATTTAAACATAAGCTTTCTTAAAATTTATACATAAGCGAAGATTTAACCTTGAGAATCATATTTTCAAACGTAGAATTCTTCAAATAATCTATTAATCAAATCATTTCACTATAATCCAATTAACTAGATTATCTAAGCAACCTATCAAAATCTCAACATTAAATAACTTCTCCGCTAATTCAAAAGCTCTCGTCCCACATCCCTTTTACTTTCCCGAGCTAGTACCTGGTAAGAAAACATTATTTGAAACGATTAAGCTAATGCCTAGTGAGAACATTCAGTTTCAAAATAATATTTATAAAATCAATGTAAACAAAGCATAACAAACCTGGTTTACCCTTTTTCTTACCACACGCGTAACCATCCTTCGTTAACGGATTAAACCCATTTCCATGACTATGACCTGACCCTAAGTCAGTCATTCCTCATAATCCAGAGCCACACTACAAATGTTTACAGATTCTAGATTAATGCTCTTATCCAAGAAATCACAATATACACATGCCCATTTCTTAAAAAGGAAGGAGATTACAATCACTCTTGTCAATCCCTTGTTCTTCCTTAGAAATCGGGAATTCCGAATAAAGCTACGTCTATTCCACGGTTTCCCAAACACTAGGCCTATGGATCCATACCACCTACTTATATTTATACAGGTATTTCTTTAATACAAATTCCTTATAGCAATCGTATAAGCGAATATTATATTTATACCTCATAGATTCCTTATAGCAATTGTATAAGCGAATATATTTATCTCACCCAGATTCCTCATAGCAATCGTATGAGCGAATCTATTTACCTAACATAGATTCCTTATAGCAATCGTATAAGCGAATCTCCTTTATAAATCCCTTATATCATTTATTATAAGCAAATCACATTTAATATGTCAATTCCTTATAATAGAAATCTAACCATCCATATCATCACTTACGATCTTTGATATAAATATTGTTGTATTCCACTTGTCCATTAAATACAATAATTACAACTCGTACATATTCTTGGCGTAAGTCATTTTCCAATATCATTAATGATTTTAAACACAATCATCAATTTAAAATAATAGACTTTATTTTATAAAATATTTATAAAATCCTTCTTCCAAAATCCACCCAAATAATTCATTTATAAAAAATACACCTTACCATAACTTAAAACTTTATAAAAAGGGTAAGGTAAGAATGAACTCACCTGACTGTAGAAGAATTACTATTCCCTTCTCAAAGTCGTAAGAATCTCCGTCACTGACTTCACAAAGATCTGAAATACCCATATACGTTTGTACTGGTATTAATCTACTGTTCAAAACCTTTAAACACTGATAATCCTAATATTCACGACTCTTATCGCAACCGACTATTTGCAATAACCTCCTATCGCAATGCACAGTGATTTGTCGCAAACAACTATTGCGACAACAACCCTTTTATCGCAACCAACAGTAACTATCGCAACCCATGGTTGCGACAAATTCCTTCCTATCGCAACTAACTATTGCGATACATACTTTATCGCAAACGACTATTTCGATGGGCTCCTTATCGCAACTAACCGTTGCGACACTTATGAGTTTGTCGCAACCCAAGGTTGCGACACTTATGAGTTCTGCAAATCTTCATAACTATCTCAATCAACTGTGTTCGTACCTTAGCACAGAAATTATCAGTTTTAAGCTATACATGTAGTTATAAACTTCCAGATATGTTTATTACTACTAATGAAACATAAACATAAGTCCATAATTCTCATAATACTTAACAACATCATAACTCAAATTTTAACCCAATAAAACTCATCTCTAAACCCACATAAAGCTTATCTACAAGATGAAGAATTTAAGTAGGATACATACCTTTGATGCACAATTTGCTTGATAATTTCCCCAACTGAAAACAATCTGCTTTTTTTTTTCTTTAACCTCTTTTCTAAATTCTCTTTCTCTTTCTCTTTTTCTCTTCTTCTTTTCGTGTAAACCCCCCACACACACCAAAATAACTAGTTTTAAGAAATGAGGACACCTCCTCATGTAATATCTTTCTTTTGTTGTAGGCTTGACACCTCATAGCCAACATCCCAAACTAACCTCAAACTTTCTTTAATTGACAAAATATACCCTTAAACTTATAAATTAAAATTAAAGTTTACCCCCTTAACCTTTTTACTCCACAAAACTAATTACGTAACTTATTTGGGTAAAACTCTAAAATTAATCCATCAAATAACCAATCACAACTTATCAAATAAATATACTCAATTTATTTAATAAACCCAAACATTAACTTTTACAAAAATTGGGATGTTACAATACTCCCCAACTTGAAAATGATTTCGTCCTCGAAATCGAAGCTAGGTAAACAAATGAGGATTTTTAATCTTCATATCCTCTTCCAACTCTAAGGTCATATTAACGCCTCAATGCTGTAATACCCCACCCTTAGGTCACAACTTCTTAACTGATCTTTCTATAATCCCTTACAATTCCTCCATACTACTATTCTTCTCGTTCACTCTCACTTCATTAAGTGGAATCACATTATACCAATCATGAAATATATCGTATATCTCTTCACTTTAAGTCTTACACACTTAATCACAATTAAAATCCATAAAGAATAATGACTCATCTTTTCACACATTCTGAATCTTACCTCTTTTATCATTACTCACTCCCCAACTTAAATTTGCAAACCTCCCTAGAGTAACTGTTATCATCAAATCTTTATTCGACTTATTTCTTGATCTACCATACCGTTATCATTTCTCTTATGCCTACACGGAACACCCATCATCACCACTATAGTCCAAAAGAACGGTTTCTCCAAAATTATTTTCCAAGACATTTAGCCAAGTCCCTGTATATAGTACTTAGCACCGAGAACTACCACGAACTCCTAACTTCCAACACAGTCGACCTATTCATTGCATTTCTTTACATCCACGGAATACTCCAACGCTCTTGACTAAGCTTCATAACGAAATATTACAGCTTAACGATTACAGTATCCTCTTTGACAATCGAGTGAAATATGAAAACTCACCCAAAATCTAATGGGATCGAGAAGAACAAGGGTTCTCCTTTCATCCCGTCACCAACCGCAACTCAATCTCCTGATCTCAATCTAGTATTAACATATACCACCCGCAACACCGCACACTTCAATCGAGCATACTCACTACCTTTGACTACTCCAATATTACGGCAATCATCATTACATCTAAGACTTACACGTTCCTTCGGTACCAAATACTACCACTTCCTTACGTCACTATCGCACCACGCGACCACATTGCAACAAGCTAACATGATGGCTTTACACACACAGAAAATTACTTCCTTCATACCACTCATAACGCAATTTCAGACGAAGCCAAAAACCTTTCCCGACTTGCCTTTCCCGGGTCTAGACGAACCACATGTCAAGGTCAACTATTCAAAGCACAACCGCTTCGATTACCCTAACATTGTTCTTATAAGGATCATCATGCCCCATAAGAAATCACTTATGCAACCACAATTTTTTTTCACCTTTGCAACACTCGCACAAGGTGGTCCAGCGTCATGCCGGATACACACCTTTCTCCGAATAACTTCTTACATCTTTGCACGAAAACTCACAAGATAACTACACCATAGTTACTTTTCCAATACTAGCCTCCTGACAACCATCCAACCGAACGGTCATTGATTTCAATATCGACATGCAAATGTCCAGCCACCTCACGACAGATGAGGATTTCTGTATTGATCTACTTCTCCTAACTCCTCGAACAAATTCTCGTTCCTATACCATACTATTTACACAATTCGAACAACCTCATCCGTTCACACCCATCGGGTTCATTCTCACGTTTCAATCTCCTGGCAACGCCTCTAACTTGAAACATGTTAAACAGTCGCAAGCCTCCATATCAATGGACTACATGATGATTCCAATCCTTCCCGACAATCTAGGATTCCTAACAGAACCCACTTCCTCTACCGGAAACACTAAAATCACAACTCGACCACATCTTATTCAATTGACAATTCCACTTCCAAAGCCTTTCCTCAATCCCAATCGTAATACCCTTCCCGACCTAGCGTTCATAGCCTTCAAGCACAATGACACAACAATTGAAATCATTTTACACTCTTTTAAAACACAATAGATACAAAATCATAAAACAAGCTTGAGTATGCATGAAACAACACCACTCAAGACGAATAGTAAAACACAACGATCGCAAGGATCGTTCGCAGGCACTCTTACGATAATTCGTAACCTTGTCCATCCAAATTGATACCGACACCACGATTGTCTCCAATGAAACCCTTTCACATACGTCTGAAAATTTTTCGAATGAAAACACTTACCCAAAGTGGGTCTGTCAACTCCAACACTCGTTCATATAATAATAACGAGTCAATACTCATTTTATTTATAAAACAAAACTTCGCAATTAAACGTTTTCAATATTTTCGTAACGAAGGTTTTCTTCCACCAATAAAAGCATGAAGCAATTCGTAGATCATTAAGTTCAAAGCTTTATCGTTGTAACATCCCAGACCAACCGTACCAGATATTGTCCGCTTTGTCCACACACCTGGACTCACGGTTTTAAAACGCGTCTGATAGGGGAGGTATCAAGTCCCTCTTATAAGGCAACCTTAGTTCTCCTCCCCAACCAATGTGGGATCTTACAATCCACCCCCCTTGGGAGCCCAGCGTCCTCGCTGGCACACCAGTCCGGTTCCCGGCTCTGATACCATCTGTAACATCCCAGGCCAACCGTACCAGATATTGTCCGCTTTGTCCGCACACCTGGACTCACGGTTTTAAAACGCGTCTGATAGGGGAGGTATCAAGTTCCTCTTATAAGGCAACCTTTGTTCCCCTCCCCAACCAATGTGGGATTTTATTTAGACGCGTTTTAAAACCGTGAGTCCAGGTGTGTGGACAAAGCGGACAATATCTGGTACGGTTGCCTGGAATGTTACAGATGGTATCAGAGCCGGGAACCGGACTGGTGTGCTAGCGAGGACGCTGGGCTCCCAAGGGGGGTGGATTGTAAGATCCCACATTGGTTGGGGAGGGGAATAAAGGTTGCCTTATAAGAGGAACTTGATACCTCCCCTATCAGACGCGTTTTAAAACCGTGAGTCCAGGTGTGCGGACAAAGCGGACAATATCTGGTACGGTTGGCCTGGGATGTTACAATCGTATAATGAAAACAAGTTTATCTTTTACTTTAAAGAAAACATACGCTCGCACGCGTCAACTTATTTCCCAACTTTAGTTGAGCCATAACTCACGAGTTTCTAATTAACTCGTATCTACTCGTTCTTTGTTAACTCTTTGTGATTCCAAACCGTTACATAGATAGGACACATTTCTTCACAGATCAACACAATATATATACTCCTTTCGTTCGTGTCAATTACTTCATTCCTTACGAACCATCCACTTCGTAAATAAAATGCTTATTTAAAACAACAGTCTTTCAATATCCTAACACCTTTGCAAGGTGGTCCTTCAACTCTTAAATCTTTTGATTCAAGACTTCAGCCTCATACACCTTACACAGCTACCGACGTTAATCGTCAATAGTCAACTTGTTGATACTTCCTTAAATTATTCTTCAACAAGGATCACTAACTGAACCTAATCCTTCCAACATATCATAATCCAATTCACATTATCCATTATACGGAATTTCATAGAAGATTCTATCATTACTAAATCAGAAGTACCAACACTCGCCTTACAAGAGTTCGAAGCCACACACAAGTAAACGACACAAACAAATAAAACCGGCAATTAACGCCACAACCGAACACCACCCAAGCCATACTTCACCAACGTGTAAACAAGTCTATAATATACACACATCGACATACTTTACACAATTGTATGCATATAAGACTCCCTACGATGATTAATGACCCTAAACAACCCATTGGGCACCTCCGATTCGCGACCGGGCTAGAAACCGAACAACCGACATTAAAAACAATACTAGGAATTGTTATATGTCCAAACTAACATGTTCAAAGTGTTCAAATGCTATCTTCCACTCAAAACGAGTACCCATACGCCTATATTTCGCTTTGAAATGACACAAGTACGTAACAAACAAAATCGGAAAATGCTGAAACAGTGACCTGCGCGGCTTGTCCCGCGACTTGAGGTCGCCCAGGAAGTCGCGCAAGTCTCTGGACAGCCCCTTTCCATATACAACAGCCCCTGTTCAGCCCATTGACACCCCAACTCAAAACCAACTCGATTCCAAGTCATTTTGGCTCATTTCTATGGAAGTTTAGCATGTAAATGAGGTTCTAAACATGGATAAACTAACCGATTCTTTTTCCAATAATATGAGTAACATCCAATCCAATAATCGACCATTAAGATACATGATCAAGGATAGCCATAATAGAACATATAACCATCATAAACAAGTACACTTATGTAACAATATATTTATAATGACAGTAGCCAATTGAAATTATGAACATACTATACATGAGAATCCTCGTTACCATCGTTACAGTACTAATTTCACGTATTTCCGTCGACTCTAAGACTATCCCGTCTTAGTGCTTCTACACATTTCTCACATATCATAACTTAATCCATCTCAGCTTAAGTCTAAGTATCTCAACAGCATACTTAGTTCACTTAAACTAAAGCTCTGATACCAATTTGTAACACCCCGCTTACCACGACACAATATTGTGTCGTGGTAGTAAGCGGGGTATTACAAATGGTATCAGAGCCACTCCTGTGCCGTTCGGGATGGTGGGGCAAACCTCATCGAGGACGATGAGTCCCTAAGGGGGGGGGGGTGTGTAACACCTTAGGCATATCTGTAACACCCCGCTTACCACGACACAATATTGTCCGCTTTGCCCCACTGGCTCACGGCTTTGTTCTTGGCGACCTGGCGAGGACTTCCCACGGGGTCACCCATCCTGGTACTACTCCCACCCAAGCACGCTTAACCACAGAGTTCCCAAGGAACCCGCATGCTTGTGGCCCCAAAACGGGTTTTGTGTCTGGTAAGGCCAAGGTTTACTAATATACCCAGCTTCTCTCATGCCCTCTAAAGGATGTGGGATATGCCTAAGGTGTTACACTATATAGGGCATTACTTTCTCACCTTCATCTGCATTGCTCCTCTCTTTTTTCTGACAAATAATGTCGTCTGAACCAAAGAGTTCTATTACGAGTCAGGAAGACTTAAATACCTTTAGGTGTTTAGCGAAAATACCTGCAGAGATAGAACTGACATGTCCAGGGAGTACACGTCCTAAGAGTTGTCCTGAAGGATACTTTGTATTATACGGGTATCCTTTTAAAATAGCGTTTGAATGGCCGTTTTCTACCTTGCCCAAATCCTTCATGCAAGATTTCAGTGTGTCTCCAGGGCAGTTGATGCCCCAACTTTGGAGAGTTTTTCTAGTTATTGAGCGAGTGCCTGCAAAGTGGGAGTCGCCCATGACCATGAATGATTTCTTGTTGGCTTATCAAGTCAAAAGGGACAAGAACTGGCGTTACAACCCTTATTCCAAGCACAGGGGCGATCGTACCTTGGTTTTGAAAACCGGGGTTAACGATCGTGGGTGGAAGTCTAGATACGTCTTCGTACGTATTGATTCACTTGATATCCACAACAATTGGATTCTTCCAGATTGGAATAAGACGGGTATGTACTTTTCTTTTGTTTTTAACGTATGCCATTGTTTGATTTATGCTTTCCATTTATTCTTCTTCTTTTGTCGCCTTCAGAGATCCAGTTCGATGATGTGAAGCCGAACGAAGATTCCCAAGCCAAGATCGACAGATTCATGAATCACAACATCGATGATCGATCTTTCGTCGTGAGTCAATCGGCGGTCGAGGACGAGGACGTGGTGGAAGACACGAGAGATTCTGAAGAAGAAGATGAGCAGAAAGAGGCGACCGGTAAGCGTACCGTAGTTTTTTATTTTCTCCGTTTATTTTGTCTGATGCTCTATGTATTTCTTTATTAGTGCCGACTGAGAGGAAATCAGTATCCAGGAAGAGAGGGATACATATTATGCTTGCCCTTCGAGGCGACAGAAAGAATGTCTCGACGGCTAGGTCGAGAATTCCAAAGAAAGAATTCCAAAGAAAACCAAGAAGACAATTCTGAGGAAACTGTCTTCGAGGGCTATTGACTCATTGATAACGCCACTTTTTGGCGTTATTTTCGGTCCTAAAACCAATGAGATTGGCTTGTATTTAAGCAAAGAAGCGGAATTTTACGGTTTCTCAAGTGGAAGGTGCAGGTTCATCTAAAAGGCAGTAACCATCGAGAAAAGAAGCTAAAAAGAGCCCAAAAAGAGCCAAAACGAAGCCCAACGGAAGCCCGAGATCCAAGCCCAAGACCCACGCCCGAACCAGGACCCGAACCACGAACCAGAAACCGACCCGCGCAGCTCAGGAAAGCGGGCGACTTGCCATGCGACTTGCAGGTCGCGTGACAGGTCGCGTAACCCTCTGTTGTGCGACTTTCAGCTATGTTATTCCGGGTTTAGGTCATGATTCGATACGCAACTCACACACGACGACTACGGCAGCTGAATGGGCGATTTTGGGAGAGATTCTACGTCTTTCGGAGCCACGATAGAGGATCAATCAAGGAGCAATTCACGAGGTGAATCGGATTCGAGCTAGGAGAAGGGAGTTCATCATCATTCACCATTACATCTTTTACATTCTCATTATCATGTTTGCACACACTTTTACATCCCCTTTTCTTGCGTTTGTATTCCCCAACATCATGAACTAATCTTAAGATGTTGGGGTTGGATTGAATTAGGCTTGAACATATGAACAAATGACACATGACTTTTATCAGTTTTTCCTTGTTAATGAATGCATGTAATTTGATTCTTAAGGCTTTTGAGAGTTTAGCTAGCTTTTAATCGTTTTGTTGCTTCCAGTTGAGTTCGAGAGAATTAACTGTTATCTAGAACGAGGAATTGCATGCCTAAGGCGTGAATTTGGTGATAGAGATATACCGAATACGCTTTAGTCCTAATTAAACCTGTTGATCCAAACCCTCTGTGATTTGATAATGACCCTCTCTTATATACTTAGTGAAAATTGTAAGTAAACAATATGTATCAGAGTTTCACTATCGCTGATAAGTACTAAGATCTTACAGTACCGCTGATAGGAACTCTCGCTCTTTAAATTAAACATTCAGCGAACACTGTTCACCATTAATGCTCTGAGTCTGTTCAGTCATTATGATGATCGCTGATAAGTTAGTTGTTTACTTATGATCCCTGAAGACAAGTTTCACGTCAACAAAGGTTCTACGCTGAAGTCGAAGATCAAGCTCAAGAACCAGCGACAAGTCTCCTAATGAACTGATGCGGATCAGCGAAGACTCAGATTTGTCCACTCAACGTGAAGTATCAAGTACAAGACTTCAGCTATCGCTGAACTTTATCATTCGCTGAATAGATAATGATAATGCTCTGAATCAATGAAAGCTGATCATGAAGTCCTCCGTACAAAGTACTTTTGTCTTAACCACCCTTGCACGACTCCGTACGAAATATCAGAAAAGAACCTCCGACTGTCTGAAATCGTACAACCACTCTGATACTACACTGTTCATCCATGCGGCTACTAAGGTTGTCAACAAAGGTCAATGACATGCAACCAACCAGCTGATGACACGTGTAAAGTGTATACTGACTTGCATTAAATGCATGCAGTATATAAAGAGATGAACCCACTTCATTTGAAGTAACTTGCTAACTCTGGAGAAGTTCAATCTCTTATCTCAAGATAGGTTATTATTAGTAATTTCCTTATCTCTCTTAGTGCAAGAAACCTTAGTGTTCCAACTTGTTTAGATTTAGGTTTATCCTTAATCTTGTTTCCGCAACAAGCTGTAAATTGTTAATGATTTATCAATAAACAATTTAGAAAAGTAAAATCTGTGTGTTTGTATTCAACCCCCCCCTTCTACAAACTTGTATAGGCCTTCGGGACCAATAAGTGGTATTAGAGCGGATTTGTTTAATCTCATAAACAAGATCTAATCTAAGATATTTCTTTTCCTTGCTATTATCTGAAAATGGCCACCAACACAAACACAAATTATATAGACAATGGTTCTCTTGCTAAACCCCCTAGATTTTCCAAAGATAACTTCAACTTATGGAAAAATAGGATGACACTCTTCTTAGAAGGTGTAGACCCTACTATGCCTTACTATCTCGAGAATGGTCCATTCATCCCTGTAAGAATTGATGCTGCAGTTCCAGCCGCTGAGAATAGACCTGCTATTCCAGAAAGGCTGGTCCCTAAGGAAATCTTTCAATGGACCGACGAAGATAAGAAGAAAGTGGCTATAGATACAAAAGCCAGATCCATACTATCCATGGCTCTTCCTGACGAAGTCTACCATTCCGTCATGAATCTGAAAACATCAAAAGCCATGTGGAGCACAATATGTGTTCGGTATGAAGGAACGTCTGAAGTCCAGGACTCAAGAAAGATCAACCTGGTAAGACAATACGAAAGCTTCATTTCTGGTAAGAATGAATCTCTCTCTGAAGTTCACCAACGTTTTAATTGTTTAATTATAGATCTGAAAACTGTTGGTAAGGAATATTCTAACTTTGAAGTACTGACAAAGTTTCTAGAATGTTTACCTGAAAGTTGGGACAATTATTCTATGTGTCTCAAGCTGTCAAAGGATCTAAAATCAATGACCCTTTCAACCTTATATGGCACGTTGCTGAATCATGAGCAATCGAGCCATCTTAAGAAGAATCTTGTAAAAGATTCCAAAAGCACCCCTGTTGCTTTAATCTCAGAGGAACCTTCTACTCAGCGACCCTCGGTCACTATCACTGAGTTAGAAAGTAACTCTAAAAGGTCATCAGATTCTGATTCTTCAGATGATGATGAATCTTTGGCTCTCCTAACTAAAAAGTTCAGGAGATTTGCCAAAAAGAAAATGTTTAGAAAGAACAAACCTCTTTCCATAACTGACAAGCCTAGATCATTTTTGTTGATAAGGCTACTGCTACTTGTTTTAACTGCGAAAAGACAGGACATTTCGCTAACGAGTGCAGGTCTAAGAAAGTTTCTAGACCCTCAGCTTTTACAAAGAAATCCTTTGTTCCAAGGAATAAAGATGACAAATATTCAAAGCTGAAAGAAAAATATGCTAAGCTGAAAAGCTTTAAGAAGAAGAGTAAAGGCCTGATGGCTAACTATGATTGGGCTGCTTCTGATGAAGAAGCATCATCATCTGACTCTGAAGATGATGAAGCAAATCTATGTCTTATGGCCAAGATTGAAGAAGAGGAAGAAAGTTCAGACATTCCCTCCACTTCAACCTCTGCTATTCAGGTTAAGAAGGGTATCTGGTATCTCGATAGCGGATGCTCTAGACACATGACTGGAAAGAAAAGCCTGCTCGCTGAATACAAGGAAGAGAAGGGTCCCTCTGTGACTTTCGGTGGAAATGGAAAAGGACATACCCGAGGGTATGGTGTACTTTCAAATGGTACAACCTCCTTCAGAAGAGTCGCATATGTTGAAGGGCTGAAGCATAATCTTCTAAGCATCAGTCAGCTTTGCGACATGGATAACAAAGTAATCTTTACTAAGGAATCCTGCTTTGTCACTGACAAAAAGGAGAAGATAGCTCTCAGCGGTTATCGTTTGGAAAATGTTTATGTAATAAACATGGACTCAACAACCACTGAGAACTCCTGTTTCTTCTCAAAGGCCTCATCTGATGTCAACTGGCTATGGCATAAGAGGCTATCTCATCTAAATTTCAAGACATTGAACACACTTTCTTCAAAAGAGTTAGTCACTGGTCTACCTCAGTATTCATACGCCAAAGAGTCTTTATGTTCAGTGTGTGAAAAAGGGAAGCAGACCAAAGCAAGCTTTAAATCTAAGCAAGTTTCATCAGTGTCATCTCCTCTACAACTACTCCATATGGATTTGTTTGGCCCAGTTAACAAACAATCCATCGCTGGAAAGAAATATACGCTGGTCATAGTTGATGAATTCTCTCGCTTCACTTGGGTAATGTTTCTCCGTTCTAAGAGTGACACCCCTGAAGAACTCATCACCTTTGTTCGGAAGATGGAAACCCTGAACAATCTGACCGTTCGCTCAATAAGGAGTGATCATGGGACTGAATTCAAAAACAGCTCTCTTGATTCCTTCCTTGAGAGTAAGGGTATTTCTCACAACTTCTCTTCAGTGAGAACACCGCAAAAAAATGGAGTCACTGAAAGAAGAAATAGAACAATAATTGAAGTTGCACGTTCAATGCTCAGCGATTCTCACCTGCCTACTCAGTTTTGGGCAGAAGCTGTCAACACTGCTTGTTTTACGCAAAACAGGTCGCTGATAGTTAAAAGATTCAAAAAGACAGCCTATGAACTCTTTCATGGGAGAAATCCTTCAATCAACTTTCTTCACATCTTTGGTTGTCAGTGTTTCACACTGAACAACAGAGATGCTCTTGGAAAGTTTGATCCTAAGGATGATGATGGAATTTTTCTTGGATACTCCTCAGTTTCCAAAGCCTTCAGAGTCTTCAATCGTAGAAGACAAACTGTAGAAGAAACTATTCACGTCACGTTTGACGAATCCCGTTCTGCGAACTCTAAACCGTCCGCTGATACTGAAGAACTGAATCAATGGATGTTTTCTCATCTTGGTGATTCAGAAGATATTCCCACTCCTCATGCTCATCCAGTAGAAGATGATAGTCCTATCATTCCAAACATGCAGAATAGTGAAGCTGAAACATCATGGGTCTCAGCTGTTCCTATAAACACTATACCTACCGCTGAACCAAATGCCTCAGACATTCCATCTATCTCTCAGCAATCAGTAAATGAAATGACAAATGCAAGTATTCCTCTCTTAGCTGAAACTCCAGAAGTAGCTGAAGCCTCATCTTCAGCTCCTCCAGTTCAAGATGAGTCAGCGACTTATGCTCCGGCTCAGCGATGGACCGTAAATCACCCAATTGATCAAATTCTTGGTGATCCAAATGCTGGTGTTCAGACTCGACGAAGTGCAGGTAATATTTGTTTATTTGTTAACTTTATTTCTCTAACTGAACCAAAGAAAATAGATGATGCCCTCAAAGATCCAAACTGGGTCAGCGCCATGCAAGAAGAGCTGACTGAATTCGAAAGAAACAAAGTTTGGAAACTTGTTCGGAGACCAACTGATAAAACAGTAATAGGCACTAAATGGGTCTATCAAAACAAGTTGGACGAACATGGTACTATAACCCGCAACAAAGCTCGTCTTGGTGCTCAGGGATACAGACAAGAGGAAGGTATAGATTATGACGAAACATTTGCTCCAGTAGCAAGACTTGAATCTATTCGTCTATTCTTAGCATATGATGTACACAAAAACTTCAAAGTACATCAGATGGATGTTAAGTCAGCGTTTCTGAATGGAAAGCTGAATGAAGAAGTGTATGTGGAACAACCTCCAGGATTCTCAGATTCTAAGCGTCCAGATTATGTTTATAAACTGGATAAGGCACTTTATGGCTTGAAGCAAGCTCCTCGTGCATGGTATGACACTCTTTCTACTTATATCCATATTGAAAAATTTGAGCGAGGTAAAATTGACAAAACTCTATTTTTTAGAAAAGTGAAAGGTCATATCATTCTAGTTCAAATATATGTTGATGACATTATATTTGGTTCTACTAACCCTGAGCTTTGTACTCGTTTCGCTGATAGAATGAAAGATGAGTATAAAATGAGCATGATGGGTGAACTAACATATTTCCTTCGTCTTCAGATTAAGCAAACTGAAAAAGGAACTTTTATTAATCAGGGAAAATATGTTAAAGATATGCTGAAGAAATTTGATTTAACTCATAGTTCAGCTATGAAAACCCCTATGGCACCACCGCTGACACTTGACAAGGATTCAAAGGGAATACCTGTTAATGTCACGCTGTACCGTGGGATGATCGGCTCTCTCTTGTATCTTACAGCTAGCCGACCTGATATTATGTATGCAACATGTTTGTGTGCACGATATCAAGTTTTTAAATTTGTTGTGCGGATGTTCCTCTTTTGTATGTTCTTAGGAAGATCGTTGAAAGGTGCTAACCATTTCTGCTAGGAGAATGGCACGACTTGAGAGTATCCGCGAAGAAAAGATGCAAAGAGGCTTTGTTCGCTGCATCGGGGTTTTACTGAAGACGAGGCTGGTAATTCTGAAAGGGATGCTTTCAAAGGTTAATGACTTATCGAGAGTCATTATGCCTGAAAAGGCGAAGGCATTGATCGCGGTTGACACGATATCCGTGGAATCTGCGCATCTGGCGACGATGTCCTCTATAACCACGTCAATCCTTTCGTCAGCCGTCAAGGGCAAAGGTGTAAAGACAGGAGAGGGTGAGGAGGACGTTATGACGATCAGCTTTACGTTATCGTCGGTCTTCCTGACTGACTGTGTCCTTGACAGGACGAAGTCACTTCCGTTTCAGGGGAAATATCATCTCCTATCTTTCGAGGAGTGTTTCCGAGGGATCTCCTTCGTAAAAACGGGAGCACATATAGCCATACAGGCGTTCGTTGTAAGTTTTTCTTTTAAAACCCATGTTTTCGATGTTTTTCTTAGTTTGACATATTCGTTGTGACAGATGTTTCGGTCTTTGCTCGTTCGATACGCGAAGACAGAGAAGTCGTCAGACCAGAAGTTAATCGTCGAAAGCGTCTTATTCCTTCCTCCAACCTTAACATTAATCTTAAGAGCCACATTCTCAAAATACTGCGGGCTTTTCTTCATAACATGTCGTGGCATAAAGTGTTGGGAAACGGCCCTGTCATTCTCGTTTGATCCTTGCATAAGCTCCTTTACATGACGAGGATTCGAAGGTCGAGACTCTGGGCAGAATATGCTATCGACACTCTTCCCTAGTTTTAGGATAAACTTTGGTTCTATGAACTATGTCTTTCATATCCGGTCGTTGGTGATCGGGTTGTCTAATGTAAATATGTTTAAGTATGAATGAAGTTTCGTGGGATTTTTCATTATATATTGCAAGCAATTATCGAAAGTAATGTTCAATCATATAAACACTCTTATAAATTGAATACAACCGTAGGTACGTGCGACCGAGGCTTTTCATTATGAGATAACGATGATAACATTAGTCGTGTAAAGACAAGTATACATGCGTCTAGAGCATTTGTTCAGAATATGAAGCCTTTTTAAGTCGACATATTCAGATTGTGAGCCGATTGCATAATCAAATCGCGTGATGATTTTAAATCGCATATCGAGTCGTGTATTAGATTTACGTTATGCGATCTTGGGAAAGTCGTATGATTAACTTGTGTCGTGCGATTCTGCGAATAATACTGTCAGAGGTTGGTCGTTGGATAACCAACGACCCTCCGATGCTTAAGTTAGTTACCGTCGAGGTAAAAATAAAAAATCGTATGAAAAAGGATTTAAAAGATATACCTCTTTAGATGTGTTGCATTCCAGCTGCGTGGAATCTCTTGGTTGTCGAGGGTTTGGAGTCGATAGGCTCCTTTACCCACGACTTCAGATATGCGATAAGGACCTTCCCACTTGATAGAAAGTTTACCTGCGTTGATCTCCTGAGTATTTTGGAATACTCGACGGAGGATGTAGTCGTCTTCTTGAAAGACTTTGATTTTGATGTTTTTATTGAAATGTCGCTCGACCGCTTGCTTTTGTGATGCCATTCTAATCAAGGTTGATTCTCTAAGTTCTTCGAGGGCGTCGAGGGCGTATCCTAAATCGACCAAGTTATGGTCGACGGATGTATGCCTCGAGGTTGGGAGCTGGACTTCGAGCGGCAAAACTGCTTCACAACAGTAGACGAGAGAGAAAGGGGTTTGTCCTGTGGACGTGTGGGGCGTCGTGCGATTTGCCCACAGGACCGAAGGGAGTTCTTCGACCCACTTTCCCTTTGCAGCTTTTAGCCTTTTCTTGATTGAAGCAATAATGGTCTTATTACTTGATTCAGCAAGTCCGTTCGCCTGAGGGTATCTGGGAGTCGAGGTTGTCAACTTGATGCTCCTGTCTTCGCAGAATTGTTGGGTCCTGTCACTTATGAATTGGGATCCGTTGTCACAGACGATTTCGGATGGAATCCCGAATCTGCATATGATGTTAGTCTGGATAAAAGAGATGACTTCCTTGTCCCTTATTTGGGAAAAAGCAGCCGCCTCAACCCACTTGGAAAATAATCGGTAAGTACGAGGAGGAATACCTTTTGCCCCGGGGCCGGGGGTAGCTTGCCGACAATATCCATTCCCCACCTCATGAAGGGCCATGGGATAAGTGTCGAGTGCAAGGGTTCAGAGGGTTTATGTGACATACCTGCATGTCGCTGACAAGGGTCACAGTTCTGGACGTACTTGACGGCGTCTTGTCGCAGCGTTGGCCAAAAATACCCTTGTCGAGAGATACGATTAGCCAAACTGCGACCCCCTGAATGATTGCCACATTCACCGTCGTGCATCTCTTGAAGGATTTTCTATACCTGGCTCTTGCTAATGACGCATCTTAAGTTTAAACCTGTTGATGATCGTCGATAGAGCTTATCCCCAATTATGACATATTTAGACGCCTTGAATCTGGTCTTGCGGGCTTCCATTTTGTCTTCTGGGAGTTGGTCGTGCATGAGGAAATTTCGGATGTCGCACGACCAATCTTCTTCTTCTTCTTCGATCTGGACGACATCAATGTTCTCGATGGATGATGTCGCCAGATGTATCATGGGAATGGCGTCGATTATAGGTTCGACTAGAGCAGACCCGAGATTTGCCAAAGCGTCGGCCTGAGTATTCTGGTCTCTCGGGATTTGTTCGATAGAAAATGTTTTGAATTTTTCGGCCTTTTCTTTTGCTACCTTCAGGTATGCTGTCATTATTGAATCTTTGGCCGCGAACTCCCCATTGATCTGGTTCACTACCAGGAGAGAGTCGTTTTTGACATGTAACGCAATTGCCCCTGAGTCGTAGGCCATATTCATTCCTATGATCAGGGCTTCATATTCAGCTTCGTTGTTGGTGGTTTTGAAATCGCATCGGACCGAGTATACCATCTTGCCCCCCTGTGGCAACTTTAAGACGACGCCTAGTCCTGAACCTCTAACGTTGGATGAACCGTCGACATATAAGATCCAAGGCACGTCGTCGTGAGTCGCCACAGTTGATACTTCGAGTTCTGCTTGTTTCTCCAATTCAGGGCTAAAATCAGCAATGAAGTCTGCCAAGGCTTGCGATTTGATCGCGGTCCTGGGCTTGGAATCGATGTCGTAACTGCTAAGATATATACTCCATTTTGTCAGGCGACCTGTCAACTCAGGTTTTCTTAAGATAGACTTAAGAGGAAAGTTAGTTACGACAGTAATGGCATGCGACTCAAACTAGTGTCGCAGTTTTTTAGCAGCTGTGACTAGTGACAAGAGCAATTTTTCCATAGAGGAATACCTGGTTTCTGCATCCTGAAGAGATTTACTTACTTAGTAGATCGGTAGTTGTTGTTTTTCATCTTCTCGTGTTAGGACGACGCTTACCGCGTTTGGACTAACAGCCAGGTATAGTTGCAAGACTTCATGATCGCGAGGTTTCGACAATAGGGGAGGTGATGTCATGTATTCTTTAAGCTTTTGCAATGCCTGCTCATGGCTGTTGGTCCAGTCAAAGCCTCTATTTTTCCTGAGGACATTGTAAAACAGATGGCATTTATCTGAGGATCGAGAGATAAACCTGTTCAGTGCAGCTACTCGACCAGTGAGCTTCTGGACTTCTTTGAAATTTCTAGGAGATTTAATTTCGATAATCGCTTTGATCTAGTCTGGATTAGCCTCGATTCCTCGACGAGTGACTGTTAATGCCAAAAATCGCACCAAAGGGACAACTTAAGGTCGATGTGGACTTTAACAACTAAAGAAAGGAATCGTTCGACAAAGGCGTGCGACAAAGACAAAAATGTAAATGAGACAGAGGATTTGATGACGCAGGAAAAACCTCAACGAAGAAAAAACCTGCGGACGACAGTGGATGTCGTCGCTGCACTATGGTCGCCAATCAGGGGCGATGTCCTTGGTGTTCCGGGTGTCGATCGTACAGAGATTACAATACAAATGAAGGGAAAGACTTCGAAATGTAAAGTACAAGTGTTTGAAATGTAGAAACAGTGTGCGTCGTCTATGAAAACAATGTGTAAACTGTTGGTCGAGAATGCAAGTCGTGCGTCGGGAGCGCTTCTTCAAGTGAGAGTTCTTTGCTTGTAGTGTTCTTCTGAGCTGGGATACTTATCTTCTGTTGTTCGATGTTCTTGTTCTATCTCTCTCCCTGTGTTCTTCGATGTCCTGAAACTGAGGATTGAACTTGGGATTTATAGTCTTCGGATGATTTTAATTGAATCATTAAGATCTTTGATGATTGTTGTAACGGTCGTCGTCTTCAATGTGGGATTAGATGCTCATAACTGATTTCGTCGGTTATAGTCGTTGTCCATTAATGACTTTGACTCCTACATTAATCACTGAACAAATATAACAGTCGTATAACGCGTTAGTCGGTCGAGGTCGCATGATTCTACGCGACGGTCGTGCGAAGTAGGCGACGTCGAGGTCGAGTGTCGTGAGGAACTCTTGACTTACCTTTTAGGAGGGACGACAGAGGTTTTTTGGGTCTTTGTCGGGGCCTTATTTTAATACAAGATATAGTTCATAACATGTGTCTTACCTTTTCTGGTCGTGGTCGAGACCTGTGAAATTTTGCCCAAACAGTTTGCTCCCAAAATTTGAAAGTAGGATGGTGGTAGCAGAAAATCGTATGTCCAAAATATGGGCACAATAATTCCACAATGAAGGCACAAGTATATACCGACAATGGGATCGCTACAAGTAATAAAGTGGTAAATATACCGAGATCGTATCCACAGGGATTGGACTTCAAAGTTTCGAGTCCTAAGTCGAGAATACACCGATTTCAATGAAAATATTGTTGGTTGGTTTGGAAAATGATTAAACTCTTGAATAATAAAAAAATGGGTATGGATGTGAGTTCCCTTGAGATTTTTGTAGTAACAAGATGGTTAGTTGCTTTATAGCACCAAAAGTTCATAAAAAGCCCGATCTCTCGAAATGCATGCGATTTATAAACCGGTCCTACAAAGTTTCCATAAAGTGTCCATTGTTACCGACTCTCGATCTTGCCGATTTAATTAAGTTTGACTCTAAACGTCAAGTTCTACCAATATAGAGATTTACACCCAAATCTCTTTGTGATATAAATCTCGACCGGCGTTTGAACCTTAGTAAATCATACAAAACCCGCCTCTCGACGTGGTTATCAAAGACTCTCTCAAATCTTTGTGCATCACTTAAGCCGTATTTCGAATCCGCCCCTCTCGAGGTCTAAGATCTAATATTAACACATCAAAGTGATCGGCTTATCCGCGTTGAGTTTAAGTCTCGACTCAAGTGACCAATCTCGAGAGTTAGTAACAAATGGCCACACCCAAGTGTTGCCTACTAGTCTCAAGTTTGTTCACACCCACACCCAATGGTGCTTAGCTAATAATTAAAGTAAAAGACATAATGTAAGAAATGAAATACTTGTTAACTACTTGCATTAAGATAAAAATAAACTACAAACTTAGACGAAAAGTAAATGCGGAAATTAAATGCAAGAAAGTAAAAGACAATAAATTAAACTACAACTAAGATAACAAAATGCAAGCTAAAGATTAACTTCTACATTTTTCTTTGGAGCTCCTTTTGCAAGTGACCCAAGCTCCTTCTTTTATAACCCCAAGAATGAGTATTACCCAATGGACAAAGTTCACATTATCCAAAGGGTAATACCAAAACCACCTTCTAGAGCCCATGGTTTTGCTGAGTTTTTCTGCACTAGAATGCCAGCTCTTAGATGCTCTCCTTTGTCCAGTTAATCGCTTTATCCGCTGGTCCGAAGCAAAATCCGCTTGTGCCCACAGTGGGCATCACTGCACAACATTAAACCCCAAATATTGATGCAAAAACCATAAAACGTCCTCAACAACTCCAAATAAAAATAAATTAACAAAATGAAAAACACGAACACATAAACATAAAACACAACTAAAACGGAAGAAAAACTCACACAAATGATGTGTAAATAACGCTCAAAATGAGAGTTATCACACCCCCAAACTTAACTTGTTACTTGTCCCCAAGTAACGAAAATGACAAATATAAAAACAACTGAAGATTCAAAATACGCAAAAAGACTAAGTATCACAACTAGGATCTTCAATTTTTCTCTTTTTTCTTTTTTTTTTTATTTTGCATCTTAAATCCCTTGATTGAAAATATCCATAGTTTTTCGTAATTTTTCCACTTCGTCCTTTTTTATTGCACTTTGATTTCCATAGGCTAAGCTATAATTCACCCATCTTATGATAATTGACTTTGCAAACTTAGATCCACAGGACTTTGAAGGGTTAGTGTTTATGGCTAAAAAAAAAAATTCCCCCCCAAACTTGAACTAAACTACAAAAGGAAATAGGATATATCTTTGTTGCTTTTCCTTTGATTTCTATTTTAGTCACAAAAACCCAAGCTTTTTGATTTTTCATTTTTTGTACGAGCTTTTTGGGTTTTTTTTTTCCGAAGGTGGTCTTCCAATTTTTCGAAGACTTTTATTTTTTATTTTTTTTCGGATCATAAAAATAATGATCAAGCAATTTCCCCACCCCCAAACTTAAAGATGGACAATGTCCGCATTGGCTTTGTAATCGGCTCGGTTGTGGGAACGAAGGGAAAAGTGTTTCGGCCAAGTGTTTAGAAAGAAAGGCCCATGTCATTTCTAGAGTTTGAAAGTTTAATCAATTTGTATACCGGGGAATTGGTTGCTTAGTTCTAGAAATCTGCGAGTGGTGAAAAAAATGGTGGATAGATTATTCAAACTATGAAACTTTAAATCTAAGAATATAAGATGCATGAGATTATTTTTTTTTTGATCCAAAAAACTCATGATACTAGTCGAAAATGAAGAGACTCAAATCACACACAAAAAAGTGTAAAATAAAAGACACAAAATTGGAGTTGAGAGTAAGAAGATAAGTTTGCATCAAAGTTATGTAGGATGTGGTTCACCACCCCACATGTGCATCTTCAAAAAGTGAAGTGGTTTCAAGATAATAGACACCTCCACCATACCAAAGTTTGTTCCAACAATCCCACCACCCAAAGAACACGATCTAGGCAAAATCCCCGAGCTCTTGATCACACAAATCCTCCCAACGGTCCATGGCATGATCCCGGTAGGAGCATTGTGGTCACAAAAAGAAGGCTGCACAATATGAGCAAAAATAATTAAGTTAGGAATTTTAGCATCTTGAAGCACCTCTTTACTATTAGGAAGTAAAGAAGGCTTGCTCTTGTGCTTGAAATTTGCCTCAAAAATCTCCAACTCTTTCTCAACATCACTCTCATCCTTACCAACACATTTTGATTTTTCATTATCACTTGGTAAGGAACCTTGACTTTGATTTTTCAACTCGTCGACTAGTTGTCCCATCTTAGTATTTAAGGCTTCAAAAGAGGATGTGAAATTTCCCAAAAATGTTGTAAAATTTTCTGTTAAGCTTGGGGAAAAAGTTTCAAAAGAGTGAGAAGGTTCGGGTTGTTCAAAAACATTCACGGGTGCGTTGTTGGAAACAAAGGCCGTAAATCCATGGTGAGGATCACTCCCTTGAAAATCACAAAAATTATCAAAATTCCCCTCCCATGATTGGTCAAATGTATTTATAAACGTGTCATTCCAATCTTGACGGGGAGGTGAAAATGAAGTGTAGGTATCATCATCTTGAATATTTTGTAAAAAATTAGGATGTTGTTCCCATGAATAATTGGAAAAATTAAAATACGGGGCATCCCAACTAAAACCTTCCATTTTGGTGGAAGAAAAAACAATAAAAAAAACTCAACTTATAACTCAAGAAACCTTGGAAATACGCCAATCCCCGGCAACGGCGCCAAAAACTTGGTAGCAGAAAATCGTATGTCCAAAATATGGGCACAATAATTCCACAATGAAGGCACAAGTATATACCGACAATGGGATCGCTACAAGTAATAAAGTGGTAAATATACCGAGATCGTATCCACAGGGATTGGACTTCAAAGTTTCGAGTCCTAAGTCGAGAATACACCGATTTCAATGAAAATATTGTTGGTTGGTTTGGAAAATGATTAAACTCTTGAATAATAAAAAAATGGGTATGGATGTGAGTTCCCTTGAGATTTTTGTAGTAACAAGATGGTTAGTTGCTTTATAGCACCAAAAGTTCATAAAAAGCCCGATCTCTCGAAATGCATGCGATTTATAAACCGGTCCTACAAAGTTTCCATAAAGTGTCCATTGTTACCGACTCTCGATCTTGCCGATTTAATTAAGTTTGACTCTAAACGTCAAGTTCTACCAATATGGAGATTTACACCCAAATCTCTTTGTGATATAAATCTCGACCGGCGTTTAAACCTTAGTAAATCATACAAAACCCGCCTCTCGACGTGGTTATCAAAGACTCTCTCAAATCTTTGTGCATCACTTAAGCCGTATTTCGAATCCGCCCCTCTCGAGGTCTAAGATCTAATATTAACACATCAAAGTGATCGGCTTATCCGCGTTGAGTTTAAGTCTCGACTCAAGTGACCAATCTCGAGAGTTAGTAACAAATGGCCACACCCAAGTGTTGCCTACTAGTCTCAAGTTTGTTCACACCCACACCCAATGGTGCTTAGCTAATAATTAAAGTAAAAGACATAATGTAAGAAATGAAATACTTGTTAACTACTTGCATTAAGATAAAAATAAACTACAAACTTAGACGGAAAGTAAATGCGGAAATTAAATGCAAGAAAGTTAAAGACAATAAATTAAACTACAACTAAGATAACAAAATGCAAGCTAAAGATTAACTTCTACATTTTTCTTTGGAGCTCCTTTTGCAAGTGACCCAAGCTCCTTCTTTTATAACCCCAAGAATGGGTATTACCCAATGGACAAAGTTCACATTATCCAAAGGGTAATACCAAAACCACCTTCTAGAGCCCATGGTTTTGCTGAGTTTTTCTGCACTAGAATGCCAGCTCTTAGATGCTCTCCTTTGTCCAGTTAATCGCTTTATCCGCTGGTCCGAAGCAAAATCCGCTCGTGCCCACAGTGGGCACACTGTGCCCACAGTGGGCATCGCTGCACAACATTAAACCCCAAATATTGATGCAAAAACCATAAAACGTCCTCAACAACTCCAAATAAAAATAAATTAACAAAATGAAAACACGAACACATAAACATAAAACACAACTAAAACGGAAGAGAAACTCACACAAATGATGTGTAAATAACGCTCAAAATGAGAGTTATCAGATGGCAAATTCGAATTTTAAATTTTTCTTGTCGGGTGTTCAGGGTTTTGTGTTGAAAAAAATACCTTGGTTGTTTTGGAACTGAATCGGTTCAATTTAAACTAGAGAGGGAAATCGAAGAGAGGATAAAGTCTTGACGTCATGCCGACGCACGATGATGCTTACCAGCTATCGATGACAGGTGTTGATGATCCAAGTAGTCATACGAAAAAGATGGGGACGCGCGACGATCATCAAAGGATTCGACCTGTCATGTTTTCTTGTATAAATAGAGATCTTGATGAATCATTTCCTTTTATAGTTTTTGAAAGTTTTTAGAGTGAGATTCTTTTTCTGATCTTTCTTGAAATTTCGAAGTTTTTGAGCACTTATATATGGCATGGCTTCTCGCCTTTTCATTCATCTTTGACTAAGGTGTTCGTGCTCTGCGTTCATCGCCTTTAAATTTGTTTGTGTGGCGTTCCTCTTTTGTATGTTCTTAGGAAGATCGTTGAGAAGGTGTCAACCATTTCTGCTAGGAGAATGGCATGACTTAAGAGTATCCGCGAAGGAAAGATGCAAAGAGGCTTGGTTCGCTGCGTCGGGGTTTTACTGAAGATGAGGGTGGAAATTCTGAAAGGGATGCTTGCAAGGGTTAATGACTTATCGAGAGTCATTATGCCTGAAGAGGCGAAGGCATTGATCACGGTTGACGCGATATCCATGGAATCTGCGTATCTAGCGACGATGTCCTCTATAACCACGTCGACCCTTTCATCAGTTGTCGAGGGCAAGGGTGCAAAGACGAGAGTGGGTGAGGAGGATGTTATGACGATCATCTTTACGCCGCCGTCGGCCTTCCTGACTGACTGTGTCCTTGACGGGACGAAGTCACTTCCGTTTCAGGGGAAATATCATCTCCTATCTTTCGAGGAGTGTTTCCGAGGGATCTCCGTCGTAAAAACGGGACCACATATAGCCATACAGGCGTTCGTTGTTAGTTTTTCTTTCAAAACCCGTGTTTTCGATGTTTTTCTTAGTTTGACATATTCGTTGTGACAGATGCTTCGGTCTCTGCTCGTTCGATACGTGAAGACAGAGAAGTTGTCATACCAGAAGTCGATCGTCGAAGGCGTCTTATTCCTTCCTCCAACCTTAACATTAATCTTAAGAGCCACATTCTCAAAAATACTGTAGGCTTTTCTTCATGTCGTGGCATAAAGTGATGGGAAACGGCCCTTGTCATACTCGTTTGATCCTTGCATAAGGTCCTTTGTGTGACGAGGATTCGAAGGTCGAGATTCGAGGCAGAGTATGCTATCGACACTCTTCCCTAGTGTTAGGATAAACTTTGGTTCTATGAACTATGTCTTTCATATTCGGTCGTTGGTGATCTAATGTAAATACGTTTAAGTATGAATGAAATTTCGTGAGCTTTTTCATTATATATTGCAGGCAATTTGTCGAAAGTAATGTTCAATTATATAAACATATTTATAAATTGAATACAATCGTAAGTACGTGCGACTGAGGCTTCCCATTATGAGATAACGATGATGACAAATATACATGCGTCTAGAACATTTATTCAGAACATGAAGCCTTTTTAAGTCGACATATTCAGATTGTGAGCCGATTGCATAATAGAATCGCGTGATGACTTTAAATCGCATATCGAGTCGTGTATTAGACTTATGTTATGCGATCTTGGGAAAGCCGTATGATTAACTTGTGTCGTGCGATCCTGCGATAAAATATTGTCAGAGGTTGGTCGTTGGATAACCAATGACCCTCCGATGTTTAAGTTAGTAGCCGTCGAGGTAAAAATAAAAAATCGTACGAAAAAAGGATTTAAAAGAAATACCTCTTTAGATGTGTCGCATTCCAGCTGCGTGGAATCTCATGGTTGTCGAGGGTTTGGAGTCGATAGGCCCCTTTACCCACGACTTCAGATATGCGATAAGGACCTTCCCACTTAATAGAAAGTTTACCTGCATTGGTTTCCTGAGTATTTTGGAACACTCGACGGAGGACGTAGTCGCCTTCTTGAAAGACTTTGATTTTGACGCTTTTATTGAAATGTCGCTCGACCGCTTGCTTCTGTGACGCCATTCTAATCAAGGCTGATTCTCTAAGCTCTTCAAGGGCGTCGAGGTCGTATCCTAAATCGACCAAGTTATGGTCGACGGATGTATGCCTCGAAGTTGGGAGCTGGACCTCAACCGACAAAACTGCTTCGCAACCGTAAACGAGAGAGAAAGGGGTTTGTCCTGTGGACGTGCGGGGCGTCGTGCGATTTGCCCACAGGACCGAAGGGAGTTCTTCGACCCATTTTCCTTTTGCAGCTTTTAGCCTTTTCTTGATCGAAGCAATAATTGTCTTATTACTTGATTTAGCAAGTCCGTTCGCCTGAGGGTATCTGGGAGTCGAGGTTGTCAACTTGATGCTCCTGTCTTCAGAGAACTGTTGGTCCTGTCACTTATGAATTGAGATCCGTTGTCACAGACAATTTCGGACGGAATCCCGAATCTGCATATGATGTTAGTCTGGATAAAAGAGATGACTTCTGTTAATGCCAAAAATCGCACCAAAGGGACAACTTAAGGTCGATGTGGACTTAAGCAACTAAAGAAAGAATCTTTCGACGAGACGTGCGACGATAAATAAAATAAGGAAACAAGGGATTTGATGACGCAGGAAAAACCTCAAACGAGGAAAAAACCTGCGGACGACAGGGGGTGTCGTCGCTGCACTATGGTCGCCAATCAGGGGCGATGTCCTTTGGTACTGGTGTCGATCGTACAATGATTACAATACAAATGAAGGAAAGACTTCGAAATGTAAAGTACAAGTGTTTGGAATGTAAAAATAGGTGTTTGTCGTGTACGAAACAAAGTGTGAACTGCTGGTCGAGGGCTGTTGTCGTGCGTCGAGAGCGATACTTAGAATAATGGTTCTTCACTTCAGGTGTTCTTGAATATTGCTTCGGTTGTTAATCGTCGGATATTCGATGTGTTGAAATGTTGATTGAGCTTGATATTTATAGTCTTCGCATCCTTAATTAGCTCCATGAATGCTCCTTTAATGGCCTTAACGGTTGGAAACGGTCGCCGGAGTAATGATCTTCGTCCGTTACGGTCACCGGCTGTTTAATGATTGCTTCGGTTATAGTCGTCGCTCCTTAATGACTTTTACTCCTGCATTAAACACTTAATAAACGGTCATGGTTAACGTTAGCTTTAGTCGAAGTCGCGCGTCTTTATATAATAGTCGTGCGGATCGGGCGACGCTATGGTCGAGCGTCGTGAGGAACTCTCGACTTACCTTTTATGAGGGACGACGATGGTGTTCTGGGTCTTTGTCGAGACCTTATCTTAATTCAAGATATAATCCTTAATCATACGTCTTACCTGTTCTGGTCGCGGTCGAGCGACGTGATTTTTTGCCCAAACAGTTTGCCCCCAAAATTTGAAAATTGAATGTCAATTTTAAGTTTTAAATTTTGCTTGTCGAATGCTTAGACTTGTGACCTGGGTTGAGGGACTTACCTGGTTGTCGTGGAACTAGACCGGTTCGCCTTTAACTGAACGAGAAGTTGAAAAGTTATGACGTCATACTGACGCGCGATGATGCTTACCAGTTTTCGAAGACAAGTGTCTAAGATCCGGGCGGATATACGAAAGGACATAGACGCGTGTCGATCATCAAAGAAGGTGATGCAAGTTGTGCCTGCCCTTCGAGGCTGGGAAAGGATAAAGAATGCCCCGACAGCTCTTTGAAGAAGACGAAGTTCTGAAGGAACAGTCTTCGAGGGCTGACATTTCGTCGAGAATTGTCACGCCTAAAGAGGCGAAGGCGTCATCCAGCCGTCCAGGCGCGATGGACACGACACCAACAAGTTCGGCGCTTCCGGCGATAGTGACGAAGCTAGTGTCCAAGGTGTTGTCCCCAGCGTCTGCCGACAAGGGGGACGGGTCATCGGCCGATGGTGTCCTAGACGGGACGACGTTGTTTCCTCACCTGGAAAAATATTTGCTCCCGTCTTTCAGGGAACGTTTTCCTATCGAGGAGACAGGGACCCATGTCGCCGGGTTGATGTTCTCGGTCGACGTGGTCCTATGATCTGGCGTTCACAGCCGATACGGTCGTTAGAGACATATGTTCTGGCGTTCCGAGCCGATATGGTTGTTTTAAAGACCTATGGTCTGGCGATCCGAGCCGATATGGTCGAGCCGATATGGTCGTTAGAGACCTATGTTACGTTGTGTAGGTTTTGCTTTAGCGATGAAAGGTAAAAAAGTTTACCTTTCTATTGAACCTGAGTATTATTTTGACTCATACATGTCATGACATATGTAATATCGACTGTAAAAATTCATTAGGTACAAAGAGTCGTGCGACTTGGGCATCCATTGTAATACAACGATTAGAACGTAAGTCATAAGACTTTCATATTTATGTATCGTATAAGCAAACATAAGCGCATGCGATCAAAGCATTCATTCAGAACATGAAATTTTTCTAAGTTGAAGAACTTAGATTGTGGGGTCGTTAGATCTTACGATCGTATGATTTGATCATACGATAAACATGAATCATGTGTTCCTGCAGGAGAATGATCAAGTCATGGACTTGATTATTTACGTCGTGCGACCATGCAAAATTAAAATCATATAGTAGACTTGGTGACTACTGTCGTGCGATTCTGCGATAAAACAATGTCATAGGTTGGTCGTTGGCTAACCAACGACCCATCGATGCTTAAGTCAGTAGTCGTTTGTGATAAAAAATCGTATGAAATGAATGAAAAAGAGATAGGGAACATACCTTTTTAGATTCTGTTTTTAGTGGGGCATTTGCCCCCTGTCATTTAATATCCCATTCTTCTCGGGAGAAAGTGGGTTTTAAATGACAGACCGACACAGAGATCTTGAAGAATATCGTCCATGTCTGCGTCGACCGTGCTTTCGTGCGACAGGGCAAGATAGTCGACTTGCGAAAAAGATATCAATTTATCTAAGAAGTCAGGGATAGAGGGATGAACCTGTCGAGATTTTGCAGTTATGTCTCTTGCAACTGCTTGACAGTCTATTTTCGCGGCTTCAAGGTGGACTTATGGCATTCACGAGCGACTTTCGGCTCACTCTTGATTTCCTGGATTCCCCATGGCGTAGGGAATTTCAACATTTGATGATATGTCGAAGGGACGGCTTTCATATCATGAATCCATGGTCAATCTAAAATGATGTTATAGGCCGACGCACAGTCGATGACGCTGAACTTGGTCTGCTTGTTGATTCCTCCGGCGTAGACAGGCAGGATAATCTCTCCAAAAGTGCTTATCGTTTCTCCATTGAAACCGACCAAGGTTGTCGAACGTCGGATGATTTCCGAACGATCGATTCCCATGGCTTTGATGGTGTTGAGAAAAATGACATTTGCTGAGCTGCCCCCATCGACTAACACTCGTTGGGGTTAAACAATTGCGACCGTGAGCTGAATGATCAATCCGTCGTGATGTTTTTGATATGAATCACCGAGGTCGACTTGATCGAATACAATTTTCAGAGCTTCCAACTCCAAGTCTTCTTTGGGTCTGGATGAACGAGGAATAGGCCGGTCGTCGGGAGCTTGACTGGCATGACGCTTAGCTGCGGAGTACCTCAGACCACACACGTCCGAACCACCAGTGATGCAATTGATGATCTTTGCAAGCTTGGGCACTGACGATCGGTGGCTATTAGCTGGAAGAACGACATCATCAATAATATCTTTGAGATTACCTTGTGGAACATGATATGCCAATTCCTTCTTGAGTGAGATACAATCATCTGTCGCATGACCATGGTCGACGTGGAAGTCGCACCACTTTGATTTATCCTTCTTAGCATCGTCCAAGTCAAACTTCTTCGGCCACTGGATGGTTGCTTGGGTGGTCTTCAGAGCTTCAACTAAGTCTTTAGTTGACCCTTTGAACCCATAAGAGGAGATCTTGGGGTACACGAGGAATTTAGTCGCGGTTTTAGCTTCTGCCTTCGTCTTGAAACGAACGTTTGAAATCTGACGCGCTAGCTCTATTCTGGATATGGCTTTCGGCTTGAATTCTGGCTTCTTGACACCTAACGGCTTCTTGTCGTCAGTGTGTTTGCGACGAAAGGCTGCGTCGTCTTCGACCCTCATATATGCTAAGGTTCGAGCTCGGACGTCTTCGAAAGTCTCTGGGGGATACTTGGTCAGATCGATATATAGACCTGAACTATCGTCTAGACCACGCTTATAGGCTTCGATCGCAGTTTTGATGTCACAATTGCGGATACTGATCATTTCGGCATTGAATCTATTGAAATAACTTCGAAT
Organism: Saussurea involucrata; assembly: GCA_033807775.1. NCBI lineage: Eukaryota > Viridiplantae > Streptophyta > Magnoliopsida > Asterales > Asteraceae > Saussurea > Saussurea involucrata. The sequence goes on along the minus strand of CM066327.1, from coordinate 76,058,332 downwards.
AGACTCATTGGTCTTCTGCACGACATAGTACAGATCACTAGCCTGCTTTTCCATCTTACGACGGCTGGCGAATTGCCGGGAGAATTGGTTGACCAATTCGGCGAACGACCCGATAGATTTGGGTTTGAGATTGATCAACCACTGGAGAGCTGGGCCAGTGAGAGTCGCCCCGAAACTCTTGCACATGCATACTTCCTGGTACATGTGTGGAATCGAGATTGTCCACATGAGTTGCTTATATTGCGCGACATGCTCGGTTGGATCGGTCACACCCGAATACTTGGGTGTGAAGGCAGGAATGTTATACTTCTTTGGGACCTCGACGGTGGCGATCTCGTCGATGAAGGGCGACGCCTGATACCCCGAGCGAGGCTCGACGTCTACAGGCACGGCTGCCCTAGGCAACTTGGCGAGCAAGGACAGGACGCGCTCATTTTGGTCTTCTAACATCTTCAAACGCTGGGCGACGGGATCGTTAAGATCAGGATTTGCCCCTGTCGAGGGATTGGTCCCTGGACTAGTGCCATTACCATGCGACGAACCATTGGTGTCCCCGTTGAACAGAACAAAATATGGCTGCGACCCATAGTGGAATTGCTGCGGTCCATTCTGAAACGATTGTGGTCCATGCTGAAATGGCTGCGATCTCTGCTGGAAAGGTTGCGATCCTTGCTGGAAAGGTTGCGATCCTTGCTGGAAAGGTTGCGGACCACTTTGGAACGGCTGGGAAAACGGCTGGGATTCATTCTGAAACGGCTGGGTGCCACCTTGCAATGGTTGGGATCCATTGTTCAAGGGTGGTGGTCGGATGTGTTGAGGGGGAATCTGCCCAGACTGGGGATTCAGAATGAAAGGACCCGGCTGCTGATTCTGCATGAATGGACCTGGATGCTGATTCTGTGCGGACGGGCCTGGTCCCGGACCTGGATTCTGGATAAATGGTCTAGGACCATTCTGGGGTCCAAAAGGATTCCTTAGCCACGCGATCTCTTCAGCTGTTCTGCGATTCTGCTCTGCCATTGCATTGAGTTGATTCCTGGCAACCTCGAGCTCCTGATACATCTGAGCGACGGCTTGCTGCGGATTTCCAGGGACTGCCATTTTCCTGCAACAGAAAATAGAAGAAACTCCAAGAAACTATTATTAGAATGCACGTTCGTCGAGGATTTTCTCTAGATGTAGTCCCATGGATGGCGCCAAACTGTTAATGCCAAAAATCGCACCAAAGGGACAACTTAAAGTCGATGTGGACTTAAACAACTAAAGAAAGAATCTTTCGACGAGACGTGCGACGATAAATAAAATAAGGGAACAAGGGATTTGATGACGCAGGAAAAAACTCAAACGAGGAAAAAACCTGCGGACGACAGGGGGTGTCGTCGCTGCACTATGGTCGCCAATCAGGGGCGATGTCCTTTGGTACTGGTGTCGATCGTACAATGATTACAATACAAATGAAGGAAAGACTTCGAAATGTAAAGTACAAGTGTTTGGAATGTAAAAATAGGTGTTTGTCGTGTACGAAACAAAGTGTGAACTGCTGGTCGAGGGCTGTTGTCGTGCGTCAAGAGCGATACTTAGAATAATGGTTCTTCACTTCAGGTGTTCTTGAATATTGCTTCGTTTGTTAATCGCCGGATATTCGATGTGTTGAAATGTTGATTGAGCTTGATATTTATAGTCTTTGCATCCTTAATTAGCTCCATGAATGCTCCTTTAATGGCCTTAACGGTTGGAAACGGTCGTCGGAGTAATGATCTTCGTCCGTTACGGTCGCCGGCTGTTTAATGATTGCTTCGGTTATAGTCGTCGCTCCTTAATGACTTTTACTCCTGCATTAAACACTTAATAAACGGTCATGGTTAACGTTAGCTTTGGTCGAAGTCGCGCGTCTTTATATAATAGTCGTGCGGATCGGGCGACGCTATGGTCGAGCGTCGTGAGGAACTCTCGACTTACCTTTTATGAGGGACGACGATGGTGTTCTGGGTCTTTGTCGAGACCTTATCTTAATTCAAGATATAGTCCTTAATCATACGTCTTACCTGTTCTGGTCGCGGTCGAGCGACGTGATTTTTTGCCCAAACAACTTTCATGTCCCTTATTTGGGAAAAAGCAGCCGCCTCAACCCACTTGGAAAAATAATCGGTAAGTACGAGGAGAAATACCTTTTGCCCCGGGGCCGGGGGTAGCTTGCCGACAATATCCATTCCCCACCTCTTGAAGGGACATGGGATAAGTGTCGAGCGCAAGGGTTCAGAGGGTTTATGTGACATACCTGCATGTCGTTGACAAGGGTCACAATTTTGGACGTACTTGACGGCGTCTTATCGTAGTGTTGGCCAAAAATACCCTTGTCGGGAGATACGATTAGCTAAACTGCGACCTCCTGAATGATTGACACATTCACCGTCGTGCATCTCTTGATGGATTTTCTGAACCTGGCTCTTGCTAATGACGCATCTTAAGTTTAAACCTGTTGATGATCGTCGATAGAGCTTATTCCCAATCATGACATGTTTAGATGCTTTGAATCTGATCTTGCGGGCTTCCATCTTGTCTTCTGGGAGTTGGTCGTGTACAAGGAAATTTCGGATGTCGCACGACCAATCATCTTCTTCTTCTTCGATCTGGACGACATCAATGTTCTCGACGGATGATGTCGCCAGATGGATCATGGGAATGGCGTCGAATATAGGTTCGAACAGAGCGGACCCGAGATTTGTTAAAGCATCGGCCTGAGTATTCTAGTCTCTCAGGATTTGTTCGATAGAAAATGTTTTGAATTTTTCGGCCTTTTCTTTTGCTACCTTCAGGTATGCTGTCATTTTTGAATCTTTGCCGCGAACTCCCTATTGATCTGGTTCACCACCAGGAGAGAGTCGTTTTTAACATGTAACGCAGTTGCCCCCGAGTTGTAGGCCATATTCATTCCTATGATCAGGGCTTCGTATTCAGCTTCGTTGTTGGTGGTTTTGAAATCGCATCGGATCGAGTATACCATCTAGCCCCCCTGTGGCGACTTTAAGACGACGCCTAGTCCTGAACCTCTAACGTTGGATGAACCGTCGACATATAAGATCCAAGGCACGTCGTCGTGAGTCGCCACAGTTGATACTTCGAGTTCTGCTTCTTTCTCCAACTCAGGGCTGAAATCAACAATGAAGTCCGCCAAGGCTTGCGATTTGATCGCGGTCCTGGGCTTGAAGTCGATGTCGTAACTGCTGAGATATATACTCCATTTTGGCAGGCGACCTGTCAACTCAGGTTTTCTTAAGACATACTGGTTACTGCGTCCAGAAGAGATTTACTTACATAGTAGATCGGTAGTTGATGTTTTTCATCTTCTCGTGTTAAACGACGCTTACCGCGTTTGGACTAACAGCCAGGTATAGTTGCAAGACTTCATGATCGCGAGGTTTCGATAACAGGGGAGGCGACGTCATGTATTCTTTAAGCTTTTGCAATGCCTGCTCATGATCGTCGGTCCATTCGAAGCCTCTGTTTTTCCTGAGGACATTATAGAACAGATGGCATTTATTTGAGGATCGAGAGATAAACCTGTTCAGTGCAGCTACTCGACCAGTGAGCTTCTGGACTTCTTTGAAATTGCTGGGAGATTTAATTTCGATAATCATTTTGATCTGGTCTGGATTAGCCTCGATTCCTCGACGAGTGACCATATATCCCAGGAATTTCCCAGCACTGACACCGAAGAAACATTTCGTCGGGTTAAGCTTCATGCTGTATTTCCGAAGGATGTCGAACGATTGTTTCAAATGCTCGACGTGGTCGATAGCTTGTTTCGACTTGACCAACATATCGTCGATGTACACTTCCATCGTGTCGCCAAGACGGTCTTTGAACATATTGTTTTCCAGGCGCTGGTAAGTAGATCCTGTATTTTTTAGTCTGAAAGGCATAACCTTATAACAATAAATACCTCGGTCTGTCATAAATGCGGTTGTTTCTTGGTCCTCGACGTGCATTAAGATTTGATTGTATCCAGAATAGGCATCCATGAACGTCAGTAGTTCGTGCCCCGCTGTCGCGTCGACCATGGCGTCGATGTGAGGTAATGGAAAAGGATCTTTTGGACAGGCTTTATTGAGGTCTGTAAAGTCGATACAGACCCTCCACTTTCCATTCTTCTTCTCTACGACCACGACGTTAGCAAGCCAATTGGGGTATTTTACTTCTCGAATCTTCCCTGTCTTGAGAAGGTTGTCGACTTCGTCATTTATCACCTTATTCCTTTCAGGAGCGAATTTCCGTCGCTTCTGTTTGATAGGTTTGAATGATGGGTCCACGTTGAGCTTGTGGGAGATGAAGTCAGGATCTATGCCGACCATATCTTCATGCGACCAGGCGAAACAACCAGCATGTTCCTGTAAAAAAGATATTAACTGTTCCCTAAGGCAAGGATTGAGAGACGACCCGATAAAGACTTTTTGATCAGGCTTGCTTGAATCTAGAACGACTTCCTCCAGGCGATAATCGTTGACTGTTTCAAGTGCATCTTGTGCATTTTCGAGCCCCTCATGTGCTGGGACAGCGGCTTGTTCGTTATTCGCCATTTTCCTGCAACAGAGGACAAAAGAAACTCCAAGCAACCGTTAGTAAGATGCACGTTTGTCGAAGATTTTCTCTAGATGAGGTCCCACGGATGGCGCCAAACTGTTAATGCCAAAAATCGAACCAAAGGGACAACTTAAGATCGATGTGGACTTTAACAACTAAAGAAAGGAATCGTTCGACAAAGGCGTGCGACAAAGACAAAAATGTAAATGAGACAGAGGATTTGATGATGCAGAAAAAACCTCAACGAGGAAAAAACCTGCGGACGACAGTGGATGTCGTCGCTGCACTATGGTCGCCAATCAGGGGCGATGTCCTTGGTGTTCCGGGTGTCGATCGTACAGAGATTACAACACAAATGAAGGGAAAGACTTCGAAATGTAAAGTACAAGTGTTTGAAATGTAGAAACAGTGTGTGTCATGTATGAAAACAATGTGTAAACTGTTGGTCGAGAATGAAAGTCGTGCGTCGGGAGCGATTCTTCGAGTGAGAGTTCTTTGCTTGTAGTGTTCTTCTGATCTGGGATGCTTATCTTCTGTTGTTCGACGTTCTTGTTCTATCTCTCTCACTGTGTTCTTCGATGTCCTGAAACTGAGGATTGAACTTGGGATTTATAGTCTTCGGATGATTTTAATTGAATCATTAAGATCTTTGATGATTTTTGTAACGGTCGTCGTCTTCAATGTGGGATTAGATGCTCATAACTGATTTCGTCGGTTATAGCCGTTGTCCATCAATGACTTTGACTCCTGCATTAATCACTGAACAAATATAACAGTCGTATAACGCGTTAGTCGGCCGAGGTTGCATGATTCTACGCGACGGTCGTGCGAAGTAGGCGACGTCGAGGTCGAGTGTCGTGAGGAACTCTCGACTTACCTTTTAGGAGGGACGACGAAGATTTTTTGGGTCTTTGTCGGGGCCTTATCTTAATACAAGATATAGTTCATAACATGTGTCTTACCTTTTCTGGTCGTGGTCGAGACCTGTGAAATTTTGCCCAAACAGTGACCATGTATCCCAGGAATTTCCCAGCACTGACACCGAAGGAACAATTCGTAGGGTTAAGCTTCATGCTGTATTCCCGAAGGATGTCGAACGATTGTTTCAAATGCTCGACGTGGTCGATAGCTTGCTTCGACTTGACCAACATATCGTCGATGTACACTTCCATCGTGTCGCCAAGACGATCTTTGAACATCTTGTTCACCAGGATGGTAAGTAGATCCTGCATTTTTTAGTCCGAAAGGCATAACCTTATAACAATAAATACATCGATCTGTCATAAATGCGATTTATTCTTGGTCCTTGACGTGCATTAAGATTTGATTGTATCCGGAATAGGCATCCATGAACATCAGTAGTTCGTGCCCCGCTGTCGCGTCGACCATGGCGTCGATGTGAGGTAATGGAAAAGGATCTTTTGGACAAGCTTTATTGAGGTCTGTGAAGTCGATACAGACCCTCCACTTTCCATTCTTCTTCGCTACAACCACGACGTTAGCAAGCCAATCGGGGTATTTTACCTCTCGAATCTTCCCTGTCTTGAGAAGGTTGTCGACTTCGTCATTTATCACCTTATTCCTTTCAGGAGCAAATTTTCGTCGCTTCTGCTTGATAGGTTTAAACGACGGGTCGACGTTGAGGTTGTGGGAGATGACGTCAGGATCTATGCCGACCATATCTTCATGCGACCAGGCGAAACAATCAGCATGTTCCTGTAAAAAAGATATTAACTTTTCCCTGAGGCAAGGATTGAGAGACGACCTGATAAAGACTTTTTGGTCAGGCTTGCTTGGATCTAGAACGACTTCCTCCAGGCGATAATCGTTGACTGCTTCAAGTGCACCTTGTGCATTTTTGAGCCCCTCATGTGCTGGGACAGCGGCTTGTTCGGAGTTTCCATTATTCACCATTTTCCTGAAATAGAGAATAGAAGAAACTGCAAGAAAATGTCAGTAGGACGCACGTTTGTCGAAGATTTTCTCTAGATGGGGTCCCACGGATGGCGCCAAACTGTTAATGCCAAAAATCGCACCAAAGGGACAACTTAAAGTCGATGTGGACTTTAACAACTAAAGAAAGGAATCGTTCGACAAAGGCGTGCGACCAAGACAAAAATATAAACGAGACAGAGAATTTGATGACGCAGGAAAAACCTCAACGAGGAAAAAACCTGCGGACGACAGTGGATGTCGTCGCTGCACTATGGTCGCCAAACAGGGGCGATGTCCTTGGTGTTCCAGGTGTCGATCATACAGAGATTACAATACAAATGAAGGAAAGACTTCAAAATGTAAAGTTACAAGTGTTTTCTAATGTAAAACAGTGTGCGTCGTGTGTTTAAACTGTGTGTCGTGTGCTGATGTCGTGCGTCGAGAGCGATTCTTCTGCGAGCGATTTCTGTGCTTCAAGTGTTCTTCGGAGTTCAAGTGCTTGTGTCTGATGTTCTGCGTTGTATCTGTGTTCCTCTCTGTGTTATTCGATGTCCCCTGAACTGAGGATTAAGCTTGGAATTTATAGTCTTTGGGCACTTTAATTGGATAATTATGGACTTTGATAGCTGTCGTAACGGTCGGTGTCTTTAATGCTGGAATTGATGTTCTTTAATTGATTCTTTCGGTTATAGCCGTTGTCCATCAATGGTGTTGACTCCTGCATTAAACACTGAACAAAACATAACAGTCGTATAGCGCGTTAGTCGGTCGAGGTTGCATGGTTTTTATGCGACGGTCGTGTGAGCTAGGCGACGTCGAGGTCGAGTGTCGTGAGGAACTCTCGACTTACCTTTTAGGGGGGACGACGAAGATTTTTTGGGTCTTTGTCTGGGCCTTATCTTAATACAAGGTATAGTTCATAACATGTGTCTTACCTTTCTTGGTCGTGGTCGAGACTGGTGATTTTTTGCCCAAACAAACGCTAGAACATAAATCTTGAACGGCTGTATCACAAGATTCTTAAATTTTATCTTGGTTCGATCATCTTATGATCGCCGCCAAGCTTTATTTCGGCTCAATCGTCTTACGATTGACTCCCGATCCATACGTCTCATTTTGATTGATCATCGTCAGATCCTTGTGTTTTAAGATCGTCTTACGATCGTCGTTAGTTTTTCATCCTTCACATTAGTGGATGAATACCATAAGTAACTTGCGCATTAAAGGTCATCTTTCGATCGTCGCAACTTAGAAAACATTCTAGCTGACCAAGTCGATTTTCTTCTAAATGATCCAATTAGCAAAAGTGACACGTTTCCATAGAAACACATTGGTACGAGATCTGAAATTCAAATGGCTTTGAAATTCAAATCTCGGGGGGCTAACTGTTTGGGTAAAAAAATCACACCCTCGACCAACTTGGGAAATTCCCTCGACATGACCCATGGACCTTGATTACCCTAATATCTACAACAATCATACCGCCAACCAACAAGGGTAATACCCATTATCTTCATACGACATCTTGTGTCAATAGTCATCCGAAATAGTATCTTTGCGCCATGTCGCATATTATACGTCGCACGTCGTACGTCACATGTCGCATGTCACTAGTCTTACGTCTTACGTTACTAGTCTTATGTTACTAGTCTTACGTCGCTAGTCTTATGTCGCCAGTTATGTGTCGCCAGTTATGACTCGTTGGTCTTACGTCGATAGTCTCCTGTCATCAGTCTTATATCGCTTTGGTCCTGCGACAGCATTGTCCTGACATCCTGGTCCTGCGACCTGATCTTACGACCTAGTTCTACGACATTTTCATCCTAATCTTGCGACATTTCCATAAGACTATTCTTATATTAAAATAAGGTCTTACAAGACGTTTACAGTCATATACATGGTCTTGTATGTCGGCGACGGTCGTATGCTCCATAAGACCGACGTCCAAAACTCAAGACGGTCTTACGATTACACTAACCATTAATGGTCAACGGCCGTTTCTTTTATTCATTAATGCAGGTCTACAAGCCATTATGGTACAACGGTCAGTAACGGACGAGCTCTTAATGACATTAAAGACTCGACAGCGGTTACAAAATCGATCATCAAAGCGCATTTAATGTCGACAGCGGTTACAAGACCAACCATTAAAACTCATTTATTACCGATCGAAGCTATATAAAGGCCCCCGGACATCAAGGGAGTGGGAGAACGACTTACACTTACTTCTACATTTCCCTCTCAATACAACAGAGCATTCGAGCACGTCTCGCTAATGCAAGTGTCGCACGACGGCAGTTTGAACCGCACGACAACAGCTTATTTCGCACGTTTTTACGCACGACACACGTCATTTGCACACGACTAAGTTTACTTTTTCTATAATTGTAACTTATTGTACACAAAATACTTGTTTCCAAGGGACTTTCTCCCCTGTTTGGCGACCATAGTGCACTGTCGACTCTCACACAGTCGACCGCGGTTTTTTTCCTTGTTTCGGGGTTTTCCGCGTCACCAAATCTCCTGTATCTTTTACTTTTTCCTCGCAATTATGTTGTTTGGCTTGAGATACGTTTCTTTAGTTGTTAAATGTCCACATCGACCTTAAGTTGTACTTTTGTGCAATTTTTGGCATTAACAGGATTGACGTTGTCCACATCAATTGTTTATACTGGGCAATGTGCTCCGTTGGATCAGTTATTCCTGAATACTTGGGCGTAAAAGCATGAATGTTGTACTTCTTTGGAACGTCGACATTTGCTATCTTATCGACAAAAGGCGACGCTTGGAATTCTGTGAGGGGCTCGACGTCGACGGGGACGGCGACACCAGGTAACTTTGAAAGTAGCGACAACATCTTTTCGTTCTGATCCTCCAATAACCTGAGTCGTTGGGCGATGGGGTCGTTAGGATCGGGGGTTGCACCCGTCGGGGGAATGACTACCGAGTCTTGAATTGTCATGCCGACTGTCGTGTAGAAGCCATTTCTATACGACGAACCATTGGCTTCTCCGTTAAAGGGGAAGTTCATGGGGATCGTCATTGTAGGTTGCGAGATTGTTGGGATATGATATGGTATGGCTCCATTGTACAGCGGTGGCGGCCTCAAATGCTGCGGAGGAAGTTGTCCAAAGGGAGGATTGTTGACAAATGGCCCTGGACCTGCCTGGAATGGTGGCCTTACGAAAGGTGCACCTGTAGGTCGGGGACTGTTCTGAGGTCCAAAGGAATTGCCAATCGCCGGATTCCTCAGAGAAGCAATTTCTGCGGCTGCCTTTTGGTTCTGCTCGTTCAGTGCTTGGATCTGACTTCGTGCAGAGTTCAGCTCCGCGTACAGTTGTGCCATAGGATCTTGTTGGGCTGCCATTTTCTTGTAAAACAAGACTTCACAAGATCGTTAGAGCGATGTATGCTTGGCTTGAGATTTTCTCTAGATGGGGTCCCACGGATGGCGCCAAACTGTTAATGCCAAAACTCACCCAAAGGATAACTTAAGGTTGATGTGGAACTTTTAACAACTAAAGAAAGGGATCTCAAGACAACCAACGCAATCGCGAAAAAGTAAATAAGACAGAAGAATTGGTGACACGGAAAACCCAAACGAGGGGAAAAAACGCGGTCGACTTGTGAGAGTCGATGGTGCACTATGATCGCCAAACAGAGGCAAAATCCTTTGGTAACAAGTGTTTTGTGTACAACAGATTACAATAAGAATAAAAACAAACTTAATCGTAAGCTAATGTTGTGCGTCGTGCGTAAATCGTGCGAAATGAATTGTTGTCGTGCGAATTGAACTGCTCGTCGTGCGAAACTTGCGAGAGTGATATTCGTTCAAATGCTTCTGATGTAAGAATGTTGAGAGTGTAAAAATGTTGAATTCAGATGTTGCGTAGATTGTCAGTTGTTTCGATGTGTCTCGTTCGAATGTGGAGCAGGCCTTTATATAGCTTCTGGCAGCAATAAATGTGTCTTGATGACCTGTTTGTAACCGTCGTCGGGTCTTTAATGCCACTAAGAGCTCGTCCGTTACTGGCCGTTTTACCATGATTGCTCGTGGACCTGCATTAATGGAACAAAGAAAGCGGATGTTGACTGTTAACGGTTAGTATAATCGTATGACCGTCTAGAGTTCTGGACGTCGGTCGTATGGAACTTACGACCATCATGGAAATGTACGACCAAATATTCGATTGTAAATAACATGCAGGACCTTATCTTAATACAAGAATGGTCTTATATAAATGTCATATGAGTTATTCATCGTCGATCGTGAGGTGTGGATTTTTACCCAAACAGGCAACATTTAAAAAAGGTTGACGAAGACATTCTGAAATTATGAGTTTGATCAAGCAAGGGACCAACACTAAAAAGGATGAGGTAAGTATTGATCAAATTATGGACATTATGAATCGATAACTGCAAATAGTGCTTTTGAGGTTGGCGGAGATACTTGGTGTCATGCGATGCTCATGTTTCGGTATCCCACTAGTAGGGAAATCTTCCCTAAGATGCCGAGTGATGATGCTAGGTTATCTTGGTTGGAGTTTGCTAAAACACAAGGCATGATTTGAATATTTTAGGTTGGTATTTTTTGTAGTAGTATGGTATATTTTAAACTTTATGTGATGGTATCTATGTGATGCTATCTTTGTGATGGTAGCTTTTGTAGTAGTATGGTATATCAACTTTATATGATGGTATCTTTTGTAGTGGTATCTTTTGTGATGGTATCTTTTGTAATAGTATGGTACATTTTGATTTAAAAAACTTAAATATCGTTACAACTTATTATTTGTGTGCTGGTAATACTTTGTACTTGGATTGTATTGTGTTTGATTTAAAAATCTTAATATCGTTACAGCTTACACCGGATGACACTCAAAGGAACCAACTTCATTTACTTTTGGACTTGCCTAATTTGAAGAAAATGTAGCACTAGTTACTTATTACTACCCTCGTATTCACAAGGAGCCATGCATGACATCGACACAAACGGGACATGCATGGATGAAGGAACTTTTGAGTGGTCATCCAATCCAGTGTGTTAATGCCTTTCGAATGAGTGCAAGTCTGTTTATGCAACTTTGTGAAGAGTTACAACAAAAGTATGGGTTAACGTCAAGTTGTAAAATCTCGATGGAAGAAAATGTTGGAATATTCTTGTATACACTTGCTTTAGGTCTTTCAAACAGAGATGTTAGTGAAAGGTTCCAACGCTCTGGAGAAACAATTAGTCAGCTTTTCATGATGTGTTGGAATCCATATGTGGACGGAGCAAAGGATTCATGGGTCTTGCCCGTAACTATATTAAACCGAAAGATTCAACATTTCAATGCATACCACCACATATTGAAAATGACAGTAGATACATGTCGTACTTCAAGGTAAATGCTTATTTATATATTAACTATGATTACCTCAAGTTTATAAATAGTAATTCAATCAATTTTGTTTACATGACTGTATCGGGTGCATTGACGGCACTCATATAGATGCTTGTATTCCAGTCGCAGACCAAATGAGATATAGGGGCAGAAAAGGAGTTCCTACCTTCAATGTAATGGTCGTATGTGACTTTGACATGTGTTTTATGTTCGTATCTGTTGGGTGGGAAGGATCAACACATGATACCCGAGTCTTCATTTATGCAATTGAGACACCATCTATGAAATTTCCTAAGCCACCAGAAGGTACAACTAATTTGATATTCTTTTGTAACTTATTTGTTAATAACCTCATGAAAATTGTTTTCTCTTTCTCGTAGGAAAATATTACATAGTAGACAAAGGATATCCTTACCGAAAAGGATATATATCACCATATTCTCGTATTAGATATCACCGATCACAATTTGAACATGTGCTTCCAACTAATGTTGAAGAGGCTTTCAACCATGTACATTCATCTCCCCGGAGTTGTATTGAACGATCATTTGGAGTCTTGAAGAAGAGGTGGAAAATATTGAATAGAATGCCAAGGTTTAGCGAGACAGCACAAATAGATGTTATAATGGCAACATTTGCTCTTCATAATTATATTAGAAGGAATGACGCGGAAGATATGGTTTTCAACATTGTTCAACAACATCGTGATTACATACCTATGGAAGAGTTAGATGGTGAAACAAGTTTTAATCAAGGTAACATGCGAGGGTCAAGCAATGAGATACGAGAACTTCGTAACAACATTGCAAATATGATATGGAATGCAAATAATGTCTATTAAACCTAAGTAATTGAAATATGTTACTAGGTTATTATTGTTCTTATTGCTAGTTATTTAAATATGATGTTAAAAACCCTTATTATTTTTGTTGCTATGGATTTTAATATGATTTCATGTGTTGGTGGTTTATTTTAATTATATGATGTTAAAAATATGTTAGTGGTTTATTTTAATTATATAATTTTAAAAATACACTGGTGTTTTACTATAAAACATTATTTGTTTAATTATAAAATGTTAAATTTGAATAATTTTTAAGCATGTCTTTTTTGGTTATTTTACATTTACCAGCTAGCTTATCAGCTAGTTTTTGCCAAACGTATGTAGTTCATCAGCTAGCTTATCAGCTAGTTTGCCAAACAAAGCCTTCACATAATGAAACAACATAGAATGAAATAATCTGGTGTTGTTTCATAGTATGAAAATACATTATTTTTGTTTCATTATGTGAAACAACATATTGGTAACACTTAAGTGTAGCATCACACTAAGGAATACAACAGAGTCGTTCACATGAAATAGTAAAATGTTGATTCACATTATGAAGCAACACAATATGAAATGATGTATTGTGTTTCATAATGCGAAAAAAACGTCATTGATTTGAAACACAACATAAAAGACTGAAGTTTTGTTTCACATAATGAAACAACATAGAATGAAATAATAGTGTTGTTTCACCATGACGTTTTACGCCACATGCAATATTGAATTTTTGTTTCATATACTGAAACAACACATGATTAAAATAACTACATATTTCACATAAAATTTATAAAGATTAAAAATTCTTAGAAAATATATAATAGTATTGATGTTAAAATAAAGAAAATAAATTTTAATCTATATTTGGTATAATATTTTTTATTTAAACTTTATTGTAGTTAAATATTTTTTAATAAAAATAGAGTTTTATTTTAATTATAAAAAACAAAAAAAAACATTGAGATAACTCAATAAGAAAATGAATATAAAATTTCGGCGTCTTTTAAAACAAAAAATTATTTGTCTTGGACACCCTTTGACTTTTTTCTAAATTGACGATATTAACCCTTAAGCTTGCTAATTTTACAAATGTATATCTAAGTTAATGACCATTGATTATAAATTAATTTATGGATTAGAGTGGTTCTTATGGTGCTCAACTTTTTAATGATTCTCATTTGATTTAACCCCTATATGTACTATTTTATAATACATATTTTCTTAAACTCTTAAAAACAACTTTTCTAAAGCTGGATGTACCACTATCTAAAACATGATTACTTAAATTGGCAAATTCTAATCCTACCCCCTGCCACATTTTTGTACACCCCCCTCTTACATACTTTATTTTTTTATTTTTTATTTAAAATTTACATTTTACACCCCTATATTTATTTAATAAATTAACTTTATACCTTTTAGTTTTCTATTTTTCATTTTACATCTTTATTATATTAACATATATAATCGTATATTAACTAAAATACGTTAAAAAGACTTTTTTATTTAAACAAGTTACGTCATTATAATCGTCTCATCGATACCTTCGAAATGAGCTTAATATTGATTTTTTTGATTTAATTATATTATTATACGTCATACGTTTATATTGTTATTAGTCGATACCTTCTTATTTTGTACACATATACATATCACTCACATTATGTTCTCACAGCATCTACAACAGTTTTGCAAAAATTAAATTAAATGCCACAAGTTCATTTTTCACTTACACAAATACCTCATCCCTCTCCTGATTTGCAAAAATGCCCCAAGATCCCGCGATCTAACCCGTGATCGCGGAGCCGTGCATTTGGTTCTCAATTATATTTAGTTATTTAATTTACTTTTTCAATTTTCGTTTTACACTCTTAATACGATACACTTAAAAATACATTTTGATCTTCAATCAAATAAATTTAAAATACATTTAAAAATAAACTTCAAAATGCATTAAAAAAATAAATTTGTAAATAAAAAATATAGTCAGTCCCGGACCGGTCCTTGTGATGAAAATCGTAACTAGTTAAGAATCGTCGCATCATAACCGGTCCCGTATCGAGTCGGTCAGTCTCAGTTCCAAGTATGTCTCGGGTTGGGTTGGACCTATTTAGCCATTTCTAGGCCCATCGAAATGTTTTCTAATTTCTTACAGACACTAACCCGAAATTCGACTAATCTGAACCCGAAGCAATTCGAAAACCTAAACTTAAAATTCGAGTCAATAACTTTACTTTATTTTAAATCAAATTATTAAACGAATAACGTTTGATATATATATATATATATATATATATATATATATATATATATATATATCGAATTCCTTAACGTATTTTTACGTAATTATGTATGTTAATGTGATATGTTAAAACGTATTTTGTTAGAGAAAAAATACTTCACAAGATAAAACGTATATTAATATAATATGAAATTAATGTGTAAAATCATCAAGTAAATTGATCTTTTAGAATTTATTTTTTATACCTCTTAAGTTAATCCGGTTTTTCATTTTGTTAAGGTACTTTCTTTCGTTTACGTTCGTTTATGTTCATTTAAGTTCGTTCGTTTAACTCTTAATGAACGAACATAAACGAACACGAACAAACAAAAATTCTTAACAAACGAACATGAACACAAAAAATCTCGTTCGTTTACCGTTCGTGTTCGTTCGTTTATCGATACTATTTTTCACCAACCCGCATATATTGGGTTGATAACAGGTTAACCCCAAGCCAAACAGACCCAACCCGCCAACCCATAATGTCGCATTTATAAACAAAATCTTTATAAGAAATCTTTTGATTGGGTTGGCGGGTTGGGTCGGTTTGGCTTCAAATTACTTAACGTATTTTAACGTAATTATGTATGTTAATGTGATATGTTAAAACGTATATTTTTAAACATATTTTAGTTAATATATGATTATTATGTTAATGTGATAAAATGTAAAACGAAAATTGAAAAAGTAAGAGATGTATGATATATAATAAAATAATTAAATCAAAAAAATTCAATATTAGGCTCATTTCGAACGTATCGAAGAGACGATTATAATGGTATAACTTGTTAAAATTAAAACATAATTTTTAACGTATTTTAACTAATATACAATTATATGTGTTAATATAATAAATGTGTAAAATGAAAATTAAAAAAGTAAAATGTATAAAGTAAAGTAACTAAATAAGTATAAGGGTGTAAAATGTAAATAGTTTAATTGATTTTGGTTTGTGAGAGAGGGACAATGTGCACGGGATATACATTTGGCAGGGATAGGGTTAGCAACCCTCCTTAAATTTAAAAGTGAGAACTTTATCTATACTACTTTATAGCCGCCTAATCATTACATTTTATTATCATTAAATAAATACAACAAAGCACAACAAACTTATACAATACAACACGCTTATATCTGCCACAACCACGCTCCAGACCATCATTCCTTTTATCAAAGACGACTCTTCGCCTACTCTCCGCACTCCAAGACTCCTCCAAGGCGAAATATGCAGGCCATTTATAACCTGCAGATGGATTCAAATCAGTTTCTTCAAGGGTTTTTTATAATCAGGTTAGATTTCTATACCTTTTTTTTGGTTGTCCGATTTTGGTTTAGTCGATTTTTGGTTTAATCGATTTTGTTTCTGTTTGATTTGGGTCTGATCGATTTTGGCTCTGATCGATTTTGGTCTAATCGAGTTTAGCTCTGATCGATTTTTGGTTTAATCGATTATGTTTCTTCTTTGATGAAGCTTCGATCGATTTTGGTTTGACACAAACCGATTTTGGCTCTGATTGATTTTGGTTTAATCGATGTTTCTTCCTCTTTTCTTTTACAATTTTTGGTTTAATCGATTTTACTTTTACAAACCTGATATCGAGTCGGGTAACCTTGATCTATATGCGGACATCGGTACCAACAAATTACAATGATATGATTATAGCTGGACAGATCACATATAGGAGATGAACAGGTAGGATGTTGTAGAAGCTCATGGATTTGGTCTAAAAGCAATTATACTTCACTGCCGATTTGAAGCCATGAATTTAGTTAACTTTCTGTTGTTGTGAACATCTATATTTCTAATGGTTTGTCTAACTTCATCACTGCTTGGTTTTCTTTTCAAAAGTTTTTTCTCAAAGCTTAGAGCATCTCCAATGGCATTTGAAGAAGACTTAACGAGGACTTGAAGAAGACTTGAACATGACTTGACCATTGGAGAGGAAGGCTTGAAAATGACTTTACTCATGATGTTCCTCAAGTCTTTCAAAAAATTAATGTGAGAGGCAAAAGAGAGAGAAACTATATATTGGCGGGACCAACATATTTTTTATATATTTTTTTATTTTTTTTAAGTCTTTGATAAAGCTTTACCATTGTGGATGCCCTTATTAGAAACACATTTCTACTTCAAGAGTTGTCAAGTCAAGTTGTAGATGAGTAGAGTTATGGATGCTTTTGTACTATTTGTGGTTTGTCATTTTGTATAATTTGTGGTTTGTCATTTTGTATAATTTGTGCTCTCTTTAATTTGATATTTTATTGCCTTTTAGTTTATTGATGCAAAACACAGAGTACCTTGCTCAGATTCATTTGGTTAAGCATGGCAACAATACAAGTATAATAGTTCACTTTATCTAAAATGTTGTTGAATTGTGGGTTCTCTGCTGCTTTAGACATCAAGCTAAATTATCGTGTAGTGTATAATATATAATAGTTGTTGGATTGATGATCATTGATATGGTTATGTGCTATGTGTATGTTCAAAAATTGATGGTTTATTTCAAACATTATCTTAATTTTTCGTCAACAAAAGGTCTTTACATGAAAGTTCTATGGGTCTTCCATGCAAAGAAAAATATTGGAGGCCAAACATTTATTCAATTTGGTTCTTGTTATAACCATTTGTCATTAGCAGCATTGCGCGGGTACACTGCTAATTGGGGCAAAAGGGATGCTTAGTTACATCTTTTCCGAACATTTTGATGAATGTTTGAAACTGTAGTGGGTAAAACGACCAGATCTTCCTCTCTTGAAAAAAATAAAATTAAAGAATAAGATGTTACTAGGTGAGGAAAGTAAATTGCATGCTTGAGCTAATGCTAGGTGTATCCTACTGACATTCAAAACCATGGCTTACGGGCCGTTTATCAAACACTTACCCGGGTAAACGTTTACCAAGTCACATTACTTACTGGATTGATATGGCAAGAACCAAAAATCTTACCCGGTAAGAGCGAATGAAAGGACAAAAAGTCTTACCCCGGTAAGTGATGGCCACGACTCTTACCATGGTTAGTGCTTACCGGGTGAATTGTTGCATAGGAAATCGATTTGGCGGACTAAAATCTTACCCGGTAAGTAAGTGATAGTGTTAAATTTGACTGGTAAGCCCTTACCCGGGTAAACATTTGGTAAACGGCCCCTTAATCTACGAAACCAAAGCTTTGCCAAGGGTCTTTAACTTCTGTTTTTATTTATGTTAGGTACTTATTCAAGATTTCAATTTTTTGATTGGTCCTTTTTATGTTTTATGTTGAGTTTCTAAATATTATTCTTATCTTGATGCAAACACACTCCCATCATTCTATAATTATTACATGCAAAAAGTTTCCATGCATCTTCTGCTATTTTTGCCCACTTTCGTTAATAAATGATGGCTTGAATGGTATCCGGGGTAGTTCCCTTGGTCATACTCTAGGGTCACATGTGATTTGAGTGTTAGCTAAGCATCTAAATCTATTTAGTGTAGGATGTTACTTCCAGCTGCATTGTTTGCTCTTGTCATTATAACCACAAAAGTGTTGAACCATGAAAACTATTTGGACTGTTGGAACCACGTTGTTCTTACGACAATGTTGGAACCAAGTGGACAAAGAAGCAGCAGTAGACCAACCTGCATTAGTAATTTACAGCATGAGTAGCTGCATTTGACATGCATTACGTAGAAAGTCCCGAATGTATTGAATCATCCCGTTCTAATAAGCTATGGTTCTAGGCACCAACACAACAATGGCGGACCTACTTAAGGGCATACGGTGGCACGTGCCACCGTATCGTTCTTCCGGCGAAGGGTAAAATTCCGTAGTCGTATGAAGAGTGCAACCGTATTAATTTTGAAACCTCAAAGGTTAGTCTGAAAACTGAAAAAAAAAATTAACTAACTAAGCCCAATATACTATAAGTCCTAAAATCTAATAAATAGATTGAATGATTGAAAGCCCAATAGACTAATAGTTAACTAAATTGAAAGCCCAAAACTTATAACCCAATTACCCCAAAGTCCACAATCCCTAAATTTTTACCCTCTTCCACAATCTATCGGCTCCTCAAATTATTACCGCCTCCCTCCATAGTCCATCCCTCCTTTATCCTTACTATTTTACAATTACAGCAGCGCCAAAATCCAAATCAAATTCCAAAATACAAATCGAGAACAGAGGAAGCCAACAGAGGAACTGAAGAAGTCCAACAGAGGAAGCAATAAATCGATGTCTTCACTCCTCTTCCCCCATTTGTTCTTCGATTAGGTAAACCTATTAACCTAAAACTTTATTACTGATTAGTTTATAGAATATTGTGATAATGTGATTGATAATTTCAGTTGATTTCATAATTTAATTACTGATTAGTTACTTGGTTTTTAGAATTTTAGTTGATTATAGAATATAGATTACTTGGTTTTTAGAATTTTAGTTGATTTCATAATTTCATTACTTCATTACTTGATTAGTTTAGTTACTTGGTGATTGATTGATTTAAATTTACAGTTGATTACTTGATTAGTTGTTATGGAAAAAAATTTAAACGGAAAGCTTCAACTTCAACCTCAACCGATAATGCATCGCCATCCATTCCATCCAACAATGTGATTGATATTGACAATCTTTCGTGGGATCCATCGGAGAGGCCTAAAATTTACACCTATAATCCTAATCAAAGAGATGAAATTAGACGGAAATACTTGGTTAGGGGGCCTTGTCAACCACGAGGACACGAGTTTCCAACGACAATTATAGGGTCTAAAGCAAGACGGTTTGTTGTTACTTGGTTTGATCAATTTCAATGGTTGGAATATAGCGTAAAAGTAGACCGAACATATTGTTTGCCATGTTATTTGTTTAAAAACCAAGGCGGGAGTCATGGGATTGATGCATTTGTGACGGAAGGTTTCAATAGTTGGAGTAAAAAGGATAGGCTTACGCTTCATGAGGGTGAGGTGAATAGTTTTCACCATAAAGCATTTTACTTTATTTACTTTACTAGATTTGAACCTGTGTATTACACAGGGTAATTTAAAAAAATTAAATCATGTCAAAAAACTTATTTTACAGATATGAATGATCATCGAAAGTACGATGCTACTTTTCCAAGCTTTTTTCCCTTTAGAGTTGTTTTTTTTGCAGCTGGTTACAAAATGTCCTTGTTTTAGGCAGTTTTCACAAAGGATGTTTTGCAAAAAATTAATAAAAATATGAATAAATATTAAAAAATGATCAATTAATTTGCATAATTCATTTTGATGTCATATGACTTTTTCTCTCATATCTTAATTGTTCATAGTTTAGTAGCAAAAAAGGATCAAAACAACATTCTCCAACAACAGAAATGAAAACCCTGTTCATATTAACAATAAAACAGAGCTTGATTACTAAAGAGATAGTAAAATTGTAAAAATCTAAAAGATTCTTAGGCCTTGAGTACTCGTACCCAATGAACCCACTTGCCACCTCAGCGCCACATCAGCTTTTCTCTTTCCTACCCTCCTTACCCAAAAGTGAAGTACCAGTACCCAATGAACCCACTCCTACCCGATACCCCTTAAAACATTAAAAAATAAACCCAACACCCTAATTGGGACCCACCCTCCTCACACCCTCTTCGGCTTCCATCGGGTTGGTGAACCCGCTAGCTACCCGCCTCCCCCCCGTACCCCCTAACCCGCTTACCCGATGGCCACCTCACCCTTACCCGCAACCGGTACTCATGGCCTTAGAAATCAAAATCAACCCAAAAAAGAAAAGATGATTTCAAAAAATAAAACAAACCCAAATTAGTTTCAGTCAAATCCCAATTCCCCAAATTGGTCCAAAAATAGTAGTTTTGATTGTTTTTTGGTGAAAGAAATCGACACAACATAAATTAATAAAATAATCAGTTATGAACATTGAGAAGAAACCCATTTAATTTAAAGCTTTTTTCTTGGCAACAAACATTAAGGTTCTGATTGTATCCCACCTCAGTTGGATTGTTGTGTACAGCGAAACCCCAATAGGGTTCTTCTCAACCAAAAGAAACAAACAAAAACCCTTGAATCTTTTGGGGTCTACAAAAGATTGTTGGATAATAGAATATGGAAAATGGGTTTAGGTGGATATATTTCAAGATTTAACTTTCCAATTAGGAATCTTTTCAAAATTTGAGGACTTAATTTGATTGTACCTGTGAGAGGAGCACGAAGCAAGTGATGAGAGGAGAGGCAAATTAATCAATTAATTTATGTTTAACATAATTAAATCCAAAAATATTCAATATTGGGCTCATTTCGAAGATATTGACGAAACGGTTACTAAAAAATAGAAATGTTTTTTAATGCATTTTAGTTCATATACATTATTTATGTTTATATGATAAGAGTCTATGTTGGTTCCCGTTTTGCTTATACAAGATTGTCAAATCTATTAGTTCGAATTTATGTTTGATGCGGAAGCGTATTTGAATAACTAACAGATATGATTGATAGATTTAGAACATAATATAAATAAACAGTGAACAGGAAATAATATTTCAAAGTTTACTGAATATATATATTAAGAACAGATTCAAGAACAGTGAGTAAGCAAAGCTTTTAAAACAGATATGACTCTCAAAGTGTTTAAAGCTATGTGTTCTTGTGATGTTTTTTCTCTCTTGAATTGTTGTTTCGATTGTTCGATTGATCGATCGATGGATAGGAAGAACTCAACATGAGTCTTCCTTATATACTACTCTAAGGGGACCATAAAGCATATGCTACTATTCACAAAGGACGGTATGAATAGTTGGACGGATGGCATGAACAGTTGGACGTGCTGTATTGCATTTAATGCAGCAGACGTCTATTATGTACTAAGCCCTATTGAATCCAACCAGAGTTTGACACGTTGCAGTTGGACAGGGCATGCTATCATGCAAGTTGATGAACAGGTCCTGTAACAGTAGCAAGATATTATAAATATCTTTTAAGTCTTTGTTGAAGACCGCAGAGGCTCTGTGAAGTGCCACAGAGGTTCTGCGGTTTGGTCCTTAGAAGAGCAGTCTTCACCGGATTCCGAGTCTTTGGTCTTCTTTGCGCGTATGACAGAGCTTCTGTAGGGCGCCTCTTTAGCTTCTGTAGCTTCTTGACCTTGATCTCTCGGTAAGTTCGGCAGAGCCTCTGTAAGAGGCTTTCTTCACTTAGCCTATTTTTCACTACTTCTAAATACTTCTATGATTAGGAAGATTGAAGCTAACAATCTCCCCCTAAGTAGTGAAAAATAAAAAATTTAACTTGAGTTTAGTTAGGCTAAGTTAGATAAGACAGAGGTTAAACAATACCTCGAAAGTTCTTACATTCAGAAATATGCCAGAGGCATTTTACATTTGAGTACAATGAAAGATAAACTTTTGACTTGGTTTGCAGAGATTTGAGGTTTGAGAATCAGATTTTGGCATCTTTGAAATCGTTGTAGCTTCTGTTGTCTCTTCCGATTCTTCTGATCTCTTTGTAGAAACTGATGCAGAGTTCTCTTAGGCGGATTGTGGCATCAATCTCTCTGATGAAGGTATTTGCAGCATCTCTATCCATTTTCTCTGTACCTCTGTATTTTACAAGGCTTGCTCTGAACTTGTTCAGAGTACTAGTTGCGTACTTTTGACAATCCATGCACACAAATAGTTTGATTTCGCCTTGTGGGTTTTGAAATACTAACCCGAATCTTGGTTCTGTAATGATAGAGTTGGGCACGGCGTTGGGTGGGCAACGATCTTCTGGTGGTCGTAAATTTAGATGTTTGAGACCAAGATCCTTTCCCAGTTGAAAATCTATCATACTGAAGATCAGAAGCTTTTCCCTCATTGCTTTTCTTAATACTTGATAGGCTCTGGTGTTTGCCTCTGTGTTGTAGTTGTCCTTTGTCCATTGCAGAAGGTCAGGTAGATCATAAGGATTGATATTTCTTAGGTCAGCATCAGCGAAGGTGGTTTCTGAATTGTCTTCTCTTCTGACTTTGTAAAGATTATACCTGACCCTTGGATAGGTTCTTGTAAAGGAGAACTTGCAGAAGATTGCCTTTTTGATCTTGTGGATTGAGAAGACATCTGCTTTGGTTCTAGGCTTTGTCCTTGTGAAGATGTTCTCAAATTCTTCTCTGATCCTTGAATCTGTCACATGATCTGTTGGATGATTGGTCTGAAAGGTTTGTTTATAGAGGTATTTGTATACCACTTCTTCCATCTCTTCATGTGTTGGACCAGGTTGTGGTACTTGTCTTCTGAGACTCTCCATCTTTTGAACAATTTCTGCAGCTCTGCCAGTTAGAGGAATGTCTGTCAGAGGCTTTAATCCATATGCCCAGTCCTCTTCTTCAGGCTTTGGAGTTTGAAAGGCATCAAAGGCGCTCTTCATCAATTTCTCTGTAGGCTTGGGCAATGATATATTTTTCTTGGGCTCTTCTGTCAGTATTGCTTTGCCCTTGTCTTTGGCTTTTGGAGGTGCAGAACCTGTTTCTTCTGTAGGTTTGGAGGTTGGTGCTTCTGTTGGCTTGATGGTTGCCTCTGTAGGTTTTGACACTTGTGTTTTAGAGGACTTTTGTGGCGATGGTTCTGTTGGCTTGAGTTGCTCTGTAACCTCTGTTGGAGGTTCTTTGGTGACTTCTTCTGTGAGCTCTATTTCTGTTGGTGAAGATTGGACATCGAATCTTCTTGCCATTTTGAAAGCTAATGTGAACCTGTGCCTTTCTTCTTCTCTCTGCGACATTCGATCAGACATTGTATTGTGAATCTTTCTCAGAATAGAAAAAGCAGAGGTCGCAGAGGTCGTTGCTCTTTTTGGTTTGGTGGCAATCGACTTTCTTCTTGGTATGGTTTGGGGTTTTTCTGTTGATTTTGTTGAAGGACTCTTTTCCAAGTTGATTACCACAGGGGTGGTTGTTGCCTCTGTGGTATGCTGATCAGCTTCTGGAATATTGGTTTCTCCAGGAGTTGATTCCACAGAGATGGGTGTTGTCTCTGTGGTCTGTTGATTTTGTTGTTGATCTTGGGTTTGTTCTGGAGGGGCTTGACTGATTGGTTCTGCTGCAATTGGTGGAGCTTGTATTCCTCTGGTCGTAGCTTTCTCCCTTATATTCTCCCCTTCAGGATTATCTGATGGACCAGGATGGTCATCATCAGAATCATCCTGACTTTTATCAGAAGTACCCTCTGCTCTGCAGGAAGCTTTGGGTTTCTTTGGTAGTTCTGCTCCTGCGGCCATCAACTTCGCACATACATCATCACAGAGGCCGAAAAGAGTTGCAAGCTCTGCTTCTGTGTTGAAGCGCATTCTGCCGACACTTTTTCTGAACTCTTTGACGTAGTTGGCATTTACAGTAGTGAAGGAGACAATGACTTCAGTGACCTGGTTTATGACATTTTGGCCGAGCTCTGTTAGCTGTGCTCTGGTCATGTAGTCTTTAGGCTGCATCAGTATTGTGTTGCGCATTGCTTCTGCTTGAACGTTTTGCAGAGCCTTCTGTAGATCTGCGGGTGTGATGCTCTGTGATTTGTTGGATTGCTTGTTCATTTGTTCAAGGAAATGTTTTACTGATTCCTTGAATGCAGAAGTTGCGGTAATTCCAAAATCTTTAGCAGCAGAAGTGGCTGTAATTGTTGCAGTTGTTTGCGCATAAGATTTCATCTCTGTGATGGCTGTTTTCACCTCTGTGGACAGATTGTCCATTTTGGTGTTCAGATTCAGCAAGGCCGTTGATGTTTTCTCTGCAAAAGACGTGAAAGAGCTTTGCAACTCTTTCATGGTTTGGTTCACAGAGGTGACAAGGGTTTGGAACTCATCCCTTGATACTTGTGTCCCTGGTGTAACCTCTGGAGGAACACATTCGTCTCCAGAGTGAGTCCCTGCTCCTGGGACACCTTCGTTCACCCTTGTTTGTACGTTGGGGGTGGAAGGATTTCCATCTGATCTTCGAGCAGAAGCATCTAGTGCTTCAAACTCTACAGAAGTTATGTGAACGACATTGTCTAGATCCACTTCAGAGGTGGGTACTAGATTATCCTTCTATTGACTCGGAGACTTGTCTAGAGTCTCTTCGTCGTTGTGCTCACTACTTCTCTCTGAAAGAAGGGTTGGCCCTATTTCGTGCGTGGCAGAGGAAACGAATTCCTCTGTAGGGTGTTCTAGTGTGATCTGGGGCGATTGATCACGAACTATAGGTGAGTCTCTTTGAGGAGACTCCCTAGGAATGGATTACCCGGTTTTTGTGGGCGCAGAAGTCGAAAGAGTGACTTCTGGCTGGTTGGGTTGGGTTTGGATCGAGCTGTGCTGCTCTTTTTCAATAACTCCTTCTGCAGCTAGACCTACGGAGTTAGATGTATGGGTTGCACTGGGAGGGGGTGAGGGATGTGTGCCTTCTTCATCTTCGGCATCTTTTTCTTTTACATTTTCTTTTCCTCCAGATGTTTCTACCCTATCCTCTGTTGAAGTTCTTTGCTCTATGCCTAAGAAGTCATACATTTGATGAGAGCCGTATAACTTCATGACATGTGGATGATAGAGGCCTTTTCGTATCCAGACAGCTTCTTCTTCGTCTGAATCTACCTCTGAGACCTCCATTCTTGTCTCTGTTACTTCATCTCTATTCCACTGAGCTTCTGTTTGTCCTATTTCTTCTAAAGCTGGGCTTGGACTCCTTCTGTGAACGTCCAATCCTTGCTGAATGAAGGGGTTCTGTAGAATAATAGGTGTCTCAGCTGATTGATCTATGGGTGTTTGATCATCTTCTTGCAGATGTGTGTCAATGCCGGAAATAGAGAAGTATTGTTCTTCTGGGGAATGGTGGTCGAGAGGTTGTGCCGTCCACCCTGCTGTATTTAAAGTGTTGGCAATGTCGGGGTTCTGTAGGAAATCGTTAATGTTTCCTTGGTGAGCAAATCGATCTGGGGATTGATGGGGCGATTGATATCCCTCTTCTGTCATTTCTTCTTCTGCATCTTCTTCTTCTGTAGTTCTTTCTTCTGCGATTGCTTCCTCTTCTATGGTAACCAATTTATCAAGTGATTTACCATGCTTCTTTTTGGTTTTCCTCCTCTTAGATTTTGGTGCCCCTTCCTCTGTGGTTTTTGATTTTCTTTTCTTCTTCTGTTTTGGAGAAGAGGGAGGAGCAGAGGAGCCAATTTCTGTGGCATGAGGAGGTGAAGGTTGATCTTCTGCAGCGCTTGTAGAGGTGCCTTCTGCAGTTTTCCTCCTTTTTGATTTTGGAGTAGAAGCAGAAGATTTTGAAGAGGACTTCTTTCCCATGAGCTCTGCACGTTTGGCTATGAAGCTAAGTTGAATAGCCATGTGTTTTGCTAATTTGTTATCTTTTTCTTCTTGAGTGGAAAGAGGTTCTGCAATCATTGTTCCTAGGGGGACACCTAAACGCGGGGGTGTCATAGGACTCGGTTTAGGAGTTCTAGGATCGCGTATATACTCTTTCTTAAGGGTTTTATTCGAGGCATACTTCAGAAGTTTCTTTGACAAAGGTCTGCAGTGTGTGTAGCCATCTACATGATCAGTGGGAATATTTTTGCTCATTGGGAACTGTTTGGGAATTGGCCCTTCCATTGGCCATTTCTGTATTAGCAACAGAGGTTCGAACAAGACTTCCATTATTCTTTGGAATTGCAAAGGTGGTAGAAACTTAGGATCGTTCTCTTTGACCCTTCTTGTGTTGTTCTTTCTGTCGATGGTGTTAATGATCTCTTGCATCATTATGGTCGCGTAATCCAGTGGGAGATCATAGTAAACCCCATACATGATGGTTAATATCTGATGTGAGCTCTGGTCAATACTGCCTATCTTCCCTGTCAGGCATCTGTTAAGAATTGAGAACAAGGTGTTCCACAGAGGTGGTAATCTGCCTCTGCGGAAGTCATTTCTCTTCCTCAGTGGTGTGTTGTACCCAAGCATTTCTAGGAAACGACAGATCTCGTCGTCTGTTGGTTGCTCTGCGTACTTCTTTAATCCAAGAAGACCCCTTGTTGGTAGGTTGAATTCAAGTGAGAACATTGTTCTATTGAACTTGATTTCCAGATGCTCAGATTTGTCGGGTCTTGAAATGTATCCTTTGATAAGAGAATCATCTTTATCAAATCGGCAACTTTGCCAAAACTGGTTTAGATATCTTACTGGAATTTTCTTTGGGGTTCTTGAGAGTAAAGGGAAGAGGATATGATTTTCCATTATGTTTAGAAGAATGGCATGGGCTTCGCCGAAAGCAGTGGGTGAGGGGACCAAATAGCAATTGTTGGATTTGATTGGTAGTACTTTTTCGAAATGATCCTTTGCTATGAAGTTTTGAAGATGTGTGGTTGGAGCAAAGTCTGCTGAATCGCCGGAATCTTCTAGTTCAATGTTTTGGGTAGGGTTGGGGTTTTCTGAATGTTCAGAATGAGCAGGTGAATGTTCTGGTGAGGTCGCCGGAGAGTGTGCAGGGGAGATAGCTTGAGAAGATGAAGCCATTTGGTACTGAGAATAAGAAATTTGCAGGTTTCGCCGGAGAAGAATGAGAGTTTGTAAAAAGTTTATGAGAGGGTAAGCTTGGTTTTTATAGGAGGGTAAAACGGTAGAATTCGAAAGAGTAAAATATATGGTAATGGATTAAAATTTGGAATCCGAACTCAAGTTAGAACGGCGGGTTCAACTTTCACAGAAAACATTCCATGTACGCCCAATGAAAATGGGACACGTAGGCCATGTCAGAGGATGACAGGACGTCGTGCGCGGCCCATTAATGCTAGGCGCGTGGGGTTATTCTTAGCCACATGTAATTCACTCTCAGTAAAAGTAACCGTTATTACTACAGAAATGACCAAGTAACAGATTGACAGAACTTCTGTAGTTTACAGAAGTTCTGTGATTTTGAAAATCTTTGATGTGTATCCCTTTCTCATATATCTCATTGTTATCATGACTTCTGTGCGGTTCCTTTTTAACCAAAACGTTTTGTAAAGGCATTGGAGAGGATCAAATAGGATTTTTAGTTAAGAGTTTTTACTCGCAGAGGTTTTGTGGCTCTGTTGGAACTTGCAGAAGCTCTGGGAGGGCCAGCAGAAGCTCTATGAGGGAAAAAATCTCATAACGAAAATTCTATTAACTTTTCTGATCATCCAATTTTTGATCTGTTTTTAAGAGATATTTTTCGGACATATTTGAAAGTTGGTGTCCGAAAAAATTGTTATGGAAAAAGTTTTGTTCGAGAAGGTCATGGTGAGTCTGTTTGGTTTCCGAGATAACATTCCAAAAGATCGATAGAGGTTAAAGTTGCGATCTCAGAGCATATTTCTGGCAGAGCTTCTGTTGAGCTCAGCAGAAGCTCTATGACCTTAAATTTCTCATAACTCAAATTTTATGAAACTTTTTGATCTTTTGATTTTTGAAATGTTATCCATAGTATATTTAGGACATATTTGACAATTTGTGTCCTAGAAAACTGTTTTCAAAAACCTTTTGTGCGAGAGACATACCTTTTGGTTCTTCTTTTTTCGGCAGTGATGTCTGACTTCTGTCGATATAGATTCATTGACATTCTTCTTTGGCTTTCCTTTGAAAGTTTTACCTCTGTAGATCATTTCAGGATCCCTTTTTGCTCCCCTTTGATCTAATCACCTCTGTAGATCAGGAATTTTCCTTTTGCTCCCCCTTGACCTATGCTTGGATCAAAGAATGATAAGTTTTGCATAGAACATAGGTCATATTTTCTAGAGGTTCTGTAGGGGTTGTCAGAGGTTCTGAGTAGACTTACAGAAGCTCTGTGATTTTAAGAACTATTTAAGATTGAGAACTTACATACAGAAATAAATTAATTAAAGCAAAAATAATTAGAAATATATACATATTTACAAAAGATAAAGCTATACTTACAGAGGATTTTTACGTCATATTGATCATTCCTAACTTACCCACCAAGAAATTGAATCTTTTCTCGTCTAAAGCTTTGGTGAATAAGTCCGCGAGTTGGTATTCTGTGGGCACGAAATGCATCTCGATTGTACCGTATTCAACATGATGTTTCAAGAAATGGTACCTTATATCGATATGCTTGGTTTTTGAGCGTTGCACAGGATTGGCAGAGATAGCAATGGCACTCTTGGAATCACAGAAGATAGGTATTTTGAATAGGATGTGGCCGTAGTCTTTTAGCTGAGTCTTCATCCATAGAACGTGAGAACAACAGCTAGCAGCAGCAACGTATTCAGCTTCTGCAGTGGATGTTGAGACACAATTTTGCTTTTTGGAGGTCCAACTGACTAGTTTACCACCTAGGAATTGACAACTCCCAGAGGTACTCTTTATGTCGAGCATGCATCCTCCATAGTCTGAATCTGTATAAGCTTTAAGACTAAAACCAGAGTTCTGTGGATACCAGAGACCGAGATTTTTGGTCCCCTTTAGATATCTAAAGATTCTTTTCACAGCATCATAGTGTGATTTCTTTGGATTAGCTTGATAACGTGCATAAAGACATGTGGCATGCATAATGTCAGGTCTGCTTGCGGTTAAGTATAACAGAGATCCAATCATGCCTCTGTAGAGAGTGCATTCTACAGAGATGCCATCTGGATCTAAGGATAACTTATTTCCAGTGGCCATTGGAGTTTTCATTGCAGAGGTATCAGAGAGGCTATACTTGAAAAGAATGTCAGAGACATATTTGGCCTGATTTATAAAAATTCCCTCTGATGTTTGTTTGACTTGGAGTCCGAGGAAGAATGTTAGTTCTCCCATCATACTCATTTCAAACTCACTCTGCATGAGTTTTTCAAAACTTTTGCACTCTTCTATGTTAGAAGACCCAAAAATTATGCCGTCCACATAGATTTGTACAAGCATTATTTCACTGTTTTTACGTTTATAGAATAAGGTAGTATCTGTTGTACCTCTGTCGTAGCCATTTACTAGAAGAAAGGTAGAAAGTCGTTCGTACCATGCTCTTGGAGCCTGTTTCAGTCCGTACAGAGCCTTTTCAAAGTAGTATACATGCCTTGGGAACTTTGAGCTTTCAAACCCTGGTGGCTGATTTACGTAAACCTCTTCTTGGATTTCACCGTTGAGAAAAGCTGATTTTACGTCCATCTGATAGTCTTTAAAACCTCTGTGGGCTGCGAAGGCTAAGAATATTCTTATTGCTTCGAGCCGTGCGACAGGAGAAAAAGTCTCATCGTAATCTATGCCTTCTTCTTGTCTATAACCCTTGGCCACCAATCGTGCTTTGTTTCTGATGACCACTCCATCTTCATCCTTCTTATTTCTGTAGACCCACTTAGTCCCAATGGCCTGTTTCCCTCGTGGCAGAGGTACTAAAGTCCATACTCTGTTACGCTCAAACTGCAGAAGTTCTTCTTGCATGGCGTCTACCCAGTTTGGGTCATCTAGTGCTTCCGAAATCTTCTTTGGTTCTATCACACTAATAAAATTTGTAAAGAAACAAAAATTAGCAGTGGCAGACCTGGTTTTTACTGAGTCAGAAGGTTCTCCGATTATTTGGCTTGGAGGATGGCTTTTTGTCCACTAAGTGGTGCGAGGAAGATGGTCATCAATGTCATCGAACCTTTCTTCAAAAGCTTCTTGTGGATCTTCTTCTTGTATAGCCTATGTCGTTCTTCTTACCTTGGTAGAAGATTCTACCATTTGTGGAATGATTGGTATGAGTGGTGGTGGAGTTTGTTCCTCTGAGGACGTATAGTCTTGGTCCTCAATTACCTCTGTAATTGGTTCTTCTGTGGATTGTGGAGTTTGTTTTTCAACAGCTTCTGTGGTCGTTTTCTTGATGTTTCATCTTCTGCATTTTCTTCTTCGGCATTTGCATCTGTAGTATTTATAGAAGAAGATGAAGCATTATTTGGACCAGTTAGAGTCATACATGTAGGATTTTGTCCAACAGAGGATGGTTCTTCAGAAACTCTGATGGTTCCAACAGAAGGATCAATGTCATCGTGGAACATCTCTAAAAATAGAAGATTCAAGTCTTCTTTCGTTTGCGAGATGCCAGAGGTTTCTCTTTTAAGTTCGAGTTCTGAACGGATTTGCTCAGAAGTCATTTGGAAAGAATCATCAAACGAAACATTGATACTTTCTACGACTTTGCGAGATCTTGTAAGGTATACTCTGTAGGCTTTGGAAGTGGCAGAGTATCCAATGAATTTTCCTTCGTCAGCTTTTACTTCAAACTTTCCTCTTGAATCTCTGTCGTTTAAAACAAAGCATTTACATCCAAACACATGGAAAAACTTGATGTTTGGCCGCCTTTTGTTGATCAGTTCGTAAGGAGTCTTGATGTGTCTTTTCACAATGGTTGACCGATTCTGTGTGTAACAAGCGGTAGAAATTGCTTCTGCCCAAAAGTTCATCGGTAATCCGTATGCTGATAGCATAGTTCTTGCGGCCTCCACGAGCGTTCGATTCTTCCTTTTGACTACGCCATTCCGCTGTGGAGTGCGTGCGGCAGAGAAGTTCTGTGATATTCCTTCTGTAGAAAGATAGGCTTCAATGACAGAGTTTTTAAATTCTGTGCCATTGTCACTTCTTAACTTCTGTATTCTGCATTCATAAAGAACTTGGATTCTTTTCATTAGATTAATTAAGATGATTGGAACATCCGATTTCTTTCGAACAAATTCAACCCATGTGAAGCGCGAATACTCATCAATTAAGACAAGTATATATTTCTTGCCACCTAGGCTCTGTATGGCAATAGGACCGCAGAGGTCGACATGAAGCATGTACAGAGGCCTAGTGCACGACACATCTGTTTTGCCTCTGTGGGAAGCTCTTCTGAGTTTTCCCATCTCACAGGCAGAACACAAGTGATCCTTATTAAATTTAACATTAGGCAAACCTTTAACTAGATCAAGTTTGACCAATTTATCCAAGGTGTGAAAGTTCAAGTGACAGAACCTGTTATGCCATAACCAGTCTTCTTTACTTTCGCAAGCTACAAGGCAAACTTTGTCCTTGGTTGTTGAACAAAAGTTCATTAGATACAGATCACCTTTTCTTTTGGCTCGCAGAAGTTCCATTCCTGTGTCTTCACTTTGCAGAGAGCAGAAAGTCCTTTTGAACAAGACATCAAATCCTGTATCACAGAGTTGACTTACACTGAGTAGGTTGTGTTTAAGGCCATTCACATATGCAACTTTGTATACAGAGACGTTTTCCTTCTGGATGACTCCATAGCCTTTGATGTGTCCCTTCTTGTTGTCTCCAAAAGTTACAGATCCACCATCGTGTGTTTCTTTGTACGTGGATAGTAAACTTCTGTCGCCAGTCATGTGCCTTGAGCATCCGGAGTCAAGATACCAAATTGGCACATACCGCTTCTGTAAGACAATCACAGAGACTTAGGTACCCATGTCCATATGGGTCCAATATTGTTAGAATTTTTCAAGTTTGCCTTAGCATTCTTGAAATACATTTTATCTTTTGTAGAAAGATCAGATTGTATCTCTCTAGGTTTTGACTTTGGAGTTTGAATTTTAGTGGAGAGTAAGCAATCTGGACTTGAGACGTGATTTTTCAATCTGAACATAAGATCAAAACAATGACAGTATTTAATATGAGACGTGATTTGTTTGAACTTTTCATTGAATTCATTTAACTGAGTCACAGAGGCATTACATTCGTTCTTAACATTAGATTTCCTATTACAAGAAGATCTATGAATACTAGAATGTTTTTTGCAAAAATCTTGTTTAGGTCCTGCCTTCTGTGAGTCTCTTCTGTGGTGAACGTCTATCTTCACTGTCACAGAGGAAAGATATTTGTTAGCTTCAGGCCTTAAAGGTTTTGACAATTTTGAGCTTTTAGGATTTTCAGAGGCCTTTTTCAAATTATCAAGCTCTGTAGAGGTTTTGACTTGTATACACATTTTTAGAAAATCTGGACAGATAGGTATCTCTGTGATTTTCTCTTTTGGAGAAATTGTTCTGTTAAGAACCTCAGAGGAGAATTTAACATCCTCTGTGTCACAGTGAATTATCCCTGATTTAGAATCAGTCTCTGAGTCGTCAGAGGATGAATCGTCCTCATATACAGAGGTTGAGTCATTTCTTTCGACAGAGGCTGGATTTTCTGAGCATGTATCGTACGAGTTTTCTTCCTCTGTAGAAAAACTTTCATAGATGGCAGAGGTTTCAGATGAGATATCTTCAGCGAGAATTTGATCTATAGAAGATGTACAGAGATTTTCTAAAACATTTGATTTCAAAGCTTCCAAAATTTCTTTTTCAATTGATCTTTTAAGATTTTCTTCTGAAAAGATGGGTTTAAACTCAGGAGCTTTTGCAGATAATTTCTTTTTGACATCTATCATACAGACAAAAGCGACCTGTGTTTGAGTCTCTGGTTTACCAAACTTAAAGATACCAATCTGATCTTGTGTTTTCAGATATTTCTTTGGTTTGATTCCTCTATTGACAGAGGTTGAAGATGATGAATCTGTGTTTTCAAACCACACATTGATCATCTTCGTATGTTTCCTCAAGTGAGGTTCTTTAGAGATTTTAACCCTTTTACTTACAGAGAGTAAGCTTGGAAAAATTGGTTTATTTGTTTTTCCTACCACAAACAGAGAAGACAGAGGTTTAAGTCTTTTGCCTTCAACACCTAGAGTAATATCATCGTACCCTATACCTCGTCTTCCTATTTGTGAGTTTACTTTCTCATACACCTTATGTGCATCTTTATAGTTTTTAAGTAAAACCTCTCTTCTGAGTAGATCTTGCCAAAGTACCTCTCTCTCTTTTTGAAAGTATTCTTTGAGAGCTCTTATGTCAGTTGTTTCACTCCTAGAAACTGAAAGCTCTTTAGTTTTGACTTTTAAAGCAGAGGTTAATTCAGAAATTTGCCTTTTTAAAGGATCTACATTTTTGCTCCAATATTTTTCTACTCTTTCCTTTTCTTCAAAAATTTTGGCTTTTTCTTGAGTGAGAAGCCTTACTTCTCTCTCATTAAAGGTGAGTCTTTTCTGAATACTTTCATTTATCTCTTTGAGTTCAATCAGTTCAATGTTAAGTCTAACTGAATCATTTTCTACATATTTAATACAAGAGGTAGAGTTTGAAATGGATACCTCATTGTTAGTGCCCGAGTCGACTTCTGCCATGCCACAGAACAGGGCATTGGTGGTGAATTCATCATCAGAGGTAGAGTCTGACTCGAAGTCCTCCTTATTTGCTTCAGAATGCCCTTTGTTCGCCATTAGGGATTTTTGTGCATAATATTCAGCCTTCTTTTTGTAAAAAGCTGAGTCCTTCTGTGGGCGATTTTGTCTACTTCTGCAATCTTTTGCGAAATGGCCTGGCTTGCCGCAGTTGAAGCAACCTTGGGAGGTGTTTCCAGTTCGATCGTCGGACTTCTGTTGGTCTCCACCTTTCTCTGTTCGGCATTCGTTTGCATAATGACCAGGCTTACCACATTTGTAGCATTCTTGTGTGTGGCCTACCTTGTCATCTGACCTCTGTCGGTCATTTCCTCTGTAGTTTCTGTCGGTCACTTTTGTAGTCTGACCTTTGTCGGTCACTTGATTCTTCTCTTCTTTCATCCTCTCTTCTATCTCTCTGGTTGTCTCTGCTATATCTGTCATTTCCAAAATTTCTTTGGTTACCTCTGAACTCTCTTGTCAATAGAGCCAATGATTTAGCTAATGACGCAAGAGTTATTTCTTCCTCTATCAGCTCGTCTTCTTCGCTACCAACCATCACTATCTTCTTCTTCTCATTCTTCTTCTCCTCTGTTGCTCTCTCATTTCTTGGTCTCTCTGTAGCCTCTGTTGATTTACTAACCAATGCGTATGGTGCAATGGCTATTGTTTTAGCCTGTGCTATTTGAGGCTCTTGTGCAGCTAGTGTTCCATAGAGATCAGAGAGTGTCCATGAGTCTAGATCTTGGTTTGTTTGTAAAAACATAGACAGTTGAAGCCACTCATCATTCAGACTCTTTAGAAACATGACGTTATTTTCTTCCGAGGTTCTGTGAATGCCAGACTTTCTACATTTGTTTATGAGAGAGTTGAACCTATCGTACGTTGTTTGCAGAGATTCTGTTGCAGAGGCTCTGAATGCATGATATTCATTTATGTACTGTGCCCTTCGGTTCTTCTGTGTTTTAGCACCCCCTTCCAACTGTCTTTCTAATTCTTTCCAAAGATCGTGCGCAGTTTCGCAAGCATCTAAGGATTGAAAAAGCTCGTTGGGGATAGCCATTATAAGGATTCTTTTTGTTTTCTGTGCAACTTCATCTTCTGCCTTATCTTCATTTGACCATTCTTCTTTTGGTTTTGGTTTTTGATGTTCAGGGATTTCTGGAGATTCAGCAGTAGCTGGTACTCGTGGTACTGCTATCATGGGAACATGAGGAAGGTTGTAAAGATATTGTACTAGATTTTTTTCAGTACCCTCAAAGAAATGAACCATTCTTATCTTCCATTGAGGATACTCATCTCGTAGGAGAGTAGGAGGCTTGGTGAGTGAACCAGCAGTAAAGAAGTTATTTGTATTTGTCATTTTTAAGGTTCTGAAAAGATAGTATGATTTAAAGAGTACGAGTCTGAAGATCTGGAAAGTTTTCTGGGTTTGAACAGTTCCCAGAGTACACTTTAATGGAGTTTTAACCTAGAGATGAGGAATAGGAAAAAAATGATTTCTATCACTAATCTTGTAAAAACGAGGATCACTTGATATTGATAATCAAGCTTTGCTCTGATACCAATTGTTGGTTCCCGTTTTGCTTATACAAGATTGTCAAATCTATTAGTTCGAATTTATGTTTGATGCGGAAGCGTATTTGAATAACTAACAGATATGATTGATAGATTTAGAACATAATATAAATAAACAGTGAACAGGAAATAATATCTCAAAGTTTACTGAATATATATATTAAGAACAGATTCAAGAACAGTGAGTAAGCAAAGCTTTTAAAACAGATATGACTCTCAAAGTGTTTAAAGCTATGTGTTCTTGTGATATTTTTTCTCTCTTGAATTCTTGTTTCGATTGTTCGATTGATCGATCGATGGATAGGAAGAACTCAACATGAGTCTTCCTTATATACTAATCTAAGGGGACCATAAAGCATATGCTACGATTCACAAAGGACGGTATGAATAGTTGGACGGATGGCATGAACAGTTGGACGTGCTGTATTGCATTTAATGCAACAGACGTCTATTATGTAGTAAGCCCTATTGAATCCAACCAGAGTTTGACACGTTGCAGTTGGACAGGGCATGCTACCATGCAAGTTGATGAACAGATCCTGTAACAGTAGCAAGATATTATAAATATCTTTTAAGTCTTTGTTGAAGACCGCAGAGGCTCTGGGAAGTGCCACAGAGGTTCTGCGGTTTGGTCCTTAGAAGAGCAGTCTTCACCGGATTCCGAGTCTTTGGTCTTCTTTGCGCGTATGACAGAGCTTCTGTAGGGCGCCTCTTTAGCTTCTGTAGCTTCTTGACCTTGATCTCTCGGTAAGTTCGGCAGAGCCTCTGTAAGAGGCTTTCTTCACTTAGCCTATTTTTCACTACTTCTAAATACTTCTATGATTAGGAAGATTGAAGCTAACAGTCTAAAATGAAAAATAAAAAAGTAAGAGATTAAAAGTAAACTACATAGGTAATTATAAGGGTAGTAAATGTAAGGTATAAATATTAAAAATTGAATTAATGAGAGATTTAAGGAGGAGTGAATGTGAGTGTGATAATTGAACATATAATGTAAATGCGTCCAGATACATATTTAGGCGGGAAAACAATGAAGTCGGTTCACCAGAAGACGACACGTGGCATGCTAGTTACTCATTTATTATATGTATAGATTAACTATATTTATCTACTTTATCTACTATATTTATGAAATATGTAAGAGGACATGGTTATGATGGTGCTAGCAATATGAGTGGCAAATTTAACAGGTTGAAAAGTTTGATCTTGAGTGAAAATGAATCCGCATTTTATATACATTGTTTTGCTCATCAACTTCAGTTAGTAGTTGTGGCGGTTGCAAAAAAACACGAGGGTGTTAAGGACTTCTTTGAATTGTTAGCCTTGTTGGTGACCGTGGTAAACTCTTCTTGCAAATGAAAAGATATGATACGAGAAAGTCACAAAGGTAGAATTCAAGAAGAAGTTGGAAACGAAGAGATTGTTACCGGCAAGGGGTTAAACCAAGAGATTTCGCTTGTACGAGCCGGAGATACACGGTGGAATTCTCATCATAGAACAATTATGAGCTTGATTGGTTTGTTTCCGGAGGCTGTAAAAGTGCTTGAATATGTCAAAGAGGATGGAGATAATGCCGCTACTCGGCTTCAAGCGAAAGGTATTTTGAAGTATTTCAAGACATTTGAATTTGTGGTTTATATGCACTTAATGTTAACTATTTCCGGGTTAACAAATTCATTGTCTCAAGCTCTTCAAAAGAAAGATCAAGACATCTTGGAAGCGGTTTCATTGATACAAACAACCAAAGGACAATTGCAAATGTTAAAAGAAAATGGGTTTGATGAACTTGTGGCAAAATGCTCGTCTTTATGTGATAAACATAATATTGGCAAGTTGGTTATGACGGAGGGTTATGTTAATCCAAAAAATCCAAGGAAAAGGATGAATATTACCAATTGTCATTATTATAATCATGAAATATTCAACACTGTTTTGGATTTGCAAATTCGAGAGTTCGGTGATCGTTTTTGTGAGATAAGCACGAACTTGCTTCAAAATATGGGAGCTTTGAATCCGCGCAATTCATTTTCGGATTTTAACAAAGCAAGCCTATTGAAGTTGAGTGAGATGTATCACGTGATTTTGATGACAAGGAAAGGATTGTTCTTGAGCACGAACTTGACATCTACTATCACTCGGTTTCTAATGATGTCAGATTTGCCAACTTAAGTGGCATTGGCGATCTTGCTAGACAGATGGTGGAAACAAAGAAACATATTTTTCATCCTTTAGTCTACCGATTATTGAAGCTAACACTGGTTTTACCCGTTGCAACTGCTACGGTTGAAAGATGTTTTTCGGCGATGAAGCATGTGAAATCAGATCTACGTAATCGAATTTTCGATGAATTCTTGAATGGTACTATCATTTGTGCTATCGAAAAAGAAGCACATGATAAAGTTGTTATTGAAGACGTCATCGATCGTTTCCAAAAGATGAAGACACGCCGAGAACAAATCTAGGAGTTGCCGCTCAATCCTATGAAAACAATCTTTTTGTAATTATTTTTTGGTATATGATTATATATTGACTGTCTCCAAAAGACGACGACGCATTAGGCACAAACAATATTTTTTGTAATTATTTTTGGGAATATTTTATATTATATTATTTATAGTGTGATACCGTTTGAAAATTTTTCTGGGTCCGCCTATGCTTGATTGCCTTATTTTTCTATAGTATGCTTGAATAAGGCAATCAAGCATAGGTGACCCAGAAAATTTTTCAAACGATGGCACACTATAATTAATATAATATAAAATATTCCCAAAAATAATTACAAAAAATATTGTTTGTGCCTAATGCGTCGTCGTCTTTTGGAGACGGTCAATATATAATCATATACCAAAAAATAATTACAAAAAGATTGTTTTCATAGGATTGAGCGGCAACTCCTAGATTTGTTCTCGGCGTGTCTTCGTCTTTTGGAAACGATCGATGACGTCTTCAATAACAACCTTATCATGTGCTTCTTTTTCGATAGCACAAATGAGAGCATCATTCAAGAATTCATCGGAAATTCGATTACGTAGATCTGATTTCACATGCTTCATCGCCAAAAAACATCTTTCAACCGTAGCAGTTGCAACGGGTAAAACCAGTGTTAGCTTCAATAATCTGTAGACTAATGGATGATAAATATGTTTCTTTGTTTCCACCATCAATCTAGCAAGATCGGCAATGCCACTTAAGTTGGCAAATCTGACATCATTAGAAACCGAGTGATAGTAGATGTCAAGTTTGTGCTCAAGAACAATCTTTTCCTTGTCATCAAAATCATGTGGATGCATCTCACTCAACTTCAATAGGCTTGCTTTGTTAAACTCCGAAAATGAATTGCGCGGATTCAAAGCTCCCATATTTTGAAGCAAGTCCGTGCTTATCTCAAAAAAACGATCACCGAACTCTCGAATTTGCAAATCCAAAACAATGTTGAATATCTCATAATTATAATAATGACAATTGGTAATATTCATCCTTTTCCTTGGATTTTTTGGATTAACATAACCCTCCGTCATAACCAACTTGCCAATATTATGTTTATCACATAAAGACGAGCATTTTGCCACAAGTTCATCAAACCCATTTTCTCTTAACATTTGCAATTGTCCTTTGGTTGTTTGTATCAATGAAACTGCTTCCAAGATGTCTTGATCTTTCTTTTGAAGAGCTTGAGACAATGAATTTGGTAACCCGAAAATGGTTAACATTAAGTGCATATAAACCACAAATTCAAATGTCTTGAAATACTTCAAAATACCTTTCGCTTGAAGACGAGTAGCGGCATTATCTCCATCCTCTTTGACATATTCAAGCACTTTTACAGCCTCTGAAAACAAACCAATCAAGCTCATAATTGTTCTATGATGAGAATTCCACCGTGTATATCCGGCTCGTACAAGCGAAATCTCTTGGTTTAACCCCTTGCTGGTAACAATCTCGTCATTTCCAACTTCTTCTTAAATTCTACCTTTGTGACTTTCTCGTATCATATCTTTTCGTTTGCAAGAAGAGTTTACCACGGTCACCAACAAGGTTAGCAATTCAAAGAAGTCCTTAACACCCTCGTGTTTTTTTGCAACCGCCACAACTACTAACTGATGTTGATGAGCAAAACAATGTATATAAAATGCGGATTCATTTTCACTCAAGATCAAACTTTTCAACCTGTTAAATTTGCCACTCATATTGCTAGCACCATCATAACCTTGTCCTCTTACCTATTTCATAAATATAGTAGATAAATAAAGTTAATAAAGTAAATAAAGTAAAATGCTTTATGGTGAAAACTATTCACCTCATCCTCATGAAGCGTAAGCCTATCCTTTTTACTCCAACTATTGAAATCTTCCGTCACAAATGCATCAATCCCATGACTCCCGCCTTGGTTTCTAAACAAGTAACAAGGCAAACAATATGTTTGGTCTACTTTTACGCTATATTCCAACCATTGAAATTGATCAAACCAAGTAACAACAAACCGTCTTGCTTTAGCCCCTATAATTGTCGTTGGAAACTCGTGTCCTCGTGGTAGACACGGCCCCCTAACCAAGTATTTTCGTCTAATTTCATCTCTTTGATTAGGATTATAGGTTATAATTTTAGGCCTCTCCGATGGATCCCACGGAAGATGTTAGAGCAGGTTTTAATGTTGATTTAAAGTTCAAGGGTTAAACTGTACTTGATTAAAATAGAGCTTATTAGTGAACGGGCCGTGGGCTTGTTAGCCACGGGCCCATTGTATTTAATGTTGATTAGCTTGGAAAAACAAGCTAATCATCCTTTTACTTTCAAACACTCTTATTGTAATATTCTCACTGAAAGATTAATGAAAGGGATGACCAGTTAAAATCATTGCTTTTATTGCTTATCATTACGATTTCATATTTGTTGCACGGATCTGGATTCTACAATTGGTATCAGAGCAGACAGACGGATTCGATTCAAAGCTTCATTCATCGATTTCTGGTTAGTTTGACTTTTACCCGTCTGACCATTCTTGAATTCTTGAAAATTTGATTCAGTCGAAATTGATAGTTTCTGTTTATTAGGTTGTGTTAGAATCATTATTATAAGTGTTTCTGCAAATTTTCACATCCTAATTCGTTCGTTTGGTTGGTTAATTTTGTAAATTAAGTTCAAAGTTTTTGGTAGTGTTCTTCAACAAAATTCGAATTTTTACCATCAAAACGTGTTCTTTTTGCATTGAAATCGATTGGATTAGTGTTATTTTGTGTTTGGCATTGTTACTAATCTTCCAGGATCGATTTTGGGCAACCCTAATCGAAATTCCAATCGAATTGAGAAAACAGCCGATTTGTCCGGACAACTCAGCCGCGTTTTTCGGATAGAATCAAGGTTCCCGGATAATTGTGTTAATTTCATCCGGGTTCTTCCAGCCATCCGGACATCTCAAATCTTCCGGGTAAGTACTGCAATCCGGGTAAGTCCAATATTCCTTAAACTTTTCCGGGTAAACTTGTTTCCGGAAACCTAAAGTTTCCGGACTTCAATTTTTCCCGGACATCTTTGTATCCGGTAATCACTGTATCCGGACACTTCATCCGGATACCTTGAGTCATCCGGTAAGTCTTACATTGCTTTAATCTATTCGGACACCTTAGTCGTCGGTAACCTTCGCTATCCGGAAAACTTACTCTGTCCGGATTCTTTCTGATATCCGGACTCTTACAGTCATCCGGACAATTCTATTATCCGATACCCTCATCCTATCCGGATACTTTTGTTTTTGGTTATTGATCCATTTGCATCAAATCTGATCCGAACAATTCCAGATTAGATCACTTATTTGGATTCCTATCCAGTAAGATTAGGTTAGTCAAATCACTCGTAGACCCTGCGTTAGGATTTCACTTTTAGTGCCTTGCGTTAGGTTTTCACTTTTAGTGCCTTGCGTTAGGTTTACCCTTTGAATCAATCTACACGTCTGACGATCACTCCGTTGCAACCGAAGATGTCTACTTCTCGTGATGCTCTCGCAATTGGCACCGACACCAAGCCACCATGTCTCTACCCGAACGAGTACAGTCAATGGCGAGATAGGTTTATGATCTTCATAGAGTCCAAGGACAACTATGAGTACATCAAGAGAGCCCTGGATAATGGCCCGATTGACGAACCGATGAAGGAAATAGCTGCAACTGCAACTGCAGTAGCTCGACGTGAGAAGAAGACTCTTGCTGAGATGACAGAATTTGAAAGAGGCATGATTGAAGGTGAAAAGCATGCAAAGAGATATCTGATTCAAGCCCTTCCTAATTCTATCTACACTGCCATAGACAGTTACAAAGACACGGCTAAAGGCATGTGGGACCAAGTAGCCAAAATGATGCGAGGGAGCGTTGTAGGAAATCAGCTGAAGATAAACAGTGCGATAACCAAGTTCGATGGGTTCAAGCAGCGCAACGGTGAATCCCTTACCCAGACCTATGAACGTTTTAGTCTACTCCTCAATGAACTGAACAAGAATAAAATTGTTCGTTCCAATACTGAGAATGCACTAAAGTTCCTCAACAACTTGCTACCTGAATGGAAAGTGTATGCTTCTCATGTCAAGCACAACAACTTGATAGAGAACATCAGCATCAATGAACTGTATGAGAAACTTCTCCAAGACGAAGATGAAGTGAATGAGCTTTTGGGAGAGAAGAAGAATGAGCCAAAACCATCTGCTGATCCAATTGCCCTCATCACTTCCAAACAAGGGAAATCTTCAAGCAGTCAATCCAGACGCGGTCCACAGCACAGCTCCTCCGAGTCAGAACCTGAAGACGAGAAAGACGGTGATGATGATGATGATGAAGCATCAGACTTAATGAAAGCTATTGCCCTTCTGACTAAATCCTTTCAACAACAAAAGTTTTACAAGAAGCCTTCTTCCAATAGTCAACGCTACTCCACCTCCTCCAATAAGAGTCACGACTATAAGGACCGGTATGAAGGAAAGAAGAAGGTAGAGGAGCAAGATAGATCTGAGAAGAAGGAGAAGACAGAGAAAGGTGACCGGAAGAAGCAAGATGAACCTGTGAAATGCTACAACTGCGGGAAACTCGGTCACTTCGCTAAAGATTGTCGTCAACCTATAGTGAAGAACTCTCACTATTATGAGGCTAA
Source organism: Saussurea involucrata (assembly GCA_033807775.1). NCBI lineage: Eukaryota > Viridiplantae > Streptophyta > Magnoliopsida > Asterales > Asteraceae > Saussurea > Saussurea involucrata. The sequence continues at coordinate 76,015,483 of CM066327.1, read as the reverse complement.
GCTTGCATTGGCCAGACAGAAGGAGGCTGGGGAGGTAATGTTCGCTGAAAATGAGTATTGGCTAGGCAGATCTGATGATGAGGAAGATTATGAAGGTGTTGATGCTTTCATGGGATATCAATCGTCTACGGATGAAGACAAGGCAACAACAAATCAGGTATATGACTCTTGCTTACAAAACTTCATACTTCAACTGCAAACCATCACAGAAAAGGCAAACTCCCTCAAAGCCACAAATGAAGAACAAAAGCTTGAAATTATTTCAATAACTGAAAAGCTTAATGTTCAAATGAAATTAACTGAGAAGTATAAGTCTGAAAATGCTGATTTAAAAGACAGATGCAAAATTCTTTCATTAGCACCTAAAGACTTAAGGGCCAGATTATCTGATCTCCAACGTCAGTTTGATCAGTGCTTGAATGAGAAAGAAGACATTACTTATCAATGTTCTTCTCTTCAAATTCAACACAAGGAGTATGTAACTAAAATTTTAGATCTTGAAACCAAACTCCACAAAAGGGGTCAAACTGATCAAACCATTTTTTTGAACAAACCTAAAGAGTTCACATACTCTAACAAAGAGTGGGGAATCGGATATGATAACTCACACTATTTGAAAAAGGGAAGATGGCATGTACCCACTCTGTATGATTTTGCTTGTTTTGGATTAGATAAAAAGTATCCAGAATACGCAATTCAATGGATTGGTCCTCTTGAACCCGAAAAAGAGGAGGACACCGAGGAACATAAGCGCACACACAAACGAGGAATTCAACTCCCATTTTGTTATGAACCTTTAAACTACTCATATCAAAAGGACAAAAAGTACCTTTCCAATGACTACTTCGACCCCTACAAGGTAGCTAGTCCCAAGGATTCCTCCAAAAAGGATGAGGATCTAGCACCTGCAACCAAGACTGAGACGGATGAGTTTAAACTCTATGTTCCCCCTCTCATCTTGGAAGCAAAGATTGTTGAGTTGGAGGAGTCGTTTGAGAAAGAAAGGTCTATTTTTAAAAACGAAAAGAAAGTGCTCATGTCTGAGATTGAGAAACTCAAATCTGAGAAATCCGACGGTGTGTCGAGTGAGGAAAAGGAAAAATTTCAGTGGGAAATCAATACGCTCTCATCAAAACTGTCTGAAATGACAAGAGAAACGATGAAAGAGCATATGGTAATTAGTCAACTCCGAGTGCAGCTTGACTTGCTCCGAACTGCGAAGCAATTTTCACCTGAACTTTCCTCTAACTCATCTGACACATCCTCGTGTAAAGCCTTCATTGGAAATATCTCTTCTCAAGAAAGTAACGTCTCTCAAGACGAATGTGCTCAAAGGAATTTAAACTCTGATTTTTCAAACGCTTCCGCACCAAGTTCCCCTAAGCACACAAACACAAAGTATTCCTCGGCTTCCTCACCTGATCCTAGTCCAGTACTTCCAAAGATAGATTTTTCAGAGTACATGAACTCCAAAGGTAACTGTGATGAAGAGTTTGAGTCATTCCCCTTTGACAAACCTCTTCCAAGTCACACTGATTTTTTATCTCCTGTGGTGAATCATACGGTCGATTTTCAAAAAGGTCAATGTTCTAACACAAAGGCCCCAGCTGTGATCAAGATTTCCCAATCAAAACCAACTTCTAAACCAGTTTCTAAAAGGCAATCACAGCCGAGGCAAGAGACCGGACCTTTGCCAACCAACACTAAGCTTCCTGTCTCCTCAAAAGTCACTGATTGCACTGTCCCTGTTGTTTCGGATAAAACCGGTCGCGCTAAACAAGATAAACCAAAGAGGCTAGGTAGGGAATCTATTTAGAAAGAGGCATTGAAGTCATTTAACGCTGTTTTCTATCCTAGGATGCATAAGCATGATTGCGAATGGAATCATAGGAATAATTTTGTTAAACGAGATGTTAATTTTCCAATTAAGCTCTACTCCATTCAGCAATTGATTCAATTATCGCATGATTGCTTATGATGTTCTAGTTGTGGTTGGAATGACTTTGATGATATCAATAACAATGATTGGTTTGGGTCATATCACATGTACAATCATACACCCAAACACAAACCCCGTAATAACAAGAGAAAATATCATAAACAACGGGGTTCTCAAACAGAGGTTAAACCACAGCGGGAGACCAACCCCATTCCAAAACGGGCTTCTCCCACTGAGGTTAGACCGGCACCCAGGTGGAAAGCTGCTACAAAATCTGTTCCTCCTAAATGTGTAAATTCAGCACCGAAGAGGAAACAAGTGCCAAAACCAGTTCCCTCCACCGGTGTAAATCCTACACCTAACGGGAAAGCTGGGACAAAGCAAGCTTCCCCAAACGGTGCCAAACCTAACCCTCCCGGACCCAGGCAAATCTGGGTACCAAAGGTCCGCTAAACTTGTTTTGCAGGACGGTCATGTGTGGTCCTTAGACACTGGATGCTCCACACACATGATCGCAAGGAGGGAGCTGCTCACGATCTATAAGGAACAATATTAAGAAGACGTGAGGTTTGTCCGTACCTGTGCTTTAACAAGCTGCTCATGTGTTTAGGGGGAGCATAATCAGCTATTAGGTATGTTACTCTACTGTTGAGGGGGAGCGTCACACACATTTTTTCTTAAAAATGTTAAAAAGTTTTTTGTGTGTGTCGATACTCCCGTGTGCACTTCACTCTACGCGCACATTCTAAGGGGGAGCATGTCATCTAATGCTTATCATTTGAGGGGGAGCGACACAGTGGTTTTTTCTTTCAATGCCTAAAAGTTTTTATGTGTGTCGGACTCTCCATTGCACTATCCGAGGGGGAGCAAGTTTTTCCCCATTCTCAGTTTGAGGGGGAGCGAGAGATCCATTTTCTCAAAATTCTACAGGTTTCATATCTTTGAAAAATGGAATCATTCTTTAAAGTGTAAAAGTGTCCGGACACCCATCAGTCCGGATGACTTTCCGGACCGGATGGGTATCCGGGTAGGACTATCCGGAATCCCTACTATGTCCGGAAACCTTTGCTGTCCGGACACATGTTATCCGGATACTTTGGTTTGTCCGGAATATTTTTCCATCCTTTATCCGGATACCCCTGTTTTGATCTATCCGGTACCTGTTATGTCACTGCCAATCCTCAATCTGTCCCAGATTGAGCCACTTAATGCAAAGGTACGCACCGGAACTTGTTTATCCGCCTCAATTTCTAACTTTGGGTCTTTTTACAGATATTCCATGGCGGATCAACAACCTCAATCCGAGGGAAAGAGTCACACTGTTTTTCTTACAAAGTCTAAATATTTTTTTTCTTGTGTTGATATCACTCTCACTCCGAGGGGGAGCAAGTCAATCCCCATGTATGTTTTGAGGGGGAGCAGGATAATATCCATGCTTTCATTTCAGTTGAAGCCCTACCTGTGATAGCATATAGACGAGAGTTAGGGAATCCCATGGTCCAGCCAGCGCCGGAGGGACCTTCCCCGGGACATAGAACATGTGAGAAGGAGGGAGTTAAGGTCAAAAGCAAACCAAGAAAGATTGCGCCGTAAAGATAAAGAGGCTCCTGAGCGAACCCAACCACGTGATATCCGGGTTGCCACATCTGCTATCCTGTCTCATGAGTTGGGACAGGGTATTGAAGTAGCCTCCGTGGACCCAGCGGAGCAATTGCACGACCTCCTCATCCACTCATCCGTCTCACAACAGACGGATGTTTCAATATTACACGGGGAACAAGCACAACTTCCACCGGCCTCTCATTCGGAGAGTGCTGGTGTTCAAAAAAGAGACCAGCAGCCCCCGGTCTCGACTTCATTTCGTGCACCATCGAGTCTAGAGCCACTTGTAACAGATCAATCTTTGGCTAGGACACTCGAAGCTGAGCAACACCAAGTCGAGACTCTTCGTGACTCGACCGGAACCACCGTAGTGTCTTCACCTCTTGGTGAAACACAAGGATCGGCGGGAAATCCTACCACAGCTAATATCACGCCAACTGTGAACGTATGTGGCTCTACCCTTGTGGTAGACGCCTCAACGGGTAACCTAAGTGGTCCCGGAGTTATTCACCCCGACTTTGTGTCGCAAGGGTCCCTGGACAGCACCCTCAAGGCTGTCCGCGAGGCACTGGAACAGCATGTCACCGACGAGATCGCCAAAGCCATCAAAGGCAAAGCAAAGATCGTTGAAGCCGAAACCGCACCACCACATCCACCGACATTTGCTCAACCTATCTATTCGGTGGATACCTTAAAGACGATGCTATTGGCTCAACTGCTCCAGGAATCTGACACAACCACCTCTACCGAAGCAGGCCTGATCTCAGTTCTCCGATCCCAGGTCACTGCTCCATCTTCATCTATCACATCACGCCTTGACGCCATTGACTCGACCCTCAACGACTACAACAAAGCGCTCGCCACGCTGTCTGAAAGGGTCCGCTCACTAGAAGACACTTGTAAGAGTCAAGCCGGCGGTCTCAAACGCAAGCACGATGACCAGGATGATCCTGATCACCGTGAGGGGGAGAAGCGTCTACGCCAAACCGAGACCGCCCAGATCATGACTGCCGAAACTACAACAGTGGTTCAACAGGAACCCCCAACTGCGGCAACTACATCAGAAGCACCCGAAGCCGAGTTGCCACTAGCAGATATGGTCATAGATATAGAGATTTCAGATGAAGAAGACCCAACGGTTGAAAAGCCCGAGGGTTCAACACAGGAACTGGTCGATTTTGACTCGTCAGACAGACCGATACTGGACATGATAGATCCAGAGTGTGAGACCAACCCGGAGACCGAAGACGCATGGTACGAAAAAGCCGCCAGTGCCGTAAATCTCCATGTAAATTTGGTCTTCCCTACTGATGAGGACGACAATATTGACTACGATCAGTTCCTGCTCCAAAATTTATATGGAGCAACCCCCGTTCACTATGCTCAACCCGCCGGAACACCATCAACAAGACCCGAGTCTACTACTTCCGATCTTCCGACAACTACTCCTCCCACGACAGCTTCTGATCTTCCTCCCTCTCCTCAACAGCAACAAATCCGTTGGGAGAAGATCATGGTACTTATCCCTCATCTGGAGGCATCTTTGAAAAAGCTGTTCGTACACAAGCTTCGCCCGATCGAGCCGACCTTCTGTCTGGGTATCTACAACTTTGACCCAGAATTTCAACGCAGATATATCAGCACGATGCAGCGGTGTCTTCCAGTCAACCAGGTCAGAACCAAACTTCGAATCACAGAGGTAATCAGTATCTATTCAAGACGTATTATGAAGATCGTCTACCCACTTTTCATTGTTCGACGTGAAGATGGGAACGAATGGAAATTTTCAGAAGCTGATTTCAAGAACCTCCGACCATTCGACCTTCTGGTTATTCTGAAAGACTTACGTACAAGAACCATCCGACCGCTAGAGATTACAAAGGCACTCGAAGCTGTTCGTCGATACCTGGTCCGCACCATCATGATGACTTATCTAACGGACTTCCAAATGCCTATCGAGAACAAGGCGAAGAAGGTAAATCTGATCAAGCCTAATCTGAAAGCACCTGAGTTAAACATGTATCCCGAGAACGCTATGCTTCTGGAACCAGAATTCGGGATTGTTTACTTAAATGAGCAAAAAGAGAAGAAATTCATGCGCTTCAGTCAGGTAGAAAGATTCTGCGACGGCACGCTCCTAAAGGTCAGAGATGCTCTTCGAAAGATTATTCAGCACGAGTATGAAAATCCAAGGTATTCTTATGTTCCGAATCCGAATGAAGTAACTGCTAGGAATGCCTTGGAAATGATTGAAGATCGCATTGACTATCGCCGCGCCATCAGATTGTTCGAGGTACACTTCGCGCTCCGCAAAAGATATGTCTTCAACTGGAGAGATATAGAGCGCCAACTCGAACTTCAAATCAAAGGGGGAGATTGTTAGAGCAGGGTTTAATGTTGATTTAAAGTTCAAGGGTTAAACTGTACTTGATTAAAATAGAGCTTATTAGTGAACGGGCCGTGGGCTTGTTAACCACGGGCCCATTGTATTTAATGTTGATTAGCTTGGAAAAACAAGTTAATCATCCTTTTACTTTCAAACACTCTTATTGTAATATTCTCACTGAAAGATTAATGAAAGGGATGACCAGTTGAAATCATTGCTTTTATTGCTTATCATTACGATTTCATATTTGTTGCACGGATCTGGATTCTACAGAAGATTGTCAATATCAATCACATTGTTGGATGGAATGGATGGCGATGCATTATCGGTTGAAGTTGAAGCTTTCCCTTTACATTTTTTTCCATAACAACTAATAAAGTAATCAACTGTAAATTTAAATCAATCAATCACCAAGTAACTAAACTAATCAAGTAATGAAGTAATGAAATTATGAAATCAACTAAAATTCTAAAAACCAAGTAATCTATTGTAACACCCTCAAAATTGGAACGAGCAACTAACTTTAATTTCAATAAAATAACCAAAAGTTTATAAGATTATTTCTACAATTCATTCCTGAAAATACCTCGGAATTTAAACATCATAATTTCCACAAACTAAAAGCTTAAGACGGCGTTACTTAACACAACACAAGTTGCTAGTCCCAATTAATGCGGAAGATTCACTAAATCAAATGCATCTCTCGTGCACTCTACTAGCACTCGCCACTTTACAGTGTAGCTAAAGCTACTCCCAACCTGAGCCTGTTGCACATGCCGACAAATAAAAAGGGTTAGGCTAACGCCTAGTGAGTTCAAGCATTTTATCATGACTATATAAATTCATAAATCGAGAGGAGTGTAGTTTTTAGTCATGATTTCAAAAGAGTTTACTTTAAATACAAATCACCCATTTTTCAGCTCACACAATTCACATGCTGAAATCTTTAATATAACATGATTTCCCAAAATAGACTCCTTTCCAAAATCAGTGCGAAAGGTAAAATAGCATTTAATACCCAAAGTAATTAAATACATAATTATTCGTCATTAATCCAAAACATCCCAAAACATGGATGAAACATAATCCACAACTCATATAAGTGGAAAAGCAATCCTCATAAATATGATACGTCACCGAAAATATGGATAAGCACAAATACCCAAAACAACACCTTTCGGTGACGGGGGAGACCCGTATACATTGCATGTGACGGAACACTAAAGTGGGTCACCTACTATGCAATAAAACACCCACGTGGATTACTCTCGTAAACTGAGCTCAATCACTCTAGATCTATTGCCCGCGAGACTAGGGATCCCCCAACTTCAACCACTCCAGGTCTATACATTGGGTCACTCCAAATCCACAACAGCATATTAGGGATTACACCTTACTGCCCATGAGACGACGCCCGACCATATAGGTCCACGCCTTACTTATCATGGATCCCGATGCCTATCCCGTGCTAAGCACATATATGGAATTACACCTTACTGCCTATGAGACGACGCCCGGCCATCTAGGTCCACGCCTTACTTATCATGGAACCCGATGCCTATTCCGTGCTACAAAAGAAACTAACGTCTCGTAAACTGAGCTCAATCAATCCCGACCTCTTGCTCGCGAGACTAAGGGGAAACTCAACTGCCTATGGATCCATGGCTAATAAGGTCTAAATATTACACGACCCCAAATGAATAAACGTAATGCATTCAAAACATACAATTCCCCAATAACATAAATCATGATTCAAAACTCAACTTGAGCTATCAAAACTGGACAATGTCCCCAAAACTTGATAAGACCCAATACCGAGCCACAAACTCAACTAACTCAAAAGATAGTAAATGACATCAAATATAACAACACACGCTGTTTGCCAGCAAATACTTCAAATCCATGAAAACCCGAAATAAAATCTTGGATCGGGAAAACCCTCCTTTCCAAAGGACTCACACCTTTACATTTTCAAAACATCTCATGATGTGTTATATGCATATTTCCAATATGTCCACAAAATGCATTTTCATACAAATAGACTCCATTTATCACATAAATCAATAACTCATTTTCATGTATGATTTATCCATCACATTTTTCCAAAATCCAAATATAAGTGTTTTATCATATTTACAACCATAAATACTTCGAAGGTTAAAACCCATCAAATAACCCAACATTGACAATTTTCATGTAAAACACATAATTGCTTGGAAAATAACATTTTGGCATGTACAAAGTTTTCGCAAAGTAACTTGAACTCACCTTGCTAGATTAGGTTAAATCTAGATTTTTCCCAAACGTAAGCTCCTTTGAAGAAACTTGAATCTTCAAGCCAAAACTTTTAAAAACCTAGATCCATAAGTTTCCAACCATCAATAACCACATTTAACCATTTAGAATTGTTCCCCAAACATCAACCATCAAAATCTCCATTTATACCCAAAACCCCAATTTGTCCTAAGTTTTCTCAAAATCATCCAAACCGAAAATGGAGGAACAAAATACTAGGATATCATCAATGAAATATTTATAACTCATATAAAAGTATAGAAAACCCTAAAAATCTCTAGTGTTGTGATGAAACTTGCTCTTGCATCAATAAATGAAACCACTAGCATGAAATGGAGAAGAAACACTTTAATCTCCATGAAAAGCCCCAAAATCATTTAGGGTTTGAGGAGGAAGAAGAGGGAATGATTTGGAAGAGAAGAGATGGAGTTTAGGAGTGAGAAATGAGAAGCTTACCACCACCAAACGTTCGTGAATCTTCCAATAAACTTCCAAACTCTTTCTAGATCCATGAAGAGCTCTCAAAAATGGAACCATAGCAACTTAAATCACCAAAATCGGAGTTGAAATGAGAGAGATATGAAAAAATGAAGTTTGTGGGGTGAAATTCGCGTTTTAAGCTGATCAGGAGCTCCGCGCGGGTCTCCACGCTAGTGAACTAGCGCCACAATGCGCGCCGGGCACTGGTCGCCCGGTTTCCCCTTAAACACTTTTTGGCCATAACTTCTTCGTTTTAGCTCCGTTTTCGCTCCAGAAAGAACCGTTGGACTTGTATTTGAATTCCTCATCCAACAAGACCATAAAATCTAGGATTTAATCCAAAATCCTATTTTTCATATTTTTTTCTTAAAAGATCGATTTCCACACTTATTCAAAATTGTACTTATCCGAAAATTACGGGTGTTACATCTATATTCTATAATCAACTAAAATTCTAAAAACCAAGTAACTAATCAGTAATTAAATTATGAAATCAACTAAACATATCAATCACATTATCACAATATTCTATAAACTAATCAGTAATAAAGTTGTAGGTTAATAGGTTTACCTAATCGTAGAACAAATGGGGGAAGAGGAGTGAAGACATCGATTTATTGCTTCCTCTGTTGGACTTCTTCAGTTCCTCTGTTGGCTTCCTCTGTTCTCGATTTGGATTTTGGATTTTGATTTGGATTTTAGCGCTGTTGTAATTGTAAAACAGTAAGGATAAAGGAGGGATGGACTATGGAGGGAGGCGGTAATAATTTGAGGAGCCGATAGATTGTGGAAGAGGGTAAAAATTTAGGGATTTGGACTTTGGGTAATTGGGTTATAAGTTTTGGCTTCTAATTTAGTTAACTATTAGTTTATTAGGCTTTCAATCATTCAATCTATTTATTAGAGTTTAGGACTTATAGTATATTGGGCTTAGTTAGTTATTTTTTTTTCAGTTTTCAGACTAACCCTTGAGGTTTCAAAATTAATACAGTTGCACTCTTCATACGACTACGGAATTTTACCCTTCGTCGGAAGAACGATACGATGGCACGTGCCACCGTATGCCCTTAAGTAGGTCCGCCATTGCAATCAAGTCAAAATTTATTAATACTAGATAAAAATAAATAAAAAAGATACAAGCTTGTTGCTCTACTGGTGCTCTGACTGTACAAAGTCTCATTTAGACCATACTGCAAGAAGACGAGTGGTATCCAATATATTGCAATTCTTTTGACTTTTGATGGTGTCCTTTGATTTTAAAATCAATTGTTGTTAAAAGCTTCATGCCATTTTAAAAACCTATGTTTTGCTTCACATGTACCTTTGAAAAATTCCCAATTAATTTATTTGCATATTATCATTGATTTCTTTTTGTTTACCTTCGTTCTACATAACTTGACATAATTATAAAGAAAAAAAATATTACTTTTATTTAATATACGAGGTATCTTTACGTAGAAAATGGATTGCCATTGGACCGTTGAAGATTTTGCACCACTCAATCGATGTTATACTTGGTGGAACCTAACTATTGCTCGGGTACACTATATTTGGAATGATATGAAAGAGAAAATGTTACTTTTAATATTACTAGATAAAAATGTAAGTTACATATACTTAAACTAAATTTTATAAATTACTATATTTGTATATTATTTAATTAAATTTGTCATCATATAATAGTGACAGAAAATGGTAGCAATCATCCCCCACAGTTTATTAGCGTTATATAGACATTACCTTTTGGAGGGTGGTGTGTTTTCATTGCATCGTTTTCAAGTTGAACAGTTCTACTTCAACCCCCCGGCCTACCAACGATACGCTTTTGTCCATGATGATTGGGTGATTCGTATCAAGCATAATACAAGTCTTATTCCGTACCCGACTGATATTGCAAATGGATTTGTATTCTATCCGTTGGTCCCATCAATTACACTTATATTTTGAATTTTTTCAAGCATAATTTTATTTGATATTTGAAAAATAAAATTTTAATATGTCAGCTTGTGTCGTAAGATGTTTGTTCAAGTCCTATAATGAGCGAAACCCTCGCTTTGTGTTGCTGATTGTTCAGACGTACGTTGTTGACAAAATCATCGTCGGAGGACGGATCACTTATCGACGTTTTAATCATATGTATCGAGTTGGTGCGTGTGAAATTTTTATACAAGATGCGACCTAAGTGCATTAATTATTACAATTATCTATACTAAATTTTAGATATATATTTAGCTAACAATTTAGAAACTTTAAAAGGTTAAATTATGAACAGACGTCATGTTACCAAGATGAAGTTGTATGACACTCCACGTTTTCGTCCCGTTATGATAACCATTGCAATCAAAGAAAAAGCCATAATATTCACATCTCGACTTAAACTCATCCACTTGAAATCAAGTACGTAATAAGTTAAATTCATATAATTTTTTTTTCTAAACCATGATTTCTCAAATACATTAACTTAATATTTATAATTTCTTCAGTGAATATTTTGCATTCTACAGAGTTAAGTCGGATCCATGTTGAACCAAGGATGCCGGAAACGGATATCATTAGAGTTAAGCAAAAAAAGATGGGCTAACTAAGACCGTTATGTTTTATTTGCATATGTTGTGACAAGGTTTGGCGGTAATCTTTTTGCGTGAAGACATGTTATTAGTTTTTGGTATTTGTCGTACTTAGACATCACATATCTGTGGTTTTTGGATAATTTTTGGTATTTGTCGTACTTAGGATGATTGGTATTTATGGATAATTGTAAGGCTTATTGGTTGTCTTTAGGCATATTTGTGGTTTTTGGATAATTGTATGGTTTATTGGTTGTCTTTGAACATGTTGGTCCCAGATATGGAATAGCAATGGTAAACAAGTATTGTAGAAGGGGGGGTTGAATACAATACACAAAATTTTTCACTTAATTTAATTCTTTTATTGAAAAACTTCAAATAAGAATTACACACAGAAACTATTGATTGTTGCGGAACATAACAGATAAAATCTACTCAAACAATCTAACACACAGTCACACAGAGAATGAAGAACAATTGTAACACACTAAGAAAACAAGTGAACTTCTTGAGAGAGAAAGGCCAGCACTTGAAAGCTTTGATAGAGTCTGTAAAACTGGTGAGTTGCAAGGATGAAGATGATCTCCTTTTATAGTGCCTCATGCAATAAATGCAATGGACACTTGTCAAGGAGGGCTTGGAAGGCAGAACGGAAGCAGTCTTCTGAAAAGTGATTTTGTCTTTTCACTTTTGTCTTCAAGCGTTGACCTGCTTGTTGAAGCTGGTGTTTCTTGAAGAAGATATGAAGTCCAAAGAACCTTTTTTCTGATCTTAGGATGATGTCTCTGTCAAAGCAAGATATCATGAATATATTTGGCAGATAAAGTTGAATGTATGTACTGCTAAGATTTCTTTGCCGAAGACTTCTTTGCCGAAGAGTTCTTTGCCGAAGATGTCCAAACACGTGACAAGATATCATCTTCAAAGATATTGCCTAACATTTCATCTTCTTCAAAGTCTTGCCTAACTTTGCCTAACATTTCATCTTCTTCAAAGTCTTGCCTAACTTTGCCTAACATTTCATGTTCTTCAAAGTCTTGCCTAACTTTGCCTAACATTTCATGTTCTTCAAAGTCTTGCCTAACTTTGCCTAACATTTCATCTTCTTCAAAAACTTCAAGTGAACTGGCCTAAGACTTTAGGAAAAGTCTTCAAGTAACAGCTTAATCTTTGGTTGAGAAGTCTATCTTCAATCCGCTTTGAAGATATACTTCTACTTTGTTTCTTCGGTTGATCTTCGACTTCACCGAACATTTTTATATAATTAAGCTGCTTGTAAAGAACCTAAAATTATTCTAAGTATGAACTGTGTAAAATTGAGAGACTGAGGTCATCTTCAAATCTTTAAGTGACCCAACAATCTCCCCCTATTTGAGGATGACATCCATACTTAGAATCTGAGAGGTAAACACTGAATAATTCATTTTTGACCCTTGTTTACTCTTTTGGGTTTTTTTCACACAGTCCATTCTTTTTGGATTTTTTTTTTATTTTTTTATATATATCTGACATTTACAAGTAAAAAGAAATGGTAAAGTATACTGTACAAACAAATGAAAGAAAAAGGAAAAACTATAAACAATATGAACAAAACAAATATGTACTTGTATGGGCGAGTTGAAACTTGTATCTGGCTTGAGGATTCTTCATTTTGATCAGCAACCCGTTGATGTGTTGGGAGACAAACTCATTCTGTCCATCTCTTGCATCTTCTTTCTTTCTCTTGGCACCTTCAGCTCTTCATTCAGCATCATCATCCTTGTCTTTGTTTTGCTCCCCCTCAGTTAGTCCAGTTGATCCTTGTGTTCCTCCCCCTCAGTTAGATCCGCCCGAACTGATGTGCTCCCCCTTAACCGGTCCGCCGATTTCCTTATTTTCTAGTTGGACGCGGGATATGAGTAGTAGGATTGATGTTGCTCCCCCTCAGTGGCCAACGTTGAAAAACACAAAGAAAAAAATTGGGAAATCGGCAAGTACACAAAAAAAAAAATTTTGTTAAGAAATTCGGCAGAAGTTCGGCAAATTTTTTTTTATTTATTTTTTTTTAATTTTTTTTAAGAAGTTCGGCAATTTTTTTTTTTTTTTTTTTTTTTGAAGATGATGGAAACGATTTATCTTCTGAAGATTGTGGGAGAAATCTTGAAGTCATCTTCAATCTTCAAGTGTAGTCTTCAAATATAGATCTTCAAGCCATTTTCAAGTGTAGATCTTCAAGGCATCTTCAAGTAGATCTTCAAGCATCTTCAAGAGTGATCTTCAAGGTTGTTTCACATAGACCTCTTTCAAATTGAGAGAGTTCTTCTTTCATTACAGTGACCCAACATGGATCGGCCAAGCCTTCTTCAAATTTCTTTGGGTTTTATAAAAGACAAAAGATTCACATAGAAGGGAGAGAAGGAAATATTTGGTGAGCGTGAATATTTAGTGGGATGGAGGAGGGAGGTAGGGTGGAAGGTATGATGGGAAGTTAGGGAAGTTGGTAAAAGGTATGGGAAAAGAGAAGAATAGGAGAGAAAAGTCTGTAGGCAAAGTCGGTAGGCAAGAAAGAAGTTAGGATGAGGAAGATACCTGAAAGATGTAGGAGGGGATGATGGCAGTATGTTAATGATAGGATCTCCAGAAGGTGGTAGACTTGAAGAGGAGTCATCATCAGAGGAGCTTTGATGTTCAGTATGGACTTGTGGAGATGTAAGATATATGAAGAAAAGATAGACTTAGGAAATGATAGTGAGAGGTCAGGTAGAAAGGTGAGAGGGTTAGAGTGTATAGTTAAGAAGGGTAGTGATAAGGGTTGAGAGAAGGTAAGGGAGATTGAACTAGCAGGTAATAATGGGAAGGGTGTTTTTTAAGAAAATGGAGGTAGAGTGTTTGAATGGAACAAGAAGGGTGAGGATTAGAAGTAAAGACATCTGTGAAGAAGATGAGAAGCACTTAGCTGGTACTAGAGCAGTTGAGAGGGTGTGACCTTCTGGATCATCCTTGTCATTTATCTGGCCATGAAGCACACGTTTGAGATGTCCTTCTCGCTTTCAGATGTGGGTTCATCTGCCAGATCATGAGTTTTATCAGGCAGACCCTTTGCCTTTCTGACTAGCCTTTCATATCTTTCCTTTTCTCTCTTGTATTTTTCTTTGTATCTTTCAGCCCGGTCAGAATCATATTTGGATCTTCCCGGTTTTGAAGAATATCGGCCCGAGGAAGAAGTTCTGGGTTTTTCAAAACGTTTACTCCTGCACTCAGAGGAAAAATGACCCTTTTTACCACAGTTAAAACATTCCTCATTTGATTTGTCTGAGGAGGAGTGTTTGGAGAGAGAAGATGAGGGTTTTCGACTAAACTTAGATTTTTCAGAAGAAAAGTGAGATTTGGATTTAGAATACCCATCCATCCTGGCCATTTCATCTGATAATTTGTCAACTGAAGTTTCCTCACATTCATCATCAGCATCACTAAGATATGCTTCTGAATGCTCATTGTAATATCCTTGACTATTATGGTCAGAGTCAGATGGGTAGGTGATTCTTGGAGTACACATAGTTCTTTTGGAAGAGTCACTTAAGAGAGCTAGGGAAGAGCTCTTTATATCTGTGATGACAGACTTCCTTTGCAGCTTAGTCTGCTCATAGTTGAAGAGAGTTCCATAAAGAGCAGTGAGAGGCATGTGATCAAGATCCTTGGTTGTCTTTATACAAGTACAGATGTTTTCCCACAAATCAGGAAGACAATCCATAAACTTGCACAGGACTTCCTCATTATCATACATGCGACCCAACAATTTAAGATCATTGAGAAGACTGTTAAAGCGATTATAGTAGCCTGAAAGAGATTCTCCTTTTTCATAAGAGAAGAGTTCATATTTTCTAACAAGAGCAATCTTTTTGCTCTTTTTCACTTCAGGCGTACCTTCATAAAGAACACACAGTGTAGACCACATTTCCTTAGCAATAGAAAAATTTACAAGAGAATGATAAACCTCATCAGGCAAAGAGAGGGCAATGATGGCTCTGACTTTAGTGTCAAGAGCTACAAGACGTTTATCTTTATCATTGTACTTACTGGGGTCCTTTACAATGTATCTCCCAGTAGCAGGTGTTCGTTCTTCCTCAGAAGAAGACTCATCACCATCCTCATGTTTATTTTTGGCATTATAACGATCCCAAACTCTTGGGACAAGAGGTCCTTCATTGAGTATGGTAGGATATCTGCTGTCAACTCCTTCAAGGAAGAGCATCATACGACTTTTCCACAAAGAGAAGTTATTGTGGTTAAACTTTGGTGGTTTGGCTATGGAGCCATTGTCGTATGATCCAGCATTAGAGTTTTGAGAAGAAACATTGTTTAAAGAAGAGGATGAAGCCATAGCAGATCAAGTTTATTAGATTAAACTGACCAGCTCTGATACCACTTGTTGGTCCCAGATATGGAATAGCAATGGTAAACAAGTATTGTAGAAGGGGGGGTTGAATACAATACACAAAATTTTTCACTTAATTTAATTCTTTTATTGAAAAACTTCAAATAAGAATTACACACAGAAACTATTGATTGTTGCGGAACATAACAGATAAAATCTACTCAAACAATCTAACACACAGTCACACAGAGAATGAAGAACAATTGTAACACACTAAGAAAACAAGTGAACTTCTTGAGAGAGAAAGGCCAGCACTTGAAAGCTTTGATAGAGTCTGTAAAACTGGTGAGTTGCAAGGATGAAGATGATCTCCTTTTATAGTGCCTCATGCAATAAATGCAATGGACACTTGTCAAGGAGGGCTTGGAAGGCAGAACGGAAGCAGTCTTCTGAAAAGTGATTTTGTCTTTTCACTTTTGTCTTCAAGCGTTGACCTGCTTGTTGAAGCTGATGTTTCTTGAAGAAGATATGAAGTCCAAAGAACCTTTTTCTGATCTTAGGATGATGTCTCTGTCAAAGCAAGATATCATGAATATATTTGGCAGATAAAGTTGAATGTATGTACTGCTAAGATTTCTTTGCCGAAGACTTCTTTGCTGAAGAGTTCTTTGCCGAAGATGTCCAAACACGTGACAAGATATCATCTTCAAAGATATTGCCTAACATTTCATCTTCTTCAAAGTCTTGCCTAACTTTGCCTAACATTTCATCTTCTTCAAAGTCTTGCCTAACTTTGCCTAACATTTCATGTTCTTCAAAGTCTTGCCTAACTTTGCCTAACATTTCATCTTCTTCAAAAACTTCAAGTGAACTGGCCTAAGACTTTAGGAAAAGTCTTCAAGTAACAGCTTAATCTTTGGTTGAGAAGTCTATCTTCAATCCGCTTTGAAGATATACTTCTACTTTGTTTCTTCGGTTGATCTTCGACTTCACCGAACATTTTTATATAATTAAGCTGCTTGTAAAGAACCTAAAATTATTCTAAGTATGAACTGTGTAAAATTGAGAGACTGAGGTCATCTTCAAATCTTTAAGTGACCCAACAGAACATATTTATGGTTTTTAGATAATTGTATGACTTTTGTTGTTAGACATATTTGCGTTTGATTTGGTGTTGATTTTTGGTGCAGTTATAAAAATAATTTGCACCAAATGAGGATTGTTAAATTATATATTATTTTAATGTAAATTTACAGTGTCAAATGAGGATTGTAAACGAGGAAGGTGACAATGATGTTACACAAGTTGATATAGATACGAATAAGGTATGTGTACAACATAAAAATGCATCATCTATGCTTATATATTACTAAAAACCTAACAAAATGTTTTTTCTTCTTTTCGATTACTTTCTTCAATATTCAATTTCTATGATTTGCAATTTGGTTGATTTACCATACAGTATAAATTATGCAATTTTCATTAAAATACCCTTGCAGAAAAACGGAGAAATCATAATTGAAAATATTATGCACAACAAAAACTGAGAAGACATGCAAATAGTGATGTCTCCCAAGTTGATGTAGATTTACAAAAAGGTATGTTTAGTCTATGGAAATAATAACATAATATTTATGTCTATGCGTATCATTAAAATTCATTTTGTTATAGAAAAACGAAACCTATACAATCAAGAATACTATGCACGACAAAAAAGATTAACAAAAGGCGACAACTAGCTAATGGCGAAGGAAGTAGTCAATCTACATTGCAAGAACATACTACATCGTGTGAAACACAAGTTCATGATGAATTGGTTCTTGTTGAGAGGAGAACTTATAATAGAGATTATTATCTACGCAATAAGGAAAAAAACATGATGAGAATGGAGGAAGATCCATATAATTATATTTACAAGGGTATACCTAAGGAACATTGCATTTTGAAAGAAACAACTTGCATCAGTGCATGTACTCATTGCGGAGCAAAACGATTCAAATTTGAATCCGCTGGTTCTGTTGCATAAGTGGGAAGACAAGGTGAGCATACTCTCCCATTCCCGAAGAGTTATACAATCTCTTCACATCACAATCTCGATTGGCGAAATGTTCAGGCACAACATACGTGCATACAACACAAACTTTTCTTTCACATCAATGGGTGTGACTTTGGATGAGAAAACGAATAATATGAAATCTGCGGTATATACTTTTCGTGCACATGGAGGAATATATCACAATATTGATCAGTTACGAGGGATGGACAACTTAGGTATTTACAGCTATATTTTTTTACGATGTTGAGTCTGAGTTTGAACATAGACTCCAATGGCCCAATCTTGATAAAAGTATCATTGAAATTTTGACGCGTGTTCTTGCTACGAATCCGTACGTGAGAACATATCGAAGCCTTGCAGAACTAGGATCGCTCGACAACTATGGAGTCACTTTGAATGCATCGGTGGAACTCGACCAGAGGGTATACAACCGACCGACTACATCTGAGGTTTGAATACAAATGTTTGTTTTTATCTTATGTGCCTTTACCTTGCTTTTATACACTATATTCTATTATGTCATTATGTATGTTAGTGGAATTTGGGTTGAAGGCAACGACAACATCACTACGCATACAGGAGAAGTATTATTGTGTACGAGAGGTCTAACTATAGCCAAGAAATTCAAGTCCACCTCGATTATTACGATCCCTTGCCTTATCCTTTGTTCTTTCCCAACGGTGAGTCCGAATGGAATAATAGAATTCAAAGACATGGAGTGTCCATAAATGAAGTTGTTGATGACAACGAAATCATGGAGGAAGATTCAGAAGGTACGAATTTCATCGCAAATTTTAAAACAAATAATTTTGAAAATGTGGATATCATCTATTTAAATGTTTCAAAACATTACACAGAGACTAATGCAAGACGAGGTAGGATTACTGTAGCAATGCGGGAATACTATTGTTACAAGTTCCAGATCCGTGAAAATGCTAATGTGATTCTATTGGGGGGAAGATTACTACAACAATTTTGTGGTAGATACCTACATCAAGATCGAGACTTCATGTTTGCGTTTTTGTGAACTTAACCAAACCAAAATAAGAGCAGATTTTCACCAAGGCATTGTGGATTGCGTTAATGTCGGCGAGGTTCAACCAAGTAGAGTTGGACAATGAGTTGTGTTGCTGCAAGTTTTATAGGAGGCCCGCGTGACACGCAAAGACGATTTTTGGATGCCATGGTTTTAGTTCAAGATAACGGGAAACCCGATATATTTTTGGATATATTACCCGATCAAAAAACATCAGATCGACCAGACCTTGTTGCAAGAATTTTTCGTGCCAAATTAGAGAATCTCAAGGACCAACTCTTCCAAAAGAACATCATTGACACTGTCAGGGCATATGTTTATGTCATTGAGTTTCAGAAGCGTGGTTTGCCACATGCAAATTTCCTCCTTATAATGAGTCCTGAGGGCAAGATGACCAATCCAGATCATTATGACAAGATTGTATGTGCTGAAATTCCAGATCCGACAAAGTATTGTCAAATGCACCAGTTGGTTGCCTAACACATGATGCACGGTCCTTGTGGTCATTTACAACCATCTTGTCCTTGCATGCAAGGTGAACTGAAAAAATGTCGTTTCAGATACCCTAGGCAATTCAACGACAAGACAGCACAGACTGAGAACTCATATCCGTTGTATCGAAGGAGAAATATTGAAAGGGAGGTGAATGTACGGAGCAATAACTAGACAATAGATGGGTCGTCCCGTATAACCCAAAGTTGTTAATGATGTTCAACTGTCATATTAATGTTGAGGCTTGCTTGAGTATTACATCTGTGAAATATCTATTCAAATATATTTACAAGGGTCATGATAAACAAGTTATGCATATCGATCCAACGAAGGACAAGGTGTTATTAATGAGATTCAAAGGTATCAAGATGTGCGTTATGTCTCACCTCCAGAGGCAATGTGACGGATTTTTAGCTTTGCACTTTCTCAAATTCAGCCTCATGTGATGGCTTTGCAGCTCCATCTCCCTAATAAACAGATGGTTAGGTTTAGAGATGATGATATAATGACAAATATTGTTACTAGAGAGAGAGAGAGGTAAAGGAACAATGTTGACTGCATTTGTTGACAGAAACAATGAGGACGAGAGTACGAGACAATATTCGTATAAAGACTTTCCTAAACACTACACATGGAATGCGAAAACACGTCGTTGGAACACAAGAAGGCTTGGATCAATGATAGGGCGATTGGTTTATGCTAATCCCACAGAAGGAGAACGGTACTACCTACGCCTACTTTTGTCTCATATTAGCGGGCCTACATCTTTTTAAGATCTATACACAGTCAATGGCATATTACACCCCACGTTTCGAAAAGCAGCACTTGAGAGAGGCTTAATAGAGACCGACGACAACTTATCACTATGTCTTGCAGAGACTTCCTTGTTTCAGTTTCCTAATGCTCTTAGGGGCTATTTGTGACAATACTAATTTATTGTGAGCCAGAAGCTGTTCGTAGGTTGTGGGATGACCATTACGATTCACTTTCAGAAGATTATAGACGACAATGCGAAAGTGATAACCGAGTTCGGAATATGGTCCTAACTGACATCACAACCTTCCTACAATCGATGGGTAAAAATCTTGAAGATTTCAATCTCCCAAAAATAAATGCAGATCCCAACTTACAATTTGGAAGTTTTCGTGAGGTAGAAGAGGAATACTCCATAGTTGTGGAAGACGAACACTTACGTGCCAGAGACTCCCTTAATATCGACCAAAGATACGCATACGATGAGATCATGAAGCACGTAGACAATGATTGTTCAGGCGTGTTCTTCATAGATGGTCCAAGGGGGACTGAAAAAGCATTTTTGTACAAAGCATTGCTAGCCAACATCCGTTCTCGTGATCTCATTGTACTCGCCACCGCCTCTTCTGGTGTTGCAGCTAATAATATGCCTGGGGGAGAACGACTCATTCCCGATTTAAGATTCCTCTCAATCTTGATAACAACTCAATGTGCAACATAAAAAGAAAAGTGGGATTGCTCAATTGCTACGGGATGCAAAAATAATAACTTGGGATGAAGCGTCGATGGCTAAGAGGCAGGCGGTAGAGGCGCTTGATCGAACAATGCAAGATATCACATGGGTGAAACTTCCATTCGGTGGAAAAATAATGGTTATGGGTGGTGATTTTAGACAAGTATTACCAGTTGTGAGACGTGGAACACGAACACAGATTGTAGATTCAAGCCTACGAATGTCACCTCTTTGGTCTTCAATAAAAAGGATACGTTAACTCTTAATATGAGAGCATGAACTGATCCATGGTTTTCAGATTTTCTATTACGAGTAGGCGATGTAGATGAGGAAGTAATAGAAGAAAGCTTTATACGCATATCTGATGGCATGGCCATTCCCTATACTCATAAAGCTAAATCGAAGAATGATTTGATTGGCGCAATATTTCCATCTCTGCAAATCAATGGAGCCGATTCAGATTATATCATTACGAGGGCTATATTATCAACAAAAAAATGAGAATGCCGATGAGATAAATGATCAGTTGATTGATAGGTTCTGCAGAGATGAAAAGGTTTACTATAGTTTTGATGAAGCAGAAGATGACAGGAATAACTTTTATCCAATGGAGTTCTTAAACTAACTAACTATTAGTGGTTTGCCCCCTCATTACCTCCGACTCAAAATTGGATGCCCTATAATACTATTAAGGAATATGGATACCTCTAATGAATTATGTAATGACACCAGATTGATATGTAGAGGGTTTCAGCAGAACGTAATCGACGCAGAAATAGCTGTAGGTCAGCATGCTTGAAAGAGGGTATTTTTGCCGAGAATTCTCTTTGTCCATCTGAAGATAACATGTTCCCCTTCAAATTGAAGAGAAAACAGTTCCCAGTCCGGCTTAGCTTTTCTATGACAATCAACAAAGCTCAAGGACATACCATTCCTAATGTAGGTGTCTATCTACCAGAATCAATATTCTCTCACGGCCAACTTTATGTGGCGATGTCAAGAGGGACATCACGCGAAAATACAAAGGTATTAGTAAAGCCTGCCAATTCAATCGTGTTGCAGTCTACACATCAAACGTGGTGTATCAGGAAGTCTTACACGACTAACAAGGTACGAGTTATTATTACACATTTTTTGCAACTATTTGTATAGATTATAATCATAAGAATTTTCTTACAGGACATGTCTACATATGGATGCTTCAAGTGATACCTTTATCGTATTTTGTAGGTATCGATTTATATTATAAAGATGATTATATTTCCATTTTGTTTAAACATGAATTTTGTTTTTTTGGTTAATTATGAATTGCAATAATCTAAGAACAACAAAAACTTTTTGGTCAATCAAGCATTATGAACTTTAAAGTTTATAAAGATCATAAACTTCATGCTTTCGATTTACAAAAAAGTTTGGCATCCCGCTGCATCGCACGGGTAGCCAACTAGTATGCATATATATATATATATATATGTGTGTGTATATATATATATTATCTATTATTGTTATTATTATTACTACTATTATTACTACATTAATATTGGTTTAGACAAAAAGTTTTAAGTGCAACTCTTTAAGCACAAAATACAACCAATTTATGCAAGAAATTCAAAAAACTCTTAAAAGACATACTGTTCAAGTATATAATGCATGATCTATCCTTTGCAATACTTTTAACCTAAAATATACCCTGCATTTATTCTCGTATCTCCAGCAAGGCGTCAACAGTGTTCTTCCTTTGGATTTCAAATTCAAGTTCAAATTATCAAGGGGGTGTTTGGGATTGCTTTTTTTTTTGACTTATTTTCTTATTGCTTTTCCTCACCGTAAATAAGTTATTTTTAGTGTTTGGATTGAAAAAAAGAAAAGTGCTTATGACTTTTCCCCACCACAAATAAGTTGTTTTTGATAAGTTAATCAATTCTAACTTATTTGAAAGTGCTTATAACTTATTTGTTCAAATTACATTTTTACCCTCAACTCCTTTTTATTATGACATGAGTTGATAAACACTTTTAAAAATAAGCATAAGTTGTTTTAAATAAGCAATCCCAAACACCCCCTAAGAAGAACAGGTTCATCTCTTCAAATACCTATTTCACCTCTTCCCTCCCACGTATACCTCTTTTACCAAGTTTTCAACCAAATCGATTTCATTGCAGGTAGCAATTATCAAATCGATTCACCATCATCATGTGTTCATTTTCATCGTTTTCTTTGATCTTAGGTTTTGGATGCACTGTAAGAGAATGTTTACCTTCTTTGAAACAGATTTTGTTAGTAACGGTGTTTTTTTGTCTCTGATTTTAGGTGTAGATGAAATCGATCTGTCTTTGAAACAAATATTTGTCTTTGATTCTGTCTTTGATCTACACCAAATTTGGTAGTTTCAGACTTATCTTTCTTCTGTCAGAGTTTTTTTCAAGACATTATTTGGACTTATTCCACCTCTGCATCATTACCCATAAATTTCAAGAATTCAAATTTTGAATTCCATTTTGGATTCTTATCTGCCTCAACATATCATGCCTATGATACAAGACGAAAATCTATCATAAACCTTCGATCATCAAAGGAAAACACAGAAATCCCAAGCACAATGTAAGAATTCACCTCTTTACCTCTGTAGCTTGTTTTGTTCTTTTAAGCATTCACATGGTTTCTTTTAGAGATTGAGTTAGTTGAGGCAGGGTATTTTTACAGATCCTAAGTTCGGTAATGTGATTTGTGGCATTTTGAGTTATACTTTTCAGTTTACACAAGTCAATTAGGGCGCCTAATGCTAATGCTGGTAAGCCAATTCGTACATTTCTCTGCTTTGTGTTCGTTCTTCATGCTTTTGTTGCTAAAGAAGTAATATATTAACTGTTCTACATGTTATTTCATAGGAAATGGCTTCCGATTCTTTCATGGGGAGAGAACTTAAAATTGACTATGTTTCCTTCCAGGGATTGTAGGTCGTTGATGAAAGGGACTCTGAAGTTTTTATTTTTGAGCTAAGTGGTGCTAACCAATATTTGATAAAATGGAGGCTCAAAGTTTAAAACATGCTTGCAGATCATTTTGATATGATGTTCCTGAGGTAAGAAGGCTAACTTGACGGTCGGAAAGGTGCTTCCTCTTAGACTATAATAAGGGGCGGAACCAGAAAATTTATCTAGGGAGTGCCTAGAAAAAATGTAAGAAAATCCATAATTTCAAGGTCGAGAAACCCCTTTTAAAGTTGAGGTTAAGTGATTATCAATCGTCGGATGAGAAATGGATGCACATTAGGATGAGATGCACCCAGATACACCAGATCAATTCCCTTCTAAGCCGCAATTCATGGGAGGACATTTGATTAATATTGATCAACGATTCAAATTAACTTCTCACGCTTCTTATGTTAACCTCAACTTCTCATACGATCTTTTGCCATATTATATATTTATATATACATGTTTTTAATTAAATATTTGTCCCAAAAATAGTTGTAAGAAAGAGTGGAAAAATCATGGGTTATCTAACCAACATAACTATATCTATATTTATACAAACAAATACAAGATGTATGTAGACAACCATATAAATAAGAAAACCATTTGAAAATACATGAAATTTATAGCAAAAAAAGTTGTGTATTCGATAAGAAAACTATTTGAAAATACATAAAAATACATGAAATTTATAGTAAAATTTTGAAAATACATGAAATTTGGAGTATGATGGGGGATACTGCCATTTTTGGCTCCAAGGTGGCTCCGCCCCTAACTTATAGTCAGTGGTGATCTTTCACAATCCAATCCAAACCAAATCAAGTAAAAGACAAAATAAAGTTAATAAAAGAAAAGAAAAAGGAAATAAAAGTGGCATGGGCATACTCGATCGTTGCAATCCAATCTTGGATTGAGATTTATTTATTTATTTTTAATTAAACCATTTTACACATGTCAACATATCATTGGTTTAGTTTAGGTTTTTTTAGATAAATCTTATCATGTTAAAAATATAAGTAACAAAAAAAATTAAAAGATAAAAAATATATCAAAATCCATATTTTTCAATTCTTTACAAATATAGACCAATATTGACATATTTTCATCACACCAACTTGTTTTAATTATTTTCAATTATAAGTTTTTTTAATTAAGATTATGTTTTAAAGTATCAAATAGTTTAAGAAACCTATTTTTATATGCAAGAATAATAATAAAAAATTATAGATATGATAAAATATTAAAAATTAATATTTTTTAAGAAATATTTGAGATTGAATTGGATCACTGATAAACCATAAAAAATATGAGATTGAATTGGAATTATAGATTGAATAGATGGATGGTGAGAGTCTTAGATCCATTCCTAAAGGAGCTGTTGTGTGCAACGTTGAACATCATGAGTATACTTTGTGTGACTTATTTCATGCCCTAAAATGGTTTATCTTTTGTAATTATGATAGGTAACAATGTACTCACACACATGTGTATACTATTATCATAATCGTGTTTGATGTTTTGCTTATATGAATGAATACATCGCCTTGTGGATACTTGTATGCCCTGTTTTCAAATGTGAACTGTATCTACTTCATACAAGAGTTTATAGTTTAGGATTTATTTGGGAGAACTGAGCTTTTTAGAGTTCATTAATCTGATTAGGGTAGGGCACATACAAGGTGTTGTAACTTTGTTTTTGAAATGACCTTGTATCGGATTTAACTGCAAAATATTATCATATGAAATATGTTTGCTTGTGCGGATATTAAATATATACTTTTGGAAGATGTTGCATCTTTTTTGAAAAATATTGTTCTAAAAGAGAAACAATTGTGAACCCATCTCCTCTTTCGTATTTATATCCCCCTTTTATTGTCATTATTGATGATTGATCATATGTATTTTATGTCATTAATTTGGAAATCCCTCTTTTACAAGAAATACCAGACTTTATCCTCACTTACCAAGTAACACTCTCGGCCCTTGCCTTAACTCTTTACTGTGTAATATTCCGGGTCCTTGGCATATTCATTGGTTACCCCAGGCTTTTAACTCTTGTACTTAGCTTATATAGAGTATTATGCCCCTTGATTAGCAATCATTAATTTATTTGATGGACATTATTATAACTAAAACCATCAAGATATGTATGAGGGTGCTGCTGTATTTTATGATTACTTAGGATCACAACATTGTCTGTTATATGTAAATTGGTTTCATTGTGTTGTCCATAACTTTTTGTAAACGGGTTTCATTGTGATTCACCCACGCTGCATCGTGCGAGTACACAACTAGTATATATACATACATCATCATATGCATGTCAAGCCTTTTGACCCAAGACCAACCATGATTGTCCTTTTATTCATAAATTAAGCATACATATCCATAATGGATTCAACCAACATAGCCTTTTAAGGCTACTGCCTATTCCCATCTTGCATCACACACACATGTATATACATATGTAATATGCATACGTGTATATATATAATATATATTTTCATTTTGCATCACACACGCATATCTATACTACATATATAAGCATTTAAGCAAAATGTCTTAAAGACAAGTTTTTATGCAATGTGTACAACAAATTAAAGCACAAAATTTGAAAAACTCTTAATTGCAAACTATAAAGCACAACTTACAACTCTTTTTAAGCAAGGGTTTTAAACCATACCAACAAAAAGTACGGTTCAGTCCCTTACCTTACTTCCTCACAGCCATACCCTGCCATACCAACTCTTTCACGCTTCACGTCTGGTTTAAGAAGTTTTCACACAACAAAAAATGCTTTCTTCCCCACTTCAACCCCTCTTCACATCTGCCCCTCACTCTGTACCGAGAGTACTTCACCATACCCTACCTCTACACGTCTGCCCCTCACCCCCATACCGAGAGTACTTCACGACACCATACCTACAAAGCCATACCCACCATCCCTTCATATTGCACGCTTTCTTCCTGGATGCATATAAATCAAGAAACTAGGGTTCAGATTCATTTTCATCTCCACTCTCAAACACATCACGATTTGGTTCACGATATACAACTCAACATCTCAGCATCAGTTGATTTGGATTCACCATTTGCAGCTCAACATCTCAACATCTTCACGATTTAGGTATGTTTAATTTCAAGCTTTCATTTGTTCAGCTTTCATCTTGACTTCCTTCTATCTAAGAAATAGACAAAAGTTTTCAACGGTTTTGTAAAACCCTAAAGATCAATCAAGATAGAGAAGATATGAATTCGTCATCCAATTATCAAGAACACTGTTACAAGCTCTCTAAGGATATGAGTTATGAGAGACTTTCTAAGAGTCCCCTAAACTAACACACAACAAAACCTATTTATACTAAACACAATACAAGGTGTAAACAACACAATACAACTCAATACATTGACTTTGACTTTGACCTTTCTATATTTAAACCTTGAAGACATATTGCACTAACAATCTCCCCCTTGGATTCAAGGTTTAAACAAATGCGATCAGCAAGCTTTAGCTTTCTTGAATCTTCGGACTTCATCAAAGCTTGTCAAAGTCAAAACGTCATCCAATCTTCAAACGGCAAATAACGAACTTCTTTCTTCGAACAGGAGAATATGAATCTTCACACAAAGCTTTTTAAATACAAGAAGCACAAGTTCAAGAAAAAGAGATCACAGAATGATCAATCGATTTTCCTCAAACTCTTGAAGAATTCTCCTCATTTCCATTGACTTGAGAATTTCATTCTTCAGTGTCGATCTTCATAAACGCGCGAGTTCAAAAGAAAGAGATCACTGAAATGATCAATCGATTTCTTAAAAACTCTTGAAGAATAAAACTCCCCCTATCATTTCTTGAAACGACGTCTTTTTTCTACAAATCTCACCGTTAACATTAAAACGAATGTTTGATTTTAAACTTTCTTTGACATGAAATTGATGTAGACATTCTCCCCCTTTTTCGATGAAAGTGAGCATCACGAGCATCGAAAATATTTTCAATTTCAGTCACGGACAATCTCCCTCTTCAAAAACATTTCTTCCCCTTGAAAAACACGAACAATCTCCCCATAAGCGAAAGATCTTGCTCCCCCTAAAAATAAGAATTGTAGAGCAAGTTGATTTTCTCCCCCTGAAAATTTGCATAAAAAGCATATAAGCGCACATTTTAACAAACTTATATAAAGAAAATAGAATTCATTGAACAACATTTTATTACTACTAACATTTAATCATTTGAACACCAAACAAAAGAAATTCAACTTAATGAAATGTAACAGATATTTCCATCAAGTGAAATCAAATGCATGCGTTTGGATTCAAAAACAAGACATCATCGCATATCGAGTTACAAAAGTTCAATTTCAACCCCTTTATAAAATCTATTTGGTGGACTAGCATGCGAAATATGATTAGCAACAAGCAAATGTACCTCTAAAACCTATAAGAATACTTTGCTCTTACTCACACTATTTGTCCAAAAACAGAATTTTCACAAATTTACAGGTTTATTGCGACTTTGTATTTTCCCCAAGTTTCAAGAGATGTGTGCTCTTAGGCATCTTTTCATATTGTGCACATTGGCAACTTTTATTATGTGCTCATTGGCATCTTTTATAATCAAACAGTTTATTAAGACTAAGATACACCGTAAACGTAACTTTCTAACTGGTCCTATAGCAGGATTTGGGTCAGCCGATCCCAGACCAGTTGGCCTTAGGGGCTAGGTGTCGAGCACCCCTTGGGACTTACTTTCCCGAACCAGAAAGGCTACATCGATATACCTTAATCCCATCTGTACCAGTAGAACATGGCTTTCTACCTGGTTCTATAGCAGGATTTGGGTCAGCCAATCCCAGATCAGTTGATCTTAGGGGCTAGGTAACGAGTACCCCTTGGGACTTAATCTCCCAAACCAGATAGGCCACAGGCACAGACTATCAAACTGAATGATTTTATTATATATATATATATATATATAATTTTTTTTATTATTATTATAGCATCTCAATCACTTGGTTCAAAAACGTAGTGCTTCTCCCATATTTTCGTTTCCATTCATGATTAAGACGAATAGGCTTTGTGAGCATTGTATTCTAAATAAGTCTAGATTTACAAAATTTTGCACTTATATCAAAATCTCAAACATGTTTCGCTGACCTTTCGACTTATTTCAGAAGCGAAAGTAGAAACAAATATAACTCTGACGATACAAAAATGCTCGTAAAATCATCCTTAACACACATTTTATTCATTGAATGAAAAATTGAAGATTTTTTTTTCACTTCATTGAATTAAATTTGTGAAGGTTCAAACTTTCAACGTTAGTAGACATAAAATATAACACAATGTTACCTTTAAGCACATGTCCTAAAAATAGAAAGATATGACAGTGAAAGGATATCACCTGATAAGTACGAGTTCTAAACTGATATGTTTAGAAGTCATAGCCTTTGAAGTACGGGTCCTAAACTGATTTGTTTAGAAGCCTTTACTGTTGAAGTGCGTGTTTTGAACTGATGTGTTCAAAAGCCATAGTCTTTTATATCTCTCCCCCTACAAAATACCAAAAGATTTACCAAATATCCCATGTATATATTAAAAGATAGAAAACTCCCTGAAATCATATGATGTTCAATGTCTTCTTTGGAAGCACAAGTACTTCATCTTCCGAGAGTTCAACGCTTGTCTCTAAATCTGCAAAACAGATTAAGTAGATTTTGATACCCAACGAGTCTTGGGTCCTGACACGTTAAGCGGAGCTCTATAAGAAGGAAAATGGTAAATACCATACCAATATTGAACATAATTATTATTAACAAAATTATTATTTCCGCAATAAGAATTAACAAAAGAATTAACTTTCGTTGTAAAATTCTTATTTGGAAATGATGATTTTGGTACATCTTTTCCAGGAAATTTACCTTTTACCTTCCATTGCATGTTGACTCTTTTGTAGGAAGGAAGATCAGCATAGTATTTGGAAGACATATCCACAGAATGCTCGTAGAAAATGTTAGAAGGACGCATCGGACATTCTAAAAAACACTCGGAGTTGTTGAACGACCTCACTTTGTCTTTTAAGGCATTTCGTTCCTTTGTCATCAACTCGAGTTTCTTCCTAATATCACAATTCACCCTCTTTTCCTTCATGATATCTGTAGATAAACCGGCCAAATTCTTCATGAGTTTCTGAATTTCTTGCTGAAATATCTTCCGTTCTACAGAAAAATCATCCTTTACGCTCCTTGCTTGAAACTCAGCTTTCTTTCTCTTTTCTAACTCACTTCTTTCCAAATCCAAGTCCTCTTGCAGTTCAGAAATTTTCTCTGAAAGCTTCCCATTCTTCCCATTCTTCACTTCAAACTCTTTCCTTTTAACCTCAAACTCGGCTCTTTCCTTCTCCACCTTTTGCTTCTCTAAAAATAATACTTTCTGAAAATCTGAGTTCTGCTTGGAAAGTCTTTGGAATTGGAGTTCAAAAGCTTTGTTATCTTCACAAGCTTTAGTCTTCATCTTCAATTCCTTTTCAAGATCCGAAATTCTTAGAGCTAGACCCTCTATTTCTTTCTTATGTTCTTCTCTTTCATCTTTTATTAATTTTTCTAAATCTGATAGTCTCTTTGTAAGCTCAGTAATCTTCTCAGAATCTTCTATCACATCCTTCATGTCTTCCTTTTTCTCTAAATCAACTTTCTTTTCTTCCGCTTTTGACGATTCCTCTTTGTGAATTTCTGATGTTGTCTGATTTGTATCCTCCTTATCAGCATTCTTCACTTACTTTACCCTGAAATCACCATACGATCCATGCATTAGCTTCGTTAATTCCTTCCAACACAACATAGGATTATTTTTGAAAGCATTTAATCGAGCACAAGTATATTGTGGAAGTTTGGAAATAACAAGGATCAAATATGATGTTGCATCTTTGTCAACTCTCTTCCGATATATCTCTTCTTTAGTAAAATCTTCTT
Organism: Saussurea involucrata; assembly: GCA_033807775.1. Lineage (NCBI taxonomy): Eukaryota > Viridiplantae > Streptophyta > Magnoliopsida > Asterales > Asteraceae > Saussurea > Saussurea involucrata. The sequence continues at coordinate 75,984,844 of CM066327.1, read as the reverse complement.
CCCGTTTATAAAGGATCAACGGGCCTTCGGTGAAAGATTTTATCATTAAATCTCCATTTTCTCTTCTCGAAATGAAATCCATGAAGTCGACCGTCCATTTCACAAAATCCGAATCCTTGTTAAGCATCGGAGGACGATTAACTGAAACTTGATAAGCCATGATAAACAGTAAGAAAGAGCTTAATTTGAACCGATAGTAAGGACATAAATGAACAGTAAAGTTTGACCGAACAGTACAAAAAAAGTTTATATAAAACTTTTTCTTGAAAAACTCTTAAAATGTATGAAATACACTATAGAAAAAAATTTCATTATAAATTTTTTTCTCAAAATACTCTTTTTTTTAATTTGTCAGAAAATTTGACCAAGTGTCAGTTTTCGCAATCAACAGTTGCGAAAACCACCAGTATGCGTAAGCTGAAGAAACGAACAACCAAAGTTTTCGCAAGCAACAGTTGCGAAAAGTTAGACTTAGAAAATTTTGAAGAGATCTGAGGTATGCGTGACAAAGGGATACGCAAAGTTACTGTTTGCGTGTCTTTGGGTTGCGAAAAGTTCCTGTTCGCGTGAAAGAGGCTTGCGAAAAGTTCCTGTTCACGTGTCTTTGGGATACGAAAACTCCACTTGGATTCTGAAGACCTTCAAAAGATGATGAACTTGCGAAAAGTTCTACGAGTCTTGCGAAAACCACGATGAGTCTTGCGAAAAGTACAGATCTTGCGAAAAGTTCACAAATAATCTCAAAAACGTCTGAAATCTGAATGTCTCTGCAAGAAATTTCACAGATATGCTCGAAATAGCAGTCTGAATGTACTTTCTTCACACAACTATCACTGAAAACGTCTGAATTTCAATCCTTGTAGATCGAACAGAACCTCAAGATCGAACTCCAAAAATCTCACAGATCTTCAAAATTGAACCTCAAATCAATGAAATTGGCCTTCGAAACCTTCTTTAATCACATTCCAAATCAGATCACGAATCTACTGAGCACAAACTTGAATCAATTCTATCACAAACAAAGAATTTTTGAAAAAAATCTCAAGAAAACGAGATTTCTTGAGAAAAATCAAGAAATCGATCAAATTTTCTTGAAAATCTTCACAAAAAAATTGTGTATGATCACAGAAACACTCTCTGAAACTAAGATCCTGCTCTGATACCAATTGTAAAACCCTAAAGATCAATCAAGATAGAGAAGATATGAATTCGTCATCCAATTATCAAGAACACTATTACAAGCTCTCTAAGGATATGAGTTATGAGTTATGAGAGACGTTCTAAGAGTCCCCTAAACTAACACACAACAAAACCTATTTATACTAAACACAATACAAGGTGTAAACAACACAATACAACTCAATACATTGACTTTGACTTTGACCTTTCTATATTTAAACCTTGAAGACATATTGCACTAACAGGTTTTAGTTATCTCAGGGGTTTTGATGTTATAATGATTGTGCTCTTTGATGATCTGGTGTCTCTTTGATTCAATCTTGCATGTGGGTATTGATTTGGGTATCTGATTCTCTTTTCGAATTGGAAAACATGTAGTTTAAAACTTTGCACTCAAAGTGTTTGATGTTTTGCTCGTATGAATCACCAATATAGAAATTACAGGGGAATCTTCAGATTACATCTCTAATTCACGAATCAGAGGGAATACTTGCTAACAATTAAATCTGCTTTACTATTGATGAATATATACTAATTTCAAAAAGTGCTGATAACTGTTATAAACTAACATCATTATTTCAATAAGATGCAAAATTGAGAAGAAATTAAAAAAACATGTGGAAATACATTATTTCACTAAGATGATTCACTCTTAACTCTCTTCATAGTTTCTTTTTCATCTCCATTCTCTTCAACTTCATCAATAGCCAACGACATCAATTAGATAATTAGATAAACTGAGGAACATAGACAATTTCTATATATATACCCACAAGAACAGAACATGGATAGTCTACTGTTTATGAACTGGGGTAAGGTGCCCATATATTTAGTTGTAATGGTTATATTGGATCGTATGTGTTTTTTGTTTTTAAAATAACAACCCCTTTTTCATGATCTGTTAGATTAATATTAATTTAATTAGTTATAATATGTGTGACAATCGATCACTTGCAAATTTATTAATATCTCATTGATTTCTTTCTTTCTGTTTACCTTGTTTCACTACCTATTTTCTATTTGATTAAGAGGTAAACAAACACCCCCTAAGTTCTAGCAATTAAGAGGTAAACAAACATACCAAAAAGGTGAACACCAAACGAACTGTTAAACTTACAAACAATTATTCAAACAATGGACTATATATATCTTGTCATAGTGTTTTATTTTCCATTTTTTTCTAAATTAAGTGTTTATATTATTAAGAGGTAAACAAACAGACCCTTAGTAAATGGGCCTTAAAGTTCCACTTTTATTCTATCTCTAATGATGAAATGGAAAAAAGTTATGGCCTTTAAGTTGTCATTCATTAAGCTCTCATTAAGCTGCTGGTTGGTTTACTGTTGTTTGCTTATTGTTTTTTCTCACCGTAAATAAGTTATTTTTAAGGTTTGGATTGAAAAAAGATTCATCTCTTAACGATTCAGAGGTAAACAAACACCCCCTGTTTGTTTGGTGTTTGCTTATTTTTTTGACGTATTTGCTTATTGTTTTTTCTCACCGTAAATAAGCTATTTTTAGTGTTTGGATTGAAAAAATATTCACCTCTTAACGATTCAGAGGTAAACAAACAGCCCCTAAGTTCTAACAATTAAGAGGTAAACAAACAGACCCTAAGCTACAACAATTAAGAGGTAAACAAACATCCCCTAAGTTCTAGCAATTAAGAGGTAAACAAACATACCAAAAAGGTGAACACCAAACAAACACCAAACGAACTGTTAAACTTACAAACAATTATTCAAACAATGGACTATATATATCTTGTCATAGTGTTTTATTTTCCATTTTTTTCTAAATTAAGTGTTTATATTATTATTCTCTTAAAAATTGTTGATATTATGATTTTAATTTGTTCTAAAATATGTGTTTATTTTAAATAACAAAGTAAAATGACCCGATAAGCATTTACCAGCTAAACATTTAGGGGCTGTTTGGTAGTTGCCAAAGGGTTTAGTGACGAATGATTAAGAGGCTCTTAGTGCAGTTGCCAAAGGGTTTAGCGATTCAGAGGTTGCTTCTTAATAAAACTATTAAGAGGTAAACAAACAGACCCTTAGTAAATGGGCCTTAAAGTTCCAGTTTTATTCTATCTCTAATGATGAAATGGAAAAAAGTTATGGCCTTTAAGTTGTCATTCATTAAGCTCTCATTAAGCTGCTGGTTGGTTTACTGCTGTTTGCTTATTGTTTTTTCTCACCGTAAATAAGTTATTTTTAAGGTTTGGATTGAAAAAAGATTCATCTCTTAACGATTCAGAGGTAAACAAACACCCCCTGTTTGTTTGGTGTTTGCTTATTTTTTTGACGTATTTGCTTATTGTTTTTTCTCACCGTAAATAAGCTATTTTTAGTGTTTGGATTGAAAAAATATTCACCTCTTAACGATTCCGAGGTAAACAAACAGCCCCTAAGTTCTAACAATTAAGAGGTAAACAAACAGACCCTAAGCTCTAACAATTAAGAGGTAAACAAACAGCCCCTAAGCTCTAACAATTACGAGGTAAACAAACAGCCCCTAAGCTACCACAATTAAGAGGTAAACAAACAGCCCCTAAGCTACAACGATTAAGAGGTAAACAAACAGCCCCTAAGCTACAACAATTAAGAGGTAAACAAACATCCCCTAAGTTCTAACAATTAAGAGGTAAACAAACATACCAAAAATATGTGCGATGCAAAACAAGAAAACTTAGGGGGTGTTTGGGATGGCTTATTTTTTTGACTTATTTGCTTATTGTTTTTAGCACTTTATAATGGTCTCATTAAGCAGCATGTGAGATAGTAGCATGATTAACATGCTTTGTGTCTATACTTTATGAATAAACTTAAACACTGTTCTCTTATTCAAATGCTTAGCAGATGTTCACCTCTATGAATAAACTTAAACAGCAACTAAGGAACCATCAATGTCCACCTCCCCATATTGCAAATTTAATACAAAAACTAACTCAATTCCTAACACAAAGCCATTGGATCCAAACACATAACTACGAACTGTTAAACTTACAAACAATTATTCAAACAATGGACTATATATATCTTGTCATAGTGTTTTATTTTCCATTTTTTTCTAAATTAAGTGTTTATATTATTATTCTCTTAAAAATTGTTGATATTATGATTTTAATTTGTTCTAAAATATGTGTTTATTTTAAAAAACAAAGTAAAATGACCCGATAAGCATTTACCAGGTAAACATTTAGGGGCTGTTTGGCAGTTGCCAAAGGGTTTAGTGCAGAATGATTAAGAGGCTCTTAGTGCAGTTGCCAAAGGGTTTAGCGATTCAGAGGTTGCTTCTTAATAAAACTATTAAGAGGTAAACAAACAGACCCTTAGTAAATGGGCCTTAAAGTTCCAGTTTTATTCTATCTCTAATGATGAAATGGAAAAAAGTTGTTCTCTCTAATATAATGATTAAAAATGTCTTTTGATTTATTTAAAAATGTAATAACTACGTATTTCTAAAATCGTCTGTCATTTTTATCATATACGTTTATTTTGAAACAAAGAAAATAGTATAAATAACATGTTGGAGGGAAGAGAAGGGTAGACTTCACCAAGTGTTTTAATACAAAATTTCAAGCAAATAGGTTCTTACAGTAACTTAAAAGATCAGGAGTTCATACATTATGGCAATTCCAATGACCAACTGGAAGAAAAAAAGTGGAACTGAAAACTGGGCCTAACTCGACCTGAACAAGTTCAATACCTGGTTACCGAACCTCTTAAAACCTCTAAAATGCATTTGACAGGCCTTTCATTTTTGCAGTACCATAATGGCTCATGTAGAGAACGTGAAATCTTTTCTTATATGGACTTTAAATGTTTTATGCAGGCCTTGGATATAATTCGTTTCGAGAACTTGCCAAATAAGAGCAAGTTGGATTCTCAACCAGAGCTCTTCATCCACATTATTCCTGACAAGACCAGCAACACATTGTGACCATTATTGAGAGTGGTATGTCAATCTGATTTTTTAAACTACATGCATTGTTTAGATCTCTTCCTTCTTGTGTTTCTTATAACATACATGTCTTTACCTTTCTGCTTTAAGATAACACTTTTAGATAGGACACCATACAGTTTTCATTGACAATTTGACAAATTGACAAATTGACAATAGCATATATAAGCATTTATAATAAAAGTCTTAATTACAAGTCCAGCAACAGCCCCTAAGCTCTAACAATTACGAGGTAAACAAACAGCCCCTAAGCTACAACAATTAAGAGGTAAACAAACAGCCCCTAAGCTACAACGATTAAGAGGTAAACAAACAGTCCCTAAGCTACAACAATTAAGAGGTAAACAAACATCCCCTAAGTTCTAGCAATTAAGAGGTAAACAAACATACCAAAAATATGTGCGATGCAAAACAAGAAAACTTAGGGGGTGTTTGGGATGGCTTATTTTTTTGACTTATTTGCTTATTGTTTTTAGCACTTTATAATGGTCTCATTAAGCAGCATGTGAGATAGTAGCATGATTAACAGGCTTTGTGTCTATACTTTATGAATAAACTTAAACACTGTTCTCTTATTCAAATGCTTAGCAGATGTTCACCTCTATGAATAAACTTAAACAGCAACTAAGGAACCATCAATGTCTACCTCCCCATATTGCAAATTTAATACAAAAACTAAATCAATTCCTAACACAAAGCCATTGGATCCAAACACATAACTACGAACTGTTAAACTTACAAACAATTATTCAAACAATGGACTATATATATCTTGTCATAGTGTTTTATTTTCCATTTTTTTCTAAATTAAGTGTTTATATTATTATTCTCTTAAAAATTGTTGATATTATGATTTTAATTTGTTCTAAAATATGTGTTTATTTTAAAAAACAAAGTAAAATGACCCGATAAGCATTTACCAGGTAAACATTTAGGGGCTGTTTGGCAGTTGCCAAAGGGTTTAGTGCAGAATGATTAAGAGGCTCTTAGTGCAGTTGCCAAAGGGTTTAGCGATTCAGAGGTTGCTTCTTAATAAAACTATTAAGAGGTAAACAAACAGACCCTTAGTAAATGGGCCTTAAAGTTCCAGTTTTATTCTATCTCTAATGATGAAATGGAAAAAAGTTGTTCTCTCTAATATAATGATTAAAAATGTCTTTTGATTTATTTAAAAATGTAATAACTACGTATTTCTAAAATCGTCTGTCATTTTTATCATATACGTTTATTTTGAAACAAAGAAAATAGTATAAATAACATGTTGGAGGGAAGAGAAGGGTAGACTTCACCAAGTGTTTTAATACAAAATTTCAAGCAAATAGGTTCTTACAGTAACTTAAAAGATCAGGAGTTCATACATTATGGCAATTCCAATGACCAACTGGAAGAAAAAAAGTGGAACTGAAAACTGGGCCTAACTCGACCTGAACAAGTTCAATACCTGGTTACCGAATCTCTTAAAACCTCTAAAATGCATTTGACAGGCCTTTCATTTTTGCAGTACCATAATGGCTCATGTAGAGAACGTGAAATCTTTTCTTATATGGACTTTAAATGTTTTATGCAGGCCTTGGATATAATTCGTTTCGAGAACTTGCCAAATAAGAGCAAGTTGGATTCTCAACCAGAGCTCTTCATCCACATTATTCCTGACAAGACCAGCAACACATTGTGACCATTATTGAGAGTGGTATGTCAATCTGATTTTTTAAACTACATGCATTGTTTAGATCTCTTCCTTCTTGTGTTTCTTATAACATACATGTCTTTACCTTTCTGCTTTAAGATAACACTTTTAGATAGGACACCATACAGTTTTCATTGACAATTTGACAAATTGACAAATTGACAATAGCATATATAAGCATTTATAATAAAAGTCTTAATTACAAGTCCAGCAACAGCCCCTAAGCTCTAACAATTACGAGGTAAACAAACAGCCCCTAAGCTACAACAATTAAGAGGTAAACAAACAGCCCCTAAGCTACAACGATTAAGAGGTAAACAAACAGTCCCTAAGCTACAACAATTAAGAGGTAAACAAACATCCCCTAAGTTCTAGCAATTAAGAGGTAAACAAACATACCAAAAATATGTGCGATGCAAAACAAGAAAACTTAGGGGGTGTTTGGGATGGCTTATTTTTTTGACTTATTTGCTTATTGTTTTTAGCACTTTATAATGGTCTCATTAAGCAGCATGTGAGATAGTAGCATGATTAACAGGCTTTGTGTCTATACTTTATGAATAAACTTAAACACTGTTCTCTTATTCAAATGCTTAGCAGATGTTCACCTCTATGAATAAACTTAAACAGCAACTAAGGAACCATCAATGTCTACCTCCCCATATTGCAAATTTAATACAAAAACTAAATCAATTCCTAACACAAAGCCATTGGATCCAAACACATAACTACGAACTGTTAAACTTACAAACAATTATTCAAACAATGGACTATATATATCTTGTCATAGTGTTTTATTTTCCATTTTTTTCTAAATTAAGTGTTTATATTATTATTCTCTTAAAAATTGTTAATATTATGATTTTAATTTGTTCTAAAATATGTGTTTATTTTAAAAAACAAAGTAAAATGACCCGATAAGCATTTACCAGGTAAACATTTAGGGGCTGTTTGGCAGTTGCCAAAGGGTTTAGTGCAGAATGATTAAGAGGCTCTTAGTGCAGTTGCCAAAGGGTTTAGCGATTCAGAGGTTGCTTATTAATAAAACTATTAAGAGGTAAACCAACAGACCCTTAGTAAATGGGCCTTAAAGTTCCAGTTTTATTCTATCTCTAATGATGAAATGGAAAAAAGTTGTTCTCTCTAATATAATGATTAAAAATGTCTTTTGATTTATTTAAAAATGTAATAGCTACGTATTCCTAAAATCGTCTGTCATTTTTATCATATACGTTTATTTTGAAACAAAGAAAATAGTATAAATAACATGTTGGAGGGAAGAGAAGGGTAGACTTCACCAAGTGTTTTAATACAAAATTTCAAGCAAATAGGTTCTTACAGTAACTTAAAAGATCAGGAGTTCATACATTATGGCAATTCCAATGACCAACTGGAAGAAAAAAGTGGAACTGAAAACTGGGCCTAACTCGACCTGAACAAGTTCAATACCTGGTTACCGAACCTCTTAAAACCTCTAAAATGCATTTGACAGGCCTTTCATTTTTGCAGTACCATAATGGCTCATGTAGAGAACGTGAAATCTTTTCTTATATGGACTTTAAATATTTTATGCAGGCCTTGGATATAATTCGTTTCGAGAACTTGCCAAATAAGAGCAAGTTGGATTCTCAACCAGAGCTCTTCATCCACATTATTCCTGACAAGACCAGCAACACATTGTGACCATTATTGAGAGTGGTATGTCAATCTGATTTTTTAAACTACATGCATTGTTTAGATCTCTTCCTTCTTGTGTTTCTTATAACATACATGTCTTTACCTTTCTGCTTTAAGATAACACTTTTAGATAGGACACCATACAGTTTTCATTGACAATTTGACAAATTGACAAATTGACAATAGCATATATAAGCATTTAAGATAAAAGTCTTAATTACAAGTCTCTAAATTTTATAGGGGTTTTTACTAAATTTTAGGGTAAACAAACAGACCCTAAGCTCTAACAATTAAGAGGTAAACAAACAGACCCTAAGCTCTAACAATTAAGAGGTAAACAAACAGCCCCTAAGTTCTAACAATTACGAGGTTTTGATTTGATTGTCTCACTTCTTTTGTGTAGTGGTGTCATTCATGTCTCTCACTTATATTTTAATTATTTAATATCAGTATAATTAATGTAGTAAATTTTGTATACTTTTACAATCTTATATCTATTTATCTACCGTTTTTTAAGATATACTATATAAATAATAATACGTTATAATATACTTTAAGATAATTTTAAATAAATAATAGTTTCTAATTAGTGCAACAAAACTTGTAGAAAATGGACTCTCCATATAATATTGACGCGTTTTCATTGCTAAACGACGTTCATGCAACATGGAGCGTGACACGTGTTCATGTGGAGGCCATTTGGGAAGATGTTAGGGAACAAAGACTGTTCATTTTTTTACATGACCAAACCGTAAGTTACAAATTTCGCATATTAAATTCACAGATTATTTTAAAAATCTATTTAACTGTATTTTATTGTATATTAGAGAACACAAATGGTAGCAATTGTTCATCATATTTGGTTAATTCAAAGATACACACAAATGAACTTGGTGGGAGGCGTTTTCCAAATGAATCGTTTCAGACTTGGATATAATCTCAATGATTGGAGGTATGAAGGTTATGGTTTCGCCTCTGGTGAATGGACAATCCTAATTGAACCATACACAACCTTCATACCATTGATGATGGATGTCGATTTTGCCTTTCCGTTCTATCCATTCGTACATTCTATAACAACACTGGTGGAAGATCGCAGTAGGAAAAAATTCATGATCGGTACATTTAAGTTATTTGTTACATTTATCTTTCTAAAACAATAAAATCATATTTGATAAAACGATTCTAATTTTGAAAAAATGATAATTTTTGTTCTAGATGTTGTTGGAAAAATCATCTCGGGTCGACGAGTAAGATCTTTCCGATATCATGGCTTTTTGCGATTTGCATGCTTTGAAATATTTCTCCAAGATGAACCGTAAGTTTTTATATTATAAACCATTAACAAATTATCATAGTCACTAACATTTTATTGCTCATAATAGGGGAAATATTATAAAGATGAGGTTGTATGATTCGACACCATATCGTTTTACGGAGATAGCTCGTGCAATCGTAAATAAATCTATAATATATGCATCCCGAGTAAAACTCATCCATTGTTACGCAAGTACGTAACAAGTTACTTTTATGATTTAATAAACTATTTTATTATTTACATATTCTATTTTATTTAAAATGTATATGCGATTATTTTCAGATAATGTTTTGAATTCTACGGAGTTAACTACAATCGTGGTAGAACCACATATGCCGGAAGCAGATGCCGTTAGAATTATGATGACATAAAATATTGGAGGGCCAAGTAGATTAGTATTATCATGTATTTTTGGTATATTGAAGTGATTTTGGGAACTTGTATGTATCTTTTATATGTATTATGATGGCGGTTTAAGTTAAATTGTTGTCTCTACGTTGTCTAATAATGATATATTTTCAATTGTTAATTAAACCGACAAAGAAAATTATTAGATATCCAAAAATTGAATCAGTGAAGTGGTTGGGGGGGAAATTTTCTATTAAATCAACTTCTATCCAAGACAACAGGGAAAATTAACAAGGATGACAAGTTAATAAATGGATAAGATTTGTTACACTAACTTAGTTCATTCCAATTCCAACATTTACACATCATTTTATAGATAAAACCATATTATTCTATGACCATCATTTTACAGTGTCCAATGAGGATGAGTGATGACAAAATTGCAAATGGTGATGTAACGCAAGTTGATGGAGATATAGCAAAAGGTATATGGAATACTCGCTATAAATATCATTATATTTGGTATTAATTCGTGATATAGTCACTCATAATATAATATATTTATCTAAAATAACATCGTTGCAGAAAAAAGAAAGGAATACAACAGACGATATTATGAACAACAAAAGGAGAAGAAAAAATTGAGAAAAATAGCTAACAATGAAGGAAGTAGTCAATCTACGACACTTATGGAGACGTCGTACGTAAACGTCAATGAAACAACCCCTGTCAGTGCTGTGACGGCTGAAACAAGAAAAATTGTTAACAGAAATTATTATCATCGAAATAAAGAAAATAACATAGGCAGAGCAAGTGTTAACACACAAGGAACAAGTGTTACACGCAAAGAAGGAACGACTCCAATATGTTCGGAGTTAACACATGAAAACTTCAACGGTAAAACCGTTCATTTATTATTTTTTGTTTTTTTTTTACCAATTTTATTAATTAAAATCTCCTTCAAATTATGTTTTTTTCTACATAGGCATTCGAAGTAGGCGTGGTATACTCCTACCTCTTTTTGATGAAGTTACCAGTCATGTATTCAGAGGTTAGTTTTACTTCTTAATTTCACATCCTCTAGAGAAAAAATCATTAACTACTACTGTAAACATTTATGTGTCTTATCATGTAGGAGGTTGTTCCGGGGATGTCAATACTTCGAACCAACATGACATCCTCCAGGGGGATCCGTACGATTTTGTTTATGATGGTATACCTAGAGAACATCGTGTCTTGAAGGAACAAAATCCATGTAAATTTTGTGGAGCAAAAAGGATAAAATTTGAATTCGCTTCCTTTTGTTGCATGAAAGGGAAGACAAAGTTGGCATACTCACCCATTCCGCAAGAATTATACAATGTTTTCTCATCAGAATCTCAATTAGGCAAAATGTTTAGGCACAACGTACGTGCATACAATACGAACTTTTCATTCACGTCAATGGGTGTAAACTTGGATACTTCAATGGCAAACATGACTGATGGAGTATATACATTTCGTGCGCATGGAGCTGTATATCACAGAATCGATCAGTTACTGCCGAGAGATGGACAACCTAGGTACTTATAGTTGTACTTTTATGATTCAGAATCAGAGTTATCACATAGACTCCAATGGCCAAATCTTGATAGAAATGTTATTGAAATTTTGACTCGTGTCCTTTCTATCAACCCATACGTGAGAACATTTCGAAGCCTTGGTGAGCTCGGACCACTCGAGAACTATAGAGTCACTTTGAATACTTCGGTGGAACTAGACCAAAGGGTGTACAACCGACCGACCACATCAGAGGTTTGAATACAAGTATTTTGGTTTATGTTTTTTGAAATAAGATTAGATTATAGACTAAATAAATTGAGTTCCAAAATTATGTCAATTATGCCAGGTTGCTGGTATTTGGGTTGAAGGAAATGACGACATAACTGCATACAAGAGAAGTATTGTGGTGTATGGGAGGTCTGACTATAGCAAAAATATTGAATATTACTTCAGTTGTTATGACCCGTTGTCCTATCCTTTGTTCTTTCCCAACGGTGAACCTGGATGGCATTCTAATATACCTAGACATGGAGTGTGCATGAATCAAAGCTTTAATGATGATGAAAACATGGAGGAAGATTTAGAAGGTATGAACCATGTTGCAATTTTTTAAATTTTAATTAAGGTATAAAATATCATCTTTAACATATATGTCATCAGTTTATATTTATTTCATAACATTCACATTACACAGAGGTTGATGTGAGAAGCAACAAGAATACTGTAACGATGCGGGAATACTATTGTTATAAGTTCCAGATTTGTAAAAATGACAACGTAATTCTATTGGGGGGAAGGTTGTTACAACAGTTCGTGGTAGATATCTACATCAAGATTGAGACTTCACGTTTGGATTTTTGTCATAAAAACCAAGCCAAAATAAGATCAGATTTATACCAAGGTGTTGTGGATTGCGTCAATGCTGGTGAAGTGATACCAAGTAGAATCGGACAACGGGTTGTGTTGCCTGCAACTTTTATCGGAGGCCCACGTGATATGCGACGACGATTTCTTGATGCCATGACTTTAGTGCAACATGATGGGAAGCCCGATATATTCTTGACAATGACGTGCAATCCAAACTGGCCTGAAATCGTTAGAGAGTTGTTGTCTGATCAGACCGCAACTGATCGGCCCGACCTTGTTGCCAGAGTTTTTCGTGCCAAACTAGAGGATATGAAACACCAACTCTTCAAGAAGCACATCCTCGGTAAAGTCGGGGCATATGTTTATGTCATCGAGTTTCAGAAGTGTGGTTTGCCGCATGCACATTTTCTTCTGATAATGACACCCGAACACAAAATGACCAATCCAGATCATTACGACAAGAGTGTGTGTGCTGAAATTCCAGACCCAACAAGGTATCCCCAAATGCACCAATTGGTCGTCCAACACATGATGCATGGTCCTTGTGGTCATTTAAAACCGGCCAATTCATGTATGCAAGGTGAGCCGAAAAAATGTCGTTCCAGATATCCTAAACAGTTCAACGACAACACGGTGCAGGCCGATCACTCATATCCATTATATCGACGGAGAAATAATGGAATAAATGTGAATGTACGAGGCAGTGTCTTGGATAATAGATGGGTGGTCCCGTATAACCCAAAGCTGCTAATGATGTTCAATTGTCATATCAATGTTGAGGCTTGCTCGAGCATAACATCTGTGAAGTATATCTTCAAGTATGTTTACAAGGGTCACGACAAACAAGTTGTTCATATCGATTCAAAGGAAGAAATGGTCGTTATTAACGAAATTAGAAGGTTCCAAGATGCACGTTATGTCTCCCCTCCCGAGGCGATATGGCGAATTTTTAGCTTCGCACTTTCTCAAATGCACCCTTACGTGATGGCATTGCAACTCCATCTCCCTAACAAACAGATGGTTAGGTTTAGAGATGATGATATAATGACAGATATTATTGACAGAGAGAGAGAGATAAGCGAACAATGTTGACTGCATTTTTTGATAGAAATAAAACTGACAGGGGTGCAAGGAAATATTTGTACAAAGATTTTCCAACACACTACACGTGGAATTGGAAGTTACGTCGATGGAATCCTCGACAACGAGGATCAATGAAAGGGCGTCTGGTTTCTGCAAATCCAGCTGAAGGAGAGTGGTTCTACTTACGCCTACTTTTGTCTCATATTACAGGGCCTACTTGCTTTGAAGATCTATACACTGTCAATGGCTTATTGCACCCTACATTTCGTAAAGCATCTCTGGAGAGAGGGTTAATAGAGAACGATGATAACTTATCCCACTGTCTTGCAGAGGCCTCCTTATTTCAATTTCCCGCTGCTCTTCGGAAGTTATTTGCGACGATGTTGATTTTTTGGGAGCCAGGAGATGTTCGCAAGTTATGGGATGACCACTATGATTCGCTTTCTGAAGATTTTACGCGACAATATGAAAGTGTTAACCGAGTCCGTAATATGGTTCTAACTGATATCCTTGTTTTTCTACAATCTATGGGTAAGAGTCTTGCTGATTTCGATCTTCCAATGATAGATGCAGATGCCAATTTTCAATCTGGAGAATTTCGTGAGGTACAAGAGGAATGCTCTATAGTTGTGGAAGACGAACACTTGTGTGCCCGAGACTCTCTCAATTCCGACCAAAAATACGCATATGAGGAGATCATGAGGCACGTAGACGATGATTGTCCAGGAGTGTTCTTTATAGATGGTCCGGGTGGAACCGGGAAAACATTTTTGTACAAAGCTTTGCTTGCCAACATCCGTTCCCGTAGTCTTATTGCTCTTGCAACTGCTTCGTCGGGTGTTGCTGCCAATAATATGCCTGGAGGAAGAACAGCTCACTCTAGATTCAAGATTCCTCTCAACCTTGATAATAACTCAATGTGCAACATAAAAAAACAAAGTGGGCTGCTCAATTGATTCGAGATGCAAAAATAATCATTTGGGACGAAGCGTCGATGGCAAAGAGGCAGGCGGTGGAGGCGCTCGATCGAACAATGCAAGACATCATAGGGGTGGCACTCCCATTTGGCGGAAAGATAATGGTTTTAGGGGGTGATTTTAGACAAGTATTACCAGTCGTGAGGCGTGGAACCCGAGCACAGATTGTAGATTCTAGCCTACGGATGTCACCTCTTTGGTCAAGAATTAAAAAGATACGGTTAACGCTCAATATGAGAGCACGCACTGATCCGTGGTTTTCAGATTTTTTATTAAGAGTCGGTGATGGAGATGAAGAAGCGTTGGACCAAAGCTTTATTCGCATACCGGATGACATGACCGTTCCCTATACTGATAAAGTTAAATCAAAAGATGATTTGATTGACGCAATATTTCCATCTCTGCAAATCAATGGAGCTGATTCAGAATATATTATTTCGAGGGCGATATTATCCACTAAAAATGAGAATATCGATGAGATTAATGATCAGTTGATCGACAAGTTTTCTGGAGATGAAAAAATATACTACAGTTTCGATGAAGCGGAAGATGATAAGAATAACATCTATCCGATAGAGTTCTTAAACTCTCTAACTGTTAGTGGTTTGCCTCCTCATTACCTTCGTCTCAAGATTGGATGCCCAATAATATTGTTGCGGAATATCGATCCCTCGAATGGATTATGTAATGGCAGTAGATTGATATGCAGAGGCTTTCAACAAAACGTCATTGATGCAGAAATAGCTGTTGGTTAGCATGCTGGCAAGAGAGTATTTCTACCAAGAATTCCCTTATGTCCTTCTGAAGATAACATGTTCCCATTTAAGCTAAAGAGAAAACAATTTCCAATTCGGTTGAGCTTTTCTATGACAATCAATAAAGCTCAAGGCCAGACAATTCCTAATGTAGGTGTTTATCTACCGGAATCAGTATTCTCACATGGGCAACTTTACGTGGCGTTGTCCAGAGGGATTTCACGGGGCAATACGAAGGTGTTAGTGAAGCCTGTGAAAAAATTCAATCGTGTCGGAGTCTACACCTCAAACGTCGTTTATCAAGAAGTTTTACATGATGAATAAGGTATAATCAACAATTATATTATTACACATTTGGTACCATATATTTATACTAAAATCATTGCACGATTTTTGCAGAAAATATTTACGGATGAATGCATCATGAAAACTAAACAACATTCTGGATATATGGATGACCATTATTTACAGATGATTGTATTTCTTTTTTCAGTCAAGAATTTCAAGTTTTGTAATGAATTCTGAGTATATGGGTTTAGAAGCCCCATTAGGTGTGCAATGAATATTCCATTCGATCTTGTTAATACACCGTATTAACCTTCAACTTCATATATTAGATGACTTGCAAATTAACCACACAAGCTCATGAAATAAAATTGAAAGTGATAAAGAAACATGATTCAGGCTAAACTAATGTTTCGGAATTGTGATTTACCCGCGCTGCATCGCGCGGGTACACCACTAGTATATAATATACATACGTGTGTTTATATATGCACCAGACTAACTCCCTCCCATGGCCACTGTCTTTTTTTTTCTTTTTCTTTTCCTCCTAATAATGTACATGCACGTCTACAAAGAAGCTCCCCCCAAAGTAGTGATTCACCATTACACACGATGGACTCACGAATGTGTGCATATATATATATATATATATATATATAGGGAAGGGTTCAATTGAGAAGTCTAAATATTTTGAGAAGTAGAGAAGTAAAAAAACACGGGAGTGTTCATATATGAACGTTCATATATGACTGTTATATGAACGTTCATATATGAACGTTCATATATGAACAGTCATATATGAACATTCATATATGAACACTCCAACGTTTATATATGAACGTTCATATAACAGTCATATATGAACGTTCATATATGAACGTTCATATATGAACGTTCATATATGACTGTTTATATATGAACATTCATATATGAACACTCCCGTGTTTTTTTACTTCTCCATTTCTCAAAATATTTAGACTTCTCAAATGAACCTATCACTATATATATATATATATATTACATATATACACTCATATGCATTTACCCTGAAATGACCCTCAAGGCCACTGTTCCCATTCAAAAGCCTAACAGAGACCAATGAACTGAACCTGGGTTTCTTCTACAATTCATTACCATACTCACAGAATTTACCTCCAATACATATTGCGAGTGGGGGCTCCATGGGTTGTTTTTCTGCTATTGATCAGTACCATATATGAGTTGCTTGTGCACAACCTCTCCGAGCCCCCAACATAATGGTTTCATTTTGACTCCAAATGTCATCATAAATTCATTATTTTGATAGGAAATCGACTAAATAAACACGTATATTAATCATTCATCTCTGGGATATCGTCTACTCGTGAAACAACAAGTATTTCTTACCGTTCGTCACAGAAAGTCGGCTCTTGAACACAACCTCCCCTTCCCGCTTCCTTCCCTGTGATTCTTCTATTTCTCGCTCTCGACTTTGCTTGACAACGATCGGGAGTAGAAATGGCTTTCACTCCAGCCATGTGTATTCTCCCTTAACCGTAGCCGCTCCCAAATTCCCTCAACTCCCAACCCACGTTCAATTTTAACGTGTAAACCTAAATTCCATCTTTTTCCCTTTTTTCCACCCACTTGTTGTTTATTTGAGGTTTTACAAAAGTACCCCATATCTTTTGGTGATTATTATGGTTGATCCAAACTCTCTCAGTGATTTGACGACAGCCCTTAGAATACTTAGTGAAAATTGCATTTAACATCTGTATGTATTAGTGTTTCTCCATCAGTGATAAACATACTGAGTTTGTTCAGTATCACTGATAGTTTCTAATGTAATAGTGTTAGATGTAATCCCTGAAGACAAGCCTCGCGACCAAAGAGTTCATCGTTGACATCGAAGACAAGGCTGATGAATAAGGACAAGTCTACTCATGATCTGAAGCGGCTATAAGTGAAACCAAGACAAGTCTACACATGCGCGACAATTCTAAAAACAAAGCTTCAGCGATAGCTGACTTACATCAGGCCTCACTGATGGAAGATCTCATCAGCGATCGCAGATCATGAAGCTTGTGATTCAAGATTTATTTGTCTTATCCTCTTGCACAAATGTACGAAGGTACAAAAGGAAGTTTGCTTTTGTCCATAATCGTACAACCACTCTGCCACTATACTGTTCACCATGCGGCCAATAGCATGTCTTTGACAAAAGTCAGAAGCATGTGCCCAATGAAGATCTGACACGTGTAAAGTGCTCCTGCCATGCATTAGATACATGTGGTATAAATATGCGCAATATTCTTCATTTTGAAGGATCTAACTCTTGACTACTTAGTGCATGTAGAAAAATCTCTGATTTTCTACAT
Organism: Saussurea involucrata; assembly: GCA_033807775.1. Taxonomy (NCBI): domain Eukaryota; kingdom Viridiplantae; phylum Streptophyta; class Magnoliopsida; order Asterales; family Asteraceae; genus Saussurea; species Saussurea involucrata. Next base: position 75,966,803 of record CM066327.1, on the reverse strand, counting down.
ACTCCTTCTTTCTATATTCTAGTGCAAGAACCTTTGTGTTTCTTAAGTTTGTTTAGATTAGGTTTTACTTAATCTTAATCTGCAACAAACTGTAAATTGTGTTTTGATTTATCAATAACCAATTTAAGAAAAGTAAATTTTGTGTTTGTATTCAACCCCCCTTCTACAAACTTTAACCCTTGTAGAACCCCTTCGGGACCAACAATTATTTTAAGCCAAGATTTTTGGGTTGTTACAACTCTCCCCCACTTATAAGAATTCTGTCCTCGGAATTTACATCGCATTAAATAAGTGTGGATACTTCACCCTCATCTCAAGTTCGGGTTCCCATGTCATGTCTGAACCTTTATGGAGCTTCCATCTAACTAACATTAAAGGAATGCTTTTATTCTTTAGCATTTTCATTTTTTGATCCAACACTTGCACAGGGTCTTCTATATAACTCAATTTGTCATCTATTTGAACGTCTTTCAATGCCACTATAGTAGTCTCATCGGCTAAGCATTTTCTCAGATTCAATACATGGAATGTGTTGTGGATTCTTCTTAACTCCTTCGATAACTTGAGTCGATCTTGAACTCCACTTCGCCAACTCTGGCTACAACTTCAAACGGTCCGACGTATCTTCGACTTAACTTTCCTTTCTTACCGAATATGACTATCCCCATCCACGGCGATATCTTTAACATCACCTTATCCCCGACTTGAAACTCTAAAGGTTGTCTTCTCTTGTCTACATAACTCTTCTGTCTGTCATGGGCGGCCTTTAGCCTATTTCTTATTTGAACAACCTTGTCGGTCGTCTGCCGAATGATTTCTGGCCCAGAAAGTTTCTTTTCTCCAATGTCTGTCCAACATATCGGTGTTCTACTTTTTCGTCCATACAACGCTTCAAAAGGCGTTGCTTGGATACTTTTGTGATTATTATAGGCGAATTCTACTAAAGGTAGATGATTGTCCCAATTTCCCCAAAAGTCTATCACACATGACCGTAACATGTCTTGTAGTGTTTGAATCTTTCGTTCACTTTGGCCATCCGTTTGTGGGTGATAAGTTGTACTGATATTCAATCTCGTGCCCATCTCTTTCTGAAAACTCATCCAAAATCTAGACTTGAACCTTATATCTCTATCAGATATAACTGACAACGACACCCCATGCCTTGTCACGATCTCATTGACATATAAATGGGCTAGCATTTCTAACAAATATGATTCTTTGATCGGCAAAAAAGTACACAGACTTAGTCAACCGATCCACGAATACCGATATCACGTTGTGGCCTCCCAACGTTCTCGGTAGCTTGGTGAAAAAAATCCATGGTAACTCGATCCCACTTCCAAACTGGAAGTTCTATTTGTTGCAAACTACCAGACGGTTTATGGTGTTCTGTATTTACTTGCAAACATGTTAAACACTTCCCTACGTACCGGGCTACTAATTTCTTCATTCCTGACCACCAATATCTTTCCTTAATTCTCTTGTACATCTTATCGCTTTCGGGGTGCCTTGTATACTTAGACTTGTGTGCCTCATCAAGCGTTGTTTCTCTCACGTCTCCTAACCTTGGGATCCAGATCCTGTCCTTGAATCTTCTAATTCAAGTTTTCCCAATCTCGGGTAACTTAATTGGCCCGGCCATTCTTTCACCCTTGACATTCTCATCTAGAAGAGCCTTTTGTTGCTCTTCTCGAACCTAGTCAACTAGGTCAACTAGATCTACTTTCACATCTATCCTCATAGCATGAACTCTCAAAGGTTCGACTCTCTGTTTCCTGCCTAAAGCATCGATGACCACGTTTGCCTTACCGGGGTGGTAATGGATCTCGCAGTCGTAGTCCTTTAACAGTTCCATCCATCTTCGTTGCTTCATGTTCAATTCTTTTTGGTCGAATAGGTATTTTAGGCTCTTGTGATCTATAAAGATCATGTATTTCGTTTCATATAGGTAATGTCGCCATATCTTTAATGCGAACACCACGGTTGCCAGTTCCATGTCATGCGTCGGGTATCTCTTCTCGTGTTCCTTCAACTGTCGAGATGCATAGGTTATCACCTTTCCTCGTTGCAGCAGGACACATCCCAGTCCTTGTTTTGAGGCATCAATATACACAACGAAATCTTCTGTCACATCTGGTAAGGACAATACCGGTGCACTACTCAATCTTTCTTTCAGTTCCTTGAATGCTTCATCCTGCTTATGGCTCCTTTCAAACTTTGTTGCTTTCTTCGTCAACATCGTTAACGGAGTAACTAACTTTGAGAAGTCTTGAATGAACCTTCTATAATATCCAGCCAATCCTAAAAATATTTGAATCTCCGATGCCGACCTCAGAGGTTCCCATTCCATCACTGCTTGGATCTTCTCCGGATCTACTTTTATACCACTAGCATTCACAACACGGCCTGGAAATTGTACCTCTCTAATCCATAAATCACGTTTTGAAAACTCAGCATTCAACTTTTCCCTCTTTAGCAACTCTAAGATTGTTCTTAGGTGCCCTTCGTGTTATAATAGGCTCTTCAAATAAATATGGATGTCGTCTATGAATACGATCACAAATTTATCTAAGTACGGTCAACACACTCGATTCATCAAGTCCATACACACTGCGGGCACGTTGGTCAACCCACAAGACCTGACCAGAAATTCGTAGTGACCGTACCTCGTCCTGAAGGCCATCTTTGGAATGTCTCCTTCCGACACCCTTAACTGATTGTAACCCGACCTTATATCAATTTTGGAAATAACTTACCCCTTGAAGTTGATCGAATAGATCGGCGATACTTGGTAGGGGGTACTTATTCTTTACCGTGACTTTGTTCAACTCACGATAGTTTATGCACATTCACATCGTGCCATCCTTCTTCTTGACGAACAGGATCGGGGCTCCCCACGATGAAGAGGTTGGCCGAATGAATCCCTTTTCCATCAGTTCTTGTAGTTGTTTCACCAGCTCTTGCATCTCGGTAGGTGCTTGTATGGTGTCTTTGCAATCGGCGTTGCCCCGGGCATCGAGTCGATCTTGAACTCCACTTGACTTTTGGGAGGAATTCCGGGCAAGTGTTCCGGAAACACTTCTGGATACTCTTTCACAATAGGGACATCCTACAACTTCCATTCTTGTGTTTACGTCGACGGCATATGCCAAATAGGCATCACATCCCTTTCGTATGCACTTACTTGCTTTAATCATCGAGATGATTCCTATTTCACCTTTCTTCTTTTCGCCATAAACATGCAACATGTTTCCATTCGAAGTCAGTATCTTAATCAGTTTCTTATTACAAACAATCCGGGCCTCATGGTTAGACAACCAATCCATGCCTAGAACTACCTCAAATCCACCTAGACTCATAGGTGTTAGGACATTATATTGTATTCATGATTTACTGTGAAGTCAATGTTGTGTAAGGTCAAAGTTATGCTTGTTAAGCCTTTATGCCTTGTAACTCTTAGATATAAATAGGCTTGTTATGTCTTTGTTTAGTAAGCTTTGGTGTAACTCTTGAAACTCTTGGTCATTTGTACTTACATTGAAATCTATGAATGACAATGACTTTCTCTCTCTAGAATCTCATACAATTTGATTGTTAAACACTAGATCTGGTGTTAACAATTGGTATAAGAGCTTTGGGAGATTAAAGTGTGCACAATTCATCAAAATTCGTCCAAAAATCATGAAGATTTGAAGAAAATCTCCAATTTTAAAGATTTGAAGAACACAAATGGGTTATGCATTTCTAGTTCGTGTTTGGATTTGTTTTTGATTGCAAAGTGTTTCTCCATCATTCTAATCAAGTTTTGCATCAAAAGATTTCTAAAAACGCAACAAGATTTGAAGAATTTGAAGGATTTGTAAGAATTTTGTGTTCTTAAAAAAGTGAGTTGTGAAATATTTTGAGATTCAATTTTGAGATTTAGTGTTGTTTTGATTGATTTTTGTGTGAATTTGTTTGTAAAAACATGTTTTAGACATGATTTGATCAAAGATTTCCAGTTTTATTGCATAAATTTGATTTTTGAAATTTTTGTGTTCATATGTTCTTGATGTGTACTTGAGATGTTCATGTTGAAAAGTTGACAGATCTTGTGTTTTGATCCAATTTTAGTTGTGTTGTTATCAAAAAGTTATTGGTGTTGTGTTTTGATCCATAATTCATGACTTAACATTTGTTTTTGTGAGTTTTTGATTGCAGAAATCGACAGAGGTGTAGAAGAAGTAGGAAGAAGAAAGAAAGTCAAAGAAAAATTCACTTCGGTCACACGATGTGGGCACATAGGGCTGTAAACGAACCGAACGTTCAGCGAACCGTTCGGCGGGAAGTTCGTTCATGTTCGTTCATTTATTAAATGAACGAACATGAACACGTTATTTTGTTCGTTTAGTTAAACGAACGAACATGAACAAAAGTCTCGTTCGTTCATTTACGTTCGTGAACGTTCGTTTATTTATGTTCGTTTACGTTCGTTCGTTTATGTTCGTTTATATTTTATATTATAACATTTATATATAAATATTTATATGTATAATTAAAATAAAACAAATTTAGAGTTAATATGTACCGCTTATTTTATAAATTTTATATTATTAATTATATTTAAAAAAATCAATTTAAAATTTAAAATAAAATTTAGAGTTAATATGTACCGCTTATTTTACATACGTAGTCATGAGGGTTTTAAATTTTCAGTAAAAATAAAATAAAATTAAAATTCTAAATACAACTAATAGGTTAACAAATAACAAAAGAAAAACCCTAGCCTCAAATCTCAATCTCAAATCGTGTATTCAGCCTCCAAGTCGAGCCTTCGCCTTCCACCACTACACAACCTCCACCCTCCGCCATCTACCGCTCCACGACCTCCAGCCCTCCACCGCTCCACGACTGCTCTCCACGACCTCCAAGTCCAGCCTGCAGAAAACGACGGGGTACGGAAGAAAAACGACGGGCGCCAACGACTCTCTCTCTGTATGTTACTCTGTGTGTGTGTGTGTGTGTGCTTAATATGGTCAACTGTGTTCATTTCAATATGTGGTAATTGTTGAAGATTTGATACGATTTGCTGCTCATAGTGTGTGGAGCTTGGTTCGAGCTCGAGTTCGAGCTTGGTTCGAGCTTGAAACGAGTTCGAGTTGGTTGCAAAAGAGTATATGGATTATTATAGGTTTCCAATTTCATTGCTCAAAGACACTGATTTATACCATTTTTGAGATGATTGGACTGTTTGTTTTTCAGATTCTTTTACTGTCTTTCAAATCATAAGCAATATTATTAGAAACAATTAGTTGCTAATACCTCATTTATCTCTCATGTGATAGACTTACCCTGGAATAAAAGTTTAATTTATTTTATTTAGCAGTATAAGGATGTTAGAATTTGAATTTTTGTATGATTTTAGTTGTTTGAAGAGTATGTTGAGCAACATAAAGCAGCCAATGTTGTTTCATCTAGTGCATCTGACAAGAGTGAAATTGGAGTTAAGAGTGGTTATAGCAAGTTAAGCTCTAGAGTTGGTATGGGCATCAAAAGTGGCACCGCAAAATATGATCAACATATCAGAAGTGTTGATACTTTTGCAAGTTTGAAGTCAGAGTTAGACATTTATTTGGAAGAAGGAGTCTACCTTGGTGATCCAGATGTGTATTTTGATGCATTGGAGTGGTGGAAGGAGAAAAATCTAAAGTTTAGAATTTTGTCTAAAATGGCTGCTGATGTTCTGGCAATTTCGATCACTACCGTTGCTCCAGAATCGGCTTTTAGTGCTGGTGGGAGAGTTATAGATGCACATCGGGCCTCTTTAGGAACGAAGACGGTAGATATGCTCATTTGCGGAGCTGATTGGTATCGTCATCATTATGGACTACACAAGAAGAAAACCAAGGTAATTTTTAATATTATCGATTCTAGTACTTTTTTTTACAATAAGTCAATTACTAATAATTATTTTGTTTGTTTTTTTGTAGGAAATTGATGATATGATATATGTTCATCTTCCATGAGGATTGAAAATAGATGGCGTTTTTGTTACCAAGGTAATTTCTTAATATGATCGATTCTAATTTTTTTTTACAATAAGTCAATTACTAATAATTATTTTGTTTGTTTTTTTTGTAGGAAATTGATGATATGAAGATAGATGGCTTTTTTGTTACGTTTTCCTCGTGTAGTCGTGTAATTAAGATAGACAAATTGATGTTTTTTTGTTCAAAATGGTTGATGAATGGTGATTGTTTTGTGTACGTTTAAACTATGGATAATTGGTGTGTAATAGTTAACGGAATGACAACTAATGGTGTTAGTTTATGTTCGTTTAGGCTTGTTCGTTTATGTTCATTTAGGGTTGTTCGTTCGTTTATGTTCATTTAGGGCTGTTCGTTTATGTTCGCTCGTTTATGTCATTTAGAGTTGTTCGTTTATGTTCATTTAGGGCTGTTCGTTTATGTTCGTTTAGTCTGTTCGTTTAACTCTTAAGCGAACGAACATGAACGAACACGAACACGAACACACCTGAATTCTAAACGAACGAACACGAACACAAAAAAATTTGTTCGTTTACTGTTCGTGTTCGTTCGTTTGTTCGGTTAACTTAAACGAACGAACATGAACAGACTTCCATTCGTGTTCGTTCGGTTCGTTTACAGCCCTAGGGCACATATACATGAATTTACATACGGTCAAAGAGATAGTTAGCAAACCATGAGGTGTAATTTTGGTGCCACGTGGAAAACATAATGCGAAGAAGAATTTGTGGAATCCAAATTGGGACGTGGCCATTCAAATTCTATTCAAGTCGTGATCTACTTTGTTAGTCAACAAATTTGTTTTGTTAGTCAAACATTTCGGCAGCATATTTTATTTAGTAAGGTTTGTGTGGTAATATCTTATCCGAAAACTCTTCTAGGTTTTTACACTTTTAGTCCTTAGAGTCTTAAGTTTCATTTTTTTTTGTCGAGTCTTAGTATTTTTCAATTTTAGTCGTTGATGTTTTTTGTATTAGTTTCATTTTTTGTCGATTTTAGTCCCTATATTTTGTATTTTTACACTTTTAGTCATTTTTGTGTCGTTTTAGTCCTTGTTTTTCGTTAAATTTTTATCTAGTCCTTTTTGTCAATTTTATCAATTCTACCTGCAATTATTCATAACTGGTATTTTTTTCTCTTGTTTTGCAGGTTTGCCAATTAAAGCTCAACATTTCCGTGCTGATTTTTCAGAATTATTTTTTGGAAAATAAATTTACAATTTGTTTTTCAGATTTTAATTTTTGAAAAATTTTCTGACTTTAATTGTGTTTCTCTGTTTTTACGAGTGTGTACATAATTCAACTTCTAAGCGAAGTTTCTCTTGACGATCACTCTATTAGGTAGTATTTCTATCAATTTTTTATTCTTGATCTGACTTTGTGTTTCATCTTACAGGATTATTTCAAGATATCCCTCTACAACAATGGCTACATCTGATAACGATTACATTTATCGTCAATATTTGGTGATACAAGATTTATGAAGAAAGATTGCAGTTCTTGAAGCTACACAAGAGAAGGATAAGACACTTGACAACTCAAGTCTTCAAGATGAAATCAAGAAGCTTCAAGAAAATGCAAAAGCGTTGGAAAGAGAAATATTGATTTGAAAAAGAAACTTTCTGCTCTTGAAACTAATTTTGTAAAAGAAAAAGAACAATTTGAAAAGGTTTTTGTACATAAGTTGTCAAATTTTTCTAAGAAATTTTTTGAAGAAAAGAAAGTTATTGAGCTAAAATGTATCAAACATTCAAAACAAGTTTCCGACTTTGAGAAAGTCTTGATCATTGAAATAGATAATTTTGAGAAAGAAAGAATGGCTTTTGATGCTGAACGAAAATCTTTTGAAACAAAAAGTGCTGAGCTTTCACAAAAAATATCTGATTTGGAAAAAGAATTAGATTTAGATAGAAAAGAGCTTGAAAAGATGAAAGTTGAAAATTTTCAAGCCAAAAGTATGAAAGACGTCTATGCTGATGAAAGAAAGATTTTTCAAAATGAAATAAAGAAGCTAACAAAGAATTTATCTGGTTTATCTGCTGAAATTATGCAAGAGAAGAAGGTTAAATCTGACATACAAAGGAAGTTTGATTTGTTATCCAAAGAGAGAAATGTCTTGGTCAACAAAGTTAAAGAACTTGAAGACATCATCTTCAAGGTTGAGGTTTCCAAACAAGCAAGTGCATACACGATTGTTCAGACTCCACTTGTGGACTCAACTGATTCTGAATGTTCGTTTAAAACGACTTCAAGTTCAATTCATAAAGATATTTCTTCAAAGGGATGTGACAGATCAAAGCGTTTTTCAAAGGATCAGATGCGTCCTTCCAATCTCTTTTATAATCACTTTGTTGATAATTCAGATGCTTCTATTTCAAAGCCTACAGAAAATCTTGTCTTCAAAAGAGTAAAGATGGAATGGAGAGTGAAAGGTACATCTACTACCAAAGAAGTTCCAAAATCAAAGGTCCCACTCCAAATGCCAAGAAGAACAATGCTTTTCAAGGTAAATCTTTTGTCAAACCTGATTGTTTATTCTGTAAATCAATTAATCAAGTTAGCTCAAAAGAAATTTTGTTGTTCTTACTGTGGAACTAATGATTTTGTTTATAAGGATTATATTCAGTATTGGTATGGCACATACAGAATTTCTTTGAATAAAACCGCACCTAACAAACCAGGACCCAAATTCCGTTGGGTACCAAAATCAACTTAATCTGTTTTGCAGATTCATCATGTGTAGTGTTGATTGTTAGATGTCTACCGCACACATGACTGGAAAACAGAAAAGAAGTTGTGCAGACTTTTGAAGAAAAGTATATGTAGTTTGAAGGGGGAGTAAAGAAATTAGACTTCTGAATACACAGTTCAGAACTCGTTCTTCAAAGATAATAGATTTCTGAGTAAATCAGCCCATGACTCGTACTTCAAAGAGATTTTGACTTCTGATCATATTAGATCAGGACTCGATCTTCAAAGACTATGACTTCTGAATTTACTTTATTCCTAGTAATTCAGAACTCATTTTCATGATTAAGGATATTTTGATCCAAGTCTTGTTACTTGTGCAGATTTTGTTCACAAAAATATCTTTTGCACATGTTAAGGGGGAGCTTACCTGATTTTAAATCATTATATCATGATTTGAGGGGGAGCTCAAACATTTCCAAATTGTAAGTATCTTTTGATCTTAATCTCAGATTGTTTGAAAGAGGAACGACTTTCAAGCATGAAAAACGTTTTCGTAAATGTTCAAACCACTTCTCTAATTCAAAAAGATTTTATAATTTTAGAAGTGTGATTTTAAATGTTTTTCATATATATACACACACACACACATATATATATATATATATATATATATCGGATTATCGTAACATAATTTTTGACCGTGTGTTTCCAAAGACTAATACTTGTGTATTATCTTTTCTATACTTTCAAGTATTCATACACACCGGTACAACTTCATATTGACTTTGTTATTACCATGTCTCAAAACGAAACAATTTTTCTATGGTAATACTCCCGTTTGTTTTTCAAACTTGTTGAGCATCATACATTCTTTCAGCGTAAAACTTAAACGTTTCATTCAAAGATTGTTTATATTTGTTCATATAAACAAATTTCAATTCTTTGATACCCTATCCTTTTATGATCATCATTTATGATATTTGATCTGATTGATACATTGTCAGATTCTCAAACAAGTCTTTCGAATTCATTTCATTCTTTCAATATTCTTGTTGTGAGAATTCTTCAAAGTTCAAATGCTCGAATATTTCATGATATTATTGAGGAACATACATTCTGATGACAATGTCTTTTGAATGCTGATATTCATATGTGTTCAAGCTAAACTGTTGATCACCACAAAACTTTTTAGGAAAATTGCACGGGATCAGTGTGTGAGCATACAAAACTTCTATGGATTCACGTTAACCAGTGTTTCCTACCCAAGAAGTTATCATTGAGTGATTGAGGGGTGAGGGGTCTACATCAAAGAGTGGGGGAGATAACTCATTCGGTTGAGTAATCTCATTGTGCTGAGATAAAATGTAAATGAGAGTTTGGGTAGAAGTGAGCGGATTAAAAACAGAAAGAGGGTGTGAGAACAGAGTTAAAAGAATAAGAGAACTCTGCACCAACCATTTTCTGAGCCGGGAAGCCACATTACTGATTGGTTCACATTCTTTGGTGACCATCATTGAAACAAGCAGTTAGCCCATGCCAACTCTTGCTTTAACCCCACGAGCAACTCATTTCTTTCTTAACAAAGAAATGTTTCATTTTTCTTGGGGACGCAACATATAATCTATCTAATCTTGATTCGGAAGGTTTGGATATTGAAAAAGAAGGAAGTTTGCCCCACCTTCGCACTTCGATCATGCACATTGAGTCCGTGGAAAACTTGTTGCTGTCTCAACAGTTTACACACTTTTAGCCTAATAATCAAGCATATGTTGCTTCAATCATTTCTTACACATGCACGTACCCACAAGGAATATGTTTTCTTGTCATAACGTTCATAGAAATTCCTTTGTGGTTTTTCGATGATTGAATGGAAGCCCTGGGGGAGTGAACATCAAAAAGCTCCTTTCCAAAGTACATCCGTTGTACTAAGTGTCTCTGTGCTACTTACAGGCATTTGAACTGATTCATTTATTGTTTCAGGGTTACCACATTCTTTTTATCCGAATTTGAAAAGATTCGGATAAAATTCTCTTGGAATTGACGACTATACTATATGAAAAGGAGGAGAATGTTAGTGGTGAACAAAGACCGTGTTGAATTGATGAAAGTTTTGATGATCATGATGATCACAATCATCAAAAAGGGGGAGAATTAATAGACTGAAGAAAAGGGAGATTTATCAATGAAAGATTAAGGGGGAGAAATGATCTGTCAAAGTCAAGAAGATGTTTCGAGATGAGTCGAGAAAGTTCGTTGTTCAAAGACGATTCAAGGTCAAAGTAATGAAGATACAAAGTTCAGAAATTCAAAGTTTTTGCATAAAAGTTAAAGAAATAACTCAAAGTTTTCGTATTGCTAAGGATACGAAAAGTGAAAGTTTTCGCATAAAGAAGGATGCGAAAAGAATAGTGTTCGCATGATAAGGATACGAAAAGCTAAGTGTCCACATCAAGAAGGATATGAGAAGTTTTGTTTTCGCCTATAAAAGGATACAAATAGTGAGGATTTCGCATAAAAAAGGATACTAACAATGAAGTTTTCGCATGTAGAAAGATGCGAAAAGCAAGGTTTTCGCATGGTATTGGATGCGAAAAGTTTTTCAGATGTATTGTTGGATGCGAAAAGTTTAAAGTTTCAATGTTTTTAAAGCTGCAAAGATCTGAATTTCATGTACAAGACTTGATGATGATTTGGTAAAGTTTTTTTTCAAGAAGATTGACTTTACAAAGGGTAAAATGAAGATTATTCTATGCTTGAAGATGGTCAGAGCTTCAATGTTTAAAGCGGCCATAGTTAAAGCTTTGAAGATCAAGAGCTGAAGACTGCTGCTATACTTTTGTTAAATCTTGAATCCAAAGGGGGAGAATGTTAGGACATTATATTGTATTCAAGATTTACTGTAAAGTCAATGTTGTGTAAGGTCAAAGTTATGCTTGTTAAGCCTTTATGCCTTGTAACTCTTAGGTATAAATAGGCTTGTTATGTCTTTGTTTAGTAAGCTTTGGTGTAACTTTTGAAACTCGTGGTCATTTGTACTTACATTGAAATCTATGAATGACAATGACTTTCTCTCTCTAGAATCTCATACACTTTGATTGTTAAACACTAGATTTGGGATTATCAATAGGTATTAGCTTAACTGAAAACTCATTACGGTCTATATTGATTGTGTAATCCCCAACAATCTCATTTATTTTTATCCGACCCCCATCTGCGGTTTCTACAACATAACTTTTATCTAACCCATTGGCATCTCTACTCAAATAAGGGAGAAAAGTAGTGGAAAATAAACTTCTAGTAGCGCTAGAATCAAACAGAACACGTGCATAATTGTCATTGATAGGAAACATACCTGATACGACGTTTCTTTAGCCTTATCGAGCGTCATAGTGTATGCACGTCCTCTAGCTCGCGGTATTTCCTTCTTCTCGTTCACACTTTTACTTGAACATCCCCCGACTGACTTTAAACTTCCCCCAAGACCCTTATGAAACTTTGGACAGTTAATCCGAATATGTCCTGATGCCTCACATTCATAGCATGCTCGTTGGTTTGGGCATTGACGCTATGTATGCCCCGATTCCCCACGGTTGTAGCAACCGTTTCTACCCACTCGACACTCTCCTAAATGCCATTTTTTACATTTCCTGCACGTAGGACTTCTCATTTCGCTTCCTTTAGGTCTTAGTCCTGATCCCAACCTCCTAACCTTCAGCCCTTTACTCGACCCTTCCCACTTTCGTTTCATATATTTCTTTATCTCAATTGGGTCATCACTACTCTTCTCGGATATTTTTGTCGTCTTAACTGCTTGAAAAAAAGTCTTTGGGTGTGTTACCTCCACATATCGTTTGATATCCTTCCGAAGACCTTGAACATAACGATCTACTTTTCGTTGCTCAGTAGCAACTTGTTGAATTGCAAATCACAATTTCTCAGTGAACTTCATGGTATATTCTTGCACTGAATCTGGACCTTGTTCCAGTTGTAGGAACTCAGTCTCTAGCTTCATCACATCAATCCTCGAACAATACTTTTCAGTCATTAGTTCTTTCAAATTTTCTCAGGTCATCGAGACTTCCTTTGCAATTCCTCTAACGGCTTGCTCCGAGCTCCACCAGTGTAAAGCGGCGGTTTTGAAGGTGGTAACAGCAAACAATACCTTTTGTCTAGGTAAACATTGGCATGTCTCGAAATAGTTTTACATCTTATTGAACCAATCTATCAAGTCCAACGGACCCTCCTTGCCGATAAACTCTTGTGGGTGTGTGCTCGAGAAGGTTTTATAACTATATCCTCTCTTCCCGGTATTGCCAGTCACGTTCTCCACTTGATCATCTTGTTTGTTTTGGGTCTCATCTGACCCTTCCTCGCTTTCTCTTCATTGTCTCTTTACGTCTCATTTCATCCATGTTCAACATCAATGTTGGCAAGGCGTTTTGTAGAGCCTGGGCAATTTCGTTTTCTAGGTTAGCACGGGTAACATGTTCATCGTCCAATCCATCATCCTGTCCTCAGCCTCGTCCACAGCCAGACGCTGAGCTCGCTTGCATCGAGAGGGTTGCACCTTCACTTTTGGCCCGACCTTTACCTCTACCCCCGCCTCTGCCTTGCCTCTTCCCCGGCTTGCTGGCACAATCAGTTCCGGCTCATTCACACCCACATTAACATTCATGTTTTCCTCACCCACTAATGTTTTCCTTCCCGATCGTCTAGACATCTTGAGTCACTAAAAAAGGTTACATATACTATATTTCATAATCACTTCTATATCATGGTTCTAAAGAACATTATAACATAAAATCGTATACTCAAATCAACATTTCCATTACACATAACTCGTAAGTGTTTGAACATCGAAAGTGAACCATCAGCTTCTACTAACATAGTAAAGACAGAAAATCACCACATTCATTTCCAAGAACCAAACGGTTTAACTTCAACGATCAAACATCAAAACTAGAAACCACCACCTTCTACTAACATAGTAAAGATAGAAAATCCATAAACACCATCTCCTATAATCCATCACCATTCATCATGCTTGTCCTCATCATCATCATTCTCATCGTCCTGTTGCCCCTGGAAATACAGCTTCTCAACTCGGTAGTATCGTATGTTGAGCCATTGTTCATAAGACTCAACTGGGTTGTATAGGTATGCAAACTCAGCATTGGGTCCCTGTGTAATACCCCGGGTAAATCCGTTAGTTAAAAATTCAATTCCGTTAAGTTTATTTAACCTTAAAGTTACTATTTAGGGTAAGTTTGGATAAGTTTATAAGATAAAGGTGTTTTAGTCTTTAATGAAGAGTTTAGGGGCTAGATGGGTAAATTAAGTTAATAATATCTGATTAGGTGTCAAGTTATCCTCACATCAGCAGAAAATCAGTAGGTGTATGTGTGTGTTTTGAGAGAAAAAGGGAGAAGAAGAAAAGAAGGGTAAAGGCATCAAATTGATTCACTTGGAAGTGTTTGAGGTATGTTTTCTTTACATATTATGTGTATAATTGATAGCTGAATGTTTCTATCGGAGTAGAATAGTTAGAATTACTTCTGTTAATGATTCAGTCGATTTCTGGGTGAAAATGGGATAAACAGTCAGAGGTGTCCGGATAATATGAAGGTATCCGGGTAGTTTCTTGGGTGGTGTCCGGGTAGTTTATTGATAGTGTCCGGATGATTTGTTTGAGAGTTTCCGGGTGATTTAGAGTCCGGATGGCGTCCGGATTCCTTGCGTTGTCCGGATAAGTCGTGTTGTCCGGATTAGTCTTGCTGTCCGGATTACTGAGGTTGTCCGGAAAAGTCATGTTGTCCGGGTTGTTTGGGTTGTCCGGATAACTTGGCTGTTTGGGTAATTTTGAGGATAAAAGTTATGTAGATGTATCTAGAGTCCATAACCTGCTAGTAAGTCTTATACATGAGTTGGTAAGGAGATATTTGTATGTAAATGGTTTCAGATTCTGAGGTATTTGGATAAAGGAACGGATAGCTCGGAGAAAGGCTTGGAAGCGTATTTTAAGCATTCAAGGTGAGTTTTGCTTTAAAACGTTTTTGAACTGGAATACATATATATGTGTATATATATATGAGATGATTATGTGGTAGGAATATGATTATGTGTATATAAATGACAATATGATGTAATGATATATATATTGTATTTATATAAGCTTTGCACTACACGAGTGCACTTGTTACCGGGTTCCGGTGTGCGGACCGACAGGTAGCCGGGTTCCGGTGAGCGGACCGGTTGTTGATTTATTAGTTGGCTAGCTACCAACTAATATGGCCATTTGTGGAGGAATAAGGTGAATGAGATGTACACGATGCACGAGTCTGGATTGGTATTTAAATACGTGTGGTATGTTTATATTTTACGAAAGGTTTATCTAAACTATTTTGATACAAAGGATTTACATAAAAGGTTTGATAATGATTTTGGAAAGGACCGGGATTAACTCACTAGACCCGTTTGGTCTAACCCTCATTTTGTTTTCAAAAATATGTTTTCCAGGTTAAGGATCGGCAGGAGAGGATGAAGTGTAGGAAGATTTTGATGGATGTTGATTAGGAAGCTTAGATATATTTTGTAATGTCAAGACTAATGAGACCGTACTTGGTTTGTTATGTAACTTTTGTTGTAAATCAATGATATGTATGAATGTTATGTATTATGATGTATGTTATGGGATTTGGGTTGTTATAAATGGTATCAGAGCCCTAGTTTAAGGGATTTAGGTATTTGTACCCGTACCTAGACTTAAACTGCATGTGAAGTAGGATGTCCTTATTATTTTAGAACCTGGGGATGTTAAGTATAAAAAGGTAGAAGGAACATTATGTAAGGTAATTTCAGATTACACCTGGCCAGTGTAATTGTGATCTTACAGGTGCATATTTGGACTGGGATACCTTATTATATGGGGTATGTGCTTATGTGTATATTAATCTTGTCTGAATCTATAGAATGGCAAGCGGTACTCGAAATACGAATAGAAGAGGAGGAGGAAATCCGAATAGTACGAATCCACCAATAGGAACGGGGGGAAGAAGAGGAGAGCGAGGGGGAGGTAGATCCGGAGGTAGAACGGGGAGTAGAACTGGGGGCAGAACCGGAGGTAGAGTTCAGGGGCGATGTACGGAGTTTATTACCAGAGACGATTTGATGGCGGAGATGGGAAGACTTCAAGCAAATATCCAGGCTATGTTCGACCAAGCTCGTCACACTGAAACACTGAAACACCAGATCCTGGTTTGGAAGACGAAATGCCCATTACACCTACGGTCATACCAGTGTCAAGAAGGTGTGATTACAAGATGTTCTTAAACTGTAGACCTCCAACTTACTCAGGAGATAGAGACCCAGCGAAGGCGATGAAATGGTTAAAAGAAATAGAAGCCATCTTCAAGACCAGTAAGTGTGCGGATGAGGACAGCGTATTATATGGAACGGCGATGTTGAAGGCAGAAGCTCTGTACTGGTGGGAGGCTCACATTGATTCCACAAGGTCGGATGTATACTCTACTTTTACTTGGGACGAATTCACAACAGCATTCAAAGGACAGTTTTGTTCTCAAGCAGCAGTTAGACAATTGGAAGAGGAGTTCATGAACCTACACCAGCGAAGTTTATCGGTTAGGGATTACACCGCTCTCTTTCTGGAGAAGTCTCGCTTTGCGGAGTACTATGTTGCCACGGAGGCTCTAAAGATGGAAAGGTTTATTTTTGGGTTAAATGCAGAAATTAGAAAGCTAGTGACTGCAAGAGGACCCGATACCTTCTCAGCCGCAGTGTATGCCGCGGAAAATGTGGAACAGGATAACCGGAGAGACGTTGGTGATAAGAGTGCTGGGAAAAGAAAACTGGAAGAAACGATGTACGATTCGGAAGAATATGAATCCCCGAGGTTTGATAGTTATTCACCTTTCAGACCAGTTGAAAGACCATGTCCAAAATGCAACCGTGTGCATCAAGGAAACTGTTATGTGGATTCCCGAAGTTGTTACAAATGTGGAAAGAATGGTCACATAGTTAGAGACTGTCGGGTAACTCGATTATGTTTCGTTTGCAATTCCCCGGATCATATTCAGGCAGATTGTCCGCAATGGAAAGCACAGCAGGGTAGTATGACGGTAAGACCAACGAGTGTTAGACCGGGAGAGGAACAAGGGCCTGAGGTACAGAAAGCAAAGGGTCGAGTTTTTCAGATGACGGAACAAGAGGTGGAAGAAAGTCCTGATGAGGTTACAGGTATATTTCTATAAACTTTATACGTGCTAAAGTGTTATCTGACTTCGGTGCAAACCGATTCTTTTGTGTTTTCAATTTTATTATTTGTGTTAGAAAAATATTTGATAATTGTGTTAGAGATATAGAGGGGTGTGTTTAATTATTGTTGTTCTAATCTGTTAGTGTGGAGTGTGATGGCTTGAGTGTAAAGATTAATAGCGGTATGTAAAACGTGATGAATTGTGTGTGGAAGGTAACGATAGTGCGTAAAGTCTTGACCAAGTCATGAAGGCGACAGTTTAGTATGTTGTGTAGATTATACTTAATGTGATCGTTGACGCTATCAAGAAAGGTATTGTTTAAATGTGTGGGGTAATGTGGATAAGATGGTGGCAGTTTATAATTAGTGAATGTGCGAGGTGTAGTAGTGATGAATTTCGTGAGATTAAGTGGTGGATTTGTGAGGATATGGAGTGAGTATAAGTGGAAACCTCTGCTCGGAATTTTGTTTGTAAGTTGTGTGAAGGTGTCAAAAGTATGTGGGGAGAGGTATGGATGTCTAGGCGGTGTGTAGTAGTGTTATTCAAGAATAAGAGAATGGAGTGGCAATAGATAGTTAGCTAAAGAAGAGGGTATTACCGTTTGAGAAATGGAAAATGTGAAGTTATTTTGAGCATTGAGTATGATTTCGGATTGACTCGATTAAGCTTCTGATATGAGGTATGGTGAAGTTGTTAGTAAAGTATAGTAGTTGTTGAAATTAGGTGCGTGCAATTGGTTTGGAGGCGAAAGAAAGATAGCTTATAGGATCTGTTAAGAGTGAGTACTTTCTAGTGTGCTATCCTTGGAGAAAACGTGTTTTATGTTGAGAAGAGAATGGGAGGAAGTAGTCGAATGTAATGATCAGAGTGAAGGACCATTGGATAGGACATGATAGTAGTTACCCTCGTTTATTGCTTAACCGAATTCCGGGACGGAATTCTTTTAAGGGGGAGATAATGTAATACCCCGGGTAAATCCGTTAGTTAAAAATTCAATTCCGTTAAGTTTATTTAACCTTAAAGTTACTATTTAGGGTAAGTTTGGATAAGTTTATAAGATAAAGGTGTTTTAGTCTTTAATGAAGAGTTTAGGGGCTAGATGGGTAAATTAAGTTAATAATATCTGATTAGGTGTCAAGTTATCCTCACATCAGCAGAAAATCAGTAGGTGTATGTGTGTGTTTTGAGAGAAAAAGGGAGAAGAAGAAAAGAAGGGTAAAGGCATCAAATTGATTCATTTGGAAGTGTTTGAGGTATGTTTTCTTTACATATTATGTGTATAATTGATAGCTGAATGTTTCTATCGGAGTAGAATAGTTAGAATTACTTCTGTTAATGATTCAGTCGATTTCTGGGTGAAAATGGGATAAACAGTCAGAGGTGTCCGGATAATATGAAGGTATCCGGGTAGTTTCTTGGATGGTGTCCGGGTAGTTTATTGATAGTGTCCGGATGATTTGTTTGAGAGTTTCCGGGTGATTTAGAGTCCGGATGGCGTCCGGATTCCTTGCGTTGTCCGGATAAGTCGTGTTGTCCGGATTAGTCTTGCTGTCCGGATTACTGAGGTTGTCCGGAAAAGTCATGTTGTCCGGGTTGTTTGGGTTGTCCGGATAACTTGGCTGTTTGGGTAATTTTGAGGATAAAAGTTATGTAGATGTATCTAGAGTCCATAACCTGCTAGTAAGTCTTATACATGAGTTGGTAAGGAGATATTTGTATGTAAATGGTTTCAGATTCTGAGGTATTTGGATAAAGGAACGGATAGCTCGGAGAAAGGCTTGGAAGCGTATTTTAAGCATTCAAGGTGAGTTTTGCTTTAAAACGTTTTTGAACTGGAATACATATATATGTGTATATATATATATATATGAGATGATTATGTGGTAGGAATATGATTATGTGTATATAAATGACAATATGATGTAATGAGATATATATTGTATTTATATAAGCTTTGCACTACACGAGTGCACTTGTTACCGGGTTCCGGTGTGCGGACCGACAGGTAGCCGGGTTCCGGTGAGCGGACCGGTTGTTGATTTATTAGTTGGCTTGCTACCAACTAATATGGCCATTTGTGGAGGAATAAGGTGAATGAGATGTACACGATGCACGAGTCTGGATTGGTATTTAAATACGTGTGGTATGTTTATATTTTACGAAAGGTTTATCTAAACTATTTTGATACAAAGGATTTACATAAAAGGTTTGATAATGATTTTGGAAAGGACCGGGATTAACTCACTAGACCCGTTTGGTCTAACCCTCATTTTGTTTTCAAAAATATGTTTTCCAGGTTAAGGATCGGCAGGAGAGGATGAAGTGTAGGAAGTTTTTGATGGATGTTGATTAGGAAGCTTAGATATATTTTGTAATGTCAAGACTAATGAGACCGTACTTGGTTTGTTATGTAACTTTTGTTGTAAATCAATGATATGTATGAATGTTATGTATTATGATGTATGTTATGGGATTTGGGTTGTTACACCCTGCTGAACCAGTCATCCATTGACCGATCCATATTGTCGTCATTGAGTATGCATCCCGTATGAACTCTCTAGAGTACCAAAACCAATCAACAACCCTGGCCAACAACGACTTTGCTGCTATGTGTGGCTCATGGTGTGCCTTATGTCGGGCCATCCGGTAAGCCATAAAAGCCATAAATTTGCGAAACTGCAACTCTTCTATGTAGTCATTATAATTTCGGATCACGGTTACAGGGACTAAAATCCTCCTTGCCGCATGCTCGTCTAGCTGGTCTATAATCTCATACTCGACACCGGCCTCTATCTGTCTCTCTAAAGTATGTCCCCTCTGAGCTACTCGTTGAGTGCGTCGTGCTTACCATTTCTCCTACAAAATAAAGTAAATTAAGTCACTAACTTGATCAAAACTTAATATGGTCACTATCAGAGTCGTCAACCTCAAGTCATAAGGTTTAAGATTAGGCTAGGCCATAACATATTTCCCTTAAACCAAGACTCTGATACCAACTTGTTACACCCTAAAACCAATCGGGTCGTAACAATACATCAACGCATAGAATATACTTCATTGCAAATAAGTGATAACGCCACTTTTTGGCGTTATTTTCGGTTCTCAAACCAATGAGATTGACTTGTATTTAATCAAAGAAGCGGAATTTTATGGTTTATTTAGTGGAATGTGCAGGTTCTTTAACAGGTAGTAATCTTCGAGAAAAGAAGCTAAAAAGAGCCCAAAATGAACCAAAACGAAGCCCAACGGAAGCCCGAAAACCAAGCCCAAGACCCGCGAACGAACCAGGACCCGAACCGCGAACCAGGAACTGACCCAGATGCATTCTGGAAACCGGGCGACTTGCCACGCGACTTGCAAGTCGCGTGACAAGTCGCCTAACCCTCTGTTTGGCGAATTTCAGCTTTATCTTTCAGATTTTAGGTCATTATCACGGACGCAGCTTTCACACGACGACCAGGGGCGATTTAGGGGCGATTTCTAGAGACTTTTCGGAGCTTTCGGAGCCATGATAGATGATCGATTGGAGGCACGTTCACTACAGAAAAGAGATACGATCACGAGAGAGGGGAGTCCATCATCACAGTTTTTACGTTTCCAATTACCATGTTTACATACACTTTAGTTTTTCTTTCTCTTGTGTTTGAATCCACCACCGACATGAACTAATCTGTTCATGTTGGGGGTTGGAATAAATTTGGTTTGTAAGCATATGAACAGATGACTTGAACGTTTATCAGTTTTCCTATTTAATGAATGCATGTGATTTGGTTTTAATGCTTTTGAGAGTTTAGCTACCTTTCAATCGTTTTGTTGCTTCCAGTTGAGTTCGAGAGAATTAACTGTTATCTAGAACTAGGAATTGCATGCCTAAGGCGTGAATTTGGTGATAGAGATATACCGAATACGTTTTAGTCCTGATTGAACCAAATAGGTTGAGATCGAGAGATTAAATCTATCCGTTCAAACATGAATCTTGCGCTTAATGTGTTTTGAAATCCATAGGTTGAGATCGAAAGATAAATCTTGTCCTTTTCAAAATAAAACCCGATGTTGCTCGAAAGAGAACAACGGTGACTTTTACAGATTGGGTATTCATTAAGGGAATAACTGGTAATCGTTTTAAGTCTGATATTCGTATGTGAAAACCTAAGGAATTCCAACCCTCAACTGTTTTCTCTATCGGAAGTTTCCAAAGCTATTTCCTGTCTTGTGTTTGATTTAATTATTGCAATTAATTAGTTTAATACCAACCATCTCTAAATTTCGACAGTTCAGTTAATAGTGATTATAGTCATTGTGATACTTAGTTCCTAGTTCCCGTGGATTCGATACTCGTACTTACCGTATGTTATTACTTGATTTCGACACCGTACACTTGCGGTAAGAATTAGGGGGTGATACCCGCCTATCAAGTTTTTGGCGCCGTTGCCGGGGAACTAGTTGCAACTGATAGCACTACCAGCTATAAGCGCTATTACATTGAACATTTTTTATTTATTTATTTTGTTCCATCACTTTCAATTTCTGGATTACTAACTTTGCTTACTTTCCTTTCAGGTACTACTTGGTGTATGCCAAGGACGACCCGAGGGAAGAAAATCGAAAAACTTGATCCGGAGATCGAGAGAACCGTCCGCCGAATACGCAAAGCATCCAAAGCCCAAAGACAATTAAAGATGGCCGACGAAGCACCTCCTCGCAACAATCCTCCGCCTCCTCCAGCGAGGGTTCCGATGCGGTCATTTGCCAATCCAAACGTGGCAACCGCACGGATAGGCATCCAATCGCCCGCTACTGCGGC
The DNA here is from genome assembly GCA_033807775.1 of Saussurea involucrata. NCBI lineage: Eukaryota > Viridiplantae > Streptophyta > Magnoliopsida > Asterales > Asteraceae > Saussurea > Saussurea involucrata. The sequence goes on along the minus strand of CM066327.1, from coordinate 75,945,010 downwards.
GAATTACTTCAAGATCAAGCCGAGCACCATCGTGATGGTGCAACAAAATCAATATGGAGGAGCACCGACCGAAGATCCTCATGCACATCTCCGTGCATTCGAGAGGATTTGCAGCACCTTCAAGATTAATGGCATGAACGAGGATGCCGTCAAGTTAAGACTGTCCAGCTTCTCACTCAAGGGGAGAGCTGAAATCTGGATAGAGAGTTTACCAGTGGATCAGATCACCACCTGGGCCGACCTGAAGGCCGCATTTCTACAGAAATTCTTCCCACCGGGAAGAACTGCTCAATTAATGGCCGATATCACCCACTTCGCTCGGTGGGAACAAGAGACCTTATACGAGGCATGGGAGCAATACAAGGATATGTTGAAGAAATGTCCTCACCACGGGTTGCACGGATGGGTCATAATCCAGACATTCTATAGTGGACTCCACCCGCAGTTCAAAAACGATGTCACTGCCGCATCGGGTGGAGCACTAATGGATAAATCGTATGAAGAAGCATGCGAGCGGATCGAGAACTTGGCCGAACATAGGTTCTCTACTCCACGATCAGCTGTAAGAAGAGTCGCGAGCATTCAAGAATCGGATGAGCTAAAAGAACTGAAAGCTCAACTAGCTTTTATAACGTACCACTTGAAGGGAGGTAATCCGAAAGCACCTGAACAAGTGCAATTTTTGCAAAACCGGAACAATCAACCGAGGAACGACCCGTTCTCCAATACATATAACGAAGGGTGGAAGAAACACCCCAATTTTTTGTGGAGTCAACCCGGTCAACAACAAGGTAATTTTTCTAACTTCTCGAATTATTCTAATACTAACAATGCTTATCGTCCTCCAGGTTTCAACCAAAGGAACGAAGGACCATCCGGGGAGAAGAAACCGGGCTTAGCAGACATGATGATGAAGTTTATGGCAAAGATGGATAACACGGTTGGAGAGTTGGCGAGCACAGTGAACACGGTAAAGGCGGCCACTGATCAGAACACTGCATCCATCAAGATCTTGGAGAGGCAAGTACGGCAAATTTCTGAAGCCCTACAAAACCGACCTCCTGGCGCATTCTCGAGTATGGCTGAAAGGAAACCGAGAGAAGAATGTAATGCCATCTATTTGAGAAGTGGCAAGGAGCTAATCGAGGAGCCTACACGAGAACTGCAATCAAAGGAAGTCGAGCCCGAAAGACAAGATGTGGAGATTGTAGATGTGAATGAGTTGGAGGCTGATGAAGAGGTGGTGATTAAAGAGAGCTCAAAGAGTGGAGAGAAGAAGAAAGAGCAGTCCACCACGGAAAAGCAAACACCGGTCAAGCCAGTAGTCCCGATAGTGCCATATCCGAACCGGTTGAAGGCACGCAAGGATGAGGAACAGTTCAAGAAGTTCCTCGATGTCTTCAAGAAGCTACACATAAACATTCCATTCGCGGAGGCACTTGCTCAAATGCCGACCTACCTCAAGTTCATGAAGGAGATTCTATCCAAGAAGAGGGTGATCGATCACCAGTCCACCATTACACTTACTGAAGAGTGTAGTGCCATCATTCAGAACAAGCTTCCCCCGAAGCTCAAAGACCTAGGGAGTTTTTCAATCCCTATTCAAATTGGGAAGTTTTCTTTTGATAAGGTATTATGTGATTTAGGATCTAGTATTAATTTAATGCCTTTATCTGTGTTCAAGAAATTGGGATTGGGATAAGTGCAGCCGACGTACATGACCCTCAAACTCGTGGATCGATCGGTCGTCTACCCGTATGGAGTGATAGAAGACGTGCTGATCAGAGTCGGTAGATTCTACTTCCCGGTGGACTTTGTGGTCATGGACATCGATGAAGATATAGAGGTCCCGCTGATATTGGGACGATCCTTTCTGGCCACGAGTCGAGCTTTAATTGACATGGAGGAAGGAGAGATGACCTTACGAGTTGGTGATGAAAAGGCGATATTTAAGATGTTTGAGAGTGGGAAGCATAAAGACGGAGCTGGTCATGGAAAGCAAGAGGTGGAAGAATCCGCAAAGAATCGCAAGTGTGGGCGAATCAATTCCGCGGATACCGAACCAAGTTGAGAGCCACACAGTCGTGCCACGACTTTAACTACGGAGCTGGGTAGGAGGCAACCCACCAAGGTTACGTTCTTTTTATTTTATTTTATTTATTTTCAGTTTTTTAGTGTAAAAAAAATAAAAAATAGCTGAAACAGGGACTTACGCGGCTTGTGCCGCGGCTTCCATACCGCGTGCCAAACCGCGGGGTCCTCTGTTTGTTTCTGGAACAGTGGGTTACGCGACTTGTACCGCGGTTTCCAAACCGCGCGACTCCCCTGTTTCTGTTTTCGCGCTTTGTTTTCGTTTATTGCTTTGTGTGTTTCGTGTCTTTGTTTTCTTTTGCTTTCTGCTTTGTTTTCGTTTGTTGGTGCATTCCCTTTCTCCGTTGTCTCTCGTCCGAGGTCGCTCCGAGCTTTCAAGTGGATCTCCTCCGTCCAGGCAAACAGGTACGCTCTAAACTTTGCATGTAACGGGTGTGTAAGATGTTTGGTTTCTTATTAGTTAATGAGATGCAACAAACCTAAGTTTCACTTAGGTTTGGGGTGCCTCATCTTTTAACATCTACACACTCACTTTTAACCCTGTGCAAACCTCGGTTTCACCGAGGTTTGGGGTTGGCTTTGTTGACAAACCTAGGCCACGACCTAGGTTTGGGGTGGCCATTTATTTTAAGTAGACTAGCTCTTTGATGCTTCATGATATCCCACCTGTCTATTACCTGTAATAACCGCACAACGATACTTGTCTTAGTATCGCCTACGCCGACACTTGCACATTGGGGACAATGTGTGGGTAAGGTTTGGGGTTGCCCAATCGGGCCCACGTTATGCACGTAGATTTCCTGCACTTCTGAGTACCTAGATCACTTTAGCTAAAAAAAACATTTGAATGATCAAGACCAACCATTGTAGGAAGAAGCTTGTGATAGTGACGTGACCGCTAGGGAAGGACCGGGAAAGGACATGACTAGGGACATTAGTGGAGACCACCCATTAGTGAGATTTGAGCCCAAAAGACGTTTTTCACTTCGAGGGATTCATACACTTAATTCGTATACACTTTTTCGAGTTCCATGTCGTGAATATAGAATGATCTCGCTATATTATTGCATTGAGTAGAAAAGATGACCATCGGGATATTGGGTAAGGGTATAGTAGACCAAATCGTCTGGACCTTAAGATGTGATTCCAGGCAATGTGTGTTTTGTTTTAACCTGTTTTTAGCTATCGTACCCTTTTCACCCATCTGTGTGTAACCATAGCCTCCTTTGTAGCCATACACTCACCTGATTCGTTTCTAAACCTACCTTTAACCCATCAGCCAATAGCCTTAGACAACCCTTATCCGTAAGTGTGTCAATCTGAGCGGTAATGAACTGAAGAAGCTAGAGCGGAAAAGAAATAGTCAAGGCCAGTCATATAAGTAAAAATTGGGTCAGTTTAACCCAAGAAGTTAGAAAAGAGGGCCAATGATGCCCCAATCAAATAAAGAGGACCAATGAAGTCCTAAAAAAACCCAGTTAGTTTAGATTTATTTACAGCAGAAAATAAGAGAGTCAAGGTGACTCCGATAGTGACAAAAGGGCCAAGTGATAAGTTAGAATGTGATGAAGTTCAGAACTGTTAATGTTTGACACACCGAGGATCTTTGTTCCCGTTTACCCTTCATTTCTTAGCCATAACCTTAACCCCGTTACAACCCGTGTAAAGACCTGGATGATCTTCTGGAAAACGTGATTACGGTATGCGACCACCTTTACTGATATGCCCTGTCTTACTACTTGATTTCTTTCTGAGATCAAATTTTGGACTTTTGTGCGTCTTTCTTTAGAGTTGTCATGAAATTTTTGAGTATTCTTGTACATAACTTCCTATACATGACAACATGTGCGATAACCTAGGTTCGAGCGAATTGAGCGAATCCCGTGAGGTAGGGTCGAGGCGAAATGTTCTCCCTAGTATGTCTGGACCTAGAACAACCTTAGTGTAATCGGAGCAGTCACGAGTTCAACTTACAATGGAAGGTCATAGATCAAACATAATGAGAATAAGGCGAGAGTGAGAGAGGCATTCACGGGTATGGGAAATCACCATTGCATCACATGGGACCGATTGGGAGTTGTGCAGTTATTATTTCACTGATTTATGCTTTTACTCTATTTTATCGCTAATTTGCTTGGGGACAAGCAACGCTCGGTTTGGGGTTGTTGATAACGCCACTTTTTGGCGTTATTTTCGGTTCTCAAACCAATGAGATTGGCTTGTATTTAATCAAAGAAGCGGAATTTTATGGTTTATTTAGTGGAATGTGCAGGTTCTTTAACAGGTAGTAATCTTCGAGAAAAGAAGCTAAAAAGAGCCCAAAATGAGCCAAAACGAAGCCCAACGGAAGCCCGAAAACCAAGCCCAAGACCCGCGAATGAACCAGGACCCGAATCGCGAACCAGGAACCGACCCAGATGCATTCTGGAAACCGGGCGACTTGCCACGCGACTTGCAAGTCGCGTGACAAGTTGCCTAACCCTCTGTTTGGCGAATTTCAGCTTTATCTTTCAGATTTTAGGTCATTATCACGGACACAGCTTTCACACGACGACCAGGGGCGATTTAGGGGCGATTTCTAGAGACTTTTCAGAGCTTTCGAAGCCACGATAGAGGATCGATTGGAGGCACGTTCACTACGGAAAGGAGATACGATCACGAGAGAGGGGAGTCCATCATCACAGTTTTTACGTTTCCAATTACCATGTTTACATACACTTTAGTTTTTCTTTCTCTTGTGTTTGAATCCACCACCGACATGAACTAATCTGTTCATGTTGGGGGTTGGAATGAATTTGGTTTGTAAGCATATGAACAGATGACTTGAAAGATAGAAAATCCATAAACACCATCTCCTATAATCCATCACCATTCGTCATGCTTGTCCTCCTCATCATCATTCTCATCGTCCTGTTGCCCCCTGGAAATACAGTTTCTCAACTCGGTAGTATCGTATGTTGAGCCATTGTTCATAAGACTCAACTGGGTTGTATAGGTATGCAAACTCAGCATTGGGTCCCTGCTGAACCAGTCATCCATTGACCGATACATATTGTCGTCATTGAGTATGCATCCCGTATGAACTCTCTAGAGTACCAAAACCAATCAACAACCCTGGCCAACAACGACTTTGCTGCTATGTGTGGCTCATGGTGTGCCTTATGTCGGGCCATCCGGTAAGCCATAAAAGCCATAAATTTGCGAAACTGCAACTCTTCTATGTAGTCATTATAATTTCGGATCACGGTTACAGGGACTAAAATCCTCCTTGCCGCATGCTCGTCTAGGTGGTCTATAATCTCATACTCGACACCGGCCTCTATCTGTCTCTCTAAAGTATGTCCCCTCTGAGCTACTCGTTGAGTGCGTCGTGCTTACCATTTCTCCTACAAAATAAAGTAAATTAAGTCACTAACTTGATCAAAACTTAATATGGTCACTATCAGAGTCGTCAACCTCAAGTCATAAGGTTTAAGATTAGGCTAGGCCATAACATATTTCCCTTAAACCAAGACTCTGATACCAACTTGTTACACCCTAAAACCAATCGGGTCGTAACAATACATCAACGCATAGAATATACTTCATTGCAAATAAGTGATAACGCCACTTTTTGGCGTTATTTTCGGTTCTCAAACCAATGAGATTGGCTTGTATTTAATCAAAGAAGCGGAATTTTATGGTTTATTTAGTGGAATGTGCAGGTTCTTTAACAGGTAGTAATCTTCGAGAAAAGAAGCTAAAAAGAGCCCAAAATGAACCAAAACGAAGCCCAACGGAAGCCCGAAAACCAAGCCCAAGACCCGCGAACGAACCAGGACCCGAACCGCGAACCAGAAACTGACCCAGATGCATTCTGGAAACCGGGCGACTTGCCACGCGACTTGCAAGTCGCGTGACAAGTCTCCTAACCCTCTGTTTGGCGAATTTCAGCTTTATCTTTCAGATTTTAGGTCATTATCACGGACGCAGCTTTAACACGACGACCAGGGGCAATTTAGGGGAGATTTCTAGAGACTTTTCGGAGCTTTCGAAGCCATGATAGAGGATCGATTGGAGGCACGTTCACTACAGAAAGGAGATACGATCACGAGAGAGGGGAGTCCATCATCACAGTTTTTACGTTTCCAATTACCACGTTTACATACACTTTAGTTTTTCTTTCTCTTGTGTTTGAATCCACCACCGACATGAACTAATCTGTTCATGTTGGGGGTTGGAATAAATTTGGTTTGTAAGCATATGAACAGATGACTTGAACGTTTATCAGTTTTCCTATTTAATGAATGCATGTGATTTGGTTTTAATGCTTTTGAGAGTTTAGCTACCTTTCAATCGTTTTGTTGCTTCCAGTTGAGTTCGAGAGAATTAACTGTTATCTAGAACTAGGAATTGCATGCCTAAGGCGTGAATTTGGTGATAGAGATATACCGAATACGTTTTAGTCCTGATTGAACCAAATAGGTTGAGATCGAGAGATTAAATCTATCCGTTCAAACATGAATCTTACGCTTAATGTGTTTTGAAATCCATAGGTTGAGATCGAAAGATAAAACTTGTCCTTTTCAAAATAAAACCCGATGTTGCTCGAAAGAGAACAACGGTGACTTTTACAGATTGGGTATTCATTAAGGGAATAACTGGTAATCGTTTTAAGTCTGATATTCGTATGTGAAAACCTAAGGAATTCCAACCCTCAACTGTTTTCTCTATCGGAAGTTTCCAAAGCTATTTCCTGTCTTGTGTTTGATTTAATTATTGCAATTAATTAGTTTAATACCAACCATCTCTAAATTTCGACAGTTCAGTTAATAGTGATTATAGTCATTGTGATACTTAGTTCCTAGTTCCTGTGGATTCGATACTCGTACTTACCGTACGTTATTACTTGATTTCGACACCGTACACTTGCGGTAAAAATTAGGGGGTGATACCCGCCTATCAATAAGTCGTAGCGGAATACTAGACATTACATCAACAAACTTTTAAACAAAAGTAGGAGATACTAAGTAACAACTTAACAACGTAAAATTTTAAATGAAACATAGGTTATCTGCTAACATAAATAGTCCTCAAGCCAGACCTTTGCCCTTATCAACCTCGAACTTTTCTGATCCTGAGATACACGCTAAAGTTATCTATACGCTAAGGGAGTTCATGGTTTTCGCAACATCATCCATCAATTATAAAAAATAAATCAGATAAAAGTAGTTATACCATAATTTACTCACAAAATACCATGCATTTTATGAACACATATTGCAATTATTAAACATTACAGCTTGCCATCACATTTGAGATTTACGTCCACTTGGCTTGGTGGGGCTCCGTCATTCCGTCCATCGCAAGTCAAGCACATGTCTTAACTTCCGTCCCATAGTTCAGTCTCAGAGGTACCCCTTTCGGCACATGTACAGACTATCGTCACCGTTTGTGGTTTCCCGCCGTCCTATATCGGTGTCCCGATAATGAGCCCCACACTTATAGCCACGTCTCCTGATTCCAATTATATCATTTAAAACACATCTCGTACATAGCATGCTTTACATTTAATCTTTAAATAAATGGCATGCTCAAAAACATTTTCCGTCACTAAACATCGTACATTGTTAAACATGCTAACATATTTGTATAAGAAAATGAAGCATGTATATCGTTCCCATAAATGTAGCATGTTCACGTATTCGTCCTTTCACACATCATCCAACATACTAGCATGCTAAAAAAATAACTGTATTCACATAGAGAACGTACTTACATACTTGCGTGTATCCCATTTAAAAAGTCACACGAAACTCACCTTGATTAGTGCAGATTTACCGTCTACTTGGTAGCTCCCGATCCTACACGGAATCATAACGCTTCTAAGTATCCTCTTGTTTTAAATAAATAATCTCTCAACTATCAAATCTAGAATGAGTTCGTAAACTTGGTCCATTATTTATTTTCTAATTCGGCCAAATTATCAACATTATCGTCTTCCATCCCCATTTTACCATTGCATAGCCATATGTATATACATACACACATAGTTACACATGTATATAATACATATGTATACTTGAACCTTGCACATTTAAACTCATGTGAGTTTCATCCCAACATCACCTAACTATATATATATGGATATATATATATATATATATATAGCCTTAGGTTCAAATGAGAAGTGCTAAATATTTGAGAAGTTGAGAAGTAATCTTGGCCATTTATTCGGTCAAGATCGGTTATAATTGGTCAAATGTTGCGGCTTTGACGAGTCAAAAGTTGCGGTTGTTCCAAAAAGAGAAGGGCAATTTCGTAACTTTTACAAAAAACACGGGACGAGTTCATATATGAATCTGTGTGATTCACATATGAACTATACGTTCATATATGAACCTTTGTAATTCACATATGAAGTCTTTATAACTAATTCATATATGAATCTTGTGATTCATATATGAACCTTTGTGTTTCATATATGAAACTAATTAACTGTAGATTCATATATGAATCAGTTGAACCAATTAACTGATTTATATATGAACCTTTGTGATTCATATATGAAACTAATTAACTGATTCATATATGAACCTAATTAACTGATTCATATATGAACCTTTGTGTTAATATATTAACCTTTGTGATTCATATATGAATTTTTTAACTAATTCTCATATGAACAAATTAACTGATTCATATATGAATCACAAAGGTTCATATATGAATTAGTTAAAAAGAGTTTATATGTGAATTACAAAGGTTCATATATGAATCACACAAATTCATATATGAACTCGTCCCGCGTATTTTTTTTACGAAACTACCCCTCTATCTTGTGCAGACCACGATCAGACCACGCGAGGAATTATCCGTTGCTTCTCGGTCAAAGCCGTCGATCTTGACCGAATGAATGGCTAAGATCACTTCTTTATTTCTCAAATATGTAGCACTTCTCATTTGAACCTCTCCATATATATATATATATATATATATATATATATAGAGAGAGAGAGAGAGAGAGAGGGGGGGATCATTTGTTAACCCAAGATTTTGTATTAACTATGTTAACCCTTTCAACCGATAGGAAATCGTTTTCAAGTGTGTTTTCAAATGTATGTGCAATAATTAAATAGGGGTATGAGGGAAATTTTATGTATTTTTTTGTAACATTTATTTATTGGGGAGTTACATATCTCATAGTTTCCTTGATTCTGGTCATTGTCTTAAACTCTTAATTGATAAAACTTTTATATGATTTAGTATCAAATAAGTGATTATCAAAAATATTGTTTTTATCATGAACATACACAATAACAAAAGGGGGTTAAACTTTCTTCGGGTTGTATGTGTTCATCAGTTCACACACATAATATATTGAGTGCATTGTAGTTGTGATAAATTGTTTCATTGATTATTCAATGTACCAACCATGAACAAATGTGAAACCAACCATGTGTACGTTTACATAAATGGGTTCATCAATTAGTGGTGTGAGATAAAGACATGTGAACAATAATAAAAGGGGGTTAAACTTTCGTAGGGTTGTATGTGTTCATTAGTTCACACACTGACAATATTGAGTGCATTGTAGTTCTGATAAATTGTTTCATGACTGCTCAATGTACCAACCACGAACAAATGTGAAACCAACCATGTGTCCGTTTACAAAAATGGGTTCATCAATTAAGTGTACCAACCATGAACAACAATGAAACCAAACACATATGAAATAGAATTAGTGGTGCAAGATGAAGACATATGAACAATTATAAAAGGGGTTAAAAGTTCATGAGTTTCCTACTATATTTGGTGCATTGGTGGATTGAGATTTTTTTTCATAAGTGTTCAATGTACCAACCATGTGTTATGTTACTTGAATGTAAATGAACATCTATGAAAGCAAAAAATATAAGACATGCAATCCATTAAATAGGGAGTATGTTAAGGGGGGTTACAAGGTTAAAAGAAATTGATTTCCCTCAAATGCACCTAAACACCCTCGTTCATTACATTTATTACTCAAACGTCCCATTTTATAATTAATTTTTTTTGGTGTGGTTCATCTCAACCATTCGGGTTAAGATCAACGGTTGGTAATTGGATTAACAAGGTTAGTACAATAATTTGGGTTAACAAAATAACCCAACCTATATATATATATATATATATATATACACATATATTTATCATAAAAAGCATTCACCATCATATGCATGTCAAACCTTTTGACCCAAGACCAACCATGATTGTCCTTTTTATTCATAAGTTAAGCATACATATCCATAAAGGATTCAACCAATATAGCCTTTTAAGGCTATTGCCCATTCCCATGTTGCATCACACACATGTATATACATATATAATATGCACATATATATATAGTGTTAGGTTCATTTGAGAAGTCTAAATATTTTGAGAAATGAAGAAGTAAAAAAACACGGGGAGTGTTCATATATGAATGTTCATATATGATTGTTTATATATGAACGTTCATATATGACTGTTATATGAACGTTTATATATGAACGTTGGAGTGTTCATATATGAATGTTCATATATGACTGTTCATATATGAACGTTCATATATGACTGTTCATATATGAACGTTCATATATGACTGTTATATGAACGTTCATATGAACACTCCTGTGTTTTTTTACTTCTCTATTTCTCAAAATATTTAGATTTCTCAATTGAACCCTTTCCTATATATATATATAATATTTCCATTTTGCATCACGTACACATAATAATATCCATACGTGTGTTTATATATATACACCACTCGACTAACTCCCTCCCATGGTCACTGTCTTTTTTTTCTTTTTCTTTTCCTCCTAATAATGTAATTGCACGTCTACAAAAAAGCTCCCCCAAAGTAGCGATTCACCATTCCACACAGTGGACTCACGAATGTATGCATATATATATTACATATATACACAGAAATATGAATTTACCCCAAAATGACCCTCAGGGCCATTGTTCCCATTCAAAATCCTAACAGAGGCAAATGAACTAAACTTGGGTTTCTTCTACAATTCACGACCATACTCATAAAATTTACCTCCAATACATATTTAGAGTGGGGGTGTTGGAATAATTATGATTTGTATTTGATAGATAATGAAAACATGATAATAATTAAACATACCTGATGATCCTGAGGATCCAGTAAAAGCGTTAAACATATTTGCCATTGATTGACGGGTTCCAGAACGAGATGATTGTATGATAATGGGATGATGATCGATTCTTGAGAGAGAGAACTGATCTTAGGGGAGGCACACGGCTGGAATTATCAGCCAATATCTCATTAGGGTTAAAAGAAATATTAGGGTACTCTATTTATAATAAGAGTATCTTACATTTTTAACCCTTTGGTGTTTATTATGTGCAGTATAATCCCCATAGTTCCAATCATCTAATGGAAAACCCTATAGTATGTCAATAATAGTAAATACGCCCATCATATATTTACCAGACATAGGGATTTCAGTTATTGTCAATTATCATATCAGGAATGATAAACGATCAGTGACGGTCACTTTTAAGGTGGTTCCCACATTCTCCCACTTGACCAAGCGATCTTTTATCTATGAGTACCAATAAGTCCGGCCAGGATAATACTCATTTTGTTTTAAACTGAAATCATAGCTAATAAGTACAGTCGTAGAGAAGAAAATCAACTCAGGACCCCCACTAGTCAAACTACGACTCAAATTTAAAACTGAATAAGCAATGATCAACTGATTAAGACAAATTTCGTTATAATAATGTCCATGCACCATTATGAGCTCAAAGCACAACTAATAGACAAACAAAATCTGAATATAGAGGAAAAATTTATTAAGATAATAATAATGACCAATAAGTACAATATGCTATTAAATTAGGTCCTTTGTAAGCCCCATCTTCGACACGTGTCCTACGAAGACGTTAGGAGGAAGACCTTTGGTCATCGGATCCGCTAGCATATTCTTTGTACTTATGTACTCAATACAAAGGACATTTTCCTCAACCCGTTCGCGCACAAACAGATACTTTGTATCAAGATACAACCCAGCGCCAGTTGAACTGTTACTGTTCGAGAAAGTTACGGCAGCTGAGTTATCACAGTAAAGCTTCAATGGTCTAGAAATGGAGTTGACGATTTTGAGTCCACTGACCAGGTTCCTTAACAACATTCCATGACAAGAGGCATTATAAACGGCAACGTATTCAGCCATCATGGTGGACGTTGTAGTCAGCTTCTGTTTATGACTCCGCCAGGAGATAGGTCCACCAGCTAACATGAATATATACCCAGAAGTAGATTTTTTATCTTCCTTGCATTTAGCAAAATCGGAATCAGAATAACCTACTACTTCTAAGTTGTCACTTCTTCTATAAGTCAATTTGTAGTCTTTGGTCCCTTGCAGATATCGAAGAACCTTTTTAGCCGCTTTCCAGTGTGCTATTCCGGGATTAGATAAGTAACGTCCCAGCATACCAGCGATATAAGCGATATCCGGTCGAGTACAGACCTGAGCATACATAATGCTCCCTACTACAGACGAATAAGGTATCATCCTCATTTCTTCCTTTTCAATCTCAGTGCTCGGAGCTTGGGAAGAACCAAATACGTCCCCTTTAACTACTGGAGCTACAGTGGGTGTACAGTGCTGCATGTTATAGCGTTTCAAGATACGCTCAATATATGCCTTTTGAGAAAGACCCAAGACACTATTATGCCTATCTCGATGTATTTCGATACCAATGACATAAGAGGCATCACCGAGATCTTTCATGTCGATATTTTGCGAAAGCATCCGCTTCGACTCATGCAGCATATCCAAGTTGTTACTTGCTAGTAGAATGTCATCTACGTACAAGACAAGGATTATAAAGTTACTCCCACTGATCTTGAGATAGGTGCATTGATCCACTTGATTCTTTAGAAAACCTTGCCCTTTCACGATTTTATCGAACTTGAGGTACCATTGGCGTGATGCCTGCTTCAACCCATAAATGGATTTCTTCAACTTGCAGACCATATGCTCTTTACCTTCTGGAATGAATCCTTCAGGTTGTCGCATGTATACATCTTCTTGCAAGTCTCCATTCAGGAAAGCGGTCTTGACATCCATCTGATGTAACTCTAAATCATAATGAGCTACAAGTGCCATGACGATCCTTAAAGAATCTTTACGAGAGACAGGAGAGAAGGTCTCTTGATAATCGATTCCTTCCTTTTGAGTAAATCCTTTTGCAACCAGTCTGGCCTTATAGCGTTCGATGTTTCCTTTCGGGTCTAGTTTGGTTTTGAAGACCCATTTACAACCGATGGTTTTGGATCCTTCAAGAAGTTCAACCAAGTCCCAAACATCATTATGTTGCATGGAATTAAGCTCTTCAATCATGGCTTCATTCCACTGAGTGGCCTGATCACTATTAATGGCTTCTCGATAAGAGGTAGGATCAGTAAGCTTTCCAATGTCCTCAACTTCAGATAAAAAGGTTACGAAATCATCAAAATTTGTGGCCCTGCGTGCCCTAGATGATCTCCTGAGTTAATTTTCCGGTTCAGTAACGGAAGGAGTGGGATCAGTGATATTAGGCTCAGCGTTGGGTACAAGAGGCGATGATGATGTTCCCTCGGCGTTTTGGTTAGGAGGAGCAGGATCAGTTATATTAGGAGCAACGGTGGGTACAAGAGGAATTATCGGAGGAATAAAGATACCGGAAAAATGGTTTCCCCCCGCTTCTTGTACTTCTTGCAAATCTGAGTCATGATTTGTCGTGCTCCCACTGATCTGTGAGTTCTCAAGAAATGTGGCATGCTGCGTGTCAATGATGCTCGTAGTGTGGGAAGGACAGTAAAAACGATAACCTTTTGAGTTATCAGGATAACCGATAAAGAAACATGTAAGGGTTTTAGGATCCAGTTTCTTTAAGTTAGGGTTATAGACTTTTGCTTCGGTAGGACAGCCCCATACTTTCATATATTTTAGACTCGGTTTCCTACCTGTCCAGATTTCATAAGGAGTTTTAGGGACAGATTTTGATGGAACCCTATTGAGTATATGAACGGCTGTTTTTAATGCCTCAGTCCAAAGGAAAGTAGGTAAGTTAGTGTTAGCAAGCATACTTCTCACCATGTCCATTAAGGTTCTGTTTCTCCTTTCAGCAACACCATTTTGTTGAGGAGAACCAGGCATGGTGTATTGGTTAATTATGCCATGTTCCTTGCAAAAATTATAGAAAGGACCAGGAGCTTGACCAATATCAGTATGTCTACCATAATACTCACCTCCTCTATCTGATCTCACAACTTTTATTTTATGATCAAGTTGGTTTTCAACCAAAGTTTTAAAATCAATAAAAGTTTGTAAGGATTCAGATTTTTCCTTAATCAGATATAGGTGCATATAACGTGAATAATCGTCAATAAATGTAATAAATGATGTATGTCCTGTGATTGATGCGGGATAAGGACCACTAATATCAGTGTGAATTATTTCCAACAAGTTGGAACTTCTAGTAGCTCCTTTCTTATTCCCTTTCGCCATTTTGCCTTTGAGGCACTTAATACATGTTTCAAAATCACTAAAATCAAGAGAAGGTAAGATTCCATCCTTTACGAGTCGAGTCATTCGATCTCGTGAGATGTGGCCAAGACGTTTATGCCATAACATGGAGGAATTCTCTAATTGTTTAGGTGATTTTGTTGTTTTAGTTACGTCATCAATATTAAGAGACAACAAAGAGTGTGAGAAATTATGATCTAGTTCTAATTTATACAGCAATCCATCCAAGAAACCTCGACCAAGTAATTCATTATTATGAGTAATGGCAATCTTGCCGCAACCATGAATTATTACATAACCTTCAAGGTCTAGTCTAGATATGGATACAAGGTTCCGAGTAATTCTCGATACATATAAGGTATCCACTAGTCTAATACACTTTCCGGTACTCATATGTAAATTTAAAGTTCTCATGGCTTCGACATCTAAGAGATCACCACTTCCAACTATAAGTTTTCTTTGGCCCTTTGGTAGCTTCTGGATTGTAAGGAATCCCTGCATTGAGTTTGTCACATGGACCATAGAACCAGAGTCACCCCACCATGTATTAACAGGGACATCAGTAGTAAAGGAATCAAATATTGCATAAAGAATGTTACCTTTCTTAGCTAGCCATTCCTTGAAATTAGGGCAATCTTTCTGTCCGTGCCCTTTTGCACGACAAAATTTGCAGTTAGGTTTGCCTGTCAAGGGTTTAGAGCTAGAGGCAACGGCACCATGATGATCATCCTTTTGGACTTTATTTCCAGTCTGATTTCCGTGATTACCCTTCCTTTTCTTAGAATTACCCGTGGTTGTCAGGTGAACGGCTTCAGGTTGTACCAGCTTTAGGCGATCCTCCTCTTGCACACACATTGCAATCAGTTCACTTATCGACCATTTATCCTTCATAGCGTTGTAGTTAACTTTGAAGGTGTCGAACCGAGCAGGCAAAGAGGTCATTATGAAATGCACAAGAAAATTATCAGAGACTTCCATCTCAAGACTCTTAAGCTTATGAGCCATATCAATCATTTTCATAATGTGTTCACGGACACTGCTATTTCCTTCATATTTCACAGTGAGCATCTGTAGCATTAAGCTACTTGCATGTGCCTTAGACGATCCCTTGAAGTGATCCTCAACAGATTTGAGGTAAGTTTTGACTTTATCAGAGTCGGGGATAGCTCCTCGGATACTGGGGTTGATGGAGTTCTTGACCATCATTAGTGACAAGCGATTTGCCCTTTCCTATTTTTCAAAATCTGCTTTCTGAGCTACAGAAGACTCAGCAGTAAGAGCAGCGGGTTCATCATGGCGAATGGCATGGTCAAGGTCTAGCATCCCCAGAGTTAAAAGTAATTGATCCTTCCATGAAGCAAAGTTTGCTCCAGTAAGTGGCTCAATGCCAAAGTTAGGTACTGATGTGGAAATAAGGAAGATATAAGTTATAGAAGATTATCATAGTGACTTAGTTAGCTATAAAAGGCAGACAAAGCAATGTAATTAAAGTAAGTAGGCCTAACAGTAATATTCCTTAGAATAATGAAACTATGACCATTTTAGTGATGAAGCTAGTGATAAGTAAACCTATTGTAAACACCAAAACAATAGGCAAAAAAATATGGCTCTACTCAGATGTTACATCACCTTTGGGCAGAAATAACTAATATCTAAGTAAACATGAGCGTTAGGGTCATGCTACGCAATGCTTATCTTTTGACCTTTGGGCACAAAATAAAGCATCGTGTGAATTATGCATGTAGAGAGTCCTCTTGACACATAGGTATATTAAATCACCTTTGGGCAGAATTAGTATACTCAGTGTTCATTATGCAAAAGGAAAAATGCAATATGAGAATCATATTTGACCTTTGGGCACAAATGATGAAATCATATATATTAGTGCAAGGGTATAGTGCATACCGAAAAGTGAGGAATTCGGTATGTACTATACCGAAGGGATAAGAATTCGGGATGAGCTATACCGAAAAGAAAGGAATTCGATATGCTCTATACCGAATAGAAAAGTTTTCGGTATGTAAAGAACCGAAAAGTTAGGTTTTCGGTATGCAAGATACCGAAAAGAGAGGTATTCGGTATGCACAGTACCTAAAAGTTAGGTTTTCGGTATGCGCAGTACCAAAAAGTGAGGTATTCGGTATGCACAGTACCGAAAAGTTAGGTTTTCGGTATGCGCAGTACCGAAAAGTGAGGTATTCGGTATGCACAGTACCGAAAAGTTAGGTTTTCGGTATGCGCAGTACCGAAAAGTGAGGTATTCGGTATGCACAGTACCGAAAAGTTAGGTTTTCGGTATGCGCAGTACCGAAAAGTGAGGTACATCCGAAAAAAGATTTCTATACATTGATAAATTCAGGATAAATAACATTGATCAATTAACATGGCATAATTAGGGTTTAATGCAATGGAAAAAAGCATTATAATTGCTGGAAAATTCTAGAATACGGCGGCTGGATAATGAAAATAAAACAGAACCACCAAAAAAAAAAATTTGCGACGGCTAGAAATTTTGGTTTTAGCAATTCAATGTAATTTTGTTTTGATTTAACAATACAATTCCTTAAGTTCATATGTTTCGGCATACAAGAACGAAAGAAAATTTTGCGGCGGCATAATAAAAAAAATACAAATCACGAATCAGATATGAACCTGATGCTCTGATACCACATGTTGGAATAATTATGATTTGTATTTGATAGATAATGAAAACATGATAGTAATTAAACATACCTGATGATCCTGAGGATCCAGTAAAAGCGTTAAACATATTTTCCATTGATTGACGGGTTCCCAGAACGAGATGATTGTATGATAATGGGATGATGATCGATTCTTGAGAGAGAGAACCGATCTTAGGGGAGGCACACGGCTGGAATTATCATCCAATATCTCATTAGGGTTAAAAGAAAGATTAGGGTACTCTATTTATAATAAGAGTATCTTACATTTTTAACCCTTTGGTGTTTATTATGTGCAGTATAATCCCCATAGTTCCAATCATCTAATGGGAAACCCTATAGTATGTCAATAATAGTAAATACGCCCATCATATATTTACCAGACACAGGGATTTCAGTTATTGTCAATTATCATATCAGGAATGATAAACGATCAGTGACGGTCACTTTTAAGGTGGTTCCAACAGGGGGCTCTAGGGGTTGTTTCCTGCTATTGATCAATACCATACATGAGTTGTTTCTGCACAACCTCTCTAAAACCCCAACACAATGCTTTCATTTAGACTCAAAATGTCATCTTAAATTCCTTATTTTGACAGGAAATCGATTAAATAAACATGCATATTAATCATTCATCTATGGGATATCGTCTACTCGTGAAACAACTAGTATTTATTACCGTTCGTCACTGAAAGTTGTCTCTTGAACACAACCTCCCCTTCCCGCTTCCTTCCATGCGATTCTTCTATTTCTCGTTCTTGAATTTGCTTGACAACGATCGGGAGTAGAAGAGGATTTCACTCCATCTATCTGCTTCCTTAATCGACGACATATGCTCCCTTAACAGTTGCCGCTCCCAAATTCCCTCAACCCCAAACCCACGTTCAATTTTAACATGCAAACCAAAATCCCATATTTTCCCCTTTTTTCCCACTCACGTGTTGTTTATTTGAGGTTTTACAAAAGTAGCCCATATCTTTTGGTGATTATTATATTAAGCCAAGATTTTTGGGGTTTTACAGAAATGATTTCGTCCTTGAAATCTTATCTATGCAAATAAATGGGTATATCTCCGCTTCATGTCCTCTTCAACTTCCCAAGTCATGTTGGCGCCACGGTGATGCTTCCATTGCACCTTGACCACTGTGACTTCTTAATGACGAAGTTTCTTTGACTTCCTTTATAGAATAGCGTTGGGTTCTTCAATGCAACGGTTGCCTTCATCGACTCTTATCTTCGAGAGGGGAATGGCACTATTCTCTTGCGCCAAACACTTCCGAAGGTAGCAAATAAGGAACATGTTATGGATTCCATTCATTTTCGATGGAGTTCCAATTGATAGGCTTGGAGTCACACATGCTTAATCACGGTAAACGACCCAATGAAACAGGGACTCAACTTCCCACGCTTCTCGAACTAGATGATACCCTTCCAAGGAGACACCTTTAGCATTACTCGGTCTCTTACATGGAACTCTATTGGTGGTCTCTACATAACTCTTTTGTCGATCTTGAGCCGCCTTCAAGCGTTCTCGTATAACTTTAACTTTGTCGGTCGTCTCATGAACGATTTTTGGGCCGACAAATTATTTCTCTCCCGCTTCCAACCAACATACAAGAGTCCTACATTTTCACCCATACAACGCTTCAAACAGTGTCATACCAATACTTGAGTGGTAACTACTATTACACGCAAACTCCACCAACGGTAGGTGAGAGTGCCAATTACCACCAAAATCGATCACATAATATCTTAACATGTCTTCTGATGTTTGAATCATCCTTTCACTTTTCCCATCGGTTTGGAGATGGTAGGTCGTGCTCAACTTTACCCTTGTGCCCAATACCTTTTGTAGGTCATCCCAAAAATTTTAAGTGAACCGTCTATCACGGTCTGAGACAATGGACAAAGGTACACCATGTCTAGAAACCACCTCATCATTGTATAACTTCGATAATTGTTCATTGGCAATGTCTCTCGCATGGCTAAAAAGTAAGCGCTCTTGGTCAACCGGTCAACTACCGCCCAAATGGTATCGTGACCTCTTAAAGTTTTTGGCAACTTAGTCACAAAGTCTTAGTGATGTTCTCTCATTTCCATTCGGGTATCTATAGGGATTGAAGACTTCCATAAGGTCGTTGATGTTCGACTTTCACTTGCAAACGCGTCACACACCGCTCCACGTAATGTGCTACGTCCAACTTCATTATCGGCTACCAATAGTGTACCTTTAAGTCTTTATACATCTTTGTGCCCCGGGATGGATGGAAAACTTGGACTTATGAGCTCTTCCAAAAGTAGCTCTCGATTGCCCACAATCTTGGGCACCCATACATGCCCGTTGAACAAGCTTACTCCACGGCTATCCCCTGTCAAGAGTAGGTGTTGTTTCGTTATCACCTCCTCTTTGAGATTTTCCTCTAACAATGCATCGACTTGTGACATTTTGATCCTTTCAATGAGGCTTGACACCGACTTCATCCTCGATAGTGTTGGCTGAATGCTCCCACTATAATCCTTCTGACTCAATGTATCGACAACCATATTATTTATACAATGAGAGTTATAGATAAATTATGTACAATTGCAGATAACACCCTGTAATTATCATAATTACGTTTACACCCTGTAATTATCATGATTATGTTTACACCCTGTAATGATCATAATTACATCTTAACATGTGTTTTATAACTATTCTTCATGAAAAACTATGTCCTTAATCAACTTGATTTAATCCGGGTTTCTAAAAGTGAAACAAACGCATTCTTTGTGTGTGACCCTATAGGTTTACATACTCCTCAGCAGTATCCCCGTGTGACACGTGTCGTGGGCATATAATAACTCGCAACAACCAACGAGCATGAGGAATTTATCAATGAGAGTTTGTTTAGGCAACCTATTTATGAGATAAGTGGATGAAAGAACAACTTTTCTCCATATATATTTTGGAATAATTGTGGAGAACATGAGTGATCGGGCTACTTCCATCAAGTGTCGATTTTCCTTTCTGCCACTATATTTCGTTGTGGTATAATCACACATGAACTACTTTGAATGATTCCTTTCCTTGTTAGATAATCACCCAAAACGGATTGCAAATATTCTCGAGCATTATCGGATTTCAACACTTTAATCGTCATGTGAAAATGGGTTTGCACCATGGAGTTAATGGCTCGAAATATTCTCACAACATCATATATTTACCTCATGAGAAACACCCAAGTAACTCGAGTCTGGTCATCCACAAAGAACACAAACCATCGTACTCCATTGATATATTTTATTCTTGATGGTCCCAAAATATCACTTTGGACTAAGGCAAAAAGTTCCGATTGAGTGTAAGCCACATTTGGATAAGAAGCACGACCGTGTTTAGAAAGTTGACATATTTCACAATTAAAAAGGTTTGGACTTCTATTAATGAATAAACATGGAAGCAACTGTAACACCCCGAATTTCCATGATCAAAGTTATGTTATATTTTGATATGGAAGGATTCAAAGTGTAATTGACCAAAGTTTAAGCTATTTGTGAAAATTGGAACTTTGGGGGTTGGTTTTGTTATTTGTTGATAGTTTTGGATATTTAAAGGGAGAGTCGGTTGAATCGAGATTTTTATCTCAATTGCCGATTCCTGAAGTCGGTTTCCAGAGAAAATCGAGAGAGAAAGAAAAAGAGAAGTCTGGATTTGATCAGGGACTGTTCGATGGTGTGAAAGATTGGAGTTATGAATCGATTGAGCTTGGCAGACTCTGAGTACGAACTCTTAATCAGGTGAGTTTATCTGCTTATTTTATTAAATAAGACATGTATGTGTATTGATATGGATAAATAAGCCTATTGATATATGTATGAATGGATACAAAACCAATTTTTAGAGTAATGGATGGGAAATAATTGAACTAGGTAAAACTGATGAAATCCGGAAGATGAATAATCCGGATAGTACCGGATTCCAGATGTTTTCCGGAAGTGGTTCTGGATACCGGAATGTACTGGATTCCGGATAGGTTGTCCGGATGTTTTACCGGATTCCGGATGTTTATCATAATTGTTTCCGGATTCCGGGTGTTTATCGGACTTGGTTCCGGATACCGGATGGTACCGTATTTCGGATAGGTGTCCGGATGATATTATCGGATACCGGATGATTTTCTGGATAGATGTTCCGGATATGATTCTGGACTGCTTTCTTAGATATTTTCTGTGTATGTGTAAGGTTATACTGTTTAAGCGTTTTTCTGAATATGGAATATATTCTGATATTAACAGTATGAATGTGATTATAATTCAACTCCGAGTAGGATATGAGTTGTTATGTGTTTTGAAGTTATGTACACTCGTTATAAGTAAGTGTAATGGATCCATAGGCACTAGTATATTGTGAAACATGAAATAGGCGTGGCGCTAATCGTAATTCCCGTGGATTTGATAAATGAGGAATAGGTCGGGCTCTAATGGTAATTCCCATTTTGTATTGTGACATGAAACGTGGAATAAGCATAAAGTAAATTGTAATTCCCGTTGACGTGAAAGGAGGAATAGGCAAGGTATAATTCCTATTCCCGTGTATCCTTGAAAAGGAGGAATAGGCAAGGTATAATTGCTATTCCACTGTATCCTTGAAAAGGAAGAATATGCAAGGTATAATTGCTATTCCCGTGTATCCTTGAAAAGGAGGAATAGGCAATGTATAATTGCTATTCCCGTGTATCCTTGAAAAGGAGGAATATGCAAGGTATAATTGCTATTCCCGTGTATCCTTGAAAAGGAGGAATAGACAAGGTATAATTGCTATTCTCGTGTATCCTTGAAAAGGAGAAATAGGCAAGGTATAATTGCTACTTGTAATTGAGACGTGGAAACGTGAAATAGATAAAGTATAATTGTTGTTTCCGTTTTCTATTGGTACATTAGAAATAGGCGAGATATAGTTGCTATTTCTACTTCCATTCCAAGAAAAGGTATGGCGCTTAATTGTAATTTCTTGACATGAGCAATGATCTAGAATCTTTGATGATTCGTAGTAGGCTCTCGAACGTAATGATATGACTTACTTAGTGTTAGTCATATTCATGGAATCGGGTATGTTCCCGTCATCGAAAGATGTTTTGTGTACGGTAAGAATGGTGGCAAACCAGGTTTGTTTATATGCTTTGCTTACAGTTGGTTTTCAAAGCTTATATGGTTTGAATTTGAAAATTGGATGTTCTCACTAGGCGTAAGCCTAATCGTTTCAAATTCAATTTTCTTACCAGGTATTAGCTCGGGAAGGGATTCAAAGGGATGAGTGTCAAGGAATGCCAGAGTTATGCTTTTGGATTTGTGGGTTGATCAATGATTAGATTAGCTGGTAATTATGATAACTTGTATAGGTTTGAAACTCGTTGTGAATCCTTCGATGTGAATAAAAGTTTGAAATTATAGTGGTGGACTCTGATAATTTAAGGTTTAAATTTATTGTGAATTCCAGGGTGTTTCAGGTTGGTATCAGAGCTTTAGTTTAAGTGAACTATGTATGACCGTGAGATACCTAGACTTAAACTGAGATGATTAAGTTATGATTGTGAGATTGGGTAGAAGTACTAAGACGAGAGAGTCTTAGAGTCGACGGAAATATGTAAATTAAGAAATGTGATGATGGTACAAGAATTCTTATGTGAAGTACGTTCATAATTTCAATTAGCTACTGTTATTATGAACCTATTGTTATGTAAACGTACTTGTTTCTAATTGCTATGGCAATTGGAGGTGATTTAGTTCTTGACGATGCTTTTGCACATGAAAGAGTTTCAAGTATAGCACGACTAATTCGTGCCACTCAGTTAGCCCGTCGAGCCCTCTAGATGAGAATCTCTGGTGCGATGTGTGTATGCTTGACGATGAACCGGTAACAAGTGGCAGATAATGTGGACATCCAGATGCCACTGTTGGTCTAGATCAAAAGACTAGTTTTTCAATGGTGGTTGTGATCCAACCCGATTCTGGACTAGTTTGTCTACTAGTAATCGCGTCCTAGAAATAAGTTTACTGGGAAATTTCGATTGCGGATTCCGAACAAAGATTAGAGGCTAGACAAGTGGGGCTTCGACTAATAACCAAAGGAGACCAATTGAATTTATGTTGCTCTCAAGTTGGGGAGCGAATAATGTTAAGAGTATCCCTATGGAAAGATATTATAATATTGGGAAGCTGAGGAGGATATGAAGAATAGACATCCTCACTTATTTACCTAACTTCGATTTCGAGGATGAAATCATTTTCAAGTTGGGGAGATTTGTAACACCCCGAATTTCCATGATCAAAGTTATGTTATATTTTGAAATGGAAGGATTCAAAGTGTAATTGACCAAAGTTTAAGCTATTTGTGAAAATTGGAACTTTGGGGGTTGGTTTTGTTATTTGTTGATAGTTTTGGATATTTAAAGGGAGAGTCGGTTGAATTGAGATTTTTATCTCAATTGCCGATTCTTGAAGTCGATTTCCAGAGAAAATCGAGAGAGAAAGAAAAAGAGAAGTCTGGATTTGATCATGGACTGTTCGATGGTGTGAAAGATTGGAGTTATGAATCGATTGAGCCTGGCAGACTCTGAGTACGAACTCTTAATCAGGTGAGTTCATCTGCTTAATGTGTATTGATATGGATAAATAAGGCTATTGATATCTGTATGAATGGATACAAAACCAATTTTTAGAGTAATGGATGGGAAATAATTGAACTGGGTAAAACTGATGAAATCCGGAAGATGAATAATCCGGATAGTACCGGATTCCGGATATTTTCTGGAAGTGGTTCCGGATACCAGAATGTACCGAATTCCGGATAGGTTGTCCGGATGTTTTATCGAATTCTGGATGTTTATCGGAATTGTTTCCGGATTCTGGGTGTTTATCGGACTTGGTTCCAGATACCGGATTCCGGATAGGTGTCCGGATGATTTTATCGGGTATCGGATGATTTTACGAATAGATATTCCGGATTTGATTTCCGGATATGATTCTGGACTGCTTTCATAGATATTTTATGTGTATGTGTAAGGTTATATTGTTTAAGCGTTTTTCTGAATATGTTATATATTCTAATATTAAAAGTACGAATGTGATTATAATTCAACTCCGAGTAGGATATGAGTTGTTATGTGTTTTGAAGTGATGTACACTCGTGATAAGTAAGTGTAATAGATCTATAGGCACTAGTATATTGTGAAACGTGAAATAGGCGTGGCGCTAATCGTAATTCCCGTGGATTTGATAAATGAGGAATATGTCGAGCTCTAATGGTAATTCCCATTTTGTATTGTGACGTGAAACGTGGAATAAGCATAAAGTAAATTGTAATTCCCGTTGACGTGAAAGGAGGAACAGGCAAGGTATAATTGCTATTCCCGTGTATCCTTGAAAAGGAGGAATAGGCAAGGAATAATTGCTATTCCCATGTATCCTTGGAAAGGAGGAATAGGCAAGGTATAATTGCTATTCCTGTGTATCCTTGGAGAGGAGGAATAGGCAAGGTATAATTATTATTTCCGTGTATCCTTGGAAAGGAGGAATAGGCAAGGTATAATTGCTATTCCCGTGTATCCTTGAAAAGGAGGAATAGGCAAGGTATGATTGCTATTCCCGTGTATCCTTGAAAAGGAGGAAATAGGCAAGGTATAATTGCTACTCATAATTGAGACGTGGAAACATAAAATAGACAAAGTATAATTGTTGTTTCCGTTTTCTATTGGTAGATTAGAAATAGGCGAGATATAGTTGCTATTTCTACTTCCATTCCAAAAAAAGGTATGGCGCTTAATTGTAATTTCTTGATATGAGCAATGATCTAGAATCTTTGATGATTCGTAGTAGGCTCTCGAACGTAATGATATGACTTACTTAGTTTTAGTCATATTCATGGAATCGGGTATGTTCCCGTCATCGAAATATGTTTTGTGTACGGTAAGAATGGTGGCAAACTAGGTTTGTTTATATGCTTTGCTTACAGTTGGTTTTCAAAGCTTATAAGGTTTGAATTTGAAAATTGGATGTTCTCACTAGGCGTAAACCTAATCGTTTCAAATTAAATTTTCTTACCAGGTATTAGCTCGGGAAGGGATTCAAAGGGATGAGTGTCAAGGAATGCCAGAGTTATGCTTTTGGATTTGTGGGTTGATCAGTGATTAGATTAGCTGGTAATTATGATAAGTTGTATAGGTTTGAAACTCGTGAATCCTTCAATGTAAATGAAAGTTTGAAATTATAGTGGTGGACTCTGATAATTTAAGGTTTAAATTTATTGTGAATTCCAGGGTGTTTCAGCAACCTTTTGAGATACTGAAAAACTGGGATGACCCGGTCGATATTGCATATCATAACATCACTGTCTTTATTAATACTAAAACTGAAAACAACCCTAGGAGAAACTTTGACACTTGGGTTTGGGAAAATTGGAGCTGTGGGTGACACTTTGCTAGCAACGAAAGAACTTTTAGGCTTGCATATTTTTAGAAGATAGAGTCCCGGACACATCTCTGCACTGCCAATCATCTTCTTCGAGCCTAATTCGTGAAAAACGCACACACTTGTAGAGAAATTAGCATTACAATGATTATCCCGAGTCAACTTACTAATAGAAATCATATTGCAATCAATCACAGAAACATGAAGAATATATTTTAGGATTAAGTTTGGTGCGATTTGAGCCGATCCAATCCTAATAACTTTTGATAAGGATCGGTCAGCGATTCACACACTTAAATTCATTGAGAATAACTTATAGTTTCAAAATAGTGATATGTCTCCGGTCATGTGATTTGAAGCTCTCGAGTTAACAATCCAGTAGGAGGAATTTACAGATGTGCCTGCATGTACGTGCATACTAGTAGATGGGACCGGAGTGGCATGCTGAATGGATACACTATTCATGAGTTGTTTAAGCGCTTCAAGTTGTTCCTTGGTAAAAGGACTCGACTCTGGTGTATTTGGCTGCTCTTCTACCATATTGGCTGAGTTTGCACGACTGTCTTTATTGAAGCTCGTTCTAGATGACTTCTACTTTTCGGGTTTGCCATTTATTCTTCAACATTTAATTACATGATCTTGATCCTTGAGCTTCTAATCCTGGTTTTGGAGCTTCTGACCTTGTTCTTTAATTACATGATCTTGGTCCTGGAGCTGTTTCTGCAAAACCTCAACTTTTTCAGCATTCTCTCATTTTTCATCGTCCAACTGTCTTTGTAGAGTGCAATTTCTGGATGATCCTCTCTTACATGCCCAAAATGCTCTTTGCCAAACACAAGTGTAAGAGCATTTGTGTTGTGTTCAAGCTTTAGGGATCCATCCTGAATCTCCTTTTCATGGTTGACGTGTGTACAACATATATCAATGATACGTCGACAGAAAGAGAAATGCATTTCAATAAAGTATGGATTCTTACAATTTCATTTGCCTTGTCTCTGAGCTCTTCATTTTCATAACCTCCGTCCTTGGTTTGACGTGCCTTGCACCACATCAAAGACCGCACCAGAACTTCATCCTCAGGAATTTCTTTATTTTTTACCTAGTAATTAGCAAATACACATATTAATGTTAATACTTCAGTCTTGGACTTTCGCTTATAAGCAAAAGAAAAAGCAAAAGCGTAATGAATTCAATAATTTAAAAAAGATCATTACCATTTTTTCTTTGAGTCCGACGTATCCGGGTCGTCCCAATCGATGTGGGTACTTGTGCTTTGCATGTGATTCTTTTGCTGAATCGGATACACCGTTGGAACGAGAAAAAGATGAAATAAATATTGCAGTATAAGAAATAAATAGAAAACGGCGATAAATATAACATTATTTGTGCATTGTATAACCTTGAATTGATCTGAAAGTGCGTGCTCAACAAATTTGTCCCAATCAACCTACTCCACGTTCCCGTATTGTTTTGGGACAATTTTCAACTTTGAAGGTTTACCGATGTTCGGTAGTAAAAAATGTTTGTACAATTTTGATCTAAAATTGTGCAAGGCATCAGCAAGACGGTGCATCATGCGTTCTTTCATATTGGCTTCGATTACATAAGATTACTACCATAATATCAAATCATATGCTAGTTAAAAATAATTAATAGACAAATAAATATTGAAGATAATATTCACATTGAATAAATAAACAAGTAGAACATACCGTTATTTTCTCCCACATCATATCTTTCACTTTTTTGGACACTTTCTTCCATCACAATTCCGTAAGCCCAACCTCTTTCCGCACCAAGCAACCCAAAAAGCTAGAGATTTCTGATCTATACTTCCCCTTAAAAGTTACCCATGTTATCAAATTCTATCACGTGTTTCACGCATTTGAGTTTGCATAATCTTTATGTAGTTTGACATACGTGTCTTGCCTCTAACCCGTTTACTTTTACTCGATGTTTCTCCTAACATGTCATCTTATGGAATTTCCATTGTTTGTTCTTCTGCACCCTCCATGATGTCGGATTCTTCAACATACCATAAACGAAGTGTAATCAAATGGAAGGACAAAACGAAGTATTCACAAAACAGAGTTGGTCAAAACATGAAAGGATAAGCATGAAACAAATGTGGTCACATATGTATTCACGAAATAGAGTTGATCAACCAGATTTGTAAGCATGTATTCACAAAACAGATGTGATGCACATATAATTAACAATTTACCAAGGTTTTAAAAAATTGATTCGAGCCTCGAGACGTTTTCCTCTTATGTACGTGAGGCGTAAGCCCCAAAAAATAAAAGAATAAAATATTAATCCATAACACTTATCATAAAAAATATAATTTGATATTTTATAGCAAATAAGCAAAATATAAAGCCCATAATTCAATAAAACTACTTGTTATAAGTAAAATATATACACAAATTAGAATATATATATATACATATATATATATATATATATATATATCATAACAGATTGTACATAATTCATATAAATATGTATATATATATATAGATGCTTTCATTTGCAAACCACTATTATAATGCAAACTTTGCAAACCTTGTAAATACCATTGATATCTATACTATCTTATAAAGCATGAAAGACAAAAGTCTTAAAGTCTTAAAAACAAGGTTTTAAGCACAAAGTACAACAAATTTATGTGCAAAGTCTTAAAGTCTTAAAAAACAAGGTTTTAAGCAGAGAGTACAATATATTTATGCATAAAGTCTTAAACTCTTTAAAAAAATTATGATTTCTGTTAGGACATTTAAGTTGTCCTAATTAATTAGAAAGTTTTGTAAAGTAATAGATTTGGGCCTAATGGGCTTTGACATGTAAATGGGCTTGGGCTTACTTGTTGTAACAAGGGAAGGGGAGTATAAATAGGACTTGTAATGTAATTTTGTAACTAACAATTCATAATTCACAATGTAGCCTTCAAACCAACTTGTGTTCTCTCTAGATTAGATTTACATTTCAATAAACAATTAGTCCTTCTCTACCTAATCTTGTTACACATTACTTGATTTGTTGAAGATCATGGACTCACAATTGGTATCAGAGCCAAATCGATGAATCTTTTTTCAAGACGATCATCGGATCTCGACAATTCAAGTATTTTTGCCCGATCTACATGTAAGTTTGCTCAAATCTCATATGCTCTTGAAGATTTGCTCGTTATTCGATTCTAGATCATCTCCAATTTTTAGAATCGAATTTCGACAAGTTTTGACGAATTTCAAAATTTTCGAGAGTTTTTCGGTGTTCTTCGCGAGTTTTTCTTAAGATCCGGATATTTTTTGGTGCATGATTCGATTTGATCTACTCAGATCTGTTTCTATATTGTTTATGAAGACTTTCATCGATCAGATCTGGAAAAATATGAAGATTTCAGTGATTTTGAGATCTGAAAATATCAACAGTAAGTTCTTCGAAGCCTTCATGGAAGGAGATGTTCAATATTATTCATTTGATGGTTTTGATCGATTAAACTTCTTCAGATCTGTTAGTTTTTAAGTTTAGAGCAGAAAGCAACTTTCAGATCTGATTTTGATCAAAAAACCAATGAGTTGTGTGTTCTAAATTGATCTCGCCGGAAAAACGTAGATCTGGCCGGAACATTGTGTATCCGTCGAAGTTTTGAAATCAATCCACCTCAGATCTGTTCATATTGATATTTCGATCAGTTTGCAAGTGTTTGGTGTAATTTCCAGCAAGAATTTGGAATTTTAGAGCTGTTGGATGTTGATAGATCGGAAAATCACATCTCACCGGCGTGTCGCCGGAAAAACGGGAATTGCCGGAAATCCAGGTTTTCGCCGAAATTTTGTTACTGATCTGCTCGTTTTTATCATTTCGATCTGTTTGGAGCAAAGTGACGTAAAATCCAGCAAGAAATCACATGTTTTAGGGTTGTTGGATGATCTCGCAGGAAAAAGTTGTTAGATCGACGGCGAAGTGTTTCACGATGCATGAGGTTGATTTTTTGTTGATCTTCATTATTTGATGGTCATTGAAGGCTAAGAAAGTGATACAAAGCAAGTTTGTTGGTGGAAAATGAAAATAAATTGCAAGGGAAATCAACAGCGTGAAAGTTGATTTTTGGAAGATGATGAATAGTGACTAACGGAGTCCGTTAGTGGCCAGTTAGTTTTCTAACATTTTTGGTCCAGATTCCGTTAAAGTCGTTAAAATTCGTGGTTTTGCTTATGGAACTCGTGTGGCATCATTCCTACATTACGTTTGTCACACTTCCATCTCCACGACATCGATTTGCATACGATTCCTCGAAACCTCTACCGAGTAGCGCGTACTTTTTACCGTTCCTCCTTCGAGCAAATTCGGACCAAGCTCTTAAGCCGAATTCCTACTCACCTCGTGGTTCAACGACGGATTCTTTGTTTTAAATTAAGAATGCATTTGGCTTATCACTCAAAACTCACTCGTTATCATTCTTGTGGGCTTATCGGAACGAGCTCGAGTTTCTACATTTTGGAAATGTTTTTCGTGCACTTAGTCGGGGTTATGGAGTACATTGAATCTGATTTTTCAAGGTTGAAAATATGATGAATTAGAGCAACTTTCAAGGGGGAGCCGAGCCTACTTTTAAAGAATTGCACCGCTAAAGTTTTTCAAGAAAATCAAGGGGGGGAGGAGTCAAAGACTTGAAAATGATTTACTTTCCAAAACTTTATGGGGAGAATGTTAGGACATTTAAGTTGTCCTAATTAATTAGAAAGTTTTGTAAAGTAATAGATTTGGGCCTAATGGGCTTTAACATGTAAATGGGCTTGGGCTTACTTGTTGTAACAAAGGAAGGGGAGTATAAATAGGACTTGTAATGTAATTTTGTAAGTAACAATTCATAATTCACAATGTAGCCTTAAAACCAACTTGTGTTCTCTCTAGATTAGATTTACATTTCAATAAACAATTAGTCATTCTCTACCTAATCTTGTTACACATTACTTGATTTGTTGAAGATCATGGACTCACAATTTCAATTAATACGTCCATAACATTAATGATTTCAATTAATACGTTCATTAGTAATTTTGGCTATACATATTTATTAAAGGCAACTGAATAATCAAAATTGATTAATGTTTGCATTACTTTAGAAATTGATTAATAAATATAAAAAATTAGCCCAAAAAATAAAGGAAATTGAATAATCAAAATTGATTAATTTTTGCATTAATTTCGAAATTGATTAATTTTGCCCCAAAAATAAGCCCCTTCTTCCTCCTATATATTTTGGCTAAAAACAATATTTTGGCTAATACGAATTCTGGAAATCTGGTAAGCACCTCCATCAAGACTCCAACGAATTTTGGAAATCTGGTTTGCTTCATAACAGGTAGGTTTTCTGATCTCAATTTTTAAACTTCCAACGATTTGGTTTCTCTACTTCTGCTTGGTTTTTTTGCTACAACCTGCTTGTTCTTTATGGTATACGCTATAACAATCTTGTGTTTTAACTGTATGCGCTATAACCTCTATGAACTATTTAGCTTTCATCCAAATGAAGGATTGATTAACCATTTATTTAATTAATCTTTTATGTATATAATGGATGGGAAGAATATTACTCTTATTAACCACCTTGATATACAAGAAGATGATTTTACTATCAAGGTTAGAATAATTCGTTTGTGGAATCAACCATTGTTCAAGAATCCTGAACAAATATATTCCATCGAGATGATATTAATGGATGAAGAGGTAATTTATTATTTGTATTCGAATCTTTAGCTTCGTATCCATCATAGCTTCTTATTTTTCAACAATTATGATTTTTCCATATCAATTTTTTCAGGGCATTAAAATCCATGCTAATGTTCTACAAAAATCCATGCCGAAGTTTAAAATTTTGCTTCATGAAGGGGCTGTCATATTCATAAAAAATCCTACAATTGCTCGGCATGCCTCAAAATACAAGTTAAATGATAATACAAACAAATTAAGTTTGTATTACAAAACTTCGGTTACCAGGTGCTTGGATTTTAATGGTTCCCTATTTGGTTTTTCATTTGTCAAATATCAAAACGTGATATCAAAGATTATTCTAGAAGATACAACAATTGGTTAGTCAATTAATTATTTTATATTTACTAAATTTTTTTAATATATGTTATTTATGTTATCATTATTTATACTAATTTTTTAATCATTATATATATATCATTGGTGAGGTTGTAGCATGCGAGGCAACGATGAACTTTTCGAATGGCAACGGAAAAACGAAGAGACGAATGCAGATTGAGATACAAGACTTGGAGTCGGTATTAATTTCGAAACGTAATTTCTTTAAAAAACATTCTTGATTTCAATTAAAAAACATTAATTTTCTTTTGCATTAATTTTGAAACGTAATTTCCTTAAAAACATTTTTGATTTCAATTAGAAAACATTAATTTCGTTTTGCATTAATTTTGAAACGTAATTATCTTAAAAAATATTTCTGATTTTAATTAAAAAACATTAATTTCCTTTTGCATTAAATTTGAAATCTAATTTTGTTAGAGCATTATTGTATTCAAGATTTATTGTAAAGTCTTGTAATGGTCAAACATTGTAAAGTCAAAGTAAAAGTCAAAATAGTCAAAGTCAAAGTTGTTTAGTTAGAAAGTCAATGTAATTAGAAATACTTGTGTTGTAATTCATAGGTATAAATAGGTTTAGTTAGCTTAGTTGTTAAGAAAGTCTAGAGAAAGTGATTAGTGAATGAGCATAATTGTAAATCTAGAGAGAGATTCTAGAGAGAGAATCTAGAGAGAGAAAATGCTTAATTCCTATGTAATATCTAGATTCTTGAAGATCAATGGAAGAATTCATGTTTACCTAATAGATCTGGTGTTTACAATTGGTATCAGAGCTTTGGGAGATTGAATTGTGTGCAAAATTCGTCCAATTTGATGAAGATTTGAAGAAATTTTGAAGAAATCCATCATTTTTTGAAAACTTGAAGAACACAAATGGGTTATGCAATTTTTGTGTGTTTTTTGATTTGATTTTGATTGCAAAGTGTTTCTCCATCATTCTAAACAAGATTTGCATCATCAATTTTGCAAAAACACATCAAGAATTGATCAATTTGAAGATTTTTGTAAAAATTTTGTGTTCTTGAAAAAGTGAGCTGTGAATTTTTTTGGAGATTGATTTTGCAATTTGTAGGTGATTTGATTCATTTTTGTGCAAAATCTTTTCTAAAAACATGTTTTAGACATGATTTAATCAAAAAAATTTCAAGTTTTAATCCAAAAAAATCATTTTTGAATTTTTTGATTGAATGTGTTCTTGAGTGTTCTTGGATAAAATTTTCAAATCTGAATTTTTGATCCAAAACAATTGTTGATATGTTTTAAAAGTTGTTTGTGTTTGATTTTAATCCATAATTCAAGTTTCTAATTTTTTTTGTGAGTTATGCAGGATTTGTTTTCTTGAATAAGAAAGGAAGTCAAAGGAAAAAAAAAATCAACACAGCAGCAAGGTTTCGTATTCTTGGTAATGAAGGTTTCGGATCACACTGTGTTTAAATTTTGAGATGTGTGTGTGGATGCTTACTCAAAATGGTTTCGGATCCTCTGGATACGAAACCATATTTTTTTTAAAGGGTGTGTGTGTTTGTTTAAGCAACTTGTGTGTATGTTTAAATGCTTACTGTGTGTGCAGTGTGTTTGTGCGTTTAATTTTGAGGAGTGTGTGTGTGTGTGTTCAATTTCGGATCATAGCTGATACGAAACCATATCATTTCGTATCCTTCTTGATACGAAACCATCCTCATTTCGTATTATTTGAGGTGCATGTGTGTGTGTTTAACTTGCTTGTGTGTGTGCTTGACATAAGGTTCCGGATCGTGCTGGATACGAAACCAGCTCAATTCGCATCACTCTTGATCCGAAACCATCACCAATTTGCATCCTTCTTGATACGAAACCTTACTCATTTCGCATCCTTCTTTGTCCGAATTCTAATCATTTCGGAAAACAGGCTCGCCGGAAAAACGTGGGTCTTCAGAAAACGTCGCATGAGCGAGATTTTTTTTGTTGGAATAGCTTGGTAATCAATTAAGGATCACAACTCAAAAAGAATCAGCGATTTTCGTCTAGAAACGAAGGAGATATCACAGTTTAAAGTTTTCGTTCGGTTTTTATCGAAAACTTTCGGTTGCGAATTTTGGGAGTTTGAAAGCGTGTTTCGACTTCTAATCAATTGAGGGAGCTTGAGGGAGCTTAAGGGATCATAAACGAACAGTTTTGGTCGAAAAGTTTGATTCCATATCGACTTTTGCAGATTGGGTCTCGATAAAGAAGATGATAAATAGTGTTTTAACGGAATCCGTTAAGTGTCCGTTAGTTTTGTGACATTTTTGGTTCTTTTTTCGTTATTTCTGTTAAAGCTCGTTAGTTTTGTTAATTTTTCTTTTCATTTTAGTCCTTTTTAAGTTAAGTGTCAGTCAGTTAGGTTAGAGTCATTTTACTAACGATTTTGTTAGTTTTTCCGTTAGTTTCTTAACATTTTTGGTCCTTCCGTTAGTATTTTAGTTAAGGCTGTTAATAGATTTTAGGTTTTGGCAGATTTGGTCCCTGTAGTAAGTAGTTTCAGAATCTATCAAGTTTGGTCCTTGTAGTTAAGTTTTTGATTTTTACATTTTTAGTACCTTGAGTTGTTAGTTTTAGAATTTTACATTTTTAGTCCCTATATTTTGTATTTTTGACTTTTTTTGTCATTTTAGTGTCAAATTTTTGTCATTTTACCTGCTTTTATTCGTAACTGACATATTTTTCTCTTGTTTTGCAGGTTTGTCAATTAAAGTCCAATATTTCCGCGCAAAGTTTTCAAATTCAACTTTTGGAAGACAAATTTATAATTTGTTTTTCAAAATTTTTTTGAAAATTTTTCTGACTTTAATTGTGTTTGTTTTTCTGATTTTTAAGAGTGTGCACATAATTCTAACTTCTAAGCGAAGTTTCTTTTGACGATCACTCTATTAGGTAGTATTATTTTTGATATTTTTCATATAATTTTTTTTTTTGTGTTTCTTTTCAGGTTTCTTTTCAAAATGTTTATCAAGATGAATTATATAGAGAAGTTAAATGAGAGAAAATGGACTCTTTCTGAAGCTAAAGATGAGATCAAGCGTCTTGAATGTTTATCCGATAAGTACATGAGATATTTTAGTGAAGACGAAAGAAAAAATACAAAGCTCAAGTCTGAGAAAGCTTCTTTAGAAGACAAAGTTTTTTCTCTTAAGTCCGAACTGAAAGATTTGAATGGCAAGATTGTAGTTTTTGAAGATACACAAGAGAAGAACAAGACACTTGACATCTCAACTCATCAAGAAAATATAAAAGAGCTTCAAGGGAATATAAAAACATTGGAGGAAGAAAATGCTGATCTGAAGAGACAGATTTTAGTCATTTCTTCTTCAAATGAAAAATCTATCTTGAAAGAACAAAATGCTGAACTTACAAAAAGAATTACTGATCTTGAAGTTTATATTGCAGGTCTTGAAACAAAGAAAGACGACTCAAGTCTGCACGATTAAATCGGGAAACTTCAAGAGAAAGTAACAACTCTTCAAAGAGAGAATACTGATATGAAGAGTAGGGAAGAAAAGAGAGAGAAGTGGAACTTGCATTTACAAGTTCAATTAAAAGAAGTTCAAGATAAAAGAAAAAGTTTGGACAGTGAAAATGCTGAGCTACAAAGAAAACTGTCTAATCTTGAAAAAGAGAAAGTTGTCAAGAAGCTTGTGTTTGACAACACAAATGTTCAAAAGAAAGCTATTGAGCTTAAATATATAAAACTTGTGAAACAAATCTCCGATTTTGAAAAAGTTTTATATCTTGAAAAACAGAAGCAAGAGAAAGAAAGAGCTGATTTTGAAACTGAACGAAAATCTTTTGAGATTAAAAGTTCTGAGCTTTCCGTGAAAATCTCTGATTTAGAAAATCTTTTGGAAAAGGAAAGAAAAGATTTTGCGGAAAAGAAAAATCTCTTTGAAAAGGAAAATAAAACCCTTAAAAAGAAAAATATGGAAACTTTCAAAGAGATTACTGATAAAAGAAAGTTTTTGGAAAAAGATTTTGAATCGGAACGCAAATATTTTGAAGATGCGATTCTTAATCTTACCAAAAGATTATCTGGTTTATCAGCTGATATGAAGGATCAATTAATCAAATCTGATCTCCAAAACAAATTTGATCTAACTTTTAAAGAGAAAAATGTTTTGATAAACAAAGTCAAAGAACTTGAAGACATCATTTTTAAATTTGATGTCTCAAAGCAGGCCAGTCATGATACTATCTTTCAGACTCCATTTGTTGATTCAAATGATTCTGAATGCTCTTTTAAAACTGTTTCAAGTTCAAGCTTTAAAAACATTCCTTCCAAACAATTTAATGGATCAACTGATTTCTCAAAAGATCATATTCGTTCAACAAATCTCTTCTATAATCCTTTGTTTGATAAATCAGATAACAACCCAAATGTGCCTAAAGTTAATACTTCCAATTCTAAAGATTTTCCAGTCTTCAAGAAAGTGAAGATGGAATGGAGAGTCAAAGGCACAACACCTCCAAAGAAAGATGTACCAAATCATCTGCTTCCACATCAAAGGCCAAAAAGAACAATGCGCCGAAAGGTAAATCTTCTGCTAAACCTAATCCTATTCATTCCGCAAATCATCTGATTAGGTTGGCACATAAGAAAATCTGTTGTTCTTACTGTGGATCAAATGATTTTGTGCATAAAGATTTTACTTCTTATTGGTACGGTACTTACAGTATTCCTTCTAAGAAATCTACACCTAACACACTAGGACCCAAGTGCCATTGGGTACCAAAATCTGCTTAATCTGTTTTGTAGGTTCATCATGTGTGGTGCTGATTTGGAAACATAAATCTCACACATGACTGAAAAACAGAAGAAAAGCGGTGAATTTTTTTGAAGAGTACATGTGCCATTAAGGGGGAGCAAAGACTAATGGCTTCTAAACATATCAGTTTAGGACCCGTACTTCAATGATTTTGACTTCTGATCATATCAGATCAAGACTCGTTCTTCAACGACTATGACTTCTGAATTTACTTCAATCCTGGTAATTCAGAACTCGTTTTAATAATTAAGGATATTTTAATCCAAGTCTTTGTGCAGATTTAGTACACATAAAGATCTTTTGCACATGTTAAGGGGGAGCTTATATGATTTTTAAATCATTGTATCATGATTTGAGGGGGAGCTCAAACAATTATGACTGTACGTATCTTCTGATCTTAATCTCTGATTGTTTGAAAGAAGAACGACTTTCAAGCATTAAAAATGTTTTTTCCTTAAATGTTCAAACCACTTCTCTATTCTCAAACAAATTTTATGAATTTAGAAGTGTGATTTTAAATGTTTTTCATGGAGATCACGGATTATCGTAACATCATTTCTGACCGTGTGTTTCTAAAGATTAATACTTGTGTATTATCTTTTCTATATACTTTCAAGTATTCATACACACCGGTTCAACTTCATATTGAATTTGTTATTACCATGTCTCAAAACGAAACAATTTTTCGATGGTAATACTCCCGTTTGTACTTCATTTTTGTTGAGCATCATATTTTTTTTCAGCGTGAAAACTTAAACGTTTCATTCAAAGATTGTTTATATTTGTTCATATAAACAAATTTCAATTCTTTGATACCCTAAAACCTTACATGATTATCCTTCATGATTATCATTAATATTTGATCTGATTGATACATTGTCAGATTCTCAAACAAGTCCTTCGAATTCATTTCATTCATTCATTATTCTTGTTTTGAGAATTCTTCATCGTTCAAATGCTCAAATATTTCATGATATTATTGAGGAGCATACATACTGATGACAATGTCATTCAAATGCCGACATTTAATTGTTCAAGTTAAACTGTTGAACACCTCAAAACGTTTTAGGACATTTTCATGGGATCAGTGTGAGATTATTAAACTTCTATGGATCCACGTTAACCAGTGTTTCCTACCCAAGAAGTTACCTTGAGTGATTGAGGGGTGAGGGGTCTACATCAAAGAGTGGGGGAGATATCTCATCCGGTTGAGTATCTCATTGTGTTGAGGTAAAATGTAAAGGAGAGTTTGGGTAGAAGTGAGCGGATTTAAAAACAGGAAGAGGGTGTGAGAACAGAGTTAAAAGAATAAGAGAACTCTGCACCATCCATTTTCTGAGCCGGGAAGCCACATTACTGATTGGTTCACATTCTTTGGTAACCATCATTGAAACAGGCAGTTAGCCCATGCCAACTCTTGCATTTAACCCCACCAGCTACTCATTTCTTTCTTAACAAAGGAATGTGTCATTTTTCTTGGGGATGCAACATATAATCTATCTGATCTTCACTCGGAAGGTTTGGATATTGAAAAAGAAGGAAGTTTGCCCCACCTTCGCTCTTCATTCATGCACATTGAGTCCGTGGAAAATTGTTGCTGTCTCAACAGTTTACACACTTTGAGCCTATAATAATCAAGCATATGTTGCTTTATTCATTTCTACACAAGCACGTTCACACAAGGAATATGTTTTCTTGTCATAACGTTCATAGAAATTCCTTTATGGTTTTTCGATGATTGAATGGAAGCCCTGGGGGAGTGAACATCAAAAAGCTCCTTTACAAAGTACATCCGTTGTACTAAGTGGCTCCGTGCTACTTACAGGCATTTTAACTGATTCATCCGTTGTTTCAGGGTTACCACATTCTTTTGTCTGAATTTGAAAAGATTCGGATAAATTCTTTTGGAATTGACGGTTTATCAGATCAAGAAGGAGGAGAATGTTACTTGTGGTGAACAAAGTGCGTGCTGAAATTTGATACAGGTTTTGATGATCATGATGCTCACAATCATCAAAAAGGGGGAGAAATAGTATATTGAAGAACAGGGGAAGAAATAATACCATGAAGAAAAGAGAGATTTGTCAATGACAGATTAAGGGGGAGAAGTGATGTGCCAAAGTCAAGAAGACATTCCGAGTTGTTTCGAGAAAGTTCGTTGTTCGAAGACAATTCAAGATCGAAGAGATGAAGATACAAAGTTCAAGAAATCATTCAATGTTTGAGTTCAAAGCTTCAAAGTTTTCAAAGCTTCAAAGTTCAAAGCTACAAAATTCAAAGCTGCAAAGATCTGAAATTCACGTTCAAGACTTGAAGACAATTTGTTGAAGATCGTATTGAAGAAGATTGACTTTTCAATGTGAAAGACGAAGACTTTTCATGTTTGACTGAAGACTTGTTCTAAGTTGAAAGTTTGAAGAATGTCAAAGCATCAAAGTTCAACGTGAACTTGTGAAGATTCAACTGTTTGAAGAGTGCCAAAGCTTCAAAGTTTAAAGCGGTCAAAGTTAAAGTTTTAAAGATCAAGTGTTGAAGACTGTTGCCATATTTTTAAATCTTGAATCCAAAGGGGGAGAATGTTAGAGCATTATTGTATTCAAGATTTATTGTAAAGTCTTGTAATGGTCAAACATTGTAAAGTCAAAGTAAAAGTCAAAATAGTCAAAGTCAAAGTTGTTTAGTTAGAAAGTCAATGTAATTAGAAATACTTGTGTTGTAATTCATAGGTATAAATAGGTTTAGTTAGCTTAGTTGTTAAGAAAGTCTAGAGAAAGTGATTAGTGAATGAGCATAATTGTAAATCTAGAGAGAGATTCTAGAGAGAGAATCTAGAGAGAGAAAGTGCTTAATTCCTATGTAATATCTAGATTCTTGAAAATCAATGGATGAATTCATGTTTACCTAATAGATCTGGTGTTTACAAATTTCCTTAAAAAACATTTCTGATTTCAATTAGAAAACATTAATTTCGTTTTGCATTAATTTTCAAACGTAATTTCCTTAAAAAAACATTTCTGATTTCAATTAAAAAACATTAATTTTCTTTATCATTAATTTTGAAACGTAATTTCCTTAAAAAACATTTCCTTAACTCGAGTTAATCAGCTGAAAGATTTGGGTTAGTCATCCAATTAATCTGTTCTTATTGGATTTTTTTACTCCTGTTATAAAGAAAGAGATTATGAGTAGGTTTTATTTGCATTAATTTTGAAACGTGATTTCCTTTTGCATTAACTTTGAGTTTGATTTTGCATTAATTTTGAGTTTGATTTTGCATCAATTTTGAGTTTTTTTTTACTTTTAGTATCTATTAAACCCTAAAAATAAGCTCATTATTAAAGGAAACTGAATAATCAACCCCTTCTTCCTCCTATATATTTTGGCTATTACGAATTCTGCTATTAAAACCAATATTTTGGCTAGAAATTAAAAACAATATTTTGACTATTAAAAACTATTAAGCCCAAAAAATAAGCCCATTATTAAAGGAAACTGAATAATCAACCCCTTCTTCCTCCTATATATTTTGGCTATTACGAATTCTGGCTATTAAAACAATATTTTGGCTATTACGAATTCTGGAAATCTGGTAAGCACCTCCATCAAGACTCCAACAATTTGGTTTCTCTATCTGTTGCTTCTGGAAATCTGGTTTGCTTCACAACAGGTAAGGTTTCTGATCTCAATTCTCAAACTTCCAACGATTTGGTTTCTCTACTTCTGCTTAGTTTTTTTGCTCCAGCCTGTTTGTTCTTTATTGTTTTTTAAATTTTAACTGTCCAGATTTTCTAATAATCGATCAATCATTCAAACCCTAAAACACTCTAGAAGTGGAGAAAAAACGCACCTTTCAAACCCATAATAGCTAGCCATGATCTTGATTGCACCCCACAAGAGAAAGGACTTTTCTGTATTTTGCACATTGCACAATTATGATTGGGTGTTTTTTGAGCATGTAAGTTCTTCGTTAGGGGCTTTTGATTTGGATGTTACTTAGCTATTGAAAGGAAAGTTTCTTTGTATGTATGTGGACTGGTGGTTGCAGTACATGGTTTTGAATTATTGTTTTGATAGTTGATAATATTGCAGAGAAATTGCAAAACACCTGTTTCTCCCTCACTGCAGCATCAAGACAACAACGAAAGAATACGAGACCAAAAATAGTAATTCGGTTGTAACTGCTTCTTCCACTACTAGCAAGGTAGATGATGCTTAAATCATACCGAAACAACAAGATACAATTAATGTTGTCGATGCTCTTTTCTTTTCGTTCATATATTATTTTTCTTATGTATTTTGGCCTTAGTGTGTGATATGGAGGAGATATGTATGTAAGATAAGCGAGAAAGTTTCAACCGTGACTTACGTTACCTTTTGTAGATGTTGGTAATGGATGACATTGTGGATATCTGAATAAGAAAAAGGATTTCATGTATATTATTTTGCCTTGTAGGATGATTGTGACTTATCTATTTGCAGGTGATAAGTTATTTTGATAATCTATTTTATATTATAAAATATTTAAGAAGAAGTGTTAAAAACAAAAAATTGACATTAGTCACATATAATTCCATAGATTTCAATACATATTTTTAAATGTATTTGAATGCCATGTAATAAACAATTGATTACTAAAGTTATAAATGATGTGAGCCTCAAGCCGTAGGCTTCAAGATAAGCCACAACGTTTTTTAAAGTGTTATTTATGACGATAAATCTCTATATCATGTATATCTATACCACCATTGGTAAAAGTTGTATATCATCGACTGAGTACATTGAGTAATACCACTTGATCCAATCCACTAATCAATTTGGTTTATATGGTAAAAACACATTTGCATTGTTATATTATTTCTTATATTTATTTGAATATTACATCCCGCCGCATTGCACGGGTACTCAACTAGTCATCAATCAACGGTCAATATTCATTTGGGTTATTTATGTTAATAAATTAATTAGTTTAATATAATAAATTAACGAAAATAGGACAGAAGGGCATAATGGTACATTACAATCTAAATTCAAATAAGGAAACTGAATGTTTTTTTTTTCAAAAAAGGAAACCAATTTTTTTTAATATATTATAAAACCACCAATATATTATTGAAACTGTTGGAAGAAGAAGATTTACCAAACAAAAACATGCAACGGAAGCTTATAATAAAAAACGAAAAACAAACTTCTTCTTTTAAGAGAGGATCCATTGTACAAGTGTTACTAGCAACTAGAAAATAGATGAAGATAGAGGTAAAATCATACCCTTGAAGACTTTGGAGGATCCAAAGGAGAATCCCTCTATCAAGTGCACACCCAAAGCTCCAAGTTCTTTTGCAAGATTTTTCCTTTCTTCTCCAAAGCTTTTATGAAAGAAAAACTAATATGTTTCTCTAGCATTTAACACACACACACACACACACTTGTGTGTGTTTTTGGCCGAAAGGTTAAGGGAGAGAGAGAGGAGGAATCGGCTCTCCTCTTGAAATTCATAAAAGAGGTGGAGTGTAGTCATAAATAGAATTTATGACATATTGCTTTTGTGTCTAACAAGCAATCTTATATTTACAAAATTGATCCCTCCTTTTTTTTCTAGTTTCTAGTTAAACCATCACTTATGATGTTTAACAAACTTTCCCCTTAATCATATAATTCTTGCAATTTTAGTTTGGACTTTGTGTGCGACCGAATAGGATAATGCCAATATTTAATTATTTTGTATCAATGGGCATATCTCCAACAGACTCCCACTTGTACTTGACACAATAAATACATAATGGCACATGTGTGTCATTCAAGACACTATTTTGTAATCAAAACCAGAAGGTATGAAACAATCCTAAAGGTAAGTAATCAATTATCCTTTTGTTCTAGATATCCATATGAACATGAGACATGGTATGTTGTCAATCTTCAGACCGTTCAATATTATATTTCTCAATAGAGATTTGTGGTGACCTAAAATAGATTGCAAAATTGATCCAATATTAATTTAGTCTGAGTATGGCCATACATTCAAGTGTCAGCACCAAATCATTGAGGGGCCCATGGATATCACTTTTACCATGAGGCAAAAGAAACAAATTGCTTTGACTACATAGACCTCCCCACTAATCATGTTATATTTGATCAGTACCTTTATGGTTTCCAGTTACGGACGACGTTGGAAATGGTCAAAATATAACCGACTTTGTGTTAGGAGTCTCATGCATCACCACTCTAGGCTAAAAGATATTACCATCTTAGAATTACTTGTGACAAAAACCATGAAGTAATCTCTAAGTGTTGGTCGTTCCAAAACTTGATCTCTATCAAGTTCATATGAATGTAGTTGCATCCGATGCCATATCCATCTCTATGGATAATCAACTCACACCTCATATCAGTCTTAATTTATTACTCCCTTCCTTTGGAGAATAAACGACTGTGGAGATTTTTGAATAAACTAGTATTCAAAGGAAGTTTATAAACATGCAAAATAGAACACAGTGATACACCAAAGAAATGATTGCTCCGAGCACATACTATGATCTCAACATAATAATCATCATGTCATATGCAAATGTAAACTATTTAAGTTCCAAAATCTCAGATCAACTAAAATATATAATCAAGCTAAATCGCTAACAACTCTAATGCCTATAGACCTAGTATGAGTATCATGCTTGGTCTGAGGCAAGGGCTTGGTGAATGGATCAGCCAAGTTCATACTTTAGTCAACTTTACTAATGATAATGTCCTTGTCTTCGACAACCTTCCGAACGTAATGAAATTTCCTGAGTATATGTCGTGTACGCTTGTGTGACCTAGGTTCTTTAGCCAAGATGACTGCACCCTCGTTGTCACAGAAGATATCTATAGGATCATGAATAGTGTGAACTACGCCAAGATCCCCAATGAACTTCTTCATCCACATGGCCTCTTTTGTAGCCTCATTAACTACAATATACTCAGCCTCTGTTGTCGAATCTGCTACAATGCTCTGCTTGGAACTTCTCCAAGTGACCGCTCCACCATTTAGCAAAAACACGAATCCTGATTGCGAACATGAATCATCTCTATCAGTTTGGAAGCTAGCATCTGTGTATCCTTTTACACATAGCTCTTCCTGGCCACCATAGACCAAGAACATGTCTTTTGTCCTTCTCAGGTACTTGAGAATGTTCTTGACTGCTATCCAATGGGCTTCGCCAATGTTGGCCTGTGTAACACCCTAAAATCAGGGCTAATTTGAACCTCAAATTTCACA
The DNA here is from genome assembly GCA_033807775.1 of Saussurea involucrata. Lineage (NCBI taxonomy): Eukaryota > Viridiplantae > Streptophyta > Magnoliopsida > Asterales > Asteraceae > Saussurea > Saussurea involucrata. The sequence continues at coordinate 75,901,099 of CM066327.1, read as the reverse complement.
AGTTATGATACAATAAACTTCAACTTACAAAATATATAGCAAGGTAATTAACCATCCAGAGTACATTTACAATACGGATTCTTCAAATAACCTATTAATCTAATCACATCACTACAATCAGATTAACTAAGTTATCTAAGCAATCCAACAAAATCTCTTCTGGTTAATTGACACCTCTACTATTCCAAAAACGCTCGTCCCACAACCCTTTACTTTCCCGAGTTGGTACCTGGTAAGGAAACATCATATGAAACGATTAGGCCAACGCCTAGTGAGAACATTCGTTTCCATAATAACATTTGCAAAATCAATGTAAGCAAGTTATAACAAACCTGGTTACCCATTTTCTTACCAAACGTGTAACTCTATTCCGTTAACAGGACTTCCATTTAATCCCATGAATATGACTGACACTCATTCCATCATCATATCATGTTTCAGAGCTACCCTACGAATCTGTACTGACTCTAGAGTAATGTTTCTATTCCGGAAATCGCAATATACACATGCCCAGTTCCGTACACATCTATTCCAGAAACCGCAATATACGCATGCCCATTTCTGTACACATCTAAGAAATAACAATATACACATGCCTATTTCTTAGAGAAGGAAATAGTGATTACAATATACACATGCCAATCTCTTCTTTTCCTTAGGAATTAGGAGTTACGTTTATTCCACGATTTCTCACACACATCAGAATAATGATTAATCTTCATCTATTCTACGTGTACATAACCATTAGTGCCTATGGATCCATTACACTTTACTAACGTATATGTATAACAATACATTACAGCTCATATCATATTCTCAAATGCTCCCCCTTTGGCAACTTAGCACGGGGGTTCCGCTACCCGGTTAGCGGATGGGGTCAAGGGGCAACGCCCTTGCGGGGTCTGGGGGCAGCGCCCCGAGAAATATTTTTAGAAACTGAACTAGACAATTCATCTAGAATCTGCTTCCAAACATTAAGACCTAACATTTCCAATTTCACAAAAGTGTCCGGACAACAGGGGTTTTCCGGATACTTCTAACTTATCCGGATAAAAGGACTTTTCCGGATAACAACACTTTACCGGATACTATTCTAATCCGGACGACATCCGGATACTAAAACCATCCGGATACTATATTCATCCGGATTCTTACAACAAAATAAAACTTACCCGGATACTTGATCACGTCCGGACACATTCATCATCTCGGTTTTCCGGATACGACGATTTATCCGGAAAACTCGGTTCTGCAGCCTAAAATTTGATCCATTTTCATGTCTGTTCGATTCAGCTCTTTCCAAACCATCCCATACAGTTCATAACCACTTTCTACAGCTATTACAAGGTTTAATTTAACATGAAAACACTGATTTAAGCAAGGAACAAATGAACTCACCTTAAGTTTACAAAACCCACTTTCTGCACAAATCTGATTCCCTCAATCTGTTGTAATTGATTCTGTAAATCAACCCAATACATAGATTCGTTTATTATTATTCATTCACAACAAGAATTTTCAGAAGTTGAGTTCAATTCCTTGCCAATTTGATGAACAAACCCTTCTTTTTCTTTCTTTTCTCCTTTCTCTTCTTTCTCTCTATTCTTCCTTTCTTTCTTTTCTCAGCCGACTCAACCATAAGGAATCAGATAACATCTGATTTTTAGATATTTTATCCAAACAACTTTCCAAAATGACCAAAAGCACCCTCAAGTTTCATTATTTCCAAAAGTAACACCTTACTTATCTCTTGTATTTTAACCCTAATGAATTATAAAACTTCCAAATACTTCAAGGTTTACACAAAATACAAATACATCCCAATTCTCATTAAAATATTAATATTGAAAATTTAGGATGTTACAGCCTGATATCTACTCGTCTTGCTTAAGGCATATGATACATCAGGCCTAGTACAAATCATGGCATACATGATCGATCCTACAGCCGAAGCATATGGAACCCGACTCATTTTATCTAATTCCTTAGTGGAATTAGGACACTGAGACTTGCTTAGTGCCATGCCATGTTGCATCGGCAAGAACCCCTTCTTGGAGTCTTGCATCTTGAATTTCTTCAAGATCTTATCTATGTAGGTACTTTGGCTTAACCCAATGAGCCTCCTGGATCTATCTCTATAGATCTTGATGCCTAATATGTATGCCGCATCTCCCATGTCTTTCATGGAAAAACAATTCCCTAGCCAAGTTTTAACACTTCGCAGTGTTGGGATATCGTTTCCCATGAGTAGTATGTCATCTACATATAACACAAGAAAGACTACGGTGCTCCCACTAGTTCTGACATATACGCATGGTTCATCTTCACTTCTAACAAAACCAAATTCCTAGATTTTCTCATCAAAATAAAGATTCCAGCTACGAGATGCTTGATTGAGTCCATAAATGGACTTCTGAAGCTTACACGCTCTATTGGGATGCTTAGGATGTACAAAACCCTCAGGCTGTGTCATAAACACATCCTCAGTAAGCTTTCCATTAAGGAAGGCGGTTTTTACGTCCATTTGCCATATCTCATAATCATGAAATGCTGTTATGGCAATCAGTATCCTAATAGATTTTAACATAGCGACTGGTGAAAAGGTTTCATCGTAGTCTACACCATGAGTTTGCGTGTAACCCTTTGCCACCAGTCTAGCTTTGTACATGTGTAGTTTCCCATCCATGTCGGTCTTTTTCTTGAAAATCCATTTACACCCAACTGTTTTAAGGCCAGGCGTTTGATCAACCAAGTCCCAAACTTGATTATCATACATGGATTGGATCTTGCTTTCCATAGCCTCCTTCCATTTAGCATACTCTGGGCCTGCCATGGCTTCCTGATAGCTGGTAGGTTCATCAAGATCTACCAGAGACTCATCACCATCAGAAATGAGTAAATCATATCTTTCATGTGCCTGACGTACTCTATCAGACCTGCGAACAGGTGGTGGCTGAATGTCAGGTTCTCCATCATATTGAGGTTGTACAACCTCTTGATGGTAACTAGTGCCAACATCGGATTCCATGTTGGTTGATTCTTGAACTTCTTCAAGATCAATTCGGCTCCCACTGGCCTCTTTGGACATCAGCTCCCTTTCTAGGAAGACTACCCTTCTAGCAACAAAAACTTTGTTTTCAGAAGGTTTGTAAAACAAATATCCAAAAGATCCAGTAGGATATCCAACAAAATAACACTTCTCTGATCTGGGCTCTAACTTGTCTTGAGATTCACGACGAACGTAAGCCTCGCAACCCCAGATTTTTAAATATGCTAGTGAAGGAACTCTACCACTCCATATTTCAGATGGTGTTTTGGAAACCTTCTTGGTTGGAACGAGGTTAAGGATTTTTGCTGCAGTCTCTAGGGCGTATATCCATAAACGGATTGGAAGCGTAGTGCGACTCATCATGCAACGAACCATATCTAACAATGTTCGGTTTCTCCTCTCGGACACACCATTGTGTTGGGGTGTCCCGGGTGGAGTTAATTGGGAGATAATCCCACAATTTCTTAGATGATCACTGAATTATAGACTAAGATACTCACGACCTCTATTAGATCTGAGGATCTTAATCCTTTTGTTTAGTTGATTCTCCACTTCGTTCTGGAATGACTTGAACACCTCAAAGGTTTCAGACTTATGTTTAATCAAATAAATATATCCATATCTATTGAAATCATCAGTAAATGTAACGAAGTACCTTTTGCCATGTCTTGTGGCTGATCTAAACGGTCCACACACATCAGTGTGTATAAGGTCCAACATATCTTTTCCCCGTTCACAGCTTCCTGTGAATGGTTCTTTAGTCATCTTCCCTAGTAAACAAGATTCACATTCATCATAAGATGCGTGATCAAATGATTCCAAAATCCCATCCGCTTGGAGTTTGGCGATGCGTTTCTTGTTAATGTGGCCAAGATGACAGTGCCACAGATATGTCTTATCCAAACCATTTTTGGATGAAGTCGAATCAACATTAAGGATTGAACTATTATTGTTTCATAAGCTGATGTTGGTTTCATAGATGCCATTACAAGGACTAGCTTTAAAATAAAATAACTCATTTTTAAACACAAGAATTGATCAATCATCAAATACAAAATTAAAACCATCATCATACAGTGCTTTAAAAGAAATAATGTTTCTGGCCATTTTGGCCGAGTAACAAACATTCAATAACACCACAGACAGACCAGATTCAAAAGTAAGCTCATAATTCCCAATCCTATCAACTGGAGCAACATGCTTGTTCCCCATGATTAGGTTGAGCTCTCTACGTCTCAGCTTCCTACTTCGTTTTAGTCCCTGCACATCAGTACAAATGTGAGTACCACATCCTGTGTCCAATACCCAGGAATTAGAAGCAGAAGTGTTGCAGTGTTCAATCATATACATACCTGAAGGTTCGACCACACCCTTGGCCTTGAGATCTTTAAGCTCCTTCAGGTATTTCAGACAGCTACGCCTCCAGTGTCCTTTCTCCCCGCAGTGGAAACATGTTGCATCCTCAGGAGTTTTCGCTTGAGGAATCGCAGAGTTAGCCTTACCCTTACCCTTGCCTTTGGGCTTGAAGTTGGATTGACCAACTTTCTCCTTCCCCTTGCCTTTGGGTGGGTTTGGCTTCTTCTTCTTCTTGACTCCTCCTTCCCTAATGGCCAACACGGGAGAAACAACTTTAGCTTTGGCTACGTTAGACTCGGCGATCTTCAGCATGCCATGGAGCTCCATGATGGTTTTCTCCATGTTGTTCATATTATAGTTCAGTATAAACGATTCATATGAACTAGTCAGCGAGTTTAGGATGAGATCCGTGGCAAGCTCCTGACTAAAGGGAAAACCAAGACGCTTCAGTTGGTCAATGTACGATTTCATTTTAAGAACGTGTACGCTGACACTGCTTCCCGGGGTCATTTTGCAGCCCACCAGAGATCTGACTGTGTCAAACCGTTCTTGCCTAGCCTGTTGTTGGAACATGTCCCTCAGCTGGTTAAGCATGTCATACGCCCCAAGGCTCTCCATACGCTTTTGGAGTTCAGGTGCCATGGTCGCTAACATGAGGCAAGCGGCCTCGTTTGATTCGGTCAGACGTTTTTCGTACTCTCCCCGAATCGCCCGAGATGCTCCGGTTGGTGGTGCCTCAGGGAGGAGTTCCTCAATGGCTCTCTGCTTCTTTTCCATCCTGAGTACGATTCCCAGGTTGCGAAGCCAGTCCATGAAGTTCAAGCCCGCGAGCTTGTCCTTCTCGAGGAGCCCTTTCAGACAAAAGTTTGAAATCAATGAATTCGTGTTGTTGTTTGACATCTATCAAAGTAGAAAAAATATATTTTAGTGATCTTTAATTAAATAATCCTTGTTATAATAATTACCCAAAAGTTAAATAAACAATTATATTTAACAAGGCTAAGATCCATATTTCACTTCTTAGCTACGACGGGTATGCCGCGGATCGCAACTAGAAGTTATTTAGGTAGGTAATTATTTTACCAATTTCATTATCTACGAAATTCTTAGATCCTTGCGGGATTCGTTGACATCCATTATGTCATTTGGCATGTTTAATCCCTTCAACGCTAATCATTTCTCGTGACGGGTATGCCGTGGATCACAAGTCTAGATTGTAAACCGTCCATGATAAAACACGTGACATACGGCCCAAGACTCTCGGGTTTCACGAATTTCACATCATCATCCCTAGGGATGGAAACGGGGAGGGGTAATGCATCCCTCGTCCCCGACCTCGACCCCCGTTTAAGGACCCCGTCCCCGACCTCGCCCCGACTAATCCCCGACGGGTACGGGGAACCCGTTGGGTACCCGTTTACGGAAAAAAAATAAAGTTATTTTTAAAGAAAATGAAATTAGCGAGTTTTTAATTTTTAAAACAAATAAATAAACGTCAAGTTTCAAAAACATATAATGATATAATCAACCATGTGTAATCATAGTACATGACAAAATTTAAAGTATAAAATTATCAAACAACGTATAAGAAACTAATTAAATTATATATAAAAATATATATCGGGTATTGTTTGGGTAAAAAATCACACCTCACGACCGACGCTAGAAAACTCGAATAACACTTTCATAAGACCACTCTTGCATTTAGATACAGTCTTATAGGTTGTTTATAGACGTATGCTCGGTCGTACGTTTTTGTGCTGGTCGTACGTTCCCGTACGACCGACGTATAACGACCAATGTATGAGACTTATAACGGTCGTACGATTACACTAACCGTTAACAGTCAACACCGTTTCTTTTGTTCATTAATGCAGGTCCACGAGCATTCATGGTGCAAACGGCCAGTAACGAACGAGTCATCAATGGCATTTAAAGCCCGACAGCGGTTACAAAGCAAGCCATAAAGACACATTCAATGACCGACGAAAGCTATATAAAGGCCTGCTCAACACTCAAAAGCTATCGAATCTCATCTGAGTTAATCTGATTCAATCTGATCTACATCTGCTCCCTCTACTTTCTAAGCAAATACACAACGGAAACACAGTGATTTACAGAGCATTCGAACAAACATCGCTGAAGCAACTTCGCACGACAGCAGTTCGAAACGCACGACAACAGTTTATTTCGCACGTTTTACACACGACACAGGTCATTTACACATGACTAAGTCTGTTCTTACATTTATTTGTAATCTGTTGTACCCAAAACACCTGTTATAAAAGGACTCTCATAAGTCGACCGCGGTTTTTCCCCTCGTTTTGGGGTTTTCCGCGTCACCAAATCTTCTGTCTTGTTTACTTTTTCCTTGCGATTGTGTTGCTTGGTCTTGAGATACGTTTCTTTAGTTGTTAAAAGTCCACATCAACCTTAAGTTGTTCTTTTGGGCGATATTTGGCATTAACAGTTTGGCGCCATCCGTGGGACCCCATCTAGAGAAAATCTCAAGCCAACGCATACATCGCTCTAACGATCTCGAAAAGTTTTTGTTGTTTCCAGGATAATGACAGCCCAATCAGATCCTGCAGAGCAGCAATCACAGATCCAGGGCACTACTGAATCCTCAAATGACTACTGCTTGGAAGAAGTCATCCTGGATCAAAATAAGCCTGATCAGATTGTCTTCATCGGGGCATCATTAGATCCCGCTATAAAAAGTCAACTAATTTCCTTTTTGCAAGAATATGCTGACTGTTTTGCCTGGATGCACGAGGACATGGTGGGAATAGACCCCAATGTCATATCCCACAAGCTGAACGTCGACCCATCTTTTAAACCGGTAAAGCAAAAGCGTCGAAAGTTCGCTCCTGAGCGAAACAAAGTGATCAACGATGAGGTCGACAACTTTCTTAAGACTGGGAGGATCAGAGAGGTAAAGTACCCCGATTGGTTAGCCAATGTCGTGGTCGTACAAAAGAAGAATGGGAAATGGCGCGTCTGCAATGACTTCACATACCTTAATAAGGCATGTCCTAAAGATCTGTTCCCATTACCCCACGTTCATGGATGCCTATTCTGGGTATAATCAAATTTTGATGCACAGCGAAGACCAATAGAAGACTGCTTTCATGACAGACAAAGGCATCTATTGTTACAAAGTCTTGCCTTTTGGTCTGAAGAATGCGGGGTCGACCTACCAACGATTGGTTAACAAGATGTTTAAAGAACATCTTGGCGACACCATGGAGGTCTACATTGACGACATGCTTGTCAAGTCCAAGCAGGCGACCGATCATATCAATCATCTGAAGAAGTCCTTCGACATCCTGCGAAGATATCATATGAAATTAAGTCCTACGAAATGCTCCTTCGGGGTAAGCGCCGGGAAATTCCTGGGCTATATGGTCACACGACGAGGCATAGAGGAAAACCCAGATCAAATCAAAGCCTTGATGAACATCAAGTCGCTCAGAAATTTCAAGGAGGTCCAACGACTCACGGGTCGTGTGGCCGCCCTAAATCGTTTTATCTCACGATCGTCGGATAAATGCCGTCTGTTCTATAACGTCTTAAGAAAAAACAAGGGCTTCGACTGGACGGACGATTACGAGCAAGCGTTACAACGATTGAAAGAATATATGGCCGTCCCGCCATTAATTTCAAAACTAGAAGAGCACGAGGTCCTACAGTTGTACCTTGTCGTAAGTCCTCACTCCGTAAGTGCCGTCTTAACTAGAGAAGACGACAGGCAGCAAATGCCGATTTACTACGTCAATAAGTCCTTATTGGGCACAGAAACCCGATATACGTCCATGGAGAAATTACTTTTGTCACTCGTGACAGCAGCAAAGAAGTTAAGACACTACTTTGAATCTCATCCCATCACCGTCGTGACAAGCTTTCCTCTTAAGTCAATCTTAAGAAAACCTGAACTATCAGGGCGACTAGCGAAATGGAGTATATACCTCAGCAGCTACAATATCGAATTTAAACCGCGCATAGCAATAAAGTCACAGGTCTTGGCTGATTTCGTCGTTGATTTCAGTCCCGAACTGGAAAAGGAAGCACAGACCAAAATTTGTACTGTGGCGACTGTAAGCGACACGACCTGGATACTCCATGTCGACGGTTCCTCAAACTTCAGCGGATCCGGCCTTGGGGTCGTCTTAAAGTCCCTACAAGGGGGCAAGATGGTGTACCCCATACGATACAGTTTCAAAGCTACTAACAACGAAGCGGAGTACGAAGCTCTAATCGTAGGCATGAATATGGCTCACGACTTGGGGGCAGTCGGGCTCCACATCAGAAGCGATTCCCTACTGGTCGTAAACCAAATGAACGGGGAATTTTCAGCCAAAGATTCCAAAATGATGGCCTACCTCAAGATAGCCAAGGATAAATCCAAGATGTTTGATCCATTCTCAATTGAGCAAATTCCCCGAGATCCAAATTCTCAGGCCGACGCACTGGCTAATCTTGGCTCAGCGCTTAATAAGCCGTCATTCGACGATATTCCTATGATACATCTATCGACCTCGTCTATTGAGGACTCTAAAGAAATATGTGCTCTTAGCACGGAAAACAGTTGGTCGACTGATGCCAAAATTACCTTATGCACGACCAACTACCTGAAGATCGAATGGAAGCTCGCAAGATTCGATACAAAGCATCGAAATACATAATCATTGGCGACAGACTCTATCGACGCTCGTCGATGGGTCTAAATTTAAGATGCATCGATAATTCCGAACATGTACAAAATATCCTAAAGGAGATGCACGATGGCGAATGTGGCAACCACTCAGGTGGTCGCAGTCTTGAGAATCGTATCTCACGACAAGGATATTATTGGCCGACATTAAGGCAAGATGCCACCAGGTACATCCAAGGCTGTGACGCATGTCAATGACATTCAGGTATGACACACCAACCCTCCGAACCTTTACATACGTCCTTAATTCCATGGCCTTTCATGAGGTGGGGAATGGACATCGTTGGCAAATTACCTCCTGCCCCAGGGTAGAAGGTCTTTCTGTTAGTCCTTACTGATTATGTTTCTAAATGGATAGAAGCAGCCGCTTACTCCCAGATTCGGGACAAAGAAGTTATTTCTTTTATCCAGACTAACATCCTATGTAGGTTCGGAATCCCTTCCGAAATCGTGTGTGGCAATGGGTCGCAATTCATAAGCGACCGTACACTACGATTTTGTAAGGATCATAACATCAAACTTATGACCTCAACCCCACGTTATCCCAGTCTAACGGTCTTGTAGAATCAAGCAATAAAGTCATCATCAGTTCAATCAAGAAAAGACTTAAGGCCGCAAAAGGGAAGTGGGTCGAAGAACTCCCATCGGTCCTATGGGCCAATCGTACGACGCCCCGAACATCGACAGGGTAAACACCGTTTTCACTGGTCTACGGTTGCGAAGTCGTCCTACCTATTGAAATACAGCTCCCGACATCGAGACATACGTCCGTCGATCATAATTTGGTAGACCTAAGCTACGACCTCGACGCTCTTAAAGAGTTAAGAGAGTCTGCTTTAGTCAGAATGGCATCTCAATGACAAGTCGTTGAGCGACATTTCAATAAAAATGTTAAAGCCAAAATCTTTCAGGAAGTAGACTACGTCTTGCGAGGGGTGTTCCAGAACACTAAGGAACCAAATGCAGGTAAGTTGTCCACTAAGTGGGAATGACCTTATCGAATATCTGAGGTCGTCGGGAAGGGTGCTTATAGGCTTCAAACCCTCGACGACCAAGACATCCCACGAAGCTGGAACACAGTACATCTAAAAAAGTACTTCGACAAACCAACGACCACCCTTGATCTTACATTGCAGGCTCGCAGGATCGCACGTACGCCAGTTTTAGGACATATATCCAAGTCTCTAAGACTACGAGATTATGACAAATATGTCACGATCAATAAAGTCATGACCCGCAATTTACGACTCGTATGACGTAAACCGAATCTTACGATTCACCATATAGATCTTATGATCACGACAGGTTTTACAGCGAAAAGCCAGTCTCTAAGACTTGCATATCATAAAAGGAATCTTATGATTCATTACACATGTCTAATGACCATCACAGGTGTTCTTTAAACTGAGTATCGGAATCAAAGTCTTATGACTCGGATACCATACTTAGAATATTTTTTCGGCCCGGTCGCCCGACTACTTCCAGAGTTATATGTCGTATAATTTTACGTTCGCTTTATATACTATCTTATTTTGTTTACTTACAGCAAAGTAAAGGTAACGAAAGGCATACTTGTATTAAATCCAGAAAATAATACAAGACAGGGCACGACCACCAACGGTCGCCCCCGAGTGAAATACAAATTACAAAAGATCATTGAGGCCCCTGGTCGACTCCACCCTCGTCTTCCGCGTTGTAATACCCCGGGTAAATCCGTTAGTTAAAAATTCAATTCCGTTAAGTTTATTTAACCTTAAAGTTACTATTTAGGGTAAGTTTGGATAAGTTTATAAGATAAAGGTGTTTTAGTCTTTAATGAAGAGTTTAGGGGCTAGATGGGTAAATTAAGTTAATAATATCTGATTAGGTGTCAAGTTATCCTCACATCAGCAGAAAATCAGTAGGTGTATGTGTGTGTTTTGAGAGAAAAAGGGAGAAGAAGAAAAGAAGGGTAAAGGCATCAAATTGATTCATTTGGAAGTGTTTGAGGTATGTTTTCTTTACATATTATGTGTATAATTGATAGCTGAATGTTTCTATCGGAGTAGAATAGTTAGAATTACTTCTGTTAATGATTCAGTCGATTTCTGGGTGAAAATGGGATAAACAGTCAGAGGTGTCCGGATAATATGAAGGTATCCGGGTAGTTTCTTGGGTGGTGTCCGGGTAGTTTATTGATAGTGTCCGGATGATTTGTTTGAGAGTTTCCGGGTGATTTAGAGTCCGGATGGCGTCCGGATTCCTTGCGTTGTCCGGATAAGTCGTGTTTTCCGGATTAGTCTTGCTGTCCGGATTACTGAGGTTGTCCGGAAAAGTCATGTTGTCCGGGTTGTTTGGGTTGTCCGGATAACTTGGCTGTTTGGGTAATTTTGAGGATAAAAGTTATGTAGATGTATCTAGAGTCCATAACCTGCTAGTAAGTCTTATACATGAGTTGGTAAGGAGATATTTGTATGTAAATGGTTTCAGATTCTGAGGTATTTGGATAAAGGAACGGATAGCTCGGAGAAAGGCTTGGAAGCGTATTTTAAGCATTCAAGGTGAGTTTTGCTTTAAAACGTTTTTGAACTGGAATACATATATATGTGTATATATATATGAGATGATTATGTGGTAGGAATATGATTATGTGTATATAAATGACAATATGATGTAATGAGATATATATTGTATTTATATAAGCTTTGCACTACACGAGTGCACTTGTTACCGGGTTCCGGTGTGCGGACCGACAGGTAGCCGGGTTCCGGTGAGCGGACCGGTTGTTGATTTATTAGTTGGCTTGCTACCAACTAATATGGCCATTTGTGGAGGAATAAGGTGAATGAGATGTACACGATGCACGAGTCTGGATTGGTATTTAAATACGTGTGGTATGTTTATATTTTACGAAAGGTTTATCTAAACTATTTTGATACAAAGGATTTACATAAAAGGTTTGATAATGATTTTGGAAAGGACCGGGATTAACTCACTAGACCCGTTTGGTCTAACCCTCATTTTGTTTTCAAAAATATGTTTTCCAGGTTAAGGATCGGCAGGAGAGGATGAAGTGTAGGAAGCTTTTGATGGATGTTGATTAGGAAGCTTAGATATATTTTGTAATGTCAAGACTAATGAGACCGTACTTGGTTTGTTATGTAACTTTTGTTGTAAATCAATGATATGTATGAATGTTATGTATTATGATGTATGTTATGGGATTTGGGTTGTTACAAATGGTATCAGAGCCCTAGTTTAAGGGATTTAGGTATTTGTACCCGTACCTAGACTTAAACTGCATGTGAAGTAGGATGTCCTTATTATTTTAGAACCTGGGGATGTTAAGTATAAAAAGGTAGAAGGAATATTATGTAAGGTAATTTCAGATTACACCTGGCCAGTGTAATTGTGATCTTATAGGTGCATATTTGGACTGGGATACCTTATTATATGGGGTATGTGCTTATGTGTATATTAATCTTGTCTGAATCTACAGAATGGCAAGCGGTACTCGAAATACGAATAGAAGAGGAGGAGGAAATCCGAATAGTACGAATCCACCAATAGGAACGGGGGGAAGAAGAGGAGAGCGAGGGGGAGGTAGATCCGGAGGTAGAACGGGGAGTAGAACTGGGGGCAGAACCGGATGTAGAGTTCAGGGGCGATGTACGGAGTTTATTACCAGAGACGATTTGATGGCGGAGATGGGAAGACTTCAAGCAAATATCCAGGCTATGTTCGACCAAGCTCGTCATACTGAAACACCAGATCCTGGTTTGGAAGACGAAATGCCCATTACACCTACGGTCATACCAGTGTCAAGAAGGTGTGATTACAAGATGTTCTTAAACTGTAGACCTCCAACTTACTCAGGAGATAGAGACCCAGCGAAGGCGATGAGATGGTTAAAAGAAATAGAAGCCATCTTCAAGACCAGTAAGTGTGCGGATGAGGACAGAGTATTATACGGAACGACGATGTTGAAGGCAGAAGCTCTGTACTGGTGGGAAGCTCACATTGATTCCACAAGGTCGGATGTATACTCTACTTTTACTTGGGACGAATTCACAACAGCATTCAAAGGACAGTTTTGTTCTCAAGCAGCAGTTAGACAATTGGAAGAGGAGTTCATGAACCTACACCAGCGAAGTTTATCGGTTAGGGATTACACCGCTCTCTTTCTGGAGAAGTCTCGCTTTGTGGAGTACTATGTTGCCACGGAGGCTCTAAAGATGGAAAGGTTTATTTTTGGGTTAAATGCAGAAATTAGAAAGCTAGTGACTGCAAGAGGACCCGATACCTTCTCAGCCGTAGTGGATGCCGCGGAAAATGTGGAACAGGATAACCGGAGAGACGTTGGTGATAAGAGTGCTGGGAAAAGAAAACTGGAAGAAACGATGTACGATTCGGAAGAATATGAATCCCCGAGGTTTGATAGTTATTCACCTTTCAGACCAGTTGAAAGACCATGTCCAAAATGCAACCGTGTGCATCAAGGAAACTGTTATGTGGATTCTCGAAGTTGTTACAAATGTGGAAAGACTGGTCACATAGTTAGAGACTGTCGGGTAACTCGATTATGTTTCGTTTGCAATTCCCCGGATCATATTCAGGCAGATTGTCCGCAATGGAAAGCACAGCAGGGTAGTATGACGGTAAGACCAACGAGTGTTAGACCGGGAGAGGAACAAGGGCCTGAGGTACCGAAAGCAAAGGGTCGAGTTTTTCAGATGACGGAACAAGAGGTGGAAGAAAGTCCTGATGAGGTTACAGGTATATTTCTATAAACTTTATACGTGCTAAAGTGTTATCTGACTTCGGTGCAAACCGATTCTTTTGTGTTTTCAATTTTATTATTTGTGTTAGAAAAATATTTGATAATTGTGTTAGAGATATAGAAGGGTGTGTTTAAATATTGTTGTTCTAATCTGTTAGTGTGGAGTGTGATGGCTTGAGTGTAAAGAATAATAGCGGTATGTAGAACGTGATGAATTGTGTGTGGAAGGTAACGATAGTGCGTAAAGTCTTGACCTAGTCATGAAGGCGACAGTTTAGTATGTTGTGTAGATTATACTTAATGTGATCGTTGACGCTATCAAGAAAGGTATTGTTTAAATGTGTGGGGTAATGTGGATAAGATGGTGGCAGTTTATAATTAGTGAATGTGCGAGGTGTAGTAGTGATGAATTTCGTGAGATTAAGTGGTGGATTTGTGAGGATATGGAGTGAGTATAAGTGGAAACCTCTGCTCGGAATTTTGTTTGTAAGTTGTGTGAAGGTGTCAAAAGTATGTGGGGAGAGGTATGGATGTCTAGGCGGTGTGTAGTAGTGTTATTCAAGAATAAGAGAATGGAGTGGCAGTAGATAGTTAGCTAAAGAATAGGGTATTACCGTTTGAGAAATGGAAAATGTGAAGTTATTTTGAGCATTGAGTATGATTTCGGATTGACTCGATTAAGCTTCTGATATGAGGTATGGTGAAGTTGTTAGTAAAGTATAGTAGTTGTTGAAATTAGGTGCGTGCAATTGGTTTGGAGGCGAAAGAAAGATAGCTTATAGGATCTGTTAAGAGTGAGTACTTTCTAGTGTGCTATCCTTGGAGAAAACGTGTTTTATGTTGAGAAGAGAATGGGAGGAAGTAGTCGAATGTAATGATCAGAGTGAAGGACCATTGGATAGGACATGATAGTAGTTACCCTCGTTTATTGCTTAACCGAATTCCGGGACATAATTCTTTTAAGGGGGAGATAATGTAATACCCCGGGTAAATCCGTTAGTTAAAAATTCAATTCCGTTAAGTTTATTTAACCTTAAAGTTACTATTTAGGGTAAGTTTGGATAAGTTTATAAGATAAAGGTGTTTTAGTCTTTAATGAAGAGTTTAGGGGCTAGATGGGTAAATTAAGTTAATAATATCTGATTAGGTGTCAAGTTATCCTCACATCAGCAGAAAATCAGTAGGTGTATGTGTGTGTTTTGAGAGAAAAAGGGAGAAGAAGAAAAGAAGGGTAAAGGCATCAAATTGATTCATTTGGAAGTGTTTGAGGTATGTTTTCTTTACATATTATGTGTATAATTGATAGCTGAATGTTTCTATCGGAGTAGAATAGTTAGAATTACTTCTGTTAATGATTCAGTCGATTTCTGGGTGAAAATGGGATAAACAGTCAGAGGTGTCCGGATAATATGAAGGTATCCGGGTAGTTTCTTGGGTGGTGTCCAGGTAGTTTATTGATAGTGTCCGGATGATTTGTTTGAGAGTTTCCGGGTGATTTAGAGTTCGGATGGCGTCCGGATTCCTTGCGTTGTCCGGATAAGTCGTGTTGTCCGGATTAGTCTTGCTGTCCGGATTACTGAGGTTGTCCGGAAAAGTCATGTTGTCCGGGTTGTTTGGGTTGTCCGGATAACTTGGCTGTTTGGGTAATTTTGAGGATAAAAGTTATGTAGATGTATCTAGAGTCCATAACCTGCTAGTAAGTCTTATACATGAGTTGGTAAGGAGATATTTGTATGTAAATGGTTTCAGATTCTGAGGTATTTGGATAAAGGAACGGATAGCTCGGAGAAAGGCTTGGAAGCGTATTTTAAGCATTCAAGGTGAGTTTTGCTTTAAAACGTTTTTGAACTGGAATACATATATATGTGTATATATATATGAGATGATTATGTGGTAGGAATATGATTATGTGTATATAAATGACAATATGATGTAATGAGATATATATTGTATTTATATAAGCTTTGCACTACACGAGTGCACTTGTTACCGGGTTCCGGTGTGCGGACCGACAGGTAGCCGGGTTCCGGTGAGCGGACCGGTTGTTGATTTATTAGTTGGCTTGCTACCAACTAATATGGCCATTTGTGGAGGAATAAGGTGAATGAGATGTACACGATGCACGAGTCTGGATTGGTATTTAAATACGTGTGGTATGTTTATATTTTACGAAAGGTTTATCTAAACTATTTTGATACAAAGGATTTACATAAAAGGTTTGATAATGATTTTGGAAAGGACCGGGATTAACTCACTAGACCCGTTTGGTCTAACCCTCATTTTGTTTTCAAAAATATGTTTTCCAGGTTAAGGATCGGCAGGAGAGGATGAAGTGTAGGAAGCTTTTGATGGATGTTGATTAGGAAGCTTAGATATATTTTGTAATGTCAAGACTAATGAGACCGTACTTGGTTTGTTATGTAACTTTTGTTGTAAATCAATGATATGTATGAATGTTATGTATTATGATGTATGTTATGGGATTTGGGTTGTTACACGCGCCACCCGTCTTGGTCTCTGCGAAATCAGTATCGTCGATCCTATCTTCTTGGTCGAGATCCTCCTCGGTCCCGACATGTCCAGATAGGGCGCGACCGCGGCCTCAGCGCCAACCAAGGGATTCTTCCCCTGCAGATGACGGCGCATGATTGCCTCCCTAACCCTCAGACGGGTTAGCGCCTCGAACGAGAGGAGCTCCTCCTCCAAGGCCCCCATCTTGGCCTCAACGGCCTTGACCGACATCTTGAGCTCCCCAACCTGTTTTTCGCACACGGTGAGAGATGCCTTAGTCGTCGTCGCCTCTTCTTCATAAGCAGAGGCCCTTTCCAACGTCTCCTTGAGCCGATTTTGGAGTTCCTCCTTCTCCAGCGACAACATCTCCAGGAGACTCTTGAGATCGTCCACTCGAACGGAGAGAGCCTCCGCCTTGGCCTTAGCCGCCCGCTCATCCTCACGAGCTTTACGCTCGTCATCCTGAGCTCGCTGAAGTTTCTCAGCGATGCAAGGTTTGGCCTTCTGGAGCTCTTCCAGTTGGCCGAAAAGGCATAGTGACGCCTGAAACGCCTGCAGTCGCACGAAAATACATAAGGTAAGTCTGACTTACGAAAAAGAGGAAGAGATATACGACGAAAATGAAATACTTACCAGGAATGCCATGCCTGCTACGTGAGACCCCATCTCGTCCACGGTAGCGATCTTTGAAGGCTGGTAGGAGAAATTTTCCCAAGTTAGGGAAAATCTTCGCCCTATCCAGGACGCCGTCCAACAAGAAGTCCGATGGTAACGGAAAATTCACCGTCGTAACTTCTAGGGATCCCTCGGTCTGAGGACCTTTCCCTTTCTCCTCCGCAGTGGACGACCCAGGCGGCGTCGGTGTCATCTGTGGCACGTCCGAAGACGTCTTCGCCTTCTCAGGAGTGGAGACCTTTAATGGCTCTCCACCCGTCGATGACGGTTCCCTCGGGGGAACCGACTTGGTCTTCTTCATAACCCCCGACCCCGAAGTCGGAGGATCCTTCCTCTTCAGCTCCTAGGCCTTCTTAGCCAAGGCCAGCTGAGCTTCTCTCTTTGCCTTTCCCGAAGGAGACTGCATATCAGGACCACCTGCAAAAAATAAAAGTGTCAGATATTATCGTACGACCCAAAACATAAGACATACAATTAACAAATACTTACTTGTCGAAGTCTCACGTTGACTTCTCTCTTCAGCTTCTGAAGTGCTGACGGTCGTACGACTAGGAGAGTCAAATAACTCTCCGACTCCACAAGAGAAAAGCCTCGCGACCTTTTCTTGAGAATCAACTGCAAGACCGAACCTAGCAAAATCAATATCTGAAAACAAAAGTGACAAAAGATTAGCAAAAAACAAAGTTGAGTACAAGAAGACGCTTGAAAAAACAAATTTTATATACCGCTGGTATTCCACCGAGACGCGACCCAGGAAGTATCCTCGTCTATACAACTGAGCGTCCGTACACGACCAAGAACATATTTAGCCTTCCACCCATGATCGCGGACCAGGGTGTCGGGAACCAACGTATATCCTCCTCTTAGCCTAGAGGATAGGCTATAACGGCGATAGTCGTCCGACCTCACGTCAAATGCCGTCAACAGATCATGCACCGTGAAAGGAACATCCCAATCACCGGTGATCCGATCGATCTCCTGAAAGATTTGCCAAAGTTCGGGCAAGATCTGACAAGGAGATAAGTCAAAGATACCTAAAAACTCCCTAACCAGGGGAGTAAATGCCCATCTGAATCCTAATCTAAAGGGATACGAAGAATCCTCCTAAACACTCCGCCGGTCTAAGTTGGTCGGGAGTGTATAACCGGATTTCGGCAGGAATACCCGCCGATAACCTAAAGGCTTCCACCTCCTCCTTCTCCTGAAAAGAGCTCGCCGGCTCGGAGGAGACGGAAAAATAAGGCACAGAAACCTGTGCTACGTATAGGTCCATAAGGTCCTTACGCGCAAAAGCCTTCTTGGCTATCGACTTTAGTCGCATGATGAAAAGAAAGATTGTACCTTATATGTCTACAAAACCTCGAACTATCGAACACGCAGTAAAAATCCTTTAACTTTTTTCTCTCGAAAATGTGTTACAAACGTAAAGAGAAAACGATTCCTGAATCGCATTATTTATGGCAAAGATCATGTTAGGACGACCCGTTGGATGGTCGAAACCTGCCATCGCCTTTCCGCATGCATCATGCCGATGGGTAACACCTGTCCCATGAACGTCTTTTCGTTTCTAACACGCCGTCATGACGTCACGATCCCATCATTTCCTCCGATCCAAATCGAACCAAGACGGTTAGAATTCGACCAGATCCTCTCCCCATGCGACACGTGTCGAAACACTTCGTCAGATTTAAAATTCGAACTTCACGCCTGAAATTCAAATTTTGGGGGCAAACTGTTTGGGTAAAAAAATCACACCTCACAACCGACCCCTGAAAACTCGAATAACACTTTCATAAGACCACTCTTGCATTTAGATACGGTCTTACAGGTTGTTTATAGACGTATGCTCGATCGAACATTTTTGTGCTGGTCGTACGTTCCGTACGACCGACGTATGAGACTTATGACGGTCGTACGATTACACTAACCGTTAACAGTCAACACCGTTTCTTTTGTTCATTAATGCAGGTCTACGAGCATTCATGGTGCAAACAGCCAGTAACGGACGAGTCATCAATGGCATTTAAAGCCCGACAGCGGTTACAAAGCAAGCCATAAAGACACATCTGAGTTAATCTGATTCAATCTGATCTACATCTGCTCCCTCTACTTTCTAAGCAAATACACACCGGAAACACAGTGATTTACAGAGCATTCGAACAAACATCGTTGAAGCAACTTCACACGACAGCAGTTCGAAACGCATGACAGCAGTTTATTTCACATGTTTTACACACGACACACGTCATTTACACACAACTAAGTCTGTTCTTACATTTATTTGTAATCTTTTGTACACAAAACACCTGTTACAAAAGGACTTTCGCCCCTGTTTGGCGAACTATAGTGCACCGTCGACTCTCATAAGTCGACCGCGGTTTTTTCCCTCGTTTTGGGGTTTTCCGCGTCACCAAATCTTCTGTCTTGTTTACTTTTTCCTTGCGATTGTGTTGCTTGGTCTTGAGATACGTTTCTTTAGTTGTTAAAAGTCCACATCAACCTTAAGTTGTTCTTTTAGGCGATTTTTGGCATTAACATGTATTATTAGGGGTGGGTAATACCATCCCCGAGCCCAACCCCGAACCCGCTTTGGGTATGAAAAACAATACCCGTTCCTGTCCCGTTACCCGATTAGCCGGGGAATCCCCGCCCCATTAGGGGCGGGTACCCGTGGGTACCCGACCCGACGGGTAAAATGTCCATCACTAATCTTCCCTAATGTCTAACCGACGTGTTGGATTTAGCACTTCCCACGCCGAAAGACGGTTAGTTCAAATGTGTGTTTTAGTCATGGGTAGCGTTTGATTTACTTAAAAAAATGGTTTTTTGATTTTCTAGTTAAAACCTTTTAACTTTCTTTTTAGCAAAATTTTGTTTTATACCATTTTAAAACAATTCTTATATTTTTGCTAAAATTCATTTGCTTGTTTAGTTTGGTTAACTCATTAACGAAACTCTGTGATTCTTTAATTATTTTAAAATTAAATTTCTAGCATGCAAGGCGTAGACAAAATCATAAAATAATAAAGCAACCACAACAAGCAAAACGGTAACATTGCCTCCATTCCTATGCGTTTTTTCGGTGAGCCAACACACGGAAAAACATGGTCAATCTAGGGACACAACCAAAGAGACGAGAATCGGCTCCCACTAAAACCACCATCACCAACGATGCGCGGATGGGTCGCCTTCAGCTTCAGCGACAGTTTTGCAGCATCACCGACAGTTTTCAGGCATCAGCGATGGTTCTGTCAGCATCAGCGATGGTTCTGTCAGCATCAGCGACAACCATCAGCTTTCAATTCTCAGCTTTCAGTGACAGTTTCCAGCCTTCAGCGACAGCTTTTCAGCACTTGCCTCCTTTAGTTGCACCGTCTTCGATTTACAATTTTGGAAAATAATTTCTTACTTTATTCTATGCTATTTTACAAATACTTTTACATAGCATAAATGAAACGACATGCAAGTCGTGCAAATTATTACAAACCAATAATAAATCGAATATTAACCAACCATCACTATCACATGGGTCAAGAGAGGCACTTGTTACCGAATCCATACAAACACAAATATGAACCAAAACAAGGAGTGCCAAAATCCTTGTAAGCCATATTTTGATAAAGATTGATTTAAACATACACTTTTGACACTTAAACAAAATCAATCTTTGTTTGCATGTTTCTATGTCATCAAAAATAATTTTTTTTTGACAACATAAACACACTTTTATGTTTTGTATGTATGGTTTTCATGCCAAAACCATCCAAACAACAACATGCAAGTGAATCAAAATATTTTGAGAAAACAAAACCAAAATCCATACTTAATGAAAAAGCAACTTTTTCTTTTATTTTTACAAATACTAGTTTTGTAAAAGAAGGTTTTCAAGACTTTAATTTATTTATCCCTCTTTCATATATTTTATATCAAAACAAAATAAAATCTCTTAGTATTTTTCGGATCCATCATAAAAAAATCCAAAATTTTGATCTTTATAAATATTGGACCATGACAACAAAAAACTTTCGTTTTTCCAACATGCATGTCAAAATCGAAGGTCCAAGAGGGAGGAAAAAACTTAAAACTTGAAAACCCTTAGAAATCCTTTTGCATGTTCTTTACACATCTTTTCCCGGAAAATGTGTACAAAACATTCAACAACGATTTCTTAAAGAAAAAGATGACAAAGTACCATAACCTTGTACAACCTGGCTCTGGTACCACTGTTGGAAGAAGAAGATTTACCGAACAAAAACATGCAACAGAGGCTTATAATAAAAAACGAAAAACGAACTTCTTCTTCTAAGAGAGGATCCATTGTACAAGTTTTACTAGCAACTAGAAAAGAGATGAAGATAGAGGTAAAATCATACCCTTGAAGACTTTGGAGGATCTAAAGGAGAATCCCTCTATCAAATGCACACCCAAAGCTCCAAGTTCTTTTGCAAGATTTTTCCTTTCCTCTTCAAAGCTTTAATGAAAGAAAAACTAACATGTTTCTCTAGCATTTAACACACACACACACACACACACACACACTTGTGTGTGTTTTTGGCCGAAAGGTTAAGGGAGAGAGAGAGAGAGAGGAGGAATCGACTCTAACAAGCAATCTTCTATTTACAAAATTGATCCCTCCTTTTTTCTTCTAGTTTCTAGTTAAACAATCACTTATGATGTTTAACAAACTTTCCCCTTAATCATATAATTTTTGCAATTTTAGTTTGGACTTTGTGTACGACCGAATAGGATAATGCCAATATTTGATTATTCTGTGTCAATGGCATATCTCCAATAGAAACATAATGAAACTTTATTTCGTCATTGACACAGTGAAACAATAGGGATACAAATAGTGAAACATAATGAAACCTTATAGAAACTATGGTGAAACAGTTTTAGCGCCAAACAAAGCTTAAAACACATTTCATCATATAGATGAAATCTTATTGCAACCATAGTGAACCATAATGAAACCTTATTTAAACCATGATATATCCGAATTTTTTAAAAATAAAAAAACAGGTTGGGTCTTCCAATATCAATACGTTGATTGTTTTGCTCCTGTATCTTCTAAAAGGAAAAAAGATCTATGAGAGTTCTTTCCTGAATCCGAAAGAGAGTACTTGGGTTCTCCCAATAACTAAAAAGTGTAGCATGCCTGAATCTAACTGCGGTTCGCGGTGGTAGAGGGATTGGATCGGAAAAAAGAGGGATTATAGTTGTAAGATATCTAAAGAAACCTTCGTTGGAATTGAGATCTAATTCAAAGAGAAAGATCTCAAATATCTGGAGTTTTTCTTTGTATATTATAGGAATGATCCGATCCGCAAGGACCATGATTGGGAATTGTTTCATTGTCTTTCTCTGTGTAAGAGGCAAAATAAATCGTTATTGAGTAGGATACATCCGAATTTTTTCAAAATAAATTATAACTCTTTATTGATATCTATCTATCCAAAAATAAAAGAAATTAAAAATTACCTTAAATATATTCACACAAACCAAAATGACAAATAAACCCTCCTAATTAAAATTAAATACAAATTAAATGGAAAAATATGATTGGTTGCATTTGGTTTGTAAAGTTTACAGTATAAAGGAGGTTTGTAAAAGATCCCTCCCCTATATATATATATAAAATAGATCGTATAGAATTTATAATTATAAACAGGTTACATAATTTATATAAAACAAATACCTACATAAAACATAATATATATATATAAGTTTGAAATAATTTAGAATATATACATATAAATTCATGAGGTAGAAAACATAAATAATTCAGAGTATATACACATATATATACGAGATGGTATATTTAACTCACAATATGCTATATATGTTACAAGTCAATAGTTTAAGCACCAAGTGGGAGAAGAAAAGAGATTATATTTTTTTTAATTCCAGCACCGAGTGGGAGAAAGAAAAATAATTATCTACATATATGTTTGTTATAGAGTAGGGAAGAGATAAAGCACCTAGAAATAAGTGTTGTTGATGTTTAACTTATGGAGCACCATTATTTATTTAAATGTATTAAAAAATAGACCAGTTTTTATTTATAGTTCAAAATTAGTGATATAATCTACAAACTTTTCATTAAACAAACAATATTCTTTAACTAAATAAGAGTTTACTTTACTAGCAGTGTACCCGCGCAATGCGGCGGGATGCAAAATTTGTCTATATGTAAGAAAAAAGGTATGCGCAATCCATCCAAACAACACATAACATTTTAGCGATACTTCGATTTACTGACCAAACTTTTTCAAACGGTATTTACCACAACTATTTTGAAGCCAGTATAGTTGGCAAATTGCACAAAACTAATCATCAAACTCACTAACTTTTTGTGCAATAATAATAAATCTGGCTCTCAAAAAATTCATGAAACTATATTTAAACACATATAATGATAATATGTTGGTACGTGTAGCCATAGAAGGGGTTCGTGGTCTGTTTGGTTGGTGTCTTGCTAGCCGATATAACCTGAAATTTTTAGATGTCACATAACCAATATATATACTTACATATATATAATTCATGCTTTATGTACCCAACCATAGTAAAGAAGAGAATTTCAAGAAAAGAAAAAAAGCACAAATGAAGTATCCTAAAACTCATAATTAATGTAAGTCTTGCATCTTTTCTTCTTTCTGCTCGTTGATCGCTCTTAAAGGTTAAACCTGCAGCACCCTTATTGACATCTTGATTGATGTGTTGCTTACTCAAACCAACAGTCTGTTTTATCCTGTGAAGGTAAAGAAGAAAAAGTGAACAAATGGCTTCCTTCAATCTATTAAAAAAGTACAAAAGGGCTTTTGCCGAGTAATTGTATATACATGTGAATATCAATCTTTTAAATTGACACACACAAACACATATATAATGTATGTAACGCATGCATGTATATGTTGTTTAAATTGAAAAAAGTGAGAAACATACAATTGGCTGATGGCTTGATCACATTTTTGTTGTTCTTGGATGAGTTCTGCAACTTCTTGTCGTTCAGATCAGTGGAAGAGGAAGATTGATCATTTGATTGAAGCTTTAGCATGAGATCAACAATCTCTAAGAAGCCACGTTTTCTTATTGTTATTGCATTTTCCACTACTGCTTCTTGATGGTTCCTTCTTTTAATTCTTGAAGAGTAAAAGGAACGACATAAGAATCTGTCAGAGAGAAGGGAAGTCCTATTACTCGGGTGAGTGACATTTAAAGGCATACATAGATCATTTAGACCGTTTACAAGCATACCAAATACCATTCAAGAAAGTTTAAAACCCATAAAAAGTGACATTTTAACGTTAAATGAGAAGGAAAAATAGATCTCTAGGAAACTCAGATTGGTTTCGATCATGAAGTAATTAAAAAACAAACTCAGAATAAAACGCAGGTCATATTCACATTGAAATCGCACCACATGCATTGTACAAATTCCCATGAAAAAGTTGATGCAAAAAACCATCTGGGTAAATTTTCCAAAAAAAGAAAGACAAAAACAAAAACAAAGAACAAAAACACAAATCACATTAAGAACTTTAAAGAGAAATCACATTCTTCATTATGTTTGTTTATGGTAACAAGGACATGAAAAATCCCCAGTACAGAATATTATGAATATTTTAGCACCAAAACACAAATCATATTTATGGGACCAAAAAGTCCAGATGGATCTAAACATTGGCAACTTGAAGTAGAATATAAAGTAACTGAAGCAGTAGTCCAATAAAAATGGACAAAATAATATTGCATCAGAATTTTAATTCTTACAAAACACACTATATTTAAAGAAATTGTTTATGCTTTTGCGAAATCCCTGCTTAGGTAATTAATGCTTTTTTGAACACCGGTGTAGAGAAAATAAGGGGTTATTTGGCAGAATGGTTTTGTGCAGGATGATTAAGTGGTCAGAATGATTAAGAGGCTCTTATGGTATAATGCAAAATGCAATATGGTTGTTTGGTAATTGTTCAAAATGAAATTAGGGCGCTGAATGTTTGATTCAGAGGATTTTAGAACCATTAAGAGGCAGGCTTTTTATCGCCAAACAAGATTCACCTCTTAGCGATTCAGAGGTTGCCTGTTAATGGAACTATTAAGTAGTTTAAACTTTAAAGGACTTACTGCGGCATCAAGTCAGCTGGTCCTGAAATATGTACAACCGAGATGAACTGTAGCCAAAGAAGCAAAAGCAAGAACATGTATGATCATTAGGCATAAATCAAAGATATAATATTTATTTGTTCTTATCTTTCCAGGAATGAGCATGCCCATTGAACATGTGGAACTATTAAGTAGTTTAAGGGACTTAATGCACGCATCAAGTCAGCTGGTCCCTGAAATATATACAACCGAGATGAACATAAGTATGAAATCAATTTTGAAAAACAAAAAATGAACAGAAGTATGAAATCAATTTTGAAAAACCTTGAAAAAACAAAAAAGAACAGAAGTATGAAATCGATTTTGAAACCAAAAATCAAACAGAAATCGTACCTGAGAAGTGATCAGAAGTATGAAATCGATTTTGAAATCGATTGTGAAACCCCAAACTCTTACTTGAAACGCTAAACCAGAAATCGATTTTGAATAGAAGTATGAAATCATCGATTTTGAACAGAAGTATGAAATCATCGATTTTGAAATCGATTGTGAAACCCTAAACCAGATTTTGAAACCAAAAATCAAACAGAAAAGTGAGAAATCGTACCTGAGAAGAGAAGAAGGTGGTTGACCCTGAGAAGAAAAGTGATTGAATCCATTGAATCTGCACGGTATAATCGGAGAGTCTTGTAGGCGAATGGAGGCGAAGAGTTGCCTCGAAAAGGAACGTGTTCACCAGAATAAAAGAAAGAAAATGAATTTAATTAATTTTTTAAATAAAAAAATATTTGAGTTTAAGTTGTTAGAGAGATAGGAAAAGATAACTACAACAATTAATTTTCAGTTTTATTAAAAAAAAGCAGAATCAGCAGGCTTAAATAAAGGAAGAAAAGGAATTTAATTAATTTTTTAAATAAAAAAAGATTTAAGACTTTAAGACTTTTGAAAATATATCGCGTGATCGTAATTAATTGTTTTTATATTCATGTAATCACATTAATTGTTTTTATTAAATTATAGTGTATTATATGAATTTTTTTAACTTCTATAAACCGTTTTTTTGATTTTTTTTCATGTTCATAAACTGTTTGTTTGAGTTTTATAAATTATTTTTTCAAAAAACTTCAAGATTTTTATGTTTCATAAATCGTTTTTCGAAATTTTCAAGTTTCATAAATGATTTAATAATCTGTTTGTTGGATTTTTAATTTTAATATATTTTTCTCTAACATGAATAATCTTATTTTTTTTCAAAATAATTATATATTTTTCAGGCTTAAATAGAGGAAGAAAAAGAATTTAATTAATTTTTTAAATAAAAAAAGATTTGAGTTTAAGTTGTTAGAGAGATATGAAAAGATAACTACAACAATTAATTTTCAGTTTTATTAAAAATAATAATAGAAAAAGCAGAATCAACATTCTTAAATAAAGGAAGAAAAGGAATATAATTAATTTTGTAAATAAAAAAAGATTTAAGACTTTAAGACTTTTGAAAATATATCATGTGATCGTAATTAATTGTTTTTATATTCATGTAATCACATTAATTATTTTTATTAAATTATAGTGTATTATATGAATTTTTTTAACTTCTATAAACCGTTTTTTCGATTTTGTTCTTGTTCATAAACTGTTTGTTTGAGTTTTATAAATTATTTTTTCAAAAACTTCAAGATTTTTATGTTTCATAAATCGTTTTTCGAAATTTTCAAGTTTCATAAATGATTTAATAATCTGTTTGTTGGATTTCTAATTTTAATATATTTTTCTCTAACATGAATAATCATATTTTTTTTCAAAATAATTATATATTTTTCAGACTTAAATAAAGAAAGAAAATGAATTTAATTAATTTAAAAAAAAGATTTGAGTTTAAGTTGTTAGAGAGATAGGAAAAGATAACTACAACAATTAATTTTCAGTTTTAATAAAAATAATAATAGAAAAAGCAGAATCAGCATGCTTGAATATAGGAAGAAAAGAAATATAATTAATTTTTAAATAAAAAAAGATTTAAGACTTTAAGACTTTAAGACTTTTAGTCTATATGCTTTATAAGATAGTTTTTTCAAAAACTTCAAGATTTTTATGTTTCATAAATCGTTTTTCGAAATTTTCAAGTTTCATAAATGATTTAATAATCTGTTTGTTGGATTTTTAATTTTAATATATTTTTCTCTAACATGAATAATCATATTTTTTTCAAAATAATTATATATTTTTCAGGCTTAAATAAAGAAAGAAAATGAATTTAATTAATTTAAAAAAAAAGATTTGAATTTAAGTTGTTAGAGAGATAGGAAAAGATAACTACAACAATTAATTTTCAGTTTTAATAAAAATAATAATAGAAAAAGCAGAATCAGCATGCTTGAATATAGGAAGAAAAGAAATATAATTAATTTTTAAATAAAAAAAGATTTAAGACTTTAAGACTTTAAGACTTTTAGTCTATATGCTTTATAAGATAGTATAGATAACTGTTATGTCGTTCTTTCTTACATTTTTAGTGCCTTCAATCTCCAAACATGTGAGCTATCAACACACATAGACATACATACCGCCTCTCTCTCTCTCTCTCAAAATAAATTAAAATAAAAAAGTAATCAATAAATCAATATATATATATATTAAAGAGAAAATCACCAAGAATGAGGTGGCACAATGACATTTGAGTATGCATCAAATCTTGCAATTTGGTGCATTTTGGTTATCTCACATTGATGAGAAGATGATAGAATGAAAGAATGATGTGGGTATTTATTAGGAGGAGGGAAAGTCTTTGTGAAAACTCATGGGTTAACTTATTTTAGTTGACCCTCTATATGTACTCACTTGGTTGGCTAATTTTGGCTAACCATCTCAAGTTTTGGATTGGTTGCTCTTCATTATCCCTTTTATTTATATATATATTAAAGGAACAATCAAGCTGAATTAGGTGGCATGATGAGAGTTGAGTATTCCACAAACATTGAAATGTGATTGAGTTTTATCATCCTACATTGGTGAAAATATAAAAGTTTTGAAATAGGAATGGCTATAAGAAAAAGAGGATGTATGCTTTCGTGTTAATTCATTTGGTCAGCTCAATTTAGGTTACCTTATTTTTGCATTGTCCCACATTATTGAGAAGATACAAGTTTTGAAGTATGATGTTTGTATAAGAAATGAGGGATGAATGTTTTTGTGTCAGCTACTACGGTTGACTCAATTTAGCCTATCTTATTTTTGCAAAAAAAAAATCTATATATATATATATATATGTATATAACAAATAAAATTGACTCATTTTACAATACTCAATCAATCAATATCAATCAATATCGACATTAATATATATAACCATGGTTGGATCAAAACTAACCAAATGGAAATAATTATTAGGCAAAATTAAAAGAGAAACCAAGGAGAAACCACCAAGAATGACATGGCATCATGAGAGTTGAGTATTCCACAAACATTGAAATGTGGTTGAGTTTTATCATCCTACATTGGTGAAAATATGAAAGTTTTGAAGTAGGAAGTGGTTATAAGAAAGGAGAGATTGATGCTTTTGTGTATATTCATGTGGTTGGCTTAATTTAGCTTACCCTATTTTTGCATCATCCCACATTGGTGAGAAGATGCAAGTTTGAATTATGAGAATAGTATAAAAAAGGAGGCATGAATGTTTTTGTGTGGTTGAGTTTTATCATCCCACATTGGTGAAAACATGAAAGTTTTGAAGTAGGAAGTGGCTATAAGAAAGGAGGGACGAATGCTTTTGTGTCAATTCATGTGGTTGGCTTAATTTAGCTTACCCTATTTTTGTATCATCCCACAGGTGAGAAGATGCAAGTTTGAAGTATGAGATGAGTATAAAAAAGGAAGGATGAATGTTTTTGTGTAGTTGAGTTTCATCATCCCACATTGATGAAAAGATAAAAGTTTTGAAGTAGGAATGACTATAAGAAAAAGAGGATGAATGCTTTTGTGTTAATTCATGTGGTCAACTCAATTTAGCTTACCTTATTTTTGCACCATCCCACATTGGTGAGAAGATGCAAGTTTTGAAGTATGAAGTGAGTATAAGAAATGAGGGATGAATGTTTTTGTGTCAGGTTCTACTGTAACAACCCAGGCCAACCGTACCAGATATTGTTCGCTTTGTCCACACACCTGGACTCACGATTTTAAAACGCATCTAATAGAGGAGGTATCAAGTCCCTTATAAGGCAACCTTTGTTCTCCTCCCCAACCAATGTGGGATCTTACAATCTACCCCCCTTGGGAGCCCAACGTCCTCGCTGACACACCAGTCTGGTTCCCGGCTCTGATACCATCTTTAAGATCCCACATTGGTTGGGGAGGGGAACAAATGTTGCCTTATAATAGGGACTTGATACCTCCTCTATCAGACGCGTTTTAAAACCATGAGTCTAGGTGTGGGCAAAGCGGACAATATCTGATACTGTTGGCCTGGGATGTTACAGATGGTATCAGAGCCGGGAACCGGACTGATTTGCCAACCAGGACGCTGGGCTCCCAAGGGGGGTGAATTGTAATATCCCACATTGGTTGGGGAGGGGAACAAATGTTGCCTTATAATAGGGACTTGATACCTCCTCTATCAGACGCGTTTTAAAACCGTGGCTCCAGGTGTGGGCAAAACGGGCAATATCTGGTATGGTTGGCCTCGGATGTTACATCTACGATTGACTCAATTTAGCGTACCTTATTTTTGCAAAAAAAAATCCATATTTATACAACAAATAAAGTTGACTCGTTTTACAATACCCAATCAATCAATATATCAATATCAATCAATATCGACATCAATATATATAACCATGGTTGGATCAAAACTAACCTAATAGTAAACATAATTAGGCAAAATTTAAAGAGAACCCAAGAAGAAACCACCAAGAATGACTTGACATCATGAGAGTTGAGTATTCCACAAACATTGAAATGTGGTTGAGTTTTATCATCCAACATTGGTGAAAACATGAACGTTTTGAAGTAGGAAGTGGCTATAAGAAATGAGGGATGAATGCTTTTGTGTCAATTTATGTGGTTGACTTAATTTAGCTTACCCTATTTTTGCATCATCCCAATTGGTGAGAAGATGCAAGTTTGAAGTATGAGATGAGTATAAAAAAAGGAGGGATGAATGTTTTTGTGTGGTTGAGTTTCATCATCCCACATTGGTGAAAAGATAAAAGTTTTGAAGTAGGAATGACTATAAGAAAAAGATGATGTATGTTTTCGTGTTAATTCATGTGGTCAACTCAATTTAGTTTACCTTACTTTTGTATCATCCCACATTGGTGAGAAGATGCAAGTTTTGAAGTATGAATTGAATATAAGAAATGAGGGATGAATGTATTTGTGTCAACTCCTACGGTTGACTCAATTTAGCGTACCTTATTTTTGCAAAAAAATATATATTTATTTATATAACAAATAAAGTTGACTCATTTCACAATATTCAATCAATCAATATATCAATACCATTCAATATCGACATCAATATATATATATATATATATATATATATATAACTATGGTTGGATCAAAACTAATCAAATGGTAAAAATTATTAGGCAAATTTAAAAGAGAAACCAAGGATGATGACATTGGACCATTAGGTTTGAGTATTACTCAAATTTTGAAATAAGATTGAGTTTCATCATCCCACATTGGTGGTGATATAATAGTTTGAAAAAAGATGATAGGTATTAAAAGAGATATGAATAATGAATGGCTTGAAATCTATAACTATGGTTGTAATCAAAACCATCCAAATAGTAAAAATAATAGTAAAAATAATAGTAAAAAATTAAAGAGAACCCAATGATGATTATTTGGGACCATGAGGTTTGAGTAATCCTCAAATCTTAAAATAAGGTTAAGTTTCATCATCTCAAATTGGTGGTAATAAGATAGTTTGAAAGAAAATTATAGGTATAAAAAGATGGATGAAAGGTTGTGAAATCTATAACCTTGGTTGAAATCAAATACAACTAAATGATAAAAATTAGAGTGCGAGATTAGAGGAAGACCAATGATGATGATTTCACAACATGAGATTTGAGTATCCCTCAAATCTAGAAATATGGTTGATTTTTATCATCCCACACTGGTGGGAATATGATAGTTTGAAAGAGGATGATGAATATAAAAAAGAGGAATATATGAAAGGGTTTGAAATTTATAAACATGGTAGTAATCAAAATCAACCAAATAGTAAAAAGTGCGACGCAAATTTAAAAGAGAAACAAAAGATGATGACTTCAAACAATGAGGTTTGAGTATTCCTCAATCTTGAAATAAAGTTATGTTTAATTATCCCACATTAGCGGTAATATGATAATTTGGAAGAAAAAGTGATGGGTATAAAAAAGAGGGATGCATGGTTATCTATAACGATGGTTGGAATCAAAACCAACTAAATAGTAAATATTATAGTGCAAAATAAAATAGTAATCAATGATGAAGATTTGGTTTATTTTTTGATATATATATATACATATATTAATTGATGAATTACGTTTCATTTTAATTCAACTCATTATCTATAAAAATAAATTATCGTCACCGTGCAACGCACGGGCCCAACACTAGTATATATATGAAGTGATCCAAAATTAGAGTAAATTACTTATCATCGACCGCCTTCACCCCTCTCTCCCTAAAAATCTCAATCTTCCCTCTAAAAATTCTTTCAATTCGTTGATGGAATTCGTAATCTACTCTTCAAATCCTTCCTAGAGGTATAACTTTCATCCTATTTTATTAAGTTTTGTGTTAGGATTTTTAGATTAGTTTCTAATTGTGTTTATGATTGAGTATATGGATTGGTATTGTAAAATTGTGTTATTATACATGTTTAGAAATGTTTTGTTTGGTCATAATTGAAGTAGGAATAAAAAGGATAAAGTGTGAAATCAAAATGGTGAGTTTTGTGTCTATATTGTTATTTGCATATTAAGTGTTTGGGTAAATGCCTAAGAGAAGAAAATTGCATAATTAAGCTTAGGATAATAACCATTGAGCTTCATTTTAATGTTTAACATGTTAAACTAAATTTTGGAGCACTTAAATTGAGAAAAAAATGAAGTTTAGATCATTAAAAAGTGAGTTGAGAAAGTTTGGAAATTGGACGTTACACTATGTGCAGGTCCAATACTTTAATAGCGCATAACTCATAAACCGTAAGTTCGATTGAACTCAAATTTTACAGGTGGAAGGTCCTAAGTGTGTTACACAACTCTTAAGAAGGACTTCAAATCCAATTTTTACTTTAAGTGGCTCAAAACAGGGTATTTTTGGGACTGATCATACTTTTCTCGGATCAGTCCCTGTATTTTTGTAAAATCCATATAAAATTGATGAATGATCCATATGGGGTGCTTCCAGTTCGAGTAGAACCATAATAGGCCATAGAACAACTTTCATTTATACTTTATAATCTGTTTTGGCCTTTAAATATGATAAAAATGCTTGAAAGAAGAGGTACATAAGCTGTCAAGTGCAGGGGCAGAACTGCACTTGACTATGTGTCGAGTTTAGCTTTGCAATGCGTATTGGGCTGTTTTTTTTAAAACATCAGTTGTTTAAATATGTCTCCTAAATATATGATTAGAAGAATTAGTGTGTGAGTTTTATGTCCGGCAAGTAATAACGGTTTAAGCTTTAATTAGGCGCGAAATCAAGTTAAACTTCATCGTGAGTCTCGTTTGATCGCGTGTTACATGTCAATTCGATTAAGGTATGGGTTTCACTTCCTTTGATTCGTGGGCAACTATTTTTTATAGTTAACCCTTCCTAAAGGCAGTTAACCGCCTTATGATTGATCACGTGAACGTGGTCAACAAAATGTGTATATATATAGAAATTCGGGAATCTGTATCATAAAACATTGATTTTTGTTTATTGAATCCTATGGTTGAACATTTTCAAGTTTGGTTTAATTGTATTTCCTATTGAGCTGATTATGAGTTTTATGAAGTACATTGAACTTGCTTTTTATGAATGCCATTCGGGTAAGTGGCATATGTTTGATTTTTGATGGTTTTAAAACAACTCAATTAATGGGCACATTAGTTGGGATGCCTTCTATGGCGGCTTTGTAGTCATGGAGTCGTGCAGGTGAACGGTACACCAAAGTTAGGCCCAATAGTGGCTTCCATGAGCCCGACTCTCGGGACTAGGCCGACTTTGTTGGCTCCAGGGCGGATGGATCGATCCTAGAACTTTTACCCACAGAATATGTGATTGTGGTTAAATTCACGGGGAATTCGGGTGTGTGTGACCGCACGCCGGCCCAATAGTTCTTGTGGTTTGGCCACCCCACAAACACTTGAACATGAATTGACAGAGTTAGTTTATATTACGTTCTGAAGTTAAAATGTGAACCGTTATTGAGATTTCTTGCCTTTAAATATTACTGAACATCTATTTTGAATTACATGAATTTTAAGTCTTCCACAATGTGTATTATTATATCCGAATTTATATGGTAATCCATTCACTGAGCTTTGTGCTCAGTCGTGTTTCTTATGTTCTCACACGACGATTCCAAGTGACATTGATGGGGACGGGACTTGAGATCGAGCATAAAGTTTTGGCGTCTTTAGGCTTGTTTTATTATAACAGCGTTTAAAGTTTATAAAAACTTTTTGAGATGTAATATTTTTGGGTTATATATTATGTTTTAAAAATTGTAATCCGTTTTTGAATTTTATTAGTAGCTTTGAATTAGCTGTGTGATTATGTTAAGTCCCGTTAGTGACATCGCCCGTTCCTGACCACGTGGACGGGGGATGTTACAATAAATGTTTGTTCTCACTAGCGTAAAGTCTAACACTTTTTCTTAAATGACATGTATATCAGCCATCACATTTCGTTAGCGACGGGGCTCACAAGGTTTCAAGGACGAGCGATTTGCCGATAGTGGCAACTTTTGGAGATAGTCTCTTTCGGGAATTTGGCGTACATAAATGAATAGATACCTTTTGGGAGATTGTGTTGACAACTGTTTTAATTTAGACGAAAATAGTTTTGATTAGTGAGTTGTCATTTATAATTTCCATTCATAGAATTGTAAACGCTATTACTATTTCCCATTTTGGGTGATTTATTTTATATAATACGTCATTATTACGTTTATATTTCACGTTTAAATTTACCCTATTTTTAGGGGTGTTACAGCAGGCAAGATTGACAATGGGCTTATTGAGATCTATTTTTATTTTTGTTAAAGCTCTTCCCCTTCAACAGTTCCAACAACTTCATGTGTTGTTGATTACTCCGGGGATTTTGAACGTAAACTACTAATTCTAGCATTGATTCTTATCCATTAAAAAAAGGTCAACAACAAATCAATCTCATTCTCATATTTAGAAGTTAAATACTCTTTAAATTGAAGTTTTCAGCGACAATGATATGTCAACATAGTAAGTGAACTAATTTAACCACAAGTTGCAACATATCACTTCTCTTATGTATCAAACTCATGGAGAGTTGATTACTCCAAAGAAGTATGTAGACAAAAGATAAAATCGTTAACACCTTGATCATAAAAAAGTCAATAGTTGTGAACAAAAGAAATCCATTGTATGTCTATAAAAACTGAGTCTAAGGCGATTAAAATGTATGAAAAATAAATCAAAACTATTCAAATGTCCAAAAGTAGACAAATGGGCAGCAAACAAATCAACATTGAACATTAAGGATGATATAGGAACAACCTTTCAAAACATGGTAGTTGGTTTTTGTTACAAACAAACCATTGTTTATGTAAAGCTGCAAAAATAAAATAGATTTTTACCGTCTAGATGGTCGAATGAGAATCGTGAGATGATGTTTACCATCTAGAGTAGCATGGAAACAACCAAACCAAAATTATTGTACTTCTTCAAAGGTGTGATTCCAAGAATATCAAGATATGATCAATACAATGTAATATTCTAGAGAGAGAGTAAGGAGAAAGCACCAAAGTCATATGCGTATTGCAATGGCTCCAAGAGTTACAAGATACAAGCTTGAATGAACTATTTATAGTTCAACATAAAAGTCGACACCTTGACTATAAAGCATAAGAACATTACAATTAAAACTTGATTACAACTATTACAAAAGTAGCATTAACATTCTCCCTCTTTGTAATCAAGCACGCACTAAAGGTCTTCTCCTTTTCCGCAGCCCAAGATAAGTTTCAATCCTTCTCATCGCTTTTCTATAACTGATCCGTTCATCAATCTGAACTCCTCACGTGCCTTCTCATCATCCTGATATTTCTTATCCAACTACAGCCTTATCACTTTCAAAGTTCCATATATCCAAGTATTTGGCAATTTCACTAAATCTCATGAACCTCTTCTCGTTCTTCTGATTCTTATACACCACACCAAATTCCGAAACTTCAAGAATAGTGAACAACGGAAACTGTTCCAAATCTGTAATCTTTTGATTGGTTTTCAACATATTAACAATTGGTTGATGACTCTCCACACCTAACTGGAGATCATAGCAGTTACCAAACAAATAGTGTCGGTGCAAGAACCTCTTAATTGCTTTCAATGCAAACTGTACACTCTCCTTTTTTTTGTTAGATCTCTAAGTAGTGATAAAGAAACTCAAAGTCATTGATTTGTAAGTTGTGAAAATCTGCTGAAGAGAAAGTATATTTCTGACCATCCTGCCTTTGAACTGTGAAAACATGATACCAGATGTTATAGACCAGCTGAGCCATAACTTCTTTTAACAGTACAATCAGCTTCTTGGAATGAACATAATGTCTCGGTTGAGCCTTTGCTTTCATCAAATACATATATTCGAACTTGTATGCATCTGACGGATCATCTATTCCAAGAACGGCATACGGATTCAACCTTCGAATATAGTGGGAAAAGATCTTACGTTCAGTATCTTCAAGGAAAGCAACTCTAAGTCTGACGATTTCAAAATGTTCTTCAGCTGGGTTGGCCTGTGGTTGTCTCGAGGAAGACGGACCAGCTTCAGATGGATTAGGCTGAGATAGACCAGGTTGAGATGAACCAGCTTGAAATGATACAGACGGAGAAAGTACAAACGGTTAAGCTTTGACATCAACGGGCACCGATTGACGGGTGTAGTCTGAACTGGTATGGATTGAGTAACTTGAACCGTGGAAACTGGAATACTTTGAACAATAGGCGGCTCGGAAGACTGTATAGGGCTGATATGAATGTCTTCAGATGTTTGAACTTCGTACACTTGTTGCAAAAAGTCTGTTTCTTTCTCATTAAAGTCCAAATCAACTTCAACGGCCTCGGACTCAGAAACTACAATGAACTCTTCTAGATATTCCTTCACTTTCCAAAACTTGTCATACTCATCAACATTTTCATCGTCGTCTGAGCTGATGTCAACAGTTTCAACATATAAACTTTTTACCTCCAAAATCTTTTCTTCACATACAACATGTTTTTCAACCGTGGGTTCTATGTTCGGATCCACGTAAAGCACAATTTGTCCACCGCTTTCCTCTCCATGAGCTCCAGACTCAAACATCTGAGCTCAGAAACCTTCTACCTCTTTCCTCCCCAAATAACATATTACCATAACTAATAACCTCAGAAACCTTCTACCTCTTTTTCTCCCCCTCATGATCATTATCATGATCATGATCATGTTTTCTATTAGTACCTTGGGCTTCAGCTTTACTAGTTGATTCCAAAGACTTTATCCACCCAGAAAGAGTATCAATTGATTTATGCATAGCTTGAAGAGTAGAAACAACCTCAGATTTGAATTCTGCAAGTTCAGAAGATGTAGAAGATGTTGGAGCAACAGGTTGATCAACATGAGTGACGAGCGTCGAGACCGTCAAATAATAAGTATTTAATTTCTAACTATCCCAAATCACAATTTAAATTGTAATAGTGGTAAGTCAGGTCGAATCCACAGGGATTGGTCGTGACAATTATTTCAACTTCTACACGTTAAGTAAAAGGGGGGTTGGGTTGGATTTGATTAACTAAAATAAAAATGAGACTAAAATTAATTATAAACAGTGAAATAAAACCCAACATTAGTTTAATTTCGATTAAGATGATGGCACCTATCATTGATTCCAAGAACGTAAACATAAAGAACGAACCTAAGTTGATTATAGTCGTTAACAAGCTCTAACGACCTATATTTTTCCTTAATTTACACCGGTTAAAATAAGTTCTTCAACCGGATCTTAATCACAAATAAGAAATTAAATAAGCTCTTAATTTCTTTAGATGTGATTAGCTTTATCGAACTAGAAAAATATCAACTCAAAGCAATAAGCTCATAAGCTCGGCTTATTATAGCCTTGATTGCAAGATTTCAAGAACTCAAATTGAAAACCTTATTGAATTCAAAGAGTTCCATTGTTACTCATCAAAACCAAAAGACAATTACGTATCTAATATTTTGACTAACAATCTTTCATAAGAGATTCAAATAATTGATCAAGTTAATTGAAAACCCAAACGAAATTGACATTAAAAATGGAAACCAAGCAAATAGGTTTGTCCTAAACGATTACAATGGAATCTCAAAGTGCAACCATCAAAATCTAATCAAACTAGTGTTGGAATTAAAACTAGGGTTACAACTACAAAAAGAATTTACCAAAGGTTAAGTGAAATTGATGGAGGAATTGCTCCAAATCGGTCCCCTCTTTGCTCTCGTCTTCCCCAAAACTGATTTCTAAAATTGATTTTTTTTTAAAATGACGGTTTCCAATCCCCTTTTAAACCCTCCAGCCAAGAAACCGCAAGGATTGGCGCACACTTCTGATTTCTGGAGCGCGCGGTGTAGGCCGCGACTTGAGGCCGCGCAGGTCTCTTTTTGCTCAACCCTTTTCTGCCGCTGCTCGTGAAAGAGAAAGAGATGCAACTGATTTCTTTTTCTTTGGGCTGCTACTTGGCCTTCACACATTCCTCCCTTTTTTTTCTTTAAGTCGTGGGCTGCACGTGGCCCATCAACACAATGACCAAAATTCCCTCTTTGCTTTTTATTTTTTTATTCTTTCTTTTTGCCTCCTGCGCCACCAAGAAGACAAATGCATATTAAGTTTTATTTATTTTTTCTTTTCTTTTCTTCAATAATAACATACACACATAACTTAGTTAATATTTTTTTTCTTTTTCTTTTATCCAACAAATACTAAACATACAAATACTACTTTAGACATCTAATTGACACTAATTATAGGGTAATTTTGATATAAAATAGGTATAATAGGTACTTATCAAATATCCCCACACTTAGAACTTTGACCGTCCTCGGGCAAACACTAAGGTTTTAGCATGAAGTAAACTCACGAGTTGATTTTCACAGAATTACAAAAACGTACATAGCATTGCATGAAGGCGTAGCTTAACCGATATAACAATAATCAACACACAAGACAAACCAAAGATGAATAGATGCTAATTTCACAAACACCTCACAAAAGATATAGACCTATTCTAAATGCTCATTCACACAAATGTGTAAGTGTTTTCCCTCAAGGCATCAATTCACATGAAAATGCACTACCATAAGCTTGCATCAAGTCTCAATTCTCCATTGCTAACGGTAAAAACTAAGTGTGAATCAAAAGGACTTTAGTTATGGGTTGTAACTTGGCTAAGGGTTAAGGTAGGGAAATATTTGGGTAAAGTGACTAAAATTAGACTTTGGAAAATAAACCAATAATCAAAGTGTATACTCCCATATTTTGCACACCCAAACAATTATAAACCTTTCATTTTTCAAGCTCTTATTTTTCTTAGCACTTTATGGAGACAATTGTATTTTTCTTTTCAAGATTGGTCTCCATTTATTCATTTTTTTTCTTCTTTTTCCCTTTCATACTTTTTTTTGTATGTATATCTATTTTTTTCGAACCTCTACCCATCATTGTATAGGCATTTTGGATCATGTAGAGGGTCCATAATTCTTATGACAAGGAGTCTAACCAAAAACATATAGTTGTATGTATATATATTTTTTCGAACCTCTACCCATCATTGTATAGGCATTTTGGATCATGTAGAGGGTCCATAATTCTTATGGCAAGGAGTCTAACCAAAAACATATAGTTTCATTCCAAAGTCCGGTGAGCGAAGTGATTGGCTAGGGGTTAAAATATGGTGCAATAACAAGAAAAATGGGTAAATAGGCTCAAAGGGGTGATCAAGACGGAATACATGTATAAGGGTTGACTTTAGGCTAAATGGGTTAAAATAACAACAAAGATGGCCTTTTTCATTTCCACACTAGC
Organism: Saussurea involucrata; assembly: GCA_033807775.1. Classification (NCBI taxonomy): domain Eukaryota; kingdom Viridiplantae; phylum Streptophyta; class Magnoliopsida; order Asterales; family Asteraceae; genus Saussurea; species Saussurea involucrata. The sequence goes on along the minus strand of CM066327.1, from coordinate 75,861,651 downwards.
ATCACCTAAATTCAATCTCGGAGAGTCAAAATGCGAGTTCTAGAATGACATAGACATGGAAGATACAATGCACACAAAAATGAAATAAGATTGAATACAATGTTCAATCATGGCTCAAAAGCTCACGGGTGCATTTTTGTTCATAAAATTAGCAAGACTCTCAATGGTTATTGTTGGTCTCAAAGGGGTTATACAAGTTTGTAGAACGGGGGGTTGAATACAAACACACGATTTTTACTTTTCTAAATTGTTTATTGATATGTATCAAACAATTTACAACTTGTTGCGGAACAAGATTAAGGAATAAACCTAATCTAAACAAGCTATGAGAATCACTAAGATTTCTTGCACTAGAAATAAGATAGAGAGAAATTAAGAATACTAAGGATAATATTCTAACACACAGAAGAGCAACGAGAAGGAAATAGCTGAGCACTTCAGAAATGAAGTAGAGGAAACTTTATATACTGCATGCATTTAATGCATGTCAGTATAACTTTACACGTGGCAGCCTCTGATTGGTTGCATGGTTTGACTTCAGTAGACAACCTAGTGGCCGTATGATGAACAATGTAGAATTAGAGTTGGTTGTACGATTCTGGACAAAAGGGATGTCCGTTCTGACATTATCGTACGGAGACGTGCAAGGGGGTAAGACAAAAGTTACTTGTATAGGAGGCTTCATGATCAGCGTTCGCTGAATGATTCTTTATCAGCGAATGATAAAGTTCAGCGTTCGCTGAAGTCTTCTACTTGAAACTTCACGTTGAGTGGACAGATCTTGGCTTCGTTGATATCTGCATCAGTTCATTAGTAGACTTGTCGCTAGTTCTTTGGCTTGATCTTCGACTTCAGCGTAGAACATGGTTGACGTGAAACTTGTCTTCAGAGATCATAAGTAAACAATAGAAGTTTATCAGCGATCATCAGTGAGGTTGAACATGCTCAGGGCTCACTGATGAACAGTGTTCGTTGAATGTGTAAATTAAAGAACTTGAGTTTCCTATCATCGGTACTGAACAGTCTTAGTACTTATCAGCGATAGTGAAACTCTAATACATATTGTCTACTTACAATTTTCACTAAGTGTTTCTCAGAGTCATTATCAAATCACTGAGGGTTTGGATCAACAATCTCCCCCTATTTGATGATGACATAACAATAAAAGAAAATTGCTAAGTAAGAAACATAAGGATAAAAAGGACTCATAAAATATTTGTCCCATTTACTGTTTTCGGGGATCTTTTTAAGTACTGATGGAGTAAAGTACATTCGCTTGAAATTTTTTATTAAACTTCGTATCAGTTACAAAGGGAAGTGGAAAAATTACAAGTACAACAAATAATAATTACAAGTACAAAAAGTTTACAAGCTGATAAAGATAGAAGAATTACATGGAATCCTATCAGCTATTCAGGTTCATCCTTAATGAGAAGTTCATCAAGGGTATTTGTGGTAGGGATCATCCAATCAGGGACTTTTACTCCAAGATCCCTTCTTTGATGTGCTTCTTTAAAGATCAGGGGCTTCATGAAGTGTCCTAGAAGATCATCTCTGAAACCGCACCAGTAGACAAGATCTCTGAGTTGTTCGATAGAGGCAATGCATAGCTCAGAGACTCGTTGGAAGCATTCTCGTCCAGTGCAGTCGTTGAAGAAAATACCATAGGGATCACTTAAGACTTTTCCAGGGATAAAGCGTTCACCAGGGGGCAGGGAGACGTCGAGTACTGAGAGACCAGGGTCAGGACCAAGAACTTCTTCTCGTGAAAATCCAATTCCGGTTTCATTTATGATAGGAGGACCTGAAGCTGAAGATGTTATCTTTTTCTTTGCAGCATGCCTTCTTCGTTGAACTTGAGGGGGAGGAGGAGGAGGAGGGATATCAACGGCTGATGTAACCAAGTTGATCTGCCTGTTCAGAGCTTTTTCGACAAAGGTTTTGATGTTTGAACGTGACCGCTGAATGGCTATCTGCATCTCCAACCATTCAGATAAATTGTACTTGGCAATCGACGATGGGTAGATGGTTTCCTTTTGACCATTCTCTCTGAAGATGTTGATGTCGATGACTGGAACTTTTATGGCTGTCTTTCCCCTGATGTTCACCTTGTTGATTCTGGACACATGACATCGAAAGTGAAGTCTCTCTTTGCACCATTTCAAGGTAGAGTCAGAGACCTTGGTTTTCTTCTCGATGATCTTTGTGGCGTCCTTCCACAGTTGTCGCTGAACAGAGATAGGAGTCTTCTTCAGTTCAGGATCTTTCATCGATCTTAATAGCATAAGCTTTATCTTTTTCTTCAGCTTTCTTTCGATCGGCGAGGAGTTTCTCAGCTTTGAGGTGTTCAGCGATTTCCCTTTTTGATATGAGGAATCAAGGAGCACGAATGATTCGCTGATCCTCAAGTTGTTTAATCATAGCTGCTCTCTTTTTCAACTCTTCTTCACTTGGTTGTTGAGGAGCCAAGGAAGGTCTTTTCTTGTGAGAGAGCAGTTCTTCTTCTTGTTCATCAGTCTCAGCGAAGTCTAAGACCGTGATTATTTCATCAGCGCTCGGGGCTGGGATTATTTGAGTTGTAGCAGGAGGAGCTTCAGCATGACCCTCAAGCAGGGGAGAGGACTAGTTGAAACAAAAATATCACATAGGTAATGTTGATCCAAACCCTCAGTGATTTGATAATGATCCTCTCTTAAATACTTAGTGAAAATTGTAAGTAAATACTATGTATCAGAGTTTCACTATCGTTGATAAGTACTAAGACCTTACAGTACCGCTGATAGGAACTCTCGCTCTTTAGATTAAACATTCAGCGAACACTGTTCACCATAATGCTCTGAGCCTGTTCAGTCCTTATGGTGATCGCTGATAAGTTAGTTGTTTACTTATGATCCTTGAAGACAAGTCTCACGTCAACATAGGTTCTACGCTGAAGTCGAAGATCAAGACCAAGAACCAGCGATAAGTCTACTAATGAACTGATGCGGATATCAGCGAAGCAAGACCTGTCCATTTAACGTGAAGTATCAAGTAGAAGACTTCAGCAATCGCTGAGCTTTATCACTCGCTGATAAAGTACTGTTCAATGAACGCTGATCATGAAGTCTCCCTCTACAAGATACTTTTGTCTTACCCCCTTGCACGTCTCCGTACAAAATGTAAGTCCAGGATTCACTCTTACAATCAATATATCAATGTATGAAACAGAAATTGAGAAGTAATATGATCAAACCAATTGTATTCAATGAAGAACAGATTTACAGATCTTAGAGAGAGAGTATCTCAAAGATTACAAAAGATGAATACAAATATATGCGGGAGAATCAGTTAGCAATGTAGTGCTAACCACTATATATACTGCAACGGAAATATTAAAGCTACATTACAAATATGAAAGACTAATAAGAACAATACACGTGTCCTAATTAGTTAACCAAAATACAAAGTAAAGTATCTAGTTATAAGTTCTGAACATGTTGTTTAGAACTTCTGAACATAATTCAGATTAAGCATCTCAGAACTTCTGGCTCTTCTTCTCAGACTTCTGACTCTTCTTTTCAAACTTCTGTACTTGGTAATCTTTCAAAGCAATCCTTCTGAGCTTTCGTAGTCAGAACTCTGACTCTTCTCTTCAGAACTTCTGAGCCTTCATATCAGAATTCAATACTTGGTTTATTGACAAAACTCAGATCTAACAATCTCCCCCTTTTTGTCAAATAAACTTATACTTTGTATCACCAAGCTCTTTCAATGCAGGAATAATTTTCTGTAACAGCACATTTCTCTGAGTAAGGCTCTTGTCAATTCTATCAATAATTTCCTGAATAATTTCAACTTGCTGAGTGATCACTTCTTGAGTCATATTAGCTTTCTTCACCTTCAGCACCTTTTTCTCCAAATTATGCTTGATGAATCTCAAAGTTCCAGAGCTATATTTTGCAGTCTCCTTTGCTCTGAAAAAGATCTTTTCACTCTTGTTTTTCAAAAAGACTCCCAATTCTGGATGTCTGCACACACTTCCAGTTCTTAATACTTGCTTCTGACCATGATCTGTGATGGGTCTTGAAAGATAGACACCTGGCCTTTGTAAATACAGAGCTATTTGAAAATCTGTATAACAATGCCATCTTAGGATGTAAAACATAGCTTCAATCACTACACTCCTTGCCTTCCTTTCATTCTTATCTTTGCTTGATTCTTTGAAGCACAACATACTGTGTAGTCTGTAGAAATCCATTACTGATAGCTTTTCAAAGTTTGCATCAGTAAAATAGTACACCTTTCCATCTTCTCTCAATACTTCAAAGGATAAGTATTCTTGCTTTCTGAACTGCTTGATCTTTAATTCTCTGATCCCAGTGATTAGAAAATCTGAATACACATCTTTCTTTGGTTTTCCAAGACATCTTGACTTCTCAGCCAACCAGATCTGAGTCTCTTTTGGTTTGTCATGATATACACTTAGAAAGTTTACTTCACTTGGATTAAAGAAGTTTGGCAGATCAAACTCCAGAAAATACTCATTCACATCTACAGATCTTTCATCTTCTTTTGGTTCTGACTGTTCAGGTTGATCAGTACTCGTCATTTGATCATTCTGAGGAGTTGTGTTTTGAATTTCTTCTTCAATTTCTTCTGAAAAGATCTCATTCACCTCATATTCTGCTGGAAACACAAAATCATTATGCAGCATCTTTTTAGGATTTACTTATGACAAAAGCCATTCACCACAATTTCTGATCTTATTTCTGAGACTTAATTTTCTTTTTATAGATTTCACACATCTCTTCCCCAGACTTTTTCTTTCAGATACAGAAAATCCTTCCATTCCATTTAGTAACCAACTCAAAGTTGCATCACTAAACTTTACCAAATCCTTCAATCTGAATAGTTCAAGTCTTTCATGAATTGTATATGCAAAGCCTTCTGATTCCATTCCTTCATTTATAAACCCTTTCTCATGTACACCAATCCCTGGAATCATCTCTGGACATCTTAAGTTGCATTTCTCCTTTCTTCCTTCAATAGCCAGTTGAAAATCATACAAGTACATGTTTCTGACATAAATGCCCAGAAGTCTTCTACATTCAATCTCTACCCAGGCTTCTTCAGTACTGGCAAAGAACTTAACGAGAAATATCTGATCTAACTTGAAGACCAAGGAAAAAATCCAGTTCACCCATCATGCTCATTTCAAATTCAGATGACATGATTGTAGAAACGTTATCACATAGTTCTGCATTAGTAGAGCCAAATATTATGTCATCAACATAAATCTGAATAAGAATTAAATCCTCACCCTGTTTCTTTAAAAACAAAGTTGTGTCAATCTTACCTTTCTTGAACCCTGAAACTAACAAGTGTTGAGTAAGAGTGTCATACCAGGCTCTTGGTGCTTGTTTTAGACCATATAAAGCTTTGTCTAAAATATAAACATGATCAGGAAATTCTGGATCAACAAAACCTTCAGGTTGATGAACATACACCTCTTCATTAAGTTTACCATTTAGAAAGGCTGATTTGACATCCATTTGATACACTTTGAAATTCTTGTGTGCAGCATAGGCCAAGAATATTCTGATTGCCTCTATTCTTGCCACTGGTGCAAATGTTTCATCATAATCAATTCCTTCTTGTTGACAGTATCCCTTAGCAACCAATCTTGCCTTGTTTCTGATAACAACACCTGACTCATCCTTTTTGTTTCTGAACACCCATTTAGTTCCAATGATAGATTTACCTTCAGGCTTTGGAATGAGTCTCCAAACTTTGTTTCTTTCAAATTGGAGCAATTCCTCTTGCATTGCTGAAATCCAATCTGGATCCTCTAGGGCTTCATTAGCTTTCTTAGGTTCAATCACACTTAAGAAACCAGCAAACATTGCTTCATTTGCTGTAGCTGATCTGGTTTTTACTCCTGCTGATGGATCACCTATTACTTGATGAATAGGATGATTTTTAGTCCATTTATTTGCACTAGGAAGCACATCAATCTCTGAAAAATTATTGTTTGTATCATTCTCATCAATGATTGCTTGTAATTCTGAGTTGTCCTCTTGTTCTGATATATGTGTAGAAGTTGTATCCAAGTTTGGATTCTGAGCAGTGAAGTCAGAATTCTGAGTGACTTGTTCAGAGTTCTGAATACAAGGATCAGAATTCTGAGTACAAGGTTCAGAATTTTCACTACTTGTATTTATCAAATTTGGACATTCCTATCAGAAATTACAGTTGATTGAACTATTTCTGGAGTTCTATTTTTCATCTCTTTTACCATCCTTGGGTTTTCATATTCTGCATAAGAATCAGAAATTAGTTCTAGAAAAGCATCCTTAAACAGTAAATTGAGTTCTGAACAAATAGGATTAGAATTTATATCAGAAGTCATTTTTGTCTTGTTCTTCATGAGTTCTGAACTGTTTTGTTCAGAAGTCTTCATTTTGGCTTCATCAAATGTTACATTAATGCTTTCCATCATCCTCTTGGTTCTTCTATTGTAGATTCTGAATGCTTTGGAAGTTAATGAATAACCAACAAAGTATCATTCATCTGCCTTTTTATCAAATTTGGCAAGATTTTCTCTGTCTTTAAGAACATAGCATCTGCAACCAAAAACATGAAAGAATTTGATTAAAGGTTTTCTTTTATTTATCAGTTCATAAGCAGTCTTATTTAATCTTTTATTGATTAAAGTTCTGTTCTGTGTAAAGCAAGCAGTTGCAATTGCTTCAGCCCATAAGAAAGTTGGAAGATTTGAATAAGCCAACATGGTTCTTGCAGCTTCCACTAGAGTTATGTTTTTCCTTTCAACAACACCATTTTGTTGAGGAGTTCTGACAGCAGAGAAATTGTGAGAAATCCCAGAACTTTCTAAAAAAATCTGAAGAGTCTCATTTCTGAACTCTGTTCCATTATCACTTCTGATTTTCTGAACTGGAAGTTGTAAGAAAACATGAATCCTTTTGATAAAGTTTATCAATGTAGTAGCAGCTTCTGACTTAGCTCTTAAGAACTCTACCCATGTGTATCTGAAATATTCATCAACAATTACAAGCATATATTTCTTTCCTCCCATAGACTGAACTGAAATAGGACCACAAAGACCAGTATGAATCATTTCTAATGGTGCTTTGCAAGATGAGTCCATTTTTAATTTGTGAGAACTCTTTTTCATCTTGCCCATTTCACAAGCTGAGCATAATGATTCTTTTTCAAATTTGATCTTTGGTAATCCTTTAACCAGATGTTTTGCAACAAGATTATTAAGATCTTTGAAGTTTAAATGAGAATATCTTCTGTGCCACAGCCAACATTCATTTGCAGTTGAGTTTGATAAAAGACAAACAGGATTTAATGTTCGTAATTTTGAAAAGTTAACCACAAATAAATCCATGTGTCTTTTGGCCCAGAAGACTTTAAGATCATTCTCAGTTAAAATCATGCAACCTGTTATTTTGAACTTGATTTGACAAAGACTGTCTAAAAACTGACTTATGCTGAAAATATTATGTTGTAGTCCTTCAACATATAAAACTTTTTGAATTATCAGATCTCCTTTTGTTAAATCTCCATAACCTTTAACTTGACCTTTGCTGTTATTTCCAAAGTTTACTGCTCCTCCAGCCTTTTCTGTGAAATTTGATAGAAAAGACTTCTGACCTGTCATGTGTCTTGAAGCTCCTGAATCTAAAAACCACACATGACAGCCCTGCAAAAACAATCAGTTAGTTTTAGGTACCCATTTTGGAATGGGTCCTTCTTTGTTAGCTTTGTCATTTGATTTAACAAAAGTACCTTTTACTTTCCATTCAAAATCTTTCTTTAAACACCATTTGCCTTGAACTTTTATGAAGTCAGAATATTTTCTGTTCACAAATTTGTTCAATTTCTTCTTGAAAGTTGTAAATTTGGATGTTGCAGTATTTTCAACTTTCTTTTCTTTCATATTAAGCTCTTTCTCATTCTTTCTTTTGATTTTAATTTGAGGATTCACTTCTTTTATCTTTTCTTTTCTCTGAGTTTGAGGAACAGAAACATTCTTCTTTTCTGTATTCTGAATATCTTTTCTTATGAATGAAACAGATGTTATTGTGATTGGACATTTCTGAGAATATTGAAAAGAATCACTTCCACATTGAACACAAGTCAGATTTTTCTTTGCAAGTAACAACAAATCTGTACCATAAGTCTTTTCACTGTTATTGCTATTTTTCAAAGTACATGTACATTTATTACAAAAACTCTGTGCTTTTGGTACAGAATCAGAATTCAATTCAATCTTCTCAGGAACTCTTTTCAGATCATCTTTCCTTTTGCTTTCCTCTTTTTCTGAAATATTCAACCTATTTTTGTTAGAAAATGAAGTAGATGATTCACCTTTTTCATATGTACTTGATTCATTAAAGAATTTATCATTTTCTTTTAGAGCATTAATCTTGAACAGATCATATTCAGCTTTCAGTTTCTCAAGCTCTTTTATTTTCTGAATAAAAACACTCTTTTCTTTTAAAGCATTTCCAAGATTAAAATCTACATCACAGAAGTCATTTTCAAGTTCATCATAAGCTTTCCTTAGGTCCTCAAGTTCTTGACTTACAAGATTAAATCTCTGTCAGGATCGATTCTTAACAAGAATTAAACTTCTTAGAAACAGAATTTAGAGAATCTTGCGGAATAGAACTCTAAATCAATTAAAGAACAATCAATAGAATTCAACACACTGTATATATCAAACTGTATTACTCACAAGTTTTACACCAAACCTCAATCTTGTTGAACAGGCTCAACAAGACGACTTCTACTTCTCTAGAAATAGGATCTACGACCTTGAGGTTAATTCTCTCTGAATAGCTAAACAACTTTTTGAATAACTGTTCTCTCTATCGTGTATATTCACTCATTCTAATAGCTATCAATACTATTTATACAAAAGTAATTACAAGATAACTATCAAAAGTAAATTGATCTTCTGAATCTTCGTTAAACATATCTTGATCAATTCCTTCTTTGTCTCCAAAAGTATCGCATACCAAACTTATCAAGTCAGCAGTATTAACAATGATTTGGCTCAGCAACATTAACGACCTTCAGCAGTATTAACCTTCACAGTCTTCTAGCAGTAGTATCTCAGCTCAGCAGTACTAACCTTGTCTAGCAGTAGTAATTTGGTCTAGCAGTACTAACCTTGTCTAGCAGTAGTAACTTCGTCTAGCAGTAGTAACTTGGTCTAGCAGTAGTAACGAAGAACTGGCAGTAGTAAACTTGTCTTGGCAGTACTAACCATACTTAGCATATCTTCAGTTCCCAACAATCTCCCCCTAACTTGACTTTTAGGAAAAGAAGTCAAGTTCTTCAGATGATGCTTCCAAAACCTAATCATACATGCCTAGATTAGGATTCAATCCCAGACTTTGATTGAGAATCCTTTTTACCAAGAATCTACCCATTGCTGAATCCTTGTTGCAGGTCAACTTAGCATGTAGCATTCCTTTCAGCCTCTTCATGCTGTGATTGTATATTTCATCCACCAGATAGTATTCTTGAGTCGCAGAGTCAAGGGAGATGACATATACTCCACAGTTTTCATAGAGCATCCAGTTGGTAATGGCTTGAAACTGTGTGTTTATCCTATGCTGAACTGCTTCAGGTTTGAACATTTGGCACAAGAATTCAAGTACCATTTTAGAGATTGACATCCCTTGCTCAGTCAGCATGTTTTCATATATCCTCATCCCAACTTTGAACATCTCTTCTAAGTCTGATCTTGAGCAAGTTCTGACAATTTTTCCCCAAGTTGAAAAGACTTCAAATTTTCCATCTGCTCTTTTTATCCTAATGAACTCCTTTCTACCATCTTTCAAAGTGTCCCAAAAGATGATTTCAGGAGCCTTAGATGATATTGGTTCAGCCTGAATTGGAATTGGGTTAGAGTCAACACCAGTAATATACAAATCACATTGGGCATCAGTTTGTGATTGTATATTGCTTGATTGCTCTGATGGAGTTGCCACTTCTTCTTCAGCAACTTTTGGATCAGATTTTTCTTTCACTATTTCCTCCTGGGCCTCTTCTGCAGTTGGCTCCACCCTTGGCTTCTTTTCATTTTTCTTCTGTGAAGTTATGGGCTTGGTGCTTGGTCTTTTCTTTGACATCATCTTGGTTCTTTTAAGAGTTTTAACAGCTTCAGGAGTTGGTTCAGCTGTTTTAAGTTTCTCAGCAGCAATAACCATTTCTGCTGCTATGGCTGTTACTGCTTCTCTTAGAACATGTAATGATGCTGCTTCAACACTGTTCTTCACAATCCAGTATATTTCTTCATCAATTTCAGCTTGAGATGTAGTTACTGCTTCCTGCTCAGTTTCTGCTGCTTTTTCTGTTTGGCCTTCAGCAGCATTAACTGTTTCTGCTGCTTGTTCAAACTCAGCAGCATTAACAGTTTCTGCTGCTGTGGTTTCTGCTGCTGTTGTAGTTTCTGCTTCTTTAACAAGCTCTTCCACCTTTTCTGTCTCCCCCTTATTCTGTGCACTGGACTCCCCCTTAAACTGTGCATTATTAATTTCCATCTCAGTCTCCATCTGAACTGTCTCCCCCTCAACTTGTAGACCCTTCATGTTCAGTTCTGCTTCTGATTCTGACTCTGACTCCCCCTTTTTGGGAGCATCATCAGTTGGAATTCTTTTTCTCAGCACAAATCTTGCCTTTTTCCTTCTGTGCAACAACTTGGTGACCATCTTCTTGAGCTTCTCAATTTGAGACTGTTGGTAGGTGACCACAGTCTTCAGTTGCTCAATCTCCTTCTTTTGTGCCATAACATCCAAGTTGACATTTCCAATTGTTTCCATCAATTCATCATAGTTATATCTATCCTCACCTTGTTTAGAAGTGTTTACCTTCTTTAAAGGATCACTGGAAGTAGCCATCAATTCCTCTTTGTTATGTCTATCCTCACCCTTTTTAGAAGTTTTTACCTTCTTTAAGGGATCCTTGGAAGTTTTAGCAGAAGCTTTCTGCCTAGCAGAAGCACTAACTGCCCCCTTGGTTTCTTGGCACCTGGGTCCTCCTAATGATTTCTCATTTAGAGTTGCCATGGGGAAGGTCTTATTTATGTTACCACTGTCCTTCTCTGTGCTAGCAGAAGTAGTGGCAGCCTTAGCACCCATATGCTCATCCTTCTCCTTAGAGAGCACCTTCTTGGGGTTGGGAGACACCCCTGTGGTTTCCCTGTTGATATTCTCAATTGGAGAATGCTCCAACTGAGGGCTTAAAGGCTTAGGGCTCTGAGTAGGTACATCAAGGGAAGGAACCTTGTGCACCTTTCTTCTTTGAAACTTGTTGGATAAAGCAGGAGTGGGCTTTTGAAGTATGTGCTGAGGGATATTTATAGTGAGTGAAGGTGGGGTTTGGTCATCAGTTGGATGATCTAATGAGGGCCTTGATCCTGATGCCATACCTTCAGAGGGGTGGGACACAACCATCATTGTAGAGAACAATGGTGTGTCAACTCCTTCCGAGTCCCTAGGAAGTCTTTTCATATTTGAAAAAACCTTCCCTTTAGGGGATTTGGGTACATGTACCTCAGTAAACTGAGGTAAGTCCATCAATTCCTTGTTAATAACTTCTTGCACAAACCTTGGATACATGTAAAAGCTCTTTTTGGATTCCAAGTTTGACACAAGATCATTAAAGATCATAGCTGAAAAATTGTACTTTCTGGCAGTGGATAAGCAGACCAAGGCATATGCAATGGGACTGCTGAACTCACTCCATCCAGTAGTTTTCTTGGAAATACAGTGCATCAGGGTATGAACAAGAAATCTCCATTGGTTGAAAAATTTTGACTTGTAGAATTTAAAAACACCAATGGGACCTTCATACCCCATTCTTTGTAAAGTCGAATATAAGTCATCAGAAGATATAGAGGTTATACCTGAGGCATCATCTAAGTGAAGAGAGATGCGAATAACCTCCTCTGTGACTTTCAAGGGTTTATCACAAACCCTTGTTCGAATGGTTTTCTGCCCTTCTTCGAAACTGACAGTGGCATTCTCCCAAAATTGCGTCTGATGTTCGATATAGATGGTTGGGCTCACCGTTAGGGCATATGAGATGTGCGAGGATTTGAGAAAATCGACGATATCGTGGAATCCCGCAGCTTGTTTCGGCTTCTGAAGCATGGCTATTTCATTGTGCTCATCAACAAACTCCATGATTCCTGAGGATTCTTGAAAGAAAAACACAAAGATTCTGGGGAGACTAGGTTAGAACGAGAGAGAAGAAGTAAATGCGAAGAGTCGTTATGAACTTTGGCGGGCAAACAGGGGTATTTATATGCCCTAGATTATCAAAAGCAGTATTAACGACATAGGCAGTACTAACTACCGAGCAGTATTAACTGCAAAGCAGTATTAACTACACAAGCAGTATTAACGACTGAGCAGTATTAACTACTGAGCAGTATTAACTGCAAAGCAGTATTAACTACACAAGCAGTATTAACGACTGAGCAGTATTAACTACCGAGCAGTATTAACTGCAAAGCAGTATTAACTGTGCACTAGCAGTATTAACTACTGAGCAGTATTAACCTCAGAAGTACTAACAGTGCTAGCAGTACTAATACTGGAAGCAGCAGTACTGTTAGCAGCAGTATCAGCAGTACTAACAGAGGTAGCAGTATTAACAGAGTTAACACTGCTAGAAGCAGTATTAACAGAGTTAATACTGCTAGCAGCAGTACTATCTGAAGAAGCACTAAAAGTATTAGCAGTACTAACTTTGGAATGATTACTAGCAGTATTAACACTGCTAGCAGCACTAACTTTTGAAGCAGTACTAACAGTGTTAGCAGTACTAACACTGCTAGCAGCAGTATTGTTTTTAGTGCCTTTTGGAACCCACATAGTACCACATTCCTTTTCAGTCGTTTTCTTTATGTGGCTTTTGGGTTTATCTTGTTTCTTTGCCACATTTTTCTTTGCAAGCTTTTTATAGCCACCATTCTTTCTGTAACCACCAGGTTTTTGAAAAGATCTTTGAGCATTAAACCTTTGGTTAACAGGATTGAAATAACAGTGTTTGGCTAAATGATTTAGCTTACCACAGATGAAACAAGGTTTTGGCCTGTTGATTCTGTTCAGATCAACTCCTTGTCTCATAGCCCACTGGTTATTCCAGTTCCTTTGATTTCCCCTCTGATTATCATGTTTTTGAGGCTTGTTCTCTTTAGATTTCCTGCAAGAACACTGTTTACAGGTATTGGAGTTCACAACTTTGGGCTGTGTGGAATGAACTCCCTTTTTCTCTTCAGTCCTTTTGATCTCATTGTTCTTGACACATGGACTTTCACATTCCTCATCAGAGTCTACTTTGTCAGTCTCATCCTCAACAACTACTGTTTCTTCACAAGGATCTATATTAATCTTTAATTCAGGATCCTTCCTATCCTTGGTCTCTAACAAATCAGACTTAGGAGGTATGTAGTTGTTATTGTAGGGTGGAGGTGTGGCATTGTACCCTATCCCTACTTTCATCTTGTCATGGATTTGAGCCTTAATGATGGTATCCATGGTTTTAGAAGCACAGGTAAACTTTTCAACATCAAGTTTAACCTTCTTAAGCTCTTCTTTTAATTTCTCATTCTCCTCCCCAGACACTTTCAGCTTAATCTCATACTCATTCTTCTCCCACTTCCAATAGTTAGTATCATAGGAGTGTTGAAGTTCATTAGCTTGAAAAGCTCTAATTTGTTCCTCAAACCTTTCTACAATCCTAACATAATCTTTCACATCTTTCTCTAGCCTCTTAAGGTTATCACACATACCCTGATTGTGATCCCTATATCTTTTAACAGCATCAATGCAAGCTTGAGAACAGAGTTTAGATTGTACCTCAGTGGGAATATCAGATACTTCTGCCATAAGAGCTTGATTCTGACAGGCTTCCTCAGCTTGATCACTCCAATCAAATCCCATTCCTTGTTGAGAAACAAGGGCTTGAGAGGAGCTTCTGTTTTGGTTTCCATTTGGAGTCTGTTGATGTGATCCTCCACTTCTGCATTCTCTGGCAAAGTGTCCCATCTTGTGACACTTATAACACTCAACCTTGGACTTGTCAAAGCCTGCACCATCTTCTCTTCTCTGGGAAAAGTTGTTTCTCCCAGTCCTTTTGATGAATTTCTTCACCCTCATTGATAGCATAGCCATCTGCCACTTGATGTCCATCTCTTCCAGATCATCAGCATTAATCTGCTCTAAATCATCATTGATTAGAGAAGAGTGAACATGACTAGAAAAGAATGCTTCTAGTACAGAATCTGTAGTCTTCTTATGATTAGTTCCACCAGCAGCATTAACAGAACCTGCAGTATTAACAGAATCAGGATTAGCAGCATTATCAGAGGATGAAGATAATAAAGCAGCATTATAAACAAATCCAGATGGCCTTTTCTTGGCTTCAACTTCAGCCTCAAATACTCTCAGATCATTGTAGAGGTCATCTAGCTCTTTGTCCTCCAATTGGTCATTCTGTCTGAATGAGACTGTGTACATGGTCCATTCTTCTCCCAATGATCTAAGGAACTTTCTATTGACATCATCAGCATCCATGTGTACACCCACAGTTGCTAATTCTCCAATTAACTTGTTAAATCTGTCAAAAGTTTGAGTCATAGACTCATTCTTTGCAGACATGAAGTTCTCATATTGTTGCCTGAGAATAGCCTTTTGATTTCTCTTTGTGCTCTTTGTGCCAGTAAATCTTTTCTCCAGAGCATTCCACAACATCTGTGCATCTGTGCAGTGTTGGAATTGATGTTGGTACTCATTAGGAATAGCCAAAAGCAGAGTGCTTAAGGCCTTCATCTCTGTTTGTCTGACTTTCTTTTCAGCATCTGTCTTGGGAGGAGGTCTCTTTCCATCTGCTCCAATCTTTCCTTCATTACATGGGCCATTTTCTATGATGTCCCATATTGCATAATCAGTAAGAAGAATGTACTGCTTGATTCTCAGTTTCCACATGTCAAATTCATTGGGTTTGAGCATGGGAACCTTTGAAACAAGAGTACTGTGAGTATCCATTGAATTGTCCATAGCTTCTAAGATACCAATGCTCTGATACCACTTGTCAGGATCGATTCTTAACAAGAATTAAACTTCTTAGAAACAGAATTTAGAGAATCTTGCGGAATAGAACTCTAAATCAATTAAAGAACAATCAATAGAATTCAACACACTGTATATATCAAACTGTATTACTCACAAGTTTTACACCAAACCTCAATCTTGTTGAACAGGCTCAACAAGACGACTTCTACTTCTCTAGAAATAGGATCTACGACCTTGAGGTTAATTCTCTCTGAATAGCTAAACAACTTTTTGAATAACTGTTCTCTCTATCGTGTATATTCACTCATTCTAATAGCTATCAATACTATTTATACAAAAGTAATTACAAGATAACTATCAAAAGTAAATTGATCTTCTGAATCTTCGTTAAACATATCTTGATCAATTCCTTCTTTGTCTCCAAAAGTATCGCATACCAAACTTATCAAGTCAGCAGTATTAACAATGATTTGGCTCAGCAGCATTAACGACCTTCAGCAGTATTAACCTTCACAGTCTTCTAGCAGTAGTATCTCAGCTCAGCAGTACTAACCTTGTCTAGCAGTAGTAATTTGGTCTAGCAGTACTAACCTTGTCTAGCAGTAGTAACTTCGTCTAGCAGTAGTAACTTGGTCTAGCAGTAGTAACGAAGAACTGGCAGTAGTAAACTTGTCTTGGCAGTACTAACCATACTTAGCATATCTTCAGTTCCCAACAATCTCTTTTCAAGTTCTAGAAATTCTTCTGACTTTGTTTCAGAATTTTCAGTTAACTCAGAATTCTGACTCTTTGAATCAGAATTCTGATTAATAGACTCAGATTTCTGACCCTCAGAATCAGAAAATTGATAAGAACAGTCAGAATTCTGATTAGAAGATTCAGATTTCTGACTAATTGTTTCAGAAACCTTACTAGTATCAAATATACTTTCTATGTCAGAATATGAAAAACTTTGTTGTTTATTTTTGTAACTGACATTTAGAGAGTCATATTTGAATTTAGTGTCATTGTATTTTGGTTTCTCTTCTTTTGGTTTAGAAATTTCTTTCTTAACTTTATCTTCTGAAACATTTGACTTTTCTGTTTTTGATTCAGAAACTGTTTCCTTTGTCTTTTTAGAACTTGATTTCTGTAAACTATCAGAACTTGTGATAGAACTTGCAGGTCTTATAAAAACTTCAACAACTTCTGGAATTTTTGGTTTAGGAACATGAAGCATATCAAAATCATACAAGTTTAGTGGAGCTCTTTTTAAAACAACATTTTCTTCCAATCCCAATCCCTTCTTTGGATTATAAAATCTTGTATCTTTTACATTGCTTGTTAGAAGATTTAATGTTTGCTGAGTCTGACCTATTTTCAAGTTAAGATCTTCTAATTCTTTGATTTTGATGTACAAATTCTTTCTTTCCTCAAATAGCATATCAAACTTTATTTGTAAATCACCCTTTTCATCCTTGACTTTTGAAAGTTCAATTTTTAATTCAGAAATATTTTTCACCAATTCAGAATTTTCAGTTTTAACTTTCTGTTTCTCAACCTCAGATTCCTCATACTGTTCTCTTATTACCTCTTTTTCAATTCTGAATTTGTTAACTAAATTTCTTTCTCCTTTTATTTGTTTTCGTAGTTTAACAAATTCAGTTTTCATTTCACCAATCTGTGTCATTAAGTCTATTTCAAGTGCAGAATGTACCTCAGCGGATGACTCAGAATCAACATCTTCAAAGTCAGAATCATCCTCATTCTTCATCTTTGCCATATAACTCTGCATCTGTGAAAAATGAATGCAGTCATCTTCATCTGAAGTGTAGTACAACCAATTTTCTTGTTCAGCTAACATTGCCACTTCATCATCTCTTTTCTTTGCTAGCTGAGCCTTTTTGGTGTAGTACTCATAATCCTTCACAATTTTCACTTTGCAATCCTTTGCATAGTGACCAGACTTTCCACACTTGAAGCACAGATTCTTTTCTTTTCTTTCTTCCTTTTCTTCTCTATTTTCTTCCCTTCTTTCTTCCTTCTTTTCATACTTACTCTCTCCTCTCTCTTCTCTTTTCTTGAAATCTGAATTTCCCTGCTCTTTCTTGTACTTACCCTGAAATTTTCCTTTTCCATACCTCTTGTTGAAAGTGTTAGTCAACAAGGCCAACTTTTCAGCAATCATTTTGATATCTTCATCTTCTTCTGATCCCTCTTCCTTATCAGATTCCTCCAGCTTTGGTATCTCAGATAGATACGCAGTCTTCTTGGGTGCTTTAACAATTTTGGACTTTGACAGAAAAGCTAACTGTTCTGTAACATTTTTCTTTTCTTCAACCACAATTTTAACAGAGTCGTCATGCTGATTTAGTACACAAAATAGATCATTGAGATCTTCTTCACACATATCCTTATTCATTTGTAGACTGATAGCAAATGATGACCATTCTGAGTTTAGATTGTTCAGAAATTTGTAGTTTATTTCTGACTTTGTCTTTTTCAGCCCATTTCTTCTCAAATCATTCAGTATAGTACAAAATTTACTATACGTCTGAGTCAAGCTTTCAGATTCTTTAGCCTTGAACCTTTCATAAGCATTTATGCTTTGGTTTAATTTTGCTTGAATTGATCTGACAGTTCCTAGCATCTGTCTTTCCAGTTCATCCCACATTTCCTTGGTGGATGATCCACTGTCAATTCTGTTTAGGACTTCATTCGGAACGACCAATGTCATCAATGTGATGGCTCTTTTGTCTATAGCATGCCTATTTTTCTGTTCTGCTGTGTATTGAGAATAATTCTTCTTCACTCTTGTTGCCGGAATTTCTGGAGTTGTCTCTGTTTCATGAGTTGCAGCCACATCGATATAGACTTCGATAGGACCTTCTCGGATTGAAACCATCAGATTTTCATCTATGTTATCCAGGAATTGGATCATTCGGATTTTCCATTGCTGGTACTCTTCAGGAATTAGAACAGGTGGTTTTGATTCAGATCCCATAGCTAGATACTCTTTAGAAGACATGATTGTAAGAATTTTCAACAGATAGACAAATTTGAATTTCTTGATAGAAAGATAACAATTAATTCAAGAATTGACAAGAATTCAAGAATTGGAACTAGCAGCGGAATCGATTTTTGAACAAATCAAGAAATCTTCAAGAAATTGATCAATTAACCTTCGCGATTACGATCTTGAACAAATTTGTTTGTTGATTGGCTCTGATACCAATTGTAAGTCCAGGATTCACTCTTACAATCAATATATCAATGTATGAAATAGAAATTGAGAAGTAATATGATCAAACCAATTGTATTCAATGAAGAACAGATTTACAGATCTTAGAGAGAGAGTATCTCAAAGATTACAAAAGATGAATACAAATATATGCGGGAGAATCAGTTAGCAATGTAGTGCTAACCACTATATATACTGCAACGGAAATATTAAAGCTACAGTACAAATATGAAAGACTAATAAGAACAATACATGTGTCCTAATTAGTTAACCAAAATACAAAGTAAAGTATCTAGTTATAAGTTCTGAACATGTTATTCAGAACTTCTGAACATAATTCTGATTAAGCATCTCAGAACTTCTGGCTCTTCTTCTCAGACTTCTGACTCTTCTTTTCAAACTTCTGTACTTGGTAATCTTTCAAAGCAATCCTTCTGAGCTTTCGTAGTCAGAACTCTGACTCTTCTCTTCAGAACTTTTGAGCCTTCTTATCAGAATTCAATACTTGGTTTATTGACAAAACTCAGATCTAACACAAAATGTCAGAACGGACCTCCCTTCTGTCTAGAATCGTACAACAAACTCTGATTCTATACTGTGCACCATGCGGCTACTAAGGTTGTCTACAAAGGTCAAAACATGCAACCACTCAGCTGCTGCCACGTGTAAAGTAACACTGCCATGCATTAAATGCATGCAGTATATAAGAAGAACCCTACTTCAGAATTGAAGAGCTCGGCCATCTTCTTCTTTCTCTCTTAGTGTTAGAATATTATTCGTAATATTCTTATCTCCTTTCTGTCTTAATTCTAGTGCAAGAAACTTAGTGTTCTTAACTTGTTTAGATTAGGTTAATCCTTAATCTTGTTCCACAACAAGTTGTAAATTGTTTGATTATATCAATAAACAATTTAGAAAGTAAAAATTTGTGTGTTTGTATTCAACCCCCCCTTCTACAAACTTGTATAACCCTTCGGGACCAACAAGTGGTATCAGAGCAGATTTGTTTAATCTCATAAACAAGATCTTATCTATACTAATCTTCTCTTCCTTGCTATTTCTTAAAATGACTACCAACACAAACACTAACTATATTGACAATGGTTCTCTTGCAAAACCCCCTAGATTCTCCAAAGATAACTTTAATCTGTGGAAAAATAGGATGATTCTCTTCTTAGAAGGTGTAGACCCTACTATGCCTTATTATCTTGATAACGGCCCATATATTCCTGTTAGAATTGATCCTGAAGTTCCAGCCGCTGAGAATAGAGCTTCTATTCCAAAAAGGTTGGTTCCCAAGGAAATTCATATGTGGACTGATGAAGATAAGAAGAAAGTGGCTATCAACACTAAAGCCAGATCCATTCTTTCCATGGCTCTTCCTGACGAAGTCTACCATTCCGTCATGAACCTGAAAACCTCCAAAGCCATGTGGGACAAAATCTGTGTTCAGTATGAAGGTACGTCTGAAGTCCAAGACTCACGTAAGATCAACCTGGTAAGACAGTACAAAAGCTTCATTTGTGGTAAGAATGGATCTCTCTCTGAAGTACATCAACGTTTTAACTACTTAATAATAGATCTAAAAACTGTTGGTAAGGAATATTCTAACTTTGAAACTCTGACAAAGTTCTTAGAATATCTACCTGAAAGCTGGGACATTTATTCAATGTGTCTCAAGCTGTCAAAGGATCTTAAACCTATGACTCTTTCTACCTTATATGGCACGATGCTTAATCATGAGCAATCGAGTTATCTTAAGAAGAATCTTGTTAAAGATTCCAAAAGCACCCTTGTTGCTTTAATCTCAGAGTCACCTACCACTCAGCGATCTACTATCACTATCACTGAGTTGGAGACTAACTCTGAATGTTCATCAGATCCTGACTCTTCAGATCTTGATGAATCTATGGCTCTCCTTTCTAATAAATTCAAGAGATTCGCCAATAAGAAAAATTTCAGAAAGAACAAACCTCTTGCTATTACTGACAAGCCAAGATCATCAACTCCTGTTGATAAGGCTACTGCTACTTGCTATAACTGTGAAAAGATAGGACATTTTGGTAGCGAGTGCATGTCAAAGAAAGTCTCTAGACCCTCAGCTTTTCCCAAGAAAAACTTTATTCCCGGGACTAGAGATGAAAAATACAAAAAACTGAAAGAAAGGTATTCAAAACTAAAAACCTTTAAGAAGAAAGGCAAAGACCTGATGGCTGACTATGATTGGGCTGCCTCTGACGAAGAAGAATCATTTGACTCTGAAGATGACGATGAAACCAATCTCTGTCTCATGGCCAAAATCGAAGATGAGGAAGAAAAGTCTGACATTCCCTCTACTTCAACCTCTGCTACTAAGGTATCACATTCCTTCTTTACCAATATTTTAAATATTGATGAAGCTGATAGTCTTCGAAAGATCGATCTCTTGACCAGAAGTTTATATGAAGCCATGAATGGCAAAACTGTTGTTGAAAATCAAAATATTGATCTTGCTGAACAACTTAAAAACTGTCACCTTCAAATAGAAAAGCTTTCTAAAATTGAAGAAGACTTGAAAGATCAAGTTCATATAAATCAGCTAGTCAAAATCGAACGAGAAGAAGCTATCGCTGCATTAAAAGCTGAAAAAGCTACTGTTGATGGATGGTATAAATCCTCAACAACGATCACTGAGATAATTAAGTCTCAAATTCCTCTGAGTGACAAACGTTGTAAAGCCCGTGTCCCGGTACGTTTATTAATTAATTTTAATAATTTAAAATGTTTACCTTTAATTGTTTTGGTTAGTGGTTTGGTGTCAAAAAGGACCAAAATGTTAGCTTTCGTCTCGTTTTGAGGTAGATTGTGAGATGAGGTGTAGTTGAGGGGCTAATAGTGCATTTCTTGGAAACTTGTGGCATGGGTTTCGGCCCATGCACTCTAGGCCGAACACCCCCCTTTTTTTTGATATCTCGTTTCTCCTTTTTCTTGCATAGGAAACAAACCAAAACAACCCTAGAACCCTTTTCTTTTTCTCTTGGTGTGGTGCGGCCGTATAGTAAGAAACGAAGAGAGAGAGATCGCAAGGAGGAGAGGGACGAGAGGAAAGGACCAGCGGCAGCAGCCCTCGCCGCCGCTACTGCTGTCGCCGGAGACCGCCACCACCGGCTGTCGTCGGAGGAGTCGAGGGTGAGAAGCTTGGTTGTGGTGGTGAGACGCCGTCGTAAGGTAAGTGGTTCTCGTTAGTCTCGTTCTTTTCTTTTCCTTTTCGTTTTTCCGGCGAGACCACCACCGCCGCACGCCGCCGCTGCGGTGGCTGTGGGTGGAGGGCGGTGGCAGTGGGTCGCACTCTTAGCGTAAACCCCGAATCGTTTGAGCCGCGAACCGTTTATAAAGTTATCTTTTTATGAAAATTTTAGTGTGCTGTCCAGTTTTCGCGCGACCATAACTTTTCCGTCGTAACTCCGTTTGAGCCGAAACTGGCGCCCACGGTTCAAGTTCAGGGTCGAGCAAGTTTTCCGTGTTTTAGCGAGAAACTGGTTCGGTCTCTAACTGGGCGAAATAGTGGTCGCAAGTTCGGTGTTTCGTCATTTCATGTGAAAACTTCTGGAATCTGCCTTGATCTTGCGAAAATCATAACTTTCTGCTCGTAACTCGGTTTGGGGTGAAACCGGTGTCAAAAGTTCCCTTTTTGAGTCTAGAAACTTTTCTGTGTTTTGTGCAAAACCCAGTTCGGGACGTAGCATGGGTCGATTTGTCGTTTTATACTGAAAGGTGCTGAATTTCGCTGTTCCGGAAACTGTTTTTGTAAAATCCGTAGTAAATTGTAGAAAAATCGTTAGGAGGCATATAATATGTCCTTGGAACCCTAACTCAGAGTACTTTCTGGTCATGAAATAATATTGGGAATTTTCTGGGTTTAAAGGGGTCGAAACAGGTCCCGAACAGACCTGTTTTGGGTGAACGGAATTTAGTTTTAGTGACGGTATAAGCGTGTGTCGTGTCATAGGGTCCGGGTCTCGTATTGACACGTTTTAACATGCATTTAGGTGCTGGGAAGTGACCGTAATTGTGAAGCTTGATTTGTGTTATTAAGCTGGGCGCGCATTCGAGGTGAGTTCTCTCACTGTGTAGTTAGGGGTTGTATGCATGTCATAATAGTTTGTATGTACTACTGTCTTTGTGGTGTGAACTAGTTGTTTGTGGTGTGTAATATTTGATTGGTTTGAATGCTTAGTATAAAGGTTTTACATTACAATTCGGTGGGACCGAGAAAGTGGAAAGAAACGTTGTGGGAACTCGGTGTGACGAGTGTGTTACATTACAATTCGGTGGGACCGAGGAAGTGGAAAGGAACGTTGTGGGAACTCGGTGTGACGAGTGTGTTACATTAAAATTCGGTGGGACCGAGGTGTTGGATACATAATTACTTGTAGATGTTTACTCGTTTTATGTAACTGTGATGTTGTTGCTTATGTGCGGATAGGGGTGATGTGTATATAATTCCTATATGCGCATGTGTTGGAATTCACTAAGCTTCGTGCTTACCCTTTCCCAATAAACTGTGGTTTCAGGTCCGAGCGGCTCCAAGGCGTGACAAGTACACACTGGCGCGCGAGGAGAGCTGGTTGCTTTATGGTTTTTAATAATTAAACGTTTATTCCGCTGGGTTTTATTATGAAAATATTAATTATGAGTTTGCAAACGAAACGTTGGGATTCATTTAATGAGTTGTTATAAATGAATTGTTTATTTAAAAATTTAAATTTGCTTGTAATTTTTGGGACGTTACAAACGTGGTCTTGGTTACAAAGCTAACACTGAAGAACCAACCACTGACCATTCCATGCTTAAATTCGAAATGTTTGTCTCCTCTGTCCCTGACACTTCATCTTCTCAGTGTTCCTCTTCAAAACCTCCTATCCCTGAGGAAATCTCTACCTTAACTTCTATAGGTAAAGAGAAAATTGTTTATCCAAAACCTCAGATGGGTACCTTTGTACCAAAGCTGAATGCTTCTAAAGCTTCAGTGACTCATCCCTTTACTTCAAGGAATAAGATCCCTGGATTTATTCAGCGTGGATTCATTCAGAGATCTACTCCTAGAATCAAAGTGGATACTATTGGTAAGAAATTTGAAGAACTGATTGTTCCTACCATTTCCAATGCTAAAGGTATACTTTGTGCTGGCCCTGCTTATTTAAAACTAACGGATAAGCATACAAATGGTCCTAAAGCTACTTTTAGTTATAGGAAATGTTATCACTGTGGACTTACAAATCATATTGCTAGTAAGTGCCCTACAGCCACCAAAGCTGAAAAGATAGCTAAGGTGAAGATCAATGCCCCAAAGGGAAAGAAGACCACTGAGGTTAAGAAATTAACCAAAGTGAAAACTGAAAACAAAGTTGAATCTTCAAAAGCTGCGAAGACTGCTGAACCTTTCATTCCATCTACCTCCACTGACAAGTGTGTACACATGATGAAATGGGTGCCCAAGTCAAACTAATCTTCCTTTGCTTGAAGGTTAAGAAGGGTATCTGGTATCTCGATAGCGGATGCTCTAGACACATGACTAGTAAGAAGAACATGCTCACTGAGTATAAGGAAGGGAAGGGTCTCTCTGTGACTTTCGGTGGAAACGAAAAAGGATATACCCGAGGGTTTGGTGTACTCTCTAATGGTACAACAACCTTCAGAAGAGTCGCATATGTTGAAGGGCTGAAGCATAATCTTCTAAGCATCAGTCAGCTTTGTGACATGGATAACAAAGTAATCTTTACTAAGGAATCCTGCTTTGTCGCTGACAAAAAGGAGAAGATAGCTCTCAGCGGTTATCGTTTGGAAAATGTTTACGTTATAAACATGGACTCAACTACCACTGAGAACTCCTGTTTCTTCTCAAAAGCCTCATCTGACGCCAACTGGTTATGGCATAAGAGGCTCTCCCATCTCAACTTCAAGACACTGAATACTCTTTCTTCTAAAGAGTTAGTCACTGGTCTACCTCAACACTCATACGCCAAGGAGTCCTTATGTTCAGCGTGTGAGAAAGGCAAGCAGACCAAAGCAAGCTTCAAGTCAAAGCAAGTCTCCTCAGTGTCATCTCCTCTACAACTTCTCCATATGGATTTGTTTGGCCCTGTTAACAAACAATCCATCGCTGGAAAGAAATATACACTAGTCATAGTTGATGAATTCTCTCGCTATACCTGGGTAATGTTTCTCCGTTCTAAGAGTGACACCCCTGAAGAACTCATCACCTTTGTCAGGAAAATGGAAGTCCTGAACAACATGACCGTTCGCTCAATAAGGAGTGATCATGGAACTGAATTCAAAAACAGTTCTCTTGATTCCTTCTTTGAGAGTAAGGGTATTTCTCACAACTTTTCCTCAGTGAGAACACCGCAACAAAATGGAGTCGCTGAAAGAAGAAATAGAACTATCATTGAAGCTGCACGTTCAATGCTCAACGATTCTCACCTGCCTACTCAGTTTTGGGCAGAAGCTGTCAACACTGCTTGTTTTACGCAAAACAGGTCGTTGATAGTCAAAAGATTCAAAAAGACAGCCTATGAACTTTTTCATGGGAGAAAGCCTTCAATTAGCTTTCTTCACATCTTTGGATGTCAGTGTTTCATACTGAACAACAGAGATGCCCTTGGAAAGTTTGATCCTAAGGCTGATGATGGAATCTTTCTTGGATATTCTTCAATCTCCAAAGCCTTCAGAGTCTTCAATCGTAGAAGACAAACATTTGAAGAAACTATTCACGTCACCTTTGACGAATCTCGTTCAGCAAATTCTCGACCTTCTGCTGATACTGAAGAACTGAATCAATGGATGTTTTCACATCTTGGTGATTCAGAAGATTTTCCCTCCCCTCATACTCATACTGTTGAAGATGATGGTTCTACTATCATTCCAAACATGCAGTCTAGTGAATCTGAAACTTCATGGGTCTCAGCTGTTCCTCTAAACACTATGCCTGCTTCTGAACCAAATGTCTCAGACATTCCATCTACTTCTCAGCAATCAGTGAATGTAATGACATCTGCACCTACTCCTTTCTTGGCTGATATACCAGAAGTTGCTGAAGTCTCATCTTTAGCCCCTCCAGTTCAGGTTGAGTCAGCGACTCATGCTCCGGCTCAGCGATGGACTATTAATCACCCAATTGATCAAATACTTGGTGATCCAAACGCTGGTGTTCAGACTCGACGAAGTGCAGGTAATATTTGTTTATTTGTTAACTTTATTTCTCTGATTGAACCAAAGAAAATAGATGATGCCCTCAAAGATCCAAACTGGGTCAGCGCTATGCTAGAAGAGCTGACAGAATTTGAAAGAAACAAGGTTTGGAGTTTCGTTCCAAGACCATCTGACAAGTCAGTGATAGGCACTAAATGGGTCTATCGAAACAAGTTGGATGAACATGGAACTGTAACCCGCAACAAGGCTCGACTTATTGCTCAGGGATACAGACAAGAGGAAGGTATACATTACGACGAAACCTTTGCTCCAGTGGCAAGACTAGAAGCCATTCGTCTATTCTTAGCTTACGCTGTACACAAAGACTTCAAAGTTTATCAGATGGATGTTAAGTCAGCGTTCCTAAATGGAAAACTGAATGAAGAAGTCTACGTGGAACAACCTCCAGGATTCTCAGATCCTAAGCATCCAGGTTATGTTTATAAACTGGATAAGGCACTTTATGGCTTAAAGCAAGCTCCAAGTGCATGGTATGACACTCTCTACTTATCTCCATATTGAAAACTTTGAGCGTGGTAAAATCGATAAGACTCTATTTTTCAGGAAAGTAAAAGGTCATATTATTCTTGTTCAGATATATGTTGATGACATCATATTTGGTTCTACTAACCCTGACCTTTGTACTCGTTTCTCTGAAAGGATGACAACATAATACAAAATGAGTATGATAGGTGAACTAACATATTTCCTTGGTCTTCAGATAAAACAAAATGAAAAATGAACTTTCATTAATCAGGGAAAGTATGTTAAAGATATGCTGAAGAAATTTGATTTAACTCAGAGTTCAGCTATGAAAACCCCTATGGCACCACCGCTGACACTAAACAAGGATTCTTCTGGAATACCTGTTAATGTCACGACGTACCGTGGGATGATCGGCTCTCTTTTGTATCTTACAGCTAGCCGACCTGATATTATGTACGCAACCTGTTTGTGTGCACGATATCAAGCTGAACCTAAGGAAACTCATATGATCGCTGTAAAGCGAATCTTTCGTTACCTTAACGGTACTCCTAACCTAGGTCTTTGGTATCCCAAAGACTTAGGGTTTGGTCTAATCGCCTAGTCAGATAGTGATTTTGCATGTTGCAAATTGGATAGGAAAAGCACCATAGGAGGCTGTCAGCTCCTGGGTGGAAAGCCGGTGAGTTGGACAAGCAAGAAGCAAAACTCAGTGTCCACCTCCACTGCTGAAGCTGAGTACGTAGCTGCTGGAAGCTATTGTTCTCAGGTCTTGTGGATGAGAAATCAACTACTGCACTATGACCTTCAGCTCTCGAAAATTCCAATCTATTGCGACAGCACAAGTGCCATCGCTATAGCCAACAATCCAGTGCTACACTCAAAGACCAAACACATCGAAATCAGGTATCATTTTATCAGAGATCATGTGATAAATGGAGATATAGAACTTCACTTTATTCCAACTGACTTTCAGTTAGCTGATCTATTCACCAAACCTCTTGATGAGACAAGATTTAACTTTCTCATCAGCGAGCTTGGAATGCTGAACTTTGAAGAATAAAATCTTCAGCGATTCGTATTTGATCAACAAAAGGATAAAACCAACTTATATAACCCATTCTATCATTTTCTCTCTGAACAAACTTGATTCGCTGATATCAAGGTATGTTTTCTTTACTCGCTGACGTTCGCAAATGAATGCAAGATTTCAAAACAAATTATATCGCTGAATATCTCTTCCTTATCAGCGATACTTTGAAATTTCTAAAACCTAACACTGATATTTCTATTCAGTACTTCATGTTTTCAAAATGTCCCTCAGTATTTCAAAAACCTCAGAGACATCCTAAAATGTGAAAGGACGTTTGTGACGTAATCAAATGGATAAACCCTGGCACGTTCTTTTCTGACACACGTTTGCACGTTTCGTTTTCTCATCCAATCAAATGCAAACACGTGTCCGTGTCATGATGAAAAACTTTCCCGCTCTAGTTTTTCTCTCTCTCTACTCTCACTATATAAACCCATTCGAGTTTATATTTTTCCTTTACGCGAACAACTTCTTCTTCAAGAAAAGAATTACTGTTGCATCTCGAACTCTCGTTTCAAGAACTGTTCATCTTCTTCAAACTTCGAAAGGTTAATATTCTTAATATTTACCTTTTATTAACTTTTTTTTGATCTTATTCTTGTTATTAACAGATCAAACAAAAGAAACCTTTTTAAAATAAAATCATTTTCTTTTCATGATTTTATGAACACAACCTTCATGGTTGTTCTTCAAGTTTGAAACAAACTCTTAAACTTGTTCTTCATATGTTTTTCCAGAATCATTTCTTCAAATAGAAACTGGAAAACACATACTCTCCATGTTTTGTGTCTCTTTTTCAAAACAAAGAAAAACCCTAATCTTCATTAAGACATCTTTGGTCTGAATGAAATGGACAAAACTCAACAACATCTTATTGGAAAATCTTTCCACATTAAGACATTGTTCTTTATCTCTTCTTCATGTTTATATGTGATTAACAGAAATGGAATCTACTACTGAATCTCCTGCTGATAAGACCTCCATTGCTGCTGAGGTCACTGAATTCACAAAGGCTCCTCAGGTTAAGTTCGATTTCAAGAAGGTTACTTATCAACATAATAATCCTTATGCTCTCTTCGACTTCCCTGAAAACACACCTGTCACACATCTTGATGATGCTGTGAACTTTCTTAAAACTTGCCCCATTTCATACGCTCTCACCATTGCACCCCCTGCTCATCGCTCTCTACTAGCTCAGTTCTGGTATACTGCCAGACGAGCTCAGGTTCCTTCACCCAAAGACCCAACGGAAATGGTCGATGTCATTCTCTGTGACACAGACCATGGTACTTACAGGATCACGCCCAACCATATCAGACGTGCTCTAAAACTCCCTACCAGTACCAGAGAAAACCGTTTTGTCCCTCTACCAGATCCCAAAAAATAACCCTACTGATAGAGCAACCCTGATTGCATTCTTTGATGCAATGGGTTACGCATGGGACGCAGGGAGAGACAAAAACCCTGACAAAAAGCTAACTTCCATCAAGAAGTCGATGATGCCCAGCGAGATGAATTTCATCTACGCTCATCTGATTAGCTGTCTAACAGCTAAAGTCGGGTCAACTGACCAAGCATCCCAACCCTAACAGACCATGGGATATGCTCTGCTGAAGGGACTCCACATTGATTGGGCGTCAATCGTCTATGACGATTTGATGTTCAGGGTGAACATGGCTGAATGACCAACTTGCGTTCCATATCCAAGATTTATCAACCCCGTTTTCCAATACGGACTTGGGAATGAATACCCAAAGGTAGGAGACCTGAGACTCTCTCAGGTTGGCGCTAAAGTTCTAGATTTCAAGCCCCTGCCAAACGAGGTACGTCTCTCTGCACTCTTATCTTTTCTTAATCCTCCTTCTTCTACTTCTGCGGCTACTTCAGTGGTAATCCCAACCGCTGATACCCAGGCTGCACCCTCCACTCCTTCTCGTAAAAGGAAACACTCAACTTCCCAACTTGATTCTAAAAGGATCAAGAAAACCAAGGAGCTCCAAGCCATCAACGGCTGAAGACTCCACGACTCATCTTATACAAGAGTCGCTGGATAATTTCATGGTACGCTCTGCCACAGCTGCTCAAGCCACCCCTGCCATCCCAACCTCAGCGTCTCTAAACACTGAGGTTATAAACTTGGAACTGAACCCACCTCCTTCAGCCTCTCTGCAGACTGAAGTGATTCTCAGCGGATCGAACGCTGAATCCCGCTCCCAACCAAATTTCTCAACCTTTGTTCCTCCCACCATTCCCTTGGACACTCCACCATTTTCCCCCACATTTTCAGGAACACCCGTCATCCTACATGATTCAGCTGCTGCTGCTCTAAATACGATGATGGATGCAAACATAGGATCTGCAGGCACCTCCATGCGCCAAGGCACTCTCGAAGGCGACATGGAATACCACTCAGGTCTGCAAGGTTTCGACAACTTCGCTAACCCGCCTGCAGGTATACACATAACTCAACCTACTCCTCTCACGAAACCCCAAACTTCTGAGCTTTCCTCTGTTCATAAGTTAATAACTGTTTCAGGTCCTAATTTGGGGGATATCAACACCTCCCTGAAGGCCCTGGAAACAAAGGTGGAATCCCTCACCACAACTCTCTCAGCAAATTCTTCAGCGGTTACAAACGCTGGAGAGAACCTCAAAACGATGACTGCTGAGGTTGAAAAGAAAGCCTCCAAAGCTGATATGGAGAAGGTGGATGGCAGCATAGGAACTTTGGCTACCACTCTTGCTAAAACTTCCACAGTCGTCAACGATCTCAACCTCACCAACACCACCCTCGCAACAAACTTCACCACTCTGTCCAGTGAAGTCACAACACTGAAGACAGAGATGATAACTATCCAGGGTGAGGTCTCCACGGTCAAGGATCTATTTTAGCAAGTCCTCGATTGCCTGAATGCTGCCACTTGTGTTCCTTCACACTTTACTCAGGTGGATCGAGAAGATCTTCAAAGACTCAATCCTGCTATATCTGGCCTAGAAGACAGATTAAGCAAGATTGAAAATTGTGTTGGGATCTCTGGTCTGGAAGACAGGGACCCAATGCATGCTGCTACTGCTGGGATTGTTGTATCCTCCCCCATCCATCATGTGGAAGAGGAGGAGAAGACTAAAGAAGACCTTCCCCATAATGTTGAGGGGAGAAGAAAACTCTTGAAGACCTTCCCCTAGCTGAGGGGGAGACGAGTTATACTACTGCTGCTGCTGGACAACCTCAGGGAGTTAAAAACCCTGAGGGAACCGAGAAAACTCCCTCTGCTCTTAAGGGGGAGCAACTCGATGAGGAAACTGAAGTTGCTGCTGATGTTACCGTTCCTTATGCTGACGAGGTTGAAACTGATGAAGAAGAAGCTGAAGACGATGAAGCTATCGACATCTCTGATGAAGAACCATCATCATCCCATAAAAACGACGATGATGATGATTCCTTCTTCGTCCAGCCAAAG
The DNA here is from genome assembly GCA_033807775.1 of Saussurea involucrata. Classification (NCBI taxonomy): domain Eukaryota; kingdom Viridiplantae; phylum Streptophyta; class Magnoliopsida; order Asterales; family Asteraceae; genus Saussurea; species Saussurea involucrata. The sequence continues at coordinate 75,831,063 of CM066327.1, read as the reverse complement.
AAAGCCTCGGCTCTAAAAGGGATTTCAATAAATGAACCTTCAGGGGAGACGACCAAGACAAAGCCTGCAGCGTCTGAAGCTGACAAAGGCAAAAACAAAGGCCTCATTGCAGAAGGTAATCTGGCCATCCTTCAGATAAAGCCAGTTTGTCAGGTACAATATCTCCTCTTCCCTTACTCTGCATACCTCCTCTACCCCTTCTCAATCCCAGTTCTCCTCTCCATAAAACCTCTATACACTTAACCATATTCTTTTCTCCATCTCTTTCTTCCCCAACTCTTCTTACTTAAACAATCGCTGCTTTTCAGCTAGTCCTCTCCCCTATTTGAGGATCCAGCTGAAGTCCCCACTGCTGCACCAACAATAATCCCAGCCACAAGAGCTGAAGATATAATCCCGGTATTGGATTTAATCACTGAGACTGATGAACCTGAAGAACAACTTCTCTCTCACAAAAACAGACCTTCCTTAGCTCCTCAAAAGCTAAGTGAAGAGGATCAGAAAAGGAGAGAAGAAATAATCATGAAGTTCGAAGATCAACGAATCATCCTCCCTCGCTCCAAAGTCACTCTTGTTCCTACAAAGTTCAGGTTATCAAAGAAAGAGTTCGCTGATCACCTCAGAGCCAAAAGATTACTCGCCGAAAAGAAGGAAGTTGAAGAAAAAGATAAGGCCCTCGCCATCCAGCTTGCCTAAGAATCGGTGAATGACCCCGCACTAAAAAGGACTCTCATCGAAGTCCAACGTCAGTTGTGGGGAGACGCCCAGAAGATTATCGAAGAAAAGACCAAGGTATCTCAATCTACCATGAAATGGTGTAAAGAGAAAGTACACTTTCGATATCGTGCTGCCAGAATTAACAAGGTTCACATCACTGGAAGATCGACCATCAAAGTTCCAATTGTTGAGGTCGAGATATTCAGAGAAAACGATACCACTGAATCCTTCTACGCTGATGCTATCACGAAGTATGGTCTCTCTGAATGGTTGGAGATCAGAATAGCCATCCAGAAGTCACGTTCTAAATACAAGGATCATGTCGAGAAACTTATAAATCGGCAGATCGACTTGGTGTCTTCTGCTGTAGATATTCCTCCTCCCACTCCTCTTGCGACTCAACAAAGAAGGGCCTCTACAAAGAAAAAATCAAAACCTTCAGATTCAGGTCCTCGTATCCGGAACGAAACAGGAACTGGTTTCTCACGCGAAGAAGTACTTGGTCCTGAACCTGACCTCTCAGCGCTTGACACCTCCCTGCCTCCTGGTGAATGATTCATCCCTGGAAAGGTCATAAGCGAACCTTATGGTATCTTCTTTCACGACTATGATGAAGGACAACGTTTTCAATGTGTCTCTGAGCTTCCCATCACTCCCAATGAACAACTCAGGGATCTCATCTATTGGTGTGAATTCAGACGCGATCTTCAGGCACGATATCTCAAGCCCCTGATCTTCAAAGAAGCACAAGAAAGAAGAAATCAGGGAAAAATTATCCCTGGCTGGATGATCCCTACAACAAAGACCCTTGGTGAACTTCTCGTTAAGGAAGAACCTTTTGAAGGCTGATAGGATTTCCCTGTAATCTTTCTATCTTTATCAGCTTACCTCTTTTGTACTTGTAAATTTATTTGCTGCACTTGTAATTTTTCCACTTCCCTTTGTAACGTTATACGAAGTTAAAAGAAAATTTTCAGCGAATGTACTTTACTCCATCAGAACTTAAAAGATCCCAGAACACAGTAAAAGGGACAAATATTTTATGAGTTCTTTTTATCCTTATGTTTTCATACTTAGCAATTTTCTTTGTTGCTATGTCATAATCAAATAGGAGGAGATTGTTGATTCAAACCCTCAGTGATTTGATAATGACCCTCTCTTAAAACACTTAGTGAAAATTGTAAGTAAACAATATGTATTAGAGTTTCACTATCGCTTATAAGTACTATGTCTCTACAGTAACGCTGATATGAAGCTCACACTCTTTAGATTAAGACATTCAGCGAACACTGTTCATCCAGTAGCTCTGAGCCTATTCAGTCTCTGTGATGATCGCTGATAAGCTATAGTTGTTTACTTATGATCCCTGAAGACAAGTCTCACGTCAACATAGGTTCTACGCTGAATTCGAAGATCAAGCCCAAGAACCAGCGACAAGTCTACTAATGAACTGATGCGGATATCAGCGAAGCAAGACCTGTCCATTTAACGTGAAGTATCAAGTAGAAGACTTCAGCAATCGCTGAGCTTTATCACTCGCTGATAAAGTACTGTTCAACGAACGCTGATCATGAAGTCTGTTGGTCCCGAAGGGTTATACAAGTTTGTAGAAGGGGGGGGGGGGGGGTTGAATACAAACACACATATTTTACTTTTCTAAATTGTTTATTGATAAATCATTAACAATTTACAGCTTGTTGCGGAAACAAGATTAAGGATAAATCCTAAATCTAAACAAGTTGGAACACTAAGTTTCTTGCACTAAGAAGGAGAAGGAAATTACTAATAATAACCTATCTCAAGATAAGAAGGATGAACTTGTCCAGAGTTAGCAAGTTACTTCAAAATGAAGTGAGTTCTTCTTCTTATATACTGCATGCATTTAATGCATTGCAGTTTATACTTTACACGTGGCGGCAGCTAATTGGTTGCATGTCATTGACCTTTGTTGACAACCTTAGTAGCCGCATGTTTGATCAGTGTAGTATCAGAGTGGTTGTACGATTTCAGACAATAAGGAGGTTCTATTCCGACATATCGTACGGAGTCGTGCAAGGGTGGATGAGACAAAAAGTACTTTGTACGGAAGACTTCATGATCAGCTTTTTGATGATTCAGCGATCTATCATTCTTTATCAGCGAATGATAGAGTTCAGCGATAGCTGAAGTCTTGTACTTGATACTTCACGTTGAATGGACAAATCTGAGTCTTCGCTGATCCGCATCAGTTCATTAGGAGACTTGTCGCTGGTTCTTGAGCTTGATCTTCGACTTCAGCGTAGAACCTATGTTGACGTGAAACTTGTCTTCAGGGATCATAAGTAAACAACTAACTTATCAGCGATCACCATAAGTACTGAACAGACTCAGAGTATTATGGTGAACAGTTTCGCTGAATGTTTAATCTAAAGAGCGAGAGTTCCTATCAGCGGTACTGGAAGATCTTAGTACTTATCAGCGATAGTGAAACTCTGATACATATTGTTTACTTACAATTTTCACTAAGTATATAAGAGAGGGTCATTATCAAATCACTGAGGGTTTGGATCAACAAAGTCTCCCTCTACAAGTTACTTTTGTCTTACCCCCTTGCACGTCTCCGTACGAAATGTCAGAACGGACCTCCCTTCTGTCTAGAATCGTACAACAAACTCTGATTCTACACTGTGCCCATTCGGCTACTAAGGTTGTCTACAAAGGTCAAAACATGCAACCACTCAGTTGCTGCCACGTGTAAAGTAACACTGCCATGCATTAAATGCATGCAGTATATAAGAAGAACCCTACTTTAGAATTGAAGAGCTCGGCCATCTTCTTCTTTCTCTCTTAGTGTTAGAATATTATTCGTAATATTCTTATCTCCTTTCTGTCTTAATTCTAGTGCAAGAAACTTAGTGTTCTTAACTTGTTTAGATTAGGTTAATCCTTAATCTTGTTCCGCAACAAGTAGTAAATTGTTTGATTATATCAATAAACAATTTAGAAAGTAAAAATCTGTGTGTTTGTATTCAACCCCCCTTCTACAAACTTGTATAACCCTTCGGGACCAATAGGTAAGATCATTTGGGAGAAAGAGATAAAGAAAGAATGAGGTTTAAGTGTATAGAGGTTTTATGGAGAGTAGAACTGAGGTTGAGAAGTGATAGGGGAGGGATGCAGTGAAAGGAAATAATAGATAAGTTAACTGACAAACTGGATTTCTGATAAGGATAGTCAGATTGTCTTCTGCAGCGATGCCTTTGTTTTTGCCTTTATCGGCTTCAGTCGCTACAGGCTTTTTGGTGGTCCCCTCCCCTGATTCTTTGAAAACTACCCCTTTGAGAGCAGGGGTCCTTCTGGGTTGGAAGGAGAAGTTGACATCATCATCATCATCTTTGGGGGATGATGAGGGTTCGTCGTCATGAAGATCAAGATCTTCTTCGTCTTCTTCTTCTTCCTCAGCTTCTTCTTCAGGCTCAACATGCTCTTGAGAGTCAGCATGTTCTTCGACATTCTTCCCCTCAGAATCAGTGTCGTGTAGGGAGAATTCGGTTCCCTCAGGGTTTTCAACTCCCTGAGGTTTTTCAGCAGATGTCTCTTTTTCAATACTTTTCTCCCCCTCAGAGTTATGGGGAAGATCTTCTTGATTCTTCTCCCCCTCTTCCTCATGACGGATGGGGTAGGTAGTAGTTTCAGCAGCAGCATCTTTTGGGTTACTGTCTTCCAGGCCAGTGATCCCAACAGCAGTTTTTACCGCTGCCATTCTATCTTCCAGGCCAGAAATAGTAGGGTTGATCCTTTCCAGATTTTCCCGATCAACCTGAGTAAAATGTGAAGGAGGACATGTTGGAGCATTCACGCGATCCAGGATTTGCTGCAAGAGATTTGTAGCATTACCCACGGATTGGGTTAGGATGCCCATCTCTATCTTCAAAGACGTAACCTCTCCCTGAAGATTGCCCACCACTGTCTTCAACGATGTGACTTCGTTGGACAGTGTGGTGAAGTTAGTGGATAGGTTGTCGTTGGTGGTGTTCATGGTGTTGATGGAGGTGGAGTTGTCAGCGAGAGCCTGAGCAACTCTAGAGAGACTACCTTCCAGCTTTCCCAGATCAGCGCTGGAGGCCTTCTCCTTCACCGCAGAGGTGAGCGTCTTTAAAGCGTCCCCAACGTTTGTAACCGCTGAGGAGTTGTTGGAGAGAGTAGTGGTGAGAGATTCCCTTTTTGTAGACAAGTCCATGAGGGCGTTGTTGATGTCACCTAAATTAGGATCTATAAAAGAAGAATACTTATGAACAAAGGAAAGCTCAGAAGTTTGGGGTTCAAAGAGAGGAGTGTTTAGGATTTTATGTATACCTGTGGGTTGGTTGACGAAGTCATCGAAGTTCTAGTTACCTGAATAGTGTTCGTAGTCGTCTTCCAGAGATGGTCAACGCTGAGACTCTGCATGTCCTTTATTTTGATCCATCAGTCGCTGTAGATCTTCAGCCGATGTGTCACTCAGATGAATGACATTTGTTGTAGAGAAGGGGAATAGAGGTGGAGTGACCAGAGAAGATGAGGGAGGAACAAGAGTTGAGAAGAGGGATTGGGTGCCAGATTCAGCGTTGGATCCGCTGAAGAATACTTCTGCAGTTCTTAGAGGTACTGAAGGAGGGGGGTTCTGTTCCAAGACAACTTCAGCGTCTTGAGGCGCTGAAGTGTGTATAGAAGGGGTTGGTTCAGCAGATGTGGCGAAGCGTGCCACGGAACTTTCCAGCGTCTTCTTTGAAGAGATAGACGTAGAGTCTTCAGCCTGGGAAGGCTTATGGGTTGCTCTATAGAAATCTTCTTGGGCTTATGGATGCCAAGTGGGGTTTCAGATTGTTTCCTTTTGCGAGAAGGAGTGGAAGTTGCGGCTTGGGTACCAGCGGTTGGGATGACCGCTGCCGATGTGGTAGCCGCAGAAGTAGAAGTAGGAGATCTGAGAAGAGGTAAGAGAGTAGAGAGACGTACCTCGTTTTCCAGTGGCTTGAAGTCGAGGATCATAGGCCCAACCTGGGATAACCTCATGTCTCCAACCTTAGGATACTTATCCCCAAGTGCTTGCTTGAAGAGAGCACTGAGGAAACGGGGATAAGGGACATTCAGTGGTCGCTTCGCTTCTTCGACCCTTAGCATCATGTCGTCGAAGATGATCTTAGCCCAGTCGATATGGAGTCCCTTCATCAGCACATACCCCATAGCCTGTTGGAGTTGTGAGGCCTGATCAGTGGACCCAACCTTTGATGTCATACATTTGATGAGGTGTGCGAAGATGAAGTTCATTTCGCTCGGCATCTTGCTCTTGAGGACGGAGGTGAGCTTTTTCTCAGGGAGTTTATCTCTCCCTATGTTCCAGGTGTAGTTCAATGCATCTAGAAATGCAATGATATCAGCTTGTCCTGCCTTAGATTTGACGTCAGGTAAGGAAACGAAACGTCTGTCTTTGGAGCTTCCAGGAAGGTTGAAGGCAGACCTGATTGCCCCGGGATGTATTTTGGCTTCACCATGTTCAGTGTCAAAGAGAATGACGTCTATCATCTTTTTAGGGTCTTTGGTGGAGGGAACTTGAGCTCTTCTGGCAGTATACCAGAATTGGGCAAGGAGGTTCTTGTGAGCTGGAGGTTTGATGGTTAGTGTTGTCGCCAGAGGACAGGACTTGAGGAAGTTTACAACTTCATCCAGATGAGTGATGTTTTTCCTTGGGGGGGAAGTTAAAGAGATCATAGGGGTTGTTTCTTTGAAATGTGATTTGTTCCATTGTGAAGTTGACATTTGGAGCTTTGATGATTTCAGTCTTGTTAGAGGTAGTAGGAGACTGAGGGTTGGTAGCTTCAGTGGTTGCCATTTCTGTTCATAAAATATAAGCATGAAGAAGATGAAGAGCAGTTCTTAAAATGGAAAAGATTCCAAAATAAGGTTTTTTAGGGTTTTACAGTTTCCATTTAGAGAAAGAAATGAAATTAGGGTTTTCTAGTTTTGAAAAAAAGTACAAAACATAGTGAAAGTTCTTGTTTTCCAGTTTCCTTTTATGGAAAGGATTCTGTGTTAGGGTAGAATTTATGTTGATTTTAAGTTCAAGGGTTTAAATTGTATTTGTTTAATCTTAGTCCATAGTGAACGGGCCGTGGGCTTGCTAACCACGGGCCCGTACTATATAATGTTGTATTAGCCTAGAAAAATAGGTTAATCATCTCATTTGCTTTCCTACTCGTATTGTAAACACTCTGATTGAAAGCATAATACAGGGATGACCAGTTGAAATCATTGTTCTTATTGTTTATTATTTCGATTTCATATTTGTTACACGGATCTGGATTCTACAATTGGTATCAGAGCAGACAGACGGATTCGATTCAAAGGTTCATTCATCAATTTCTGGTGAGTTTGACTTTTACTCGTCTGACTATTCTTGAATTCTTGACTTTTTGATTCAGTCGAAATTGGTTGTTTTTGATTATTGGGTTGTGTTAGCATTATAGTTATAAGTGTTTCTGCAAATTTTCACATCCTAATTCATTCGTTTGATTGGTCAATTTAGCAATTTAAGATCAAAGTTTTTTGGTAGTGTTCTTCAACAAAAATCGAATTTTTACCATCAAAACGTGTTCTTTTTGCTTAGAAATCGATTGGGTTAGTGTTAGTTTTGTGTTTGGTATTGTTTCTAATCTTTCAGGAACAATCTTGAGTAACCCTAGTTGAGAAATCGATCGAACTGATAAAACAGCCGCAGAGTCCGGATAAAACATCCGCGTTTTCTGGACAAGTTGATAGTGTCCGGACATTTGTGTTTCATCCGGATTCTTCCAGTTTTTCCGGACAATCAAGTTTTTCCGGGTAAGTTCTGCAATCCGGGTAAGTCACTATTCCTTATACTATCCGGGTAACATTTGTATCCGAAAACCCAGTGTTTCCGGACATGTCTTATCCGGACAATCCATTGTACCCGGAAACTTCATTGTTATCCGGAAACGTAGTACATCCGGATTCCTTCACCTATCCGGACTATATCATCCGGATTCCTGGTTTTTCCGGATTCTCTATCCGGAAACCCCCCGGATTCATTATCCGGGAGCTGTTTTGAACCCTCATTTTTCAAAATTGATCTGATTCGGACATTTAAGTATTCGTGAATCTGTGCCATCCGGATTCTTTGTTTTACCCGGACACTTTGAGATTTATTGAACTGTTCTTAATTGATCTGATTCGGACACTTCCTGGTCAGACCCTTACTTGGATTCCTATCCAGTAAGATCACTCTTAGTTCATACCAGTCATAGAACCTGCGTTAGGATTCCACTCTTAGTGCCTTGCGTTAGGTTTACACTTTGAATCAATCTACACGTCTGACGATCACTCCAGTGCAACTGAAGATGTCTCCTGCTGAAGAAGACATGAAAAGGCCGTGTCAGGTATGTGAACCTATCTTTTTAGAACTTTATGACCGAGTGAAACCTCTTGCTGAACGGGTAGGTTCCTTTAAGGCCACTTCTAAAGAACAACTGCTTGAGATTAGGTCTCTAACCGAAAAACTAGATGTTCAAAAGAAAATAACTGAAAAATATAAGTCTGACAATGCTATTTTAAAGGAGAAATGCAAAAATCTTTCTATAGCACCTAAAGACCTACGGGCCAAATTATCTGAACTTCAGTCACAGTTTGATTAGTGCTTGAATGAAAAAGCAGAAATTGTTTATCAATGCTCTGCTCTTCAAATTCAGCACAAGGAGTTTGTTGCGAAAATTCTTGATCTTGAAACCAAACTCCACAAAAGGGGTCAAACTGATCAAACCATCTTTCTGAATAAACCCAAAGAGTTCACCTATTTCAACAAAGAATGGGGAATCGGATATGATAACCCACATTATTTGAAAAAGGGAAGATGGTTTACACCAACTTTGTATGATTTTGCTTGCTTTGGGTTAGATAAAAAGTATCCGGAATATGCAATCCAATGGACTGGTCCTCTTGAACCTGAAAAGGAAGAGGAAACCGAGGAATATAAGCGCACACACAAACGAGGAATACAACTTCCATTTTGTTATGAGCCTTTAAATTATTCTTATCAGAAAAATCCAAAGAAGTACCTCTCGAATGACTACTTCGACCCCTACAAGGTTGCTAAGCCCAAGGATTCCTCCCAAAAGGATGAGGACCAAGCACCAGCAACCAAGAATGAGACGGACGAGTTCAAACTCTATGTTCCCCTCTCATCTTGAAAGCAAAGATTGTCGAGTTGGAGGAGTCATTAGAGAAAGAAAGGTCCAATTTTCAAATGGAAAAGCAAGCTTTACTTGAAAAACTTGAGAATCAACAACCGGTCAAAACCGAAGTTATGTCTGATGAAGGACAGGAGATTCTTCGGTCTGAAATCAATCGACTCACATCACAATTGTCTGCTTTGGCAACAGAAGTGATGCAAGAGAAAGTGAGTAATGGTCAGCTTCAAGAGCAGATTGACCAACTCCAAACTGAAAAGCAGATTTCACCCGAACTTTCCTCAAGTTCATCTGACACGTCTTCGTGCAAAGCTTTTATTAGCAAAACATTTTCAACACAAGACGATTTAGATTCCCAAGATGAATGTGTTACAAGGAATTTAAACTCTGATTTTTCAAACGCTTCCGCACCAAATTCCTCAAAGCACACTACAGAAAGTACAAAGTGTTCCTCGCCTTCCTCGACCGATCCAAGTCCTGAAATTCCGGAGATAGATTTTTCAGAATACATGAACTCCGAAGGTAATTCTAATAGAGAGTTTGAGTCGTTCCCTTTCGACAAACCTCTTCCAAGTCATTCTGACTTTTTGTCTCCAGTGGTTAATCGTCCGGTCAGTTTTCAAAAGGGCGACTGTTCTCAATCCAAGACTCCGGTTGTGATCAAGATTCTTAAAAATGCTTCAAATTCTCAAAAACAATCACAGCCGAAGCAAAAGACCGGTCAACCACCTGCTAAGATCCCTGTTTCCTCAAAAGTCACTGATCGTACTGTCCCTGTTGTTTCGGATAAAACCGGTCGAGCTAAACAAATAAAACCAAAGTGGCCAGCCAAGGAATCTGTCAAGGATGATGCATCAAAGTCGTTCAATACCGTCTTTCATCCTAGGATGAACAAAAACGATTGTGCCTGGAATCATAGGAATAATTTTGTTAATAGAGATGTTAATTTTCCGATGAAAATTTATTCCATTCAGCAATTGATTCAATTATCACACGATCGTTTGTGTTGTTCTAGTTGTGGTTGGAATGATTTTGATGACATTGCTAATAATGATTGGTTTGGGTCATATCAAAGGTTTAATCATACACCCAAACGCATACCTCGTAATAACCAGCAAAGACACTATCAAAAACGGGGTTTCCAATAAGCGGTTAAACCACAGCGGGAGACCAAACCTGCTCCTAGATGGGTTGCTCCTACTGAGGTTAAACCAGCACCCAGGTGGAAAGCTGCTACAAAATCTGTTCCTCCTAAAGGTGTAAATTCTGCACAGAAGAGGAAACAAGTGCCAAAACCAGTTCCCTCTAACGGTGTAAATCCTATACCTAAAGGGAAAGCTGGGATAAAGCAAGCTCCCCAAACGGTGCCAAACCTAACCCTCCGGGACCCAGGCAAATCTGGGTACCGAAGGTCCGCTAAATTTGTTTTGCAGGACGGTCATGTGTGGTCCTTAGACACTGGATGCTCCACACACATGACCGAAAGGAGGGAGCTGCTCACGATATACAAGGAACAATATTCAGAAGACGTGAGGTTTGTCTATACATGTGCTCTAACAAGCTGCTCACGTGTTTAGGGGGAGCATGATCAGCTATCAGGTATGTTACTTTACTGTTGAGGGGGAGCGTCCCACACATTTTTTCTTAAATATGTTAATAAGTTTTTTTTTGTGTGTGGATACTCCCGTGTGCACTTCACTCTACGCGCACATTCTGAGGGGGAGCAAAGTCTTCCCCATGCTTCGTTTGAGGGGGAGCGAGAGAAGGATCGTATCTGAAATCCATACAGCTTTATTTTTGCAAAATATCAAGAATCAGGGAAATTCTTGAAAATTCCAGAAGTATCCGGACAGGTATCCGGAAACCCTATCTTTCCGGATAGGTTTCCGGACCAGGTCCTTATCCGGATTGGAAGGGAACCCGGGTACCATATCCGGACTCTTGGTCTCTCTTAAATGTCATCCGGATTCTCGTTTGTCCGGATTGCTTATTTTATCCGGAAACTTTCATCCTCTCCGGTATGCTCTTTCGTCCGGACACTTTTTGTCTGGATACATGTGTTGTCCGGAATGTATTGCAATCTCACTATTATGTTCGGACGCCCCTGCTATTTTCAGTCCGGTATCTGTTTCATCACTGCCAGTCCTCAATTTGTCTCAAATTGAGCCACTTAATGCAAAGGTACGCACCGGAACTTGTTTATCCGCCTCAGTTTCTAACTTTGGGTCTTTTTACAGATATTCCATGGCGGATCAACAACCTTAATCCGAGGGGAAGAGTCACACTGTTTTTCTTACAAAGTCTAAATATTTTTTCTTGTGTTGATATCACTCTCACTCCGAGGGGGAGCAAGTCAATCCCCATGTATGTTTTGAGGGGGAGCAGGATAATATCCGTGCTATGCATATACCTGAAACCGTACCTGTGATAACATATAGACGAGAGTTAGGGAATCCCATGGTCCAGCCAGAGCCGGAGGGACCTTCCCCGGGACATAGAACATGTGAAAAGTAGGGTGTTAAGGTCGAACGCAAACCAAGAAAGATTGAGCCGTAAAGATAACGAGGCTCCTGAGCGAAACCAGCCACGTCATATTCGGGTAGCCACATCTGCTATCTCGTCTCATTTGTTGGGACGGGGTATTGAAGAAGCCTCCGTGGACCCAGCGGAGCAATTGCACGACCTCCTCATCCACTCATCCGTCTCACAACAGACGGATGTTTCAATATTACACGGGGAACAAGCACAACTTCCACCGGCCTCTCATTCGGAGAGTGTTGGTGTTGAAATAAGAGACCAGAAGCCCCCGGTCTCGACTTCTTTGTGTGCACCATCGAGTCTAGAGCCTATTGTTACTGAACATTCTTCGCCTAGGACACTTGATGCGGAACAACACCACGTCGCTGCTCTTAGTGACCCGACCGGAACGTCTATAGTGTCTCCGATTTCCGGAACACGAGGATTGGACGGAAATCCTACCACAGTTAATATCACGCCAGCTGTGAACGTAGGTGGCTCTACCTCTACGGTAGATGCCTCAACGGGTACTCTAAGTGATCCTGGTGTTATTTTACCCGACTTTGTGTCAAAAGGGTCTCTGGACAGCACCCTTGAGGTTGTCCGACAGGTTATGGAGCAACAAATGCAGGAACATGTAGCCGCTGAACTTGCCAAAGCGATGCGTGCTATCAAAGAAAAGGGCCATCTCGTCGACACTGAAACCGCCTCTATGCCTCCACCGACTCAACCGCAACCTACTTATTCGGTGGACACCCTGAAGACGATGCTCTTAGCCCAACTGCTCCAGGAATCCGACACAACCGCATCTACCGAAGCAGACCTGATCTCAGTTCTTCGATCCCAGGTCACTGCTCCATCTTCGTCCATCACCTCACGCCTTGACGCCATTGACTCGACCCTCAACGACTACAACAAAGCGCTTGCCATGCTGTCTGAGTGGGTCCGCTCACTAGAAGATACTTGTAAGAGTCAAGTCGGCGGTCTCAAACGCAAGCACGATGACCAGGATGATCCTGATCACCGTGAGGGGGAGAAGCGTCAATTTCTAACCGAGACCGCCTCCCTGATCCAGCCTGCGACGACATCTGTGGTTCAACAGGAACCCCCAACTGCGGCAACTTCAACAGAAACACCCGAAGCCGAGTTACCATTAGCACAGATGGTCATCGACATGGATATCTCAGATGACGAAGCCCCAACGGTTGAAAAGCCCGAGGGTACAACACAGGAATTGGTCGCACAAGAACCATCAGACATGCCAATGCTCACCATGATTGATCCAGCATGTGAAACCAACCCGGAAACCGAAGACGCATGGTACGAAAAAGCTGCCAGAGCCGTAAACTTCAAGGTAAACTTGGTGTTTCCCACTGATGAAGACGACAACGTTGATTATGACCAGTTTCTGCTTCAGAATTTCTATGGTACGACTTCCGTTCACTCGACTCAACCCGCTAAGACTACAGATCAACCCGAAAGATCAAATGCAGAAATCCCGACATCTCCTCAGCAAACGACAGCTCCTGATCTTCCTCCCCCTCCTCAGCAACAAAACCGTTGGGAGAAGATCAAGGTCCTCATTCCTCATCTGGAGGAATCTCTGAAGAAGCTGTTTGTTCACCGAATTCGCCCGATCGAGCCGACCTTCTATCTTGGCATCTACAGTTCTGATCCAGCACGCCAATTCCGATACGTAGAAGCCATGAAGCGGTGTCTCCCGAGAGACCAGGTACGAACTAAGCATAAAATTTCAGAGGTGCTAAAGATTCAGTCAAACAAAATTATGAAGATCGTCTTTCCCGTGTTCACTGTTCGACGTGAAGACGGAAAAGAATGGATTTTTTCTGAAGCTGACTTTAAGCATCTCCATCCGTTCGACCTCCTGGTTATTCTGAGAGACCTTCGCACCAGAACCATCCGACCGCTTGCTGTAACAAAGGCGCTCGAAGCGGTTCGTCGATTCCTCGTCCGTTCTATTATGATCTCTTATCTTACGGACTTTCAAATGGCAATCAAGAACCGAGCAAAGAAGGTAAATCTGCTCAAACCGAATCTGAAAGCTCCTGAACTGTCGATGTATCCCGAGAATGCAATGCTGTTTCAACCAGAATTTGGGATCGTCTTCCTCAATGCTCAGAAAGAAAAGAAGTTTATGAGGTTCAGTCAGGTAGATCGTTTTTGCGACGGCACGCTACTCAAAGTTCAAGACGCTCTTCAGAAGATCATCAAACACGAATCCGAAAATCTAAAGGTATCCTATGTACCCAATCTGAATGAAAGAACTGCTCAGACTGCTTTGGATATGGTTGAAGAACGTCTCGACTACCGCCACGCCATCAGATTCTTCAAGGTTCATTTCGCACTTCGCAAACGATACGTATTTAACTGGCAAGAGATAGAGCGCGAACTCGAACTCAAAATCAAAGGGGGAGATTATTAGGGTAGAATTTATGTTGATTTTAAGTTCAAGGGTTTAAATTGTATTTGTTTAATCTTAGTCCATAGTGAACGGGCCGTGGGCTTGCTAACCACGGGCCCGTACTATATAATGTTGTATTAGCCTAGAAAAATAGGTTAATCATCTCATTTGCTTTCCTACTCGTATTGTAAACACTCTGATTGAAAGCATAATACAGGGATGACCAGTTGAAATCATTGTTCTTATTGTTTATTATTTCGATTTCATATTTGTTGCACGGATCTGTATTCTACATTCTGGAAAAACATATGAAAATGTCAAGTTTAAGATTCTGATTTTAAACTCGAAGAACAATCTGTAAGCATATTGTGTTCATAAAACCATGAAAAAAATGATTTTATTTTAAGAAAGTTCGTTTGTTTGATCTTTTAGAAACAATAATAAGATCAAAAACAAGTTTGTTTGATGGAAAATAAAAGAAATATTAACCTTTGTGATGTAGAAGATGAAGATGAACAAGTTCTTGAGAAATAAGTTCAAATGCAACAGTTGATTCTTGCTTGAGAGAGATTAAGTTTGCGTAAAAGGTAAAAATATAAACTCAAAGGGTTTATATAGTGAGAGTAGAGAGAGAAAAACTATGAGAGGGAAAAGTTTTTTATGATGACACGGACACGTCCCTTGAATCTGATTGGACAAGGAAACGAAACGGGCGAACGTGTCAGACGAAAAGGCGTGCCATGGTCTATCCGTTGTGATGACGTCACAAACGTCCTTTCACATTTTAAGGTGTCTCTGAGGATTTTGAAAACTCATGGACATTTAAAAATAAGAAGCACTTATTAGAAATATCAGTGAGAGATTTTAGAATTTTAAAGTATCACTGAATAGAAGAGATATTCAGCGATGTAATTTGTTTTGAAATCTTGCATTCTTAAGCGAATGTCAGCGAGTAAGAGAGAACATACCTTGATATCAGCGAATCAATTTGTTTAGAGATAGGGTGATTAATAGGGTTATACAAATTCATTTTATCACTGATCAAATGTGGACCTCTGAAGATTTTATTCTTCAAGGTTCAGCATTCTAAGCTCGCTGATGAGAAAGTTAAATCTTGTCTCATCAAGAGGTTTGGTGAAAAGATCAGCTAACTGCAAATCAGTTGGGATAAAATGAAGTTCTATATCACCATTCATCACATGATCTCTGATAAAATAATACCTGGTTTCGATGTGTTTGGTCTTTGAGTGTAGCACTGGATTGTTTGCTATGGCGATGGCACTAGTGATGTCGCAATAGATTGGAATTTTGGAGAGCTGAAGGTCATAGTCAAGTAGCTGATTTCTCATCAACAAGACCTGAGAACAACAGCTTCCAGCAGCTACATACTCAGCTTCAGCGGTTGAGGTGGACACTGAGTTTTGCTTTTTACTTGTCCAACTCACCAGCTTTCCACCCAGGAGCTGACAGCCTCCTGTGGTGCTTTTCCTATCCAATTTGCATCCTTCAAAATCACTATTTGAATAGGCGATTATATCAAACCATGAGTCTTTGGGATACCAAAGACCTAGGTTAGGAGTACCCTTAAGGTATCGAAAAATACGCTTTACAGCGATCAAATGAGATTCCTTAGGTTCAGCTTGATATCGTGCACACAAACAGGTTGCATACATAATATCAGGACGGCTAGCTGTAAGATACAAAAGAGAGCCGATCATCCCACGGTACGCTGTGACATTTACAGGTTTCCCTGAAGGATCTTTGTTAAGTGTCAGCGGCGGTGCCATTGGGGTTTTCATAGCTGAGCTTTGAGTTAAATCAAACTTTTTCAGCAAATCTTTAACATATTTATCTTGGTGAATAAAAGTACCTTTTTCATTTTGTTTGATTTGAAGACCAAGGAAATATGTTAGTTCACCCATCATACTCATTTTATATTCAGCTTTCATTCTTTCAGCGAAACGAGTACATAAGTCAGGGTTAGTAGAACCAAATATAATATCATCGACATATATTTGAACAAGAATGATATGACCTTTTACTTTCCTGAAAAATAGAGTTTTATCGATTTTACCACTCTCAAATTTTTCAATATGGAGATAGGTAGAGAGAGTGTCATACCATGCACGAGGAGCTTGCTTTAAGCCATAAAGTGCCTTATCCAGCTTATATACATAACCTGGATGCTTAGGATCAGTGAATCCTGGAGGTTGTTCCACGTAGACTTCTTCATTCAGCCTTCCATTAAGGAATGATGACTTCACATCCATTTGATATACCTTAAAGTATTTGTGAACAGCGTATGCTAAGAATAGACGAATAGCTTCGAGTCTTGCCACTGGGGCAAATGTTTCGTCGTAATCTATGCCTTCCTCTTGTCTGTATCCCTGAGCAACAAGACGAGCCTTGTTGCGGGTAACAGTTCCATGTTCATCCAACTTGTTTCGATAGACCCATTTAGTGCCTATCACTGACTTGTCAGATGGTCGTGGAACGAGCTTCCAAACTTTGTTTCTTTCAAATTCTGCCAGCTCTTCTTGCATAGCACTGACCCAGTTTGGATCTCTGAGGGCGTCATATGTTTTCTTTGGTTCAATTAGAGAAATAAAGTTAACAAATAAACAAATATTACCTGCACTTCGTCGAGTCTGAACACCAGCGTTTGGATCACCAAGAATTTGATCGATGGGGTGATTTATAGTCCATCGCTGAGCCGGAGCATAATTTGCTGACTCGATTTGAACTTCTGGAGGAGCTGAAGAAGAAGCTTCAGCAACTTCAGGTATTTCGGGTAGAAGAGGTAGAGGTTCATATGTCATTGCATTCACTGATTGCTGAGAAGTAGACGGGATATCTGAGGTAGATGGTTCAGAAGCAGGCACAGTGTTGAGAAGAACAGTTGAGACCCATGAGGATTCAGCTTCACTTGTCTGCATGCTTGGGATGATAGTAGGATCATCATCTTCAGCGGTAGGAGGAATAACTTGAGGAATAGGAACAGCTTTTGAATCACCAAGATGAGAAAACATCCATTGATTTAGTTCTTCAGTATCAGCAGAATGTCTAGAGTTCGCTGAACGGGATTCATCAAAAGTGACGTGGATTATTTCTTCTACAGTTTGTCTTCTTCGATTGAAGACTCTGAAAGCTTTGTAGATTGAGGAGTATCCAAGAAATATTCCATCATCAGCCTTGGGATCAAACTTTCCTAGGGCATCCCTGTTGTTTAGTATGAAACACTGACATCCAAAGATGTGAAAAAGCTAATTGAAGGCTTTCTCCCATGGAAACGTTCATAGGTTGTATTCTTGAATCTTTTGACAATCAGCGACCTGTTTTGAGTGAAACAAGCAGTGTTGACAGCTTCTGCCCAGAACTGAGTAGGTAGATGAGAATCGCTGAGCATTGAACGTGCAACTTTGATGATCGTTCGATTTCTTCTTTCAGCGACTCCATTTAGTTGCGGTGTTCTCACTATAGAAAAGTTGTGAGAAATACCCTTGCTTTCAAAGAAGGAATCAAGGAAACTTTTTTTGAATTCAGTCCCGTGGTCACTCCTTATTGAGCGAACGGTCATATTATTCAGGACTTCCATTTTCCTGACGAAAGAGATGAGTTCTTCAGGGGTGTCACTCTTAGAACGGAGAAACATAACCCAGGTATAGCGAGAGAATTCATCAACTATGACCAGTGTATATTTCTTTCCAGCGAGGGATTGTTTGTTGGCAGGGCCAAACAAATCCATGTGGAGAAGTTAAAGAGGAGATGACACTGAGGAAACTTACTTAGATTTGAAGCTTGCTTTTGTTTGTTTCCCTTTCTCACACGCTGAACATAGAGATTCCTTAGCGTATGAGTGTTGAGGTAGACCAGTGACCAACTCTTTTGAAGAAAGAGTATTGAGTGTCTTGAAGTTGAGATGAGAGAGCCTTTTATGCCATAGCCAGTTGACATCAGATGAGGCTTTTGAGAAGAAACAAGAGTTCTCAGTGGTTGTCGAGTCCATGTTTATAACATAAACCTTTTCCAAATGATATCCGCTAAGAGCAATCTTCTCCTTGTCAGTGACAAAGCAGAATTCCTTAGTGAAACACACCTTGTATTCCTTGTCACATAGTTGACTGATGCTCAGAAGATTGTGCTTCAGTCCTTCAACATATGCGACTCTTCTGAAGGTAGTTGTACCATTTGAAAGTACACCATACCCTCGGGTATAGCCTTTTTCGTCTCCACCAAAGGTCACAGAGGGACCCTTTTCTTCCTTATATTCAGTGAGCAGTTTCTTTTTGTCAGTCATATGTCTAGAGCATCCGCTATCGAGATACCAGATACCCTTCAGGATCTGCACACAAAGGAAGATTAGTTTGACTTGGGCACCCATTTTACTATGGGTCCACACTTTTCAGTGGTGGTAGAGGAAGTGGAAGGTTCAGCAATCTTCGCATCATTTGAAGATTCATCTTCAGGACTAGTCCTCACTATGGTTAATTTCTTAACCTCAGCGGTTGGTTTCACTTTAACCTGATTTGCACCAGGATTGGTCTTCTTTGCCTTGGGGGCATTGATCTTCACCTTAGCTAACTTTTCAGCTTTGGTGGTTGTGGGGCACTTACTAGCAATATGATCGGTAAGTCCACAGTGATAACATTTCCTATAGCTAAAAGTAGCTTTAGGACCATTTGCATGCTTAGCCGATAATTTTAAATGAGCAGGGACAGCACCAAGTATACCTTTGGTATTGGAAATTGGAGGAACAATCAGTTCTTCGGATTTCTTACCAATTATATCCACTCTGATTCTAGGAGTAGATCGCTAAACGAATCCAGGGATCTTGTTCTTAGAAGTAGAGGGATAATTTTCTGAAGGTTTGGAAACATTCAGCTTAGGTACAAAGGTACCCTTCTAAGTTTTTTGGTTAAAAACGTTTTCTTTACCTTTACCTTTAGAATTTAAGGTAGGTTTTTCCTCAGGAGTGGGAGTTTTAGAAGAGGAACACTAAGACGAGGAGGTGTCAGGGATAGAGGATACGAACATTCCAAACTTGAGCATGGAACGATCAGTGGTTGGTTCTAGAGTATCAACTTTATAACCAAGACCACTTTTATCACTCAAGGGAATCTGAGCACCTAATATCTCAGTGATCATTGCTGAGGATTTACACTATCCTTCAACAGTAGCCTTTTCAGCCTTTAGTGCAGCGACAACATCTTCTCGCTCGATACGAATAAGTTGATTTATACAAACCTGATCTTTTAGGTTTTCTTCTATTTTAGAAAGCTTTTGAATTTCTAAGTGACAATTCTTAAGTTGTTCAGCAAGATCAATATTTAATCTTTCAGCTTTGGTCTTGCCATTCATGGCATCGTATGAATCAATAGTCAAAAGATCGACGGTCTGACGTCTTTCGATGTCACTGAGGGCTGAAGATTTAGTATCAGTGAGAGAGTTTGATACCTTAGAGGTGGATGTAGAAGTAGATGGAATTTCAGTTTGTTCTTCCTCTTCTTCTATTTTGGCCATGAGGCAGAGATTGGCCTCATCATCATCTTCAGAGTCAGATGATTCTTCATCAGAAAGAGCCCAGTCATGATCTTCAGCGATCATGCCTTTGCCTTTCTTCTTAAAGCTTTTCAGCTTTGCATACTTTTCTTTCAGCTTCTTGTATTTGTCATCTCTAGCCCTGGGGTTAGAGAATTTCTTGTAGGAAGATGAGGGTTTAAAGACTTTCTTTGACTTGCACTCACTAGCAAAGTGACCTATCTTTTCACAATTATAGCAAGTGGCAGTTGCCTTATCAACAAGGGTTGACGATTTTGGCTTGTCAGTGAGAGAAAGAGGTTTGTTTATTCTGAAGTTACTCTTTCTAGTGAATCTCCTGAAAGAATTAGTCAGGAGGGCCAGTGACTCATCAATTTCTGAAGGATCAACTTCTGATGATTCATCAGAGTTAGATTCCAACTCAGTGATAGTGTAACACCCTCGAATTGGGAAAGAGCAACTAATTAAATTTTTTGATATTACATCCGAAATAATAGGATTCATTCCTATAATTCAAATAGATAAAAGACCTCAAATTACCAACTAGGATTATCCTCAAGCAATACATATAAAGCAAGTCTTGTTACCAAGACTAAACTACCTCGGGTGATAATTATCCCGAGTACAAGTTGCTAATCCCAAGGATGAATGCGGAAAACTTCACTTAAGCTATTCACCTCACGAGCACTTTACTAGCACACGACCTTTCACACGTGTCACTAGAAGTACTCCCAACCTGAGACCTGTTGCACATGCCGACAAATAAAAAGGGTTAGGCTAACGCCTAGTGAGTTCAAGAGTTTATAGCATGATTTAAGTAAATCTTTAAATGAAAGTTTGCAATGTATATTATAATTTCCAAAAGGATTTATAAAAAGGGATATAAACGACTCATTTTCCAACGCACCCAAAAGTCTAGGAGAAAGTTCCCGAAAGGTATAAAGCGTTTTATAAAATGAATTACGATCCCAACTCTCTCAAATACGTGAATAAACCTTTATTAGGCAAAACTTCAAATACGGTTGACAACAAAATACTCAACCCGTAAACCATGGAAAAATCATCCATTTAATTATAACCCTTCATTGAAAACATAATACCAAGCAATACTCACGCAAACGTAAAATGTAATGAAGTTCCAAATACCGTAAATACGGAAATAACCTGCTTCATTTAGACTTTAATACACATGGAGGGGAATCTCATATTAAAGTCATACAACCGCAGTCAAACGTATAAGACCAACAATAATAATAAAACGGGGACAATATAAGGTCCCAAATAGGTTGGCCAACAACGGGGGAGACCGTATCCATTGAGAGTGGATGAACACAAAAGTACGCCACTCATACAATGTTAGCCGTACGACACTTCACTGCATAAAAGCCCAAGTGTCCCATACGACGCCTTACTAGTCACACCCAAAGAGACAGCTGACCTTAGTGACGTATCGATACGCATACCACCAAAGGCTCAGCCCATGCGGGGATACAACCATGGCATTGCCCCGACATGGCGAAGGTCATATTCGCCCAAAGTGCTCCAACCGTGACTCAGCCCTCCTAGTGGACCCTTGAAGGTAAAGGTCATCAAACTTGGGGTTCGGTCAAATCCCGCAACACCCAGTAGACCATCAAATAAAGACTGACTCACGTGCCTTTGGATCCAATGCAACACAGTCTATAATAATAAGCTCATCCTAGAATGACTAACGCACCCGGGCATGTAAATATTAATAACGCGCAATAAATGCGATATGAAGCAATATATGCAATATGGTGCAATAAAAGCAAACCATAAATAAGACTCCACATCGAGCCATTAAAATCGGACAAATGTCCCCAAGACTATCTCAAAGTCAAAACCGAGCAAAATGCTCAAATACTCATTAGACCCATAAATAACGGTCATCTTAGCATAAAAATGCATTTAATATCAATTAGGTAAACAAGTACCATAAAATCGTTATCAACCCAAATCTCAACACGGATTAAACAAAAAGGGTTTTCCCAAAAGGACTCACACCCCTTATAATTCTCAAAATGATTATTGACACTAAAACGTGCATTCTCCCAAATGGTTTATAAAATCATTTATACAAATATGATTAAACCATCAAATAGACTCCATTTTGAGTAATAAATCTTTTAAGGATATAATTATGATTTCTACATATCAAATATCCACAAATCCCCAAATATGGGTGTTTTACAACATTATGAAGATAAATACTTCAAAAGAGTTAAACTCATCAAATAACTCAACAATTGATATTTTCAAGTAAAACACACAATCATTTGGAAAATAACATTTTTGGCATGTACAAAGTTTTCACAAATCAACTTGAACTCACCTTCCTAGATTTAGGCTAAATCTAGAGTTTCTCTAAACGTAAGCTCCTTTGATGAAGCTTGAGTCTTCAAGCCAAAACCTCAAAACCTAGATCCAAGAGTTCCAACCACAAATATTTAGATCTAATCATAAGGAATCATCCTCCAACCATTTTACACTAAAATACCCACTTATATCAAAAACCCTAGCTTCATAAATGAAGAGATTAGGAGATCACTTTAACCAAACATCATCAAATCACCCAAAATACCCTAAACATGGAAGAGAAGGTGAAAATAACAACAATACAACTTTTGGGTAGGGAGAGATTACCTTTATCACTTAACTCTTCCAAAGAAAGCTCCAAGACTCCCATAAGCTCCAAGTTTCCACATCTTCAACAATGGTGGAAGTGGGTATGGTTTGGGTGGAGAAGATGAAGAAGAAGAGAAGGGATTTAGGGTTTCTTAGAGAGGGAATTCGTATTTTAGAGAGAGAGAGAGCTGAGAAATGGAAAAGGGGAAAATGAGAGGAAAGAGAGAGGGAAAGGGTTTAAGAGAGAAACAAAATATCTCAGATGCCCTCGCGGACGTCTGGCATGAAGCCTCGCGAACGTCCGGCCTTCTGGTATGCCAAATCCTACGAATTCTCTATTGCTTCCGCGGATGGCACGCGGACTTCCTTGCCATGTGGACGTCCGGCATGTGCCTCCGCGGACGTCCGTGACTCCGATTTCATTTCTCCAATTTTCGGGGTGTTACAGATTGTGACAGTAGATCGCTGAGTAGGCACTTACTCTGAAGAGAGTATAGCAACAGGTGTGCTTTTGGAATCTTTTACAAGATTCTTCTTAAGATGACACGACTGCTCATGATTGAGCATAGTGCATGCCATATAAGGTAGAAAGGGTCATAGATTTCAGATCCTTTTTTAGAGTTTAAGACACATAGAATAACTGTCCCAACTTTCAGGAAGACATCCTAGAAACTTTGTTAGGAGTTAGAATATTCCTTACCAACAGTTTTTAAGTCAATGATTAAACAGTTAAAACGTTGGTGAACTTCAGAGATAGTTTCATTCTTACCACAAATGAAGCTTTCGTACGGTCTTATGAGGTTAATCTTTCTTGAGTCCTGGACTTCAGATGTACCTTCATAATGGTTCTAAATAACTCATTATGGCCTCGTTATGGCATCAAGGCTTGGGGTCGCCGCCACGTTAACCCCTATGGCTCCACCTTAAGGCTTGGCTTGCATTGTAACGCGTTATGGCACGTTATGGCACGTTACAACGCGTTACGACACAACATTTTGTAAGGTGTGAGATTATTTTTAATATATAAACAAATGATAATTGTTTATGCAACCTAAGACTTAAATACACATTTAAAGGAAACTTGAAACTAAAAACCCAAAATTGGTAAATACTTACTTCCATTCTCGTACACGAAGAGTCAAACGTGAATTCTTGGAAAATTGAAGAAGGTAGTGAGTAGAAATTCAAGAAATTACTCCCGATTTTACACTCTTGATATAATTTTCCATAAGCTCTATAGATTTGGTATCAATTGCCTTTTTCTATTACTTTACATGAATTTGTTTTGTTCTGCTTTATTATTCTATACACTAGCACACAAGTGTGTATCTATGTGTATACGTATATATATATATATATATATATGCCGCCTTAAGGCACGCCTTGAAAAACGTTGTGGCCTCGCCGTAACTTGTAAGGCTTGAGGCTTGACCTCACCGCCACGCCACGCCTCATGTTATTTAGAACCTTGTTTCGTATTGAACACAGATTGTGTCCCACATGGCTTTAGAGGTTTTCAGGTTCATGACGGAGTGGTAGACTTCATCAGGAAGAGCCATAGAGAGGATGGATTTGGCCTTAGTGTCGATGGCCACCTTCTTCTTGTCTTCATCAGTCCAAGTGTTGACAGCCCTGGGAATGATTCTTTCAGGAATGGCAGCTCTAGTAGCAGTGCCTGGAATTTCAGGGTCAATCATAACAGGGACATATGAATCATTCTCGATGTAGTAAGGCATAGTAGGATCTACACCTTCCAAGAAGAGCATCATCCTATTTTTCAATAGATTGAAGTTATCTCTGGAAAATCTAGGGGGTTTTGCAAGAGAACCATTATCGAGATAGTTTGCGTTTGTAGTGTTAGCCATTTTAGAAAATAGCAAGGAAGAGAAAAGAGATTAGTATAAGCAAGATCTTGTTTATGAGATTAAACAAACTGCTCTGATACCACTTGTTGGTCCCAGAGGGGTTATACAAGTTTGTAGAAGGGTGGGGGGGTTGAATACAAACACACTATTTTTACTTTTCTAAATTGTTTATTGATATGTATCAAACAATTTACAACTTGTTGCGGAACAAGATTAAGGAATAAACCTAATCTAAACAAGTTATGAGAATCACTAAGATTTCTTGCACTAGAAATAAGATAGAGAGAAATTAAGAATACTAAGGATAATATTCTAACACACAGAATAGCAAAGAGAAGGAAATGGCTGAGCACTTCAGAAATGAAGTAGAGTTTCCTTTATATACTGCATGCATTTAATGCATGTCAGTATAACTTTACACGTGGCAGCCTCTGATTGGTTACATGGTTTGACTTCAATAGACAACCTAGTGGCCGCATGATGAACAGTGTAGAATCAGAGTTGGTTGTACGATTCTGGACAAAAGGGATGTCCGTTCTGACATTATCGTATGGAGATGTGCAAGGGGTAAGACAAAAGTTACTTGTAGAGGAGGCTTCATGATCAGCGTTCGCTGAATGATTCTTTATCAGCGAATGATAAAGTTCAACGTTCGTTGAAGTCTTCTACTTGAAACTTCACATTGAGTGGACAGATCTTGGCTTTGCTGATATTCGCATCAGTTCATTAGTAGACTTGTCGCTAGTTCTTTGGCTTGATCTTCGACTTCAGCGTAGAACATGGTTGACGTGAAACTTGTCTTCAGAGATCATAAGTAAACAATAGAAGTTTATCAGCGATCATCAGTGAGGCTGAACATGCTCAGGGCTCACTGATGAACAGTGTTCGCTGAATGTGTAAATTAAAGAACTTGAGTTTCCTATCAGCGGTATTGAACAGTCTTAGTACTTACCAGCGATAGTGAAACTCTAATACATATTGTCTACTTACAATTTTCACTAAGTGTTTCTCAGAGTCATTATCAAATCACTGAGGGTTTGGATCAACAGTTATCTCAAATATGCTAATCATGGCTACACAAGCAAACCACACAGTCATTCATGCTATGGTTTTCATGACATTAAATATAGAAAATTATCAACTCATGCAATTTACTTAATAATTGCACAAAAACAAGTCAAAATTTCAAAAAAAAATAGCCTTTTCTCATGCAATATCCTCACACTTATTCCCATCCCCACACTTGATTCATATATTGTCCTCAATATATGTGTAATACCCGTAATTTTCGGATAAGCATAATTTCGAATCAGTGAGAAACCGATCTTTTAAGAAAAATATGAAAGGTAAGATTTTGGGTTAAATCTTAGATTTTATGGTCTTGTTAGATGAGGAATTCGAATACGAGTCCAGAGGTTCTTTCCGAAGCGAAATCGGAGCTATAACGAAGAAGTTATGGCCAAAACAGTTTCGGTACACCTTGTGTGACTATGACCAGCGACAATGACCGTGTCATTGTCGCGTGTCATTGTCCCGAAAAGGGTACAACCTACGGTACACCTTGTGCGACTATGACCAGCGACAATGACCGTGTCATTGTCGCGTGTCATTGTCGCGGACGGGTACCTGGTTGCTGTCAAATACGAATTTCATCCCCCAAACTTCATTTCTTCATATCTCTCTCATTTCAACTCCGATTTTGGCGATTCAAGTGGCTATGGTTCCGATTTTGAGAGCTCTTCAAGGATCTAGAAGGAGTTTGGAAGATAATTGGATGATTCAAGGGTGTTTGGTGATGGTAAGTCTCGAATCCCCTCCCTTTTCTCTCCCAAACCGTTTTCCCTTTTCTCCCTCACAAACCCTAACTGATTTTGGAGCTTTTTCATGGAGATTAATGTGTTCCTCCTCCATTTTATGCTAGTAGATTCATTCATTGATGCAAGAACGAGTCTCATCCACATCACTAGAGATTTTGGGGTTTTCTAGGTTTTCATCAAAACCTAAGTGGTGAGTTCATCCTCCTAGCTTCTATACTTTCATATGAGTTATAAATGTTCCATTGATGATCTCCTAGTGTTTTGTTTCTCCAATTTCGATTTGGATGATTTTGGAGAAGTTAGGTTAATATTGGGGTTTTGGTTAAAATGGAGATTTTGATATAATATGTTGGGGAATGGTTTTAAAGTGGTTGAATATGAATATTCATAGTTGGAAGTTATGAATTTAGGTTTTTGGAGGTTTTGGCTTGAGGATACAAACTTCGTCAAAGGAGCATACGTTTGGGAAAAAATCTAGATTTAGCTAAGTCTAACAAAGGTGAGTTCAAGTTACTTTTCGAAAACGTTGTACATGCCAAAATGAGTATTTTACGAATATGTGTGTGTTTTACTTGAAAAGATATGTGGTTGAGTTATTTGGATAGTTTAACTCTTTTGAAATGTTTATCTTCATAAATGTGTAAAACGCCCATATTTGGGGCTTTTGAATATTTGGATGGTTAGAAATCATATTTTGTCTTTAAAAGGTTAATTGCTCAAAATGAGGTTTATTTGACGGTTTAATCATGTTAGTGTAAATTGATTTTATAAACCATGTGGGAAATACCCGATTTAGTGTCAAGAGTTATTTTGGAGAATTGTAAAGGTGTGAGTCCTTTTGGGGAAAACCCTTTTGGCTTAACCGTGTCAGGTTTTGGGTTAATAACGGATTTGTGGTACTTGTTTACCTAACTGAGGTTTAGATGCATATTATTGCACATTATTGATATTTGCATGCTTGGGTGTTTTGTCATTCCGGGTTGAGCATGTTTTGGTAGACTGTGTTGCATTGGATCCATAGGCACATGAGTCAGTTTTATTTTATGGTCTATCTCTTTATGCACTCGGTTTTGTGGTTGGTTGACTTCGTCCCTTCACACAACAAGACGCGTTTTGTCCGTCACATGGTGCTGGAAGGCTGATATCAGCGGGCACTATCGGGAACGCATGGGTATATGCGTTAGGCCGTGGGGCCACTAGCGAGTAGGCAATAGGGGACACTGGAGTCCCTGAGGTGAAACTCGTCTAGACTGGATATGCAATGTGGTCCCCTGTAAGTCTTTGAGGTGTAACTCTACGGGGTATGCAATAAAGGCAATTTATTATGGTCCGAGGATTGTGATGTCTATATGGCATGGGAACTAGGACCGGGGCTTGAGGTGTAATCCAGTAACATCATAAGTGACCTAACTTTGTGTGCCCGTCACTTTTGATGGAATCGGGTCTCCCCCGTCACCGAAAGGTGTGGTTTTGGGTATAATACTTTATCCTTATTTTCGGTGACGCACTTGATTTATATGAAATGTCTTCATGGTTCATTGACAGAGTTTTTATGCCTCATTTATTTGGATGTTTTAAATATTGGAATTTTGTCCATGTTTATAATTCTTGGGATATTTACGTCTAAACATGTTTTGAGTGAGTTGGAGTTGGAATTCATTTTAGAAAACGCTTTATACACTTTGGGAACTTTTCTCCTAGATTTTGTGTGCGTTGGAAAATGAGTCATTTAAGCTCGCTTGGGAAACCCTTTGGAAATAATAATCTCTGTCGCAACTTTCAACGAAAGATTTATCTAAATCATGACTAAAACCACAACCTTCCGATTTATGATTTTTATGTAGTCATGATCAAATGCTTGAACTCACTAGGCGTAAGCCTAACCCTTTTTATTTGCCGGCATGTGCAACAGGCTCAGGTTGGGGTAACTCTAGCTACTTTATGAAGTGGCGGGTGCTAGTAGTGTGCACGAGAGGTGAAGTGTTTAGTGAATTTTTTCGCACTTGTTTGGACTAGCAACTTTGTGTTGTGTTATGTGACACCCATTTAGGTCGTTTTATTTGGGGAATTTTAATGTTTTTAATTCCAAGGTATTTTGAGGAATAAATTGTAGAAATGAATTTATCTATTTTGGTTGATTATTGAATTTTAAAGTTAGTTGCTCGTTCCAAATTTGAGGGTGCTACAAGTTGGTATCAGAGCATAAGTTTGAGAGATTTAGGTGTTGATTTTGGATACATAGACTCAAACTAGCGTTTGTTTAAGTAAATGAGAGTGAAATTCACCTTTAGGCACTTTAAGATAGGATTTTCGAGGTCAATGGGTGTTGTTAGAAACGAGAATCATGTCGAGAGTAACAAGGATAATCAGGTACAGTACGTTCATAGTGACACCTGGCCAGTGCCATGGTGAACCTACTAGTACATGTGCATACTTGAATTACTTTAATGTGATGATCGTTGGGGTAGCGAAGGAGATTCTAAGCTAGTAGTCGTTTGAATAGATGGACGATTCTAGTATTAGTCACTTGAAGTGACGATAAGCATGATATTTGCTTTAAGTAGACCGTTTCGGGTCAAGATTGATGGTTGGACTAGAACCATAGGCTTATTAAGCCGACTTTGATTTGAGGAAAAACTGTAAGGATAATTGATGTAATTTACGACCTTGCCTTAAGAGGTTAAAGCATCCGGATGACAATAGTGGATCGGAGAATTTTGGAGGAGTATGAGTGGAGACGATGAATGCCGACTAAGTCATGCACAAAGCTTATTTTGAAAATAAACTGCATCAATTATTTCTTGTGTTTCAAATCCTTATATGGATTGTGTTATGAATTTTGAGAAATGTTTAGCACACACACAAGATTTCAAATCATGGTTTTGAACGTGCATGAAATCGTTTTATTGCGGGAGTTGCAAACTCCGCCGGAATTTGTTTTGCTTTATTTCATTGTTGTTCAACATTTGTTTTGGATATAACGACAATCATATTTTATGATGTTTAAGATGTTGGGCAATAACTACGGCTTGCGACTTTAACATTGGATCTCCTCCACATATGTTAGAGTTGGGACGGAAAGTTATCTTCCATTATGTCTACATAAAAATATTTTGGAGAATTTGTTTAATGTGAGTTGTTAAACAAGGTTGTTTATATGGAATTACCAAAGAAGGAGATTTTTGGGATTTTGGCGTTTTAGTCATGGTTTTGCTTATTGCAATTTGACTTTTGGAGGCGTAATGTTTGGTGTCATTATATTGACTTGGGATTATTGAGCCCATTGAATTTCATGGAGTTTTGTTTTATGACGTATTGAGTCGTGTGAGTGTAATTTCACAATGTGCACACTCCATTTACTTATGTGAAAATTTATGAATTATGTTGGGCATTTTGTCCCACTCGAGCTTCGTTGAGAAATAATAATTTTATGCCATAAGGCGACCAAAGAGACAAGTTTTTGAACTTTAGTGTCGCGTAATTTCTGTTTCAAAATTTTGTACTAGCACATTTCGTTGCAATCTGTTCAGTATGTGGATTGATTTATACATGACGTAAGTAATGCATGAATGAACACCTTGGTAGTACTTTGTACAATTTACTTAGTGCGCATTTAGTCAGTTGATTGTTTTATTATCATTTTCATGTAAATGCATTATATCGAATAGGGGTATGCATCGCTTGGTAACCATGGTTTCTCAACACTTTGATAATCGAGTCGTGCATGAAAACGTTTTGTTAATTCATTGTGTAAATGAAGACCATTTGGTCAAAGTATGCGTAATGTGGTAGAGATCATGCATAGTTCACAATATACTACACATTGAAAACACAAAGGTGTGAGTCGTTGACATTTGGTCAATTTTGGTTCGAGGAACATTTTGGAAAATTATAAGCCTTTTTGGTTTTGGAGAAAATGCGTATTTTGAGTATTTCATAATAAATAAACTTTTAGGCACTGACGTTTTAACGTTTTATATTTCGAATACAAAACTTTTGATGTAAATGCTCCGTAATGGAGATTTTGGAAAATCAATTGCCTAAACGTAGGGTGCATGGAATTGTTTATGTTTTGAACATTAATGCACATTGTTTGTATGATTTAAGGTCGAAAGTTGATTTTAACCCTTTTTGGTGTCAATAAATTATAAGCACTTATTTTCTCCTAAGTTTTGGGAAAACTCGTTGATGCGTGTGAGCCTTGTCAGAAACGTTTTACTCATGTGTCATTATATGACCGGATGAGAAAATTTTGGAAACGGATTTAAAGAAATTCATCGTTTGAAACTTTGTCGTGAACCATTTGTTGCATGTTAATCCATTTCAAGAAAAAACTTCTAGGAAGATGTTACAAGCTTGCATGCCTACCCCAATTTGAGGTTCCCCCATAATGTTTTAGTCGATATCTTCAAATGATGAAAACGTATTGGTTTTGTTTTGACCAAAGTGTATTTATGAAATCGTTCCATCGTTTTTGTAAAATAAACTGACACGCGCAAAATTTTGATTAGTAACCTTGTTCCATGCCATTTTATGGGTGAAGGGAATTTTGGAGTCAAACGCCGTTTGAACTTCTTTTGAAGTACGTGCGGAATTTTTGTTGCATACAATTTAAAATGGGCAGTTACTTTACGTGCATGTCATGAGTCAATCCATACTAGAATCGTGGTGGTTCATTTTAAAGAAGTTGTTTATTACGCTTTTGCGTTATGTGAATGATCTGAACTGCAATGAAATAATTTTTTCAACATGATTTTCATATGTGGGACGAGTGTGTCTGTTTTTGCGTAACTACCGAATTGATGATAGTAGTTTTCTATGCGTACGATTTATATGATATGAAAATCTTTGTGTTGAAAATTTTGTTAAAGGCTTTGTTGATTGGCATATTTGATTTAAACAATTCGTTTGAAAACCTTGAACTCGTTAGGACCTTGGAAAGGGTAAGTGCGTGTAGCACTTCGGCGGTGGAAGGTTGGGTATTCCACGCGTGGTGTGACTATAGGCCGGATGATATCGGTAACAAAGTCAATATATTTGTGGTAAATGGAGGGTTAGACTTGCGGTAACGCATTTCGAGGTTGGTGTAGCCGTTTTGTTGACAACCTTAGTTTTGTGGAAACACTCGATAAACGGGATTCATGTGTGGAGTCCTGATAGAGTCAAAGCTTGGTGATATAATTAGGTGTCAACCCTGTGGGCTTGAGGTCGGAAACCGTTGGTGTAATCGGGGGATTGTAGCCAATTTTAAATGAAGTATTGGTAATGGTAGTAGTAACCTTAAGATGCTCAATTGTGACGAGCGGTTTTGGTGAAATAACCTTCGTGTGTGGTTAATGAACCTGACGGTTGATGATTAATGTTGAGGTGGATTTTGGAGTCTATTAGAACTCGTTGGAGTTAATCGATGGTTAATGGTAGGAATGATCGGAATTAAGGATGATGTTGGATTCGTTAGTGAACAACCTTGGAGTGGTTAGAGTTTGAAACTGAAATCGAGATGTACGGAACATCTAAGGTTGGGAGACAACCGAAGTTGTCTGACTAGGAGTTATTCCAATGATTGGAGTGTTCTTCCGGATATAAGTACAGTGTACGTGAAGGGGGCTTTGTGGATAATGTAAGTTCAGGATCTTATCTTACAATCAATGTAGAAACCAGTAATTGAGAATTTGTATGATCAAGCCCAATTGTATTCAATGATGAACAGAATTACAGATCTAAGAGAGAGAGAATCTCAAAGATTACAAAGAATGAATACAAAGTTATACGGGAAAAATCAATCAGTTAGCAACGAAGAGCTAACTACTATTTATACTGCAACGGACATCTTAAAGCTACAGTACAAATAAGAAAGACTAATAAGAACATAACACGTGTCCTAATTAGTTTATAAAATACTAAGTAAAGT
The DNA here is from genome assembly GCA_033807775.1 of Saussurea involucrata. Lineage (NCBI taxonomy): Eukaryota > Viridiplantae > Streptophyta > Magnoliopsida > Asterales > Asteraceae > Saussurea > Saussurea involucrata. The sequence continues at coordinate 75,799,411 of CM066327.1, read as the reverse complement.
ATCTCGTCATAAGTTCTGAACAGGTAGTTCAGAACTTCTGAACATTCTTCGGATAACGCATCTCAGATCTTCTGACTCCTTAACTCAGACATCTGACTTTTCTTCCCAGACTTCTGATTTCTCTTATCAATACTTCTGAGCTTTCACAGTCAGACCTCTGACTTCTCTACTCAGAACATCTGAGTCTTCTTATCAGATCTTCAACACTTGGTTTATTGACAAAACTTCAGATCTAACAGATAAGCAATTGTTCGAGGAATTGTCTTTATAGACTGTGTGGAGGGAATTTAGATTCCAGTTAGGAACTGATAATTTATGGTCGGTATTGAGTCGGTTAACCTTGGGTTGTAAAGGATTTTAGATTTCGAGGACGAAATCATCCTAAGGTTGGGAGGATTGTAACACCCGTAATTTTCGGATAAGCATAATTTCGAATCAGTGAGAAACCGATCTTTTAAGAAAAATATGAAAGGTAAGATTTTGGGTTAAATCTTAGATTTTATTGTCTTGTTAGAAGAGGAATTCGAATACGAGTCCAGCGGTTCTTTCCGGAGCGAAATCGGAGCTATAACGAAGAAGTTATGGCCAAAACAGTTTCGGTACACTTTGTGCAACTATGTCCAGCCACAATGACCGTGTCATTGTCGCGTGTCATTGTCGCGAAAAGGGTACAACCTACGGTACACCTTGTGCGACTATGACCAGCGACAATGACCGTGTCATTGTCGCGGACGGGTACCTGGTTGCTGTCAAATACGAATTTCATCCCCCAAACTTCATTTTTTCATATCTCTCTCATTTCAACTCCGATTTTGGCGATTCAAGTGGCTATGGTTCCGATTTTGAGAGCTCTTCAAGGATCTAGAAGGAGTTTGGAAGATAATTGGATGATTCAAGGGTGTTTGGTGATGGTAAGTCTCGAATCCCCTCCCTTTTCTCTCCCAAACCGTTTCCCTTTTCTCCCTCACAAACCCTAACTGATTTTGGAGCTTTTTCATGGAGATTAATGTGTTCCTCCTCCATTTTATGCTAGTGGATTCATTCATTGATGCAAGAATAAGTCTCATCCACATCACTAGAGATTTTGGGGTTTTCTAGGTTTTCATCAAAACCTAAGTGGTGAGTTCATCCTCCTAGCTTCTATACTTTCATATGAGTTATAAATGTTCCATTGATGATCTCCTAGTGTTTTGTTTCTCCAATTTCGATTTGGATGATTTTGGAGAAGTTAGGTTAATATTGGGGTTTTGGTTAAAATGGAGATTTTGATATAATATGTTGGGGAATGGTTTTAAAGTGGTTGAATATGAATATTCATAGTTGGAAGTTATGAATTTAGGTTTTTGGAGGTTTTTGCTTGAGGATACAAACTTCGTCAAAGGAGCATACGTTTGGGAAAAAATCTAGATTTAGCTAAGTCTAACAAAGGTGAGTTCAAGTTACTTTTCGAAAACGTTGTACATGCCAAAATGAGTATTTTATGAATATGTGTGTGTTTTACTTGAAAAGATATGTGGTTGAGTTATTTGGATAGTTTAACTCTTTTGAAATGTTTATCTTCATAAATGTGTAAAACGCCCATATTTGGGGCTTTTGAATATTTGGATGGTTAGAAATCATATTTTGTCTTTAAAAGGTTAATTGCTCAAAATGAGGTTTATTTGACGGTTTAATCATGTTAGTGTAAATTGATTTTATAAACCATGTGGGAAATACCCGATTTAGTGTCAAGAGTTATTTTGGAGAATTGTAAAGGTGTGAGTCCTTTTGGGGAAACCCCTTTTGGCTTAACCGTGTCAGGTTTTGGGTTAATAACGGCTTTGTGGTACTTGTTTACCTAACTGAGGTTTAGATGCATATTATTGCACATTATTGATATTTGCATGCTTGGGTGTTTTGTCATTCCGGGTTGAGCATGTTTTGGTAGACTGTGTTGCATTGGATCCATAGGCACATGAGTCAGTTTTATTTTATGGTCTATCTCTTTGTGCACTCGGTTTTGTGGTTGGTTGACTTCGTCCCTTCACACAACAAGACGTGTTTTGTCCGTCACATGGTGCTGGAAGGCTGATATCAGCGGGCACTATCGGGAACGCATGGGTATATGCGTTAGGCCGTGGGGCCACTAGCGAGTAGGCAATAGGGGACACTGGAGTCCCTGAGGTGAAACTCGTCTAGACTGGATATGCAATGTGGTCCCCTGTAAGTCCTTGAGGTGTAACTCTACGGGGTATGCAATAAAGGCAATTTATTATGGTCCGAGGATTGTGATGTCTATATGGCATGGGAACTAGGACCGGGGCTTGAGGTGTAATCCAGTAACATCATAAGTGACCTAACTTTGTGTGCCCGTCACTTTTGATGGAATCGGGTCTCCCCCGTCACCGAAAGGTGTGGTTTTGGGTATAATACTTTGTCCTTATTTTCGGTGACGCACTTGATTTATATGAAATGTCTTCATGGTTCATTGACAGAGTTTTTATGCCTCATTTATTTGGATGTTTTAAATATTGGAATTTTGTCCATGTTTATAATTCTTGGGATATTTACGTCTAAACATGTTTTGAGTGAGTTGGAGTTGGAATTCATTTTAGAAAACACTTTATACACTTTGGGAACTTTTCTCCTAGATTTTGTGTGCGTTGGAAAATGAGTCATTTAAGCCCGCTTGGGAAACCCTTTGGAAATAATAATCTATGTCGCAACTTTCAACGAAAGATTTATCTAAATCATGACTAAAACCACAACCTTCCGATTTATGATTTTTATGTAGTCATGATCAAATGCTTGAACTCACTAGGCGTAAGCCTAACCCTTTTTATTTGCCGGCATGTGCAACAGGCTCAGGTTGGGGTAACTCTAGCTACTTTATGAAGTGGCGGGTGCTAGTAGTGTGCACGAGAGGTGAAGTGTTTAGTGAAGTTTTCCGCACTTGTTTGGACTAGCAACTTTGTGTTGTGTTATGTGACACCCATTTAGGTCGTTTTATTTGGGGAATTTTAATGTTTTTAATTCCAAGGTATTTTGAAGAATAAATTGTAGAAATGAATTTATCTATTTTGGTTGATTATTGAATTTTAAAGTTAGTTGCTCGTTCCAAATTTGAGGGTGTTACAATATGCATTTAACGACATAGTCAATAAGCAATAAAAAGCAAAGGGAACGAGAAATCTCCCCTGAATATGTAGACTATTGCCCAATATATGATCCAAGCTTTTGGTGGGAGCCTCCGTGTACATTGGGGGGGTGGAATCCGACTTAAAAAATGACCAAACCTGGAAACAAAACCCATCAATTCCAAAGAAAACTAAAACGGAATGAAACTAAAATAGAACGAAAATAAAGCAATAAAATTGGGTTGCCTCCCAATCAGCGCCTTTCTTTAACGTCTTTGGCTAGACGCTTCCCACGTTATCCGGTATCTAGCAAGTAAATACCCCATACTTGCGTCTTCACGCGATGTTGGGGTGCCTTGAAATCTGTCCGGATTTCAAGTGTGGGTCCTTTGCCTTCTAATGTAATTAGACGTTTCAGCTTTGCAAAGGTATCTTCATCCGGGTTCCCCTTCTCATCATCTACCTTCGGTTTTTCTAATGTGGTGAAGGTTCTCCCGATGTCCACAAATTCCTCCTCCTTTATTAGATCAACCAACGGTGTAGGAAAAGGAGGAGTTACCACCATCGGTTCCAACATATTCATATCTTCTATCTTTTTATCGACATCTCGTGAAGTAGATAGGTATGCGCTTTCTTCTTCATCCCCTTCCTCTAAGGATATTTCCAGCCTCTTCTCATTCATCGATCCCAACTTTTCTTCAACTCGAGCCTCCAACCGACGTATTGTGGATTCGTGCTGGCTAATTTGGTTTTCCAAGTTCTGAAGGCTTGCTCTTGTTTCCTGTTGAAATATTAATGTACTAAGAGCTAGTGACTTAACAATATCTTCAAGAGACATACCTGAGTCCTTGGAATAGCTTTGTGTCGTCGGTGGTGCTGATTCATAGCGAGGATAAGAAGAGTCATACCGATCATAGTCATACTCGTTTAAGTATGGATGAGATTGCCATCTTTGAGTGTAGGTGCTAGAGTATGGCTCGTACGGACCTTGATAATGGCTTGAAAATCCTTCATAAGAGTAGGCTTCCTCGGTGTGATATTGTGATGTGGGGTACTGGTTGGTCGGATAAGCATTGTAAGTGTACACCCCACACTTTCTCACCTGTTGTGGCTCTTTACAAACCAACTGTATCACAAGAGATGTTAGATCTTAAATTTGATTTTCAAGGGAAGAGATATTTACCTCGTTTGATTCTCGCGTGTTGGTGGTATATCGTGACCCATAATGGTATGGATAACCCGCCATGAAAGATGCAAAAACACTTAAAAACTATTGGCGTTAGGTACACGATTAACTTAGATAAACACTAAAATTATAAAACAAAAAATAAATAAAATAAAATGAACAATGTGCAATGTGCAAAAGCTAATTAACTATCATCGAAACCAAACCCCGGCAACGGCGCCAAAAATTTGACGGGCGTCGAGACTGTCAAATAATAAGTATTTAATTTCTAACTATCACAAATCACAATTTAAATTGTAATAGTGGTAAGTCAGGTCGAATCACAGGGATTGGTCGTGACAATTATTTCAACTTCTACACGTTAAGTAAAAAGGGGGGGTTTGGATTTGATTAACTAAACTAAAAATGCGACTAAAATTAATTATAAACAGTGAAATAAAACCCAACATTAGTTTAATTTCAATTAAGATGATGGCACCTATCATTGATTCCAAGAACGTAAACATAAAGAACGAACCTAAGTTGATTATAGTCGTTAACAAGCTCTAACGACCTATATTATTCCTTAATTTACACCGGTTAAAATAAGTTCTTCAACCGGATCTTAATCACAAATAAGAAATTAAATAAGCTCTTAATTTCTTTAGATGTGATTAGCTTTATCGAACTAGAAAAATATCAACTCAAAGCAATAAGCTCATAAGCTTGGCTTATTGTAGCCTTGATTGCAAGATTTCAAGAACTCAAATTGAAAACCTTATTGAATTCAAAGAGTTCCATTGTTACTCATCAAAACCAAAAGACAATTACGTATCTAATATTTTGACTAACAATCTTTCATAAGAGATTCAAATAATTGATCAAGTTAATTGAAAACCCAAACGAAATTGACATTAAAAATGGAAATCAAGCAAATAGGTTTGTCCCAAACGATTACAATGGAATCTCAAAGTGCAACCATCAAAATCTAATCAAACTAGTGTTGGAATTAAAACTAGGGTTACAACTACAAAAAGAATTTACCAAAGGTTAAGTGAAATTGATGGAGGAATTGCTCCAAATCGGTCCCCTCTTTGCTCTCATCTTCCCCAAAACTGATTTCTAAAATTGATTTTTTTTTAAATGATGGTTTCCAATCCCCTTTTAAACCCTCCAGCCAAGAAACCGCAAGGATTGGCGCACACTTCTGATTTCTGGAGCGCACGGTGTAGGCTGCGACTTGAGGTCGCGCAAGAGACTGCGCAGGTCTCTTTTTGCTCAACCCTTTTCTGCCGCTGCTCATGAAAGTGAAAGAGATGCAGCTGATTTCTTTTTCTTTGGGCTGCTACTTAGATTTCACACATTCCTTCATTTTTTTTCTTTAAGTCGTGGGCTGCACGTGGCCCATCAACACAATGACCAAAATTCCCTCTTTGCTTTTTATTTGTTTTATTCTTTCTTTTTGCCTCCTGCGCCACCAAGAAGACAAATGCATATTAAGTTTTATTTATTTTTTTCTTTTCCTTTCTTCAATTATAACATACACACATAACTTAGTTAATATTTTTTTTTCCTTTTCTTTTATCCAACAAATACTAAACATACAAATACTACTTTAGACATCTAATTGACACTAATTATAGGGTAATTTTGATATAAAATAGGTAAAATAGGCACTTATCAATGAGATTGTCTAAGAAGGCTCAGTAGATATTTTTCTGCAGGTTCTGTAGTGACATAGAGAGAGTAGCTTGGCATATAGCAAAGATTTCAACTCCTCAACAGATTGATCAGCAGTGGAAGATTGTTGAACTGGAGGAACTGTAGTAGGAACGCGTGTACGCTCGGACTCTCTTTCAACCATAAGATCCTTTCCTTTCACCAACCGCTTCAAAGAATCAAACTCCGCCTTCCATTTGGTTTCAACAGCCTTTAAGGCACCGTCAAAAACTTCCTTTGACACGAAGTTGGGAAAGTTAACTCCAGGTTCACTTAGAGTACCTGTTGTCACGACGGTTGAATCAACACCTGTGTGGCCTACGTTCAACGTTGGCGTGACGTTAACATTGGTAGGACTTCCACTCGGTCCTCGTAGTCCAACAAGTGGATCTACTATGAGTGTTCCGATCGGGTCACTAAAACAATCGACGGTAGGAATAACTTGTGTCCTAGGAAAAGAAAATGATAAATCAAGTGGCTCTAAACACTGTGCACTGAAAGAAAGCGAGGACTGGGGCTGAGTCTCTCTTATTTCAATACCCATATTCTCAGATTGAGAGTTAGATAGAATATGTGCTTGATCCCCGTGAACAATTGAAACATCTACCTGTTGAGAGGCATATGAGTGGTTGGTTGAGGTGTAGAATTGTGTTAGTGGGTGACTAATGACTTCTTCAATACCATACTCCAACTGTGTAGATCTGATAGTTGATGCGGCTGCCCGTCTGGATCGGTAGGTTTGCTTACACGCTCACCATATTCTTTTCGCTTTCCTTCACACAAGCTCACTGATTTTAAATTTTCAACTTTATGTCCCTCAGAACACCTTGTATCTCCCACAATTTTAGTAATAACTGTGTTAAGCCTCTCGGCATCCAACTCTAGTAATAACTATGTTAAGCCTCTCGGCATCATTGGGATTGAACAAATCTAAATCAGCATTGTGTACCTCAAGTCTATAATTGTCAACATCAGCTTCAATGACATCATTATCTGCAATATCAAAGTTAGTTGCATGATCTGACTCAGTGTCCCATTCCAAGTCATCACTAGAATCACCGATTTGATCAGCATTCCCAATATGAGGAGGAATGAGACTTTAATTGGCTTCTAGCATGGAAGTTTCATTAGTGGAAGCAGCATTGGACTCTTCCATATCTTCAGACTCAGAATTATAACCCCCACCAGAACCCCTCTCAGAATTTTTCCTCTTCACACACCGTTCAGAAGGCCCTGCTTTCTGAACCCTCACAAACTCCACTTTTCTAGGGTTTGGGTCCGGGGTAGGTACTTCTGGTTCTGGCTCGCTCATAGACTGTATGTATTTCCTAATGCACTATTGAGTCGAATCAGCATAAGCTAGCAGAGTTGCTGGCACAGGCATGCTATAATCAAAGACACTAGTCTGTTTATGAAGATACCTCATAGAAATCTCTGGGCCAGGTGGATAGTTTAGGTGTCTCGGTATGTTCTTGTTTAAACGAAGCATGTTATGAGCGATCAATTGCATGAATCTCTGATAAGGTAAGAACTTTCTAGCTTTTAGTGATTGCTTAGCTTGCACCATCTCTTGCAGTTCATTCCAGAACACCACGAAACAATCCACATGGAGATCATATACTACGGCATGAAACAACTTGATGATTTGAATGTTGGCATTATCAACTCCCATGTGTTTAGAAATGAGACACATGTTGGTCACAGAAAATAGAGTGTACCACATCGAAGGAAGATGAGCTTTCAAGAACTGGCTCACTTTCTCCAACTCAGCAGTGTATCCCAATGCTCGAATCCTGACAAATACTTCAGCTTCTGATGGGTATGGATCAAAAGTTGTTCGGCCCGGCCGTGAATTTGCCTCTGGAAGACGTAGGATGAAACGAAACCTCTGATAGTCCAAGGATGTGATATACTCATCAATTTGTATGTCAAATCTTGGTTTTCGGTTCTCGTAAACAAAATTAATTGTCTTCCAGGCTTGTTGTAAATACAATAGTGGCACATTCACAGTATGTGACAGAGGGTAGGCAAGTGGATGACCCTTCATAATTTCTTTGATTACCGGCTCAATGTTGATATGCTTGAAGTCAACATGATGGTTGTTCGGTCTAATCTCCTTGTACTCATTCGGATGAATAAGTGCATAATTCGGGTTTTCGCTACGAACGGATGATCTCATTCGTGATCTAGAGGAAGGTAAAGGAGCTTCGAGAGTAGCTTCGGGAATGTTCTCATCTTGGTAAACGGGTTGTTAAATGGAATGATCGTGTGATGCCATAGTGAGTACCTGAATGTAGCTGTGATGGAGTAACAACTTTAAAAATCAGATTCGCACAAAAATCAGTTTTGAAAACAAATTCAATTTTTTTTCTAAGTCCAGTTGTCGCAGACCAAAGAAAACAAGCACAAATGAGACACTTGTTGCAAACAACTGAACCAGACAAGTTAACTTGTTGCAAGCCAAAGTACAGGGGAAATTGTCACAAACATAGAATTGCGATAAGTGAACTTGGACAAAATTAACCTGAAGTGGATGCTTGTCGCAGGTTAACTTGTCGCATCGAAGAAAAATTAACACTTGTCGCAATTCACTTAAGAAAGTAAACTTGTCGCAAGTTCCTCACACAACTTTTTCAATCGATTCAAAAATCAAAATTAAGCACAGAAACATGTTCAGATGGGTTCGAAACTAATAACCCAGCAGTTTTTATACTTAAACAAAACAGAAACAACCACAGATTTGAAGCCCTAATAAGATATATCGAAAGAAGTATATGAACAGTCGCATAAAATGTCGAATCAGACACAATCGATGATTATAGAATAAATTAAAGGCATACGATAGTGAGGCAGCAGTAAACAAATACAAAGAAACATTAAACTCACAAAAATCGTACCTAGATCGAAACTGATTCGAGAAATCGAGAACTGAGATGAAAAGTCACAAGAAAGACGATGAACAGTGCACACGCGAAAAGTTCAGGTTTGCAAAAAATGACAAAGTGGGAATGAGAATTTTGAAAATTTTGTTTTATACTCAGACTCAGGTGACACGTGGCACGAGTTAATTAGGTCTCCCACTTGTCGAAAACCCCACGAAAAACAACTTGTCTCAAAGAACTAGACAAGGCACTGAACATCCACTTATCGCAAGTAACTAGTTACGATAGGTGTGCAAGAAAGATAATTGCAAACCAAAGAACCAAGACCACCACTTGTCGCAGGCAACTACTCACGACAAGTCCAGCTGTCGCAAACAACGAGTTACGATAAGTCAGTTGTCGCAAACAATGACTTCAGACAAGTCCAATTGTCGCACACAATTACTTACGACAAGTCGATTACCGCAAACAACGAATTGCGACAAGTGTAGTTTTTGCAAGCAACGGTTTGCGATAAGTACACTTGTGCAAAATTTCCAAATTTTCAAAAATTGACATTTTGCTCCCCCTACAATGATGCTTAAGAATTTTAAAGACATTTTACATCATTTAGGGTTAGCCAAAAACTTTTCTCATTTTGGAAATACTTACTCTCATCTTCATGAAATTTTGAGCAACTACACACAACGAATATTAGTAACTCACAGATATTTGAAAATCAAAATCTATGCTCCCCCTTGGAATATGATCAGAGAAATATTTGATGCTCCCCCTACAATCATGATTACACATTAACAACACATATATCATAATGTAAAAATAAAGATACTAAGAAACAAGGAAAAACTGAAATACATTTTGAAAAACAACAGAAACTTAAAATTTTGAAAGAAAATAATGGAAATTCAATATGATGAAAATTGATATTTTTCAAGCAGCAATTTCATTCATGATTGAAATATAAAAAATTTCAACTTATTGAATAAACATTATATTCAAATTCAAACTTTCATATTTAACATGCCAAGCTTTGAGATTAAAATTTTGAAAACGTTTTTCATCTAAAGCTTTCGTAAACAAATCGGCAAGTTAAAATTATTACGTCACAAAATATAATTCAGTGGTACCTTTTTCGGCGTGATCTATTATGAAGTGATATCGGATGTCGATGTGTTTCGTCTTCGTATGTTGAACAGGGTTAGAAGATATTGCAATTGCGGACTTGCTATCACAGTAAATGGGAACCTTTTCATAAGATAATCCAAAATCCATAAATTGTGTCTTCATCCAAAGCACTTGTGAGCAACAGCTTGCCGTAACAAGGTATTCCGCTTCGGCAGTTGACGTTGACACACAATTAAAGTTTTTCGAGGCCCATCTCACCAGCTTATCTCCCAAGAACTGTATGTGTCCGGAAGTGCTCTTTCTTTCAAACAAGCTACCACCATGATTTGCGTCCGAATAAGGGTCAACTCATATCTAGTGCCTTTTGGATACCAATAGCCAAGGTAAGGCATTCGTTTCAGATATCTAAAATGTCGTTTTGACGGCTCCAAGGTGAGACTCTTTTGGTTTTGCCTGAAATCTAGCACAAAGACACGTGACAAACTAAAGCTAGTTTCAAATCCAAGCAAGTGTCATCAGTGACAACACCTCTTCAACTACTTCATATGAATTTATTTGGCCCTGTCAATATACAATCCATCGCTGAAAAGAAGTACATTCTAGTTATAGTAGATGAGTACTCTCGCTTTACCTGGGTGATTTTCTCCGATCTAAGAGTGACACTCCAAATGAAATCATTTCATTTGTAAGAAAAATGGAAGTTCTGAACAGAATGATGGTTCGCTCAATAAGGAGTGATCATGGAAATGAACTTAAAAGTAGTTCTCTTGATAACTTCTTTGAGAGTAAGGGGATATCTCACAACTTCTCAGTGGTGAGAACACCCCAGCAAAATGGATTTGCTGAAAGAAGAAACTTAACGATCATCGAAACTGTTTGATCTATGCTCAACGATTCTCATCTTCCAACTCAATTCTGGGCAGAAGCTGTCAACACTGTCTGTTTCACTCAGAATAGGTCGCTGGTTGTCAAAAGATTCAAGAAAACTTCCTACAAACTCTTCCACTGGAAAAAGCCATCTATCAGCTTTCTTCATATCTTTGGTTGTTAGTGCTACATCTTAAATAATAGATATTCTTGGAAAGTTCAATCCTAAAGCTGATGATGAAATATATCTTGGATACTTGTTGATCCAAACTCTCTCAATGATTTGATGATGACCCTTAGAATTACTTAGTGAAAATTACAAAGAACATCTGTATGTATTAATGTTTCACCATCAGTGATTGCACTGAATTTGTTCAGAATCACTGATGGTAACCATTGTTCTTCATAGTCTTTTTAGCGATAAATGTACATCAGTGATAACCTGAGCTTGTTCATTTATCACTGATGATCACTGATAATCTAAATTGTAAGCAATGTTGTTTGTAATCCCTGAAGACAAGTTTCGCGACAAAGAGTTCATCGCTAACATCAAAGACAAAGTTGATGAACAAGTGACAAGTCTACTAATGATCTGATGCGGATATCAGTGAAACCAAGACAGGTCCACACACGCGACGTTTCAAGTAGAAGACTTCAGCGATAGCTGTCTTACATTAGGTCTTCTCAGATGTAAGATCAACTCAGCGATCGCTGATCATGAAGCCTCCTCTCTAAGAAATGTTTGTCTTATCTATCTTGCACAACCCTGTACGATTTGTCAGAAGGAACATCCCTTTAACCAGAATCGTACAACCACTCTGCCACTACATTGTTCACTATGCGGTCCAAAGCATGTCTTGCAAAAAGTCAAAAAGCATGCTCCCAATCAAATGATGACACATGTAAAGTCCTCCTGACATGCATTAAATGGATGAGGTATAAATAGGAGGAATACCCTTCAGTTTGAGTGTGGTCTCTCTCTGTCTACTTAGTGACTTAGAAAATATCTTCATTTTCTAAGATTTCCTTTTCTCTATATTTCTTAGTGCAAGAATACTTAGTGATTCTCAAGTTTGTTTAGATTAGGTCTTATACTTAATCTTCTTTCGCAGCAAGCTGTAAATTGTTTTGCTTTATCATTAAACAATTTAGAAAACCATAAATCTTGTGTGTTTGTATTCAACCCCCCCTTCTACAAACTTATACTTGTATAACCCTTCGGGACCAACAACTGGTATCAGAACAGATTGTTTAATCTCCATAAATAAGATCTTGCTTATACTAATCTTTTCGTTGCTATTTTCTAAATGGCACAAAACACAAACACAAACTACATTTATAATGGCTCTCTTGTCAAACCTCCTCGATTTAGTAAAGATAACTTTAATCTTTGGAAAAATCGAATGATGCTTTTCCTAGAGAGTGTAGATCCCACTATACCTCACTATGTGGAAAATGGACCCTATATCCCATTCATCATCAATGTTGTTGTTCCTGCCACTGCTACCACCCCTGCCATTCCTGAAAGGCAACTTATCAAAGAAGTCTCCCAATGGACTGAAGAAGATAAGAAGAAGGTGGCCATTGATACCAAAGCTAGATCAATCATATCTATGGCTCTACCTGATGAGGTTTATCATTCTATCATGAACCTCAAAAGCTCCAAAGCCATGTGGGACACAATCAGTGTTCAATATGAAGGTACAACTGATGTACAAGAGTCCAGAAGAATAAATCTGCTAAGACAGTACGAAAGTTTTATTTGTGGTAAGGATGAAACTTTATCTGAAGTTCACCAACGTGTTAATTGTTTAATCATTGATTTTAAAACCGTTGGTAAGACCTAATCTAACTCAGAGATCCTGACAAAATTCTTGGAATGTCTTCCAGAAAGTTGGGACAACTATACCATGTGTCTGAAACTCTCTAAGGATCTGAAATATATGACCTAAAGCACTCTTTTTGGCACTATGCTCAATCATGAGCAGTCGTGTCAGCTTAAGAAGAATCTTGTAAAAGATTCAAAAAGCACACTTGTTGCTTTACCCTCATCAGAGTTAATGCCAACTCAGCGATCTTCTGTCACTATCACTAAGATGGAATCTAACTCTGATGATTCATCAGAAACTGATCCTTCAGAACTTGATGAGTCTCTAGCACTCCTGAAAAATTCTTTCAGGAGATTCGCTAGAAAGAGTAACTTCAGAAGAAACAAACCTCTCACTATCATTGACAAGCCTAAATCCTCTCCTATTGAAAAGGCTACTGCCACTTGCTATAATTGTGAAAAGAAAGGTCACTTTGCTAGTGAGTGCAGGTCAAAGAAAGTATTCAAACCTTCCTCATCATTCAAGAACTCCTCTACCTCTAAATCTAGAGATGACAAATACCTTAAGCTCAAGGAGTATGAAAAGCTAAAAAGCTACAAGAGAAAAGGTAAAGGTCCTATTGCTGAAGAACACGATTGGGTTGAATCTGATGAAGAGTCAGATTCTGATGAAGTAGATGAGGCCAATCGCTGTCTTATGGCTTGTAATACCCCAGGTTAGTTCGTTAGTTAAATGTTAGTTTCGTTAAATTTTGTTAACTTTAAAATGTGAAGTTAAAGGTAAGTTTGGGTAGATTTATAAGTAAAGGGTGTATTTGGTCATTAGTGAATAACTTAAGGACTAAAGTGGTAAATTGGATTAGATATTACCCTTAATGGATTTAGATATTTCCTAATTCAGTATTATCCAGAAATTCAGTGTGTGTGTGTTTTGGAGAGCAAAAGAAGAAAAAGGAAGAAAGGGTTAGGGCTTCAAATTGGAGTACTTGGAAGTAAAATTAAGGTATGTTTCTGCTATGTTTTATGTTCATAATGGTTAGTAGATTGTTTCTATCGGTTTGGAATCAACAAAATCGAACTGGTATAAACCTTAGTCGAATTATGGGTAAAAATAGGGATGAACAGCAGCAGTTTCCGGACACCATGAAAGTGTCCGGGTAATTTCTTTAGTAGTGTCCGGTAGTCCCTTTCGATGGTGTCCGGACGAGTTCATTATCCGGGTAAGTCATTTATTTTCATAGTTTCTAGATAAAATAAGATACTGGATGGTATCCGGGTTACCTTAGTTCCCGGGTGTTGTCCGGATTAGTATGTCGTCCGAAAAAGTGATGTTGTCCGGAAAAGTCTTGTTGTCCGAAAAAGTTGTGTTGTCCGGATAACTTGTGGTATCCGGATACTTTTGCTGTTTGGCCAATATTGAGAGTTTAGATGATGTCGAGTATCCAGTAACCTGTGTTTATTGAACTATTGGATAGAGTATGAATGAGGATTGGTTGTGCTGTTGATTTGACTTAAGTCGGGTTTGGGGAAGACAATTGAGGATAAGAGTTAGATAGAGCTATCTAGACTTCTTAGCTTAGCAAGTCTTATGTGATCAATGTGGTAAAGAAATACTTGTATCTGATTGTTTCAGAACCTGTGAATTTGGATTGAAAGCTGGATCGTTTTCAGAAGAACTAAAGAGCATTTTGATAAAGCAAACAGGTGAGTTTTACTTTAAAACGTTTTGAAACTGGAATACATATATGTGTGTATTGGATATGTGATAAATGGTGTGACTATGTTTATGTTTGAATTATAATATGTTGAGATATTGTAATTACGTGAGTATTATATTATGTTATAATACGTTGGCCGGGCATAGGACCGGTGTGTTGGCTGTAGTTGTTGTACAGTGTTGATTGGCTGTAGTTGTTGTACATCGTTGTTTATTAGTTGGCTTGCAACCAACTAATATGGCCATGGGAAGGAGACAGAGAATTACGCGATGAGTGAGTTATGATTGATAATTGTGTTTGTATTATGTGAATGTTGGTGTGCAAGGGATTTTCAAAGAAACAGGGATTTTCTCACTTAGACCATTAGGTCTAACCCTCATTTTTGTTTTAAATATGTATTCCAGGTCGAGGATCAAGTAAGAGCAAATAGGAAGGATAGTCGTTGCTTAGCTTTTGGGAAGACTTGTGTTATGAAGATCACGAAGTGTTTTTGTACTTATGGCTTTGTTGTTAGTCATGATGTAAATTATTTAGTCAAAAAGTTTGTACTGAATTACTTGTTATGTCTAGTAAGACTATGGGACCGAATATGAAATTTGATGTATCGTTTGATGAAATTATAGTTGTGAAATGTATGTTATTTGTATATATGAAAAGTGGGATGTTACAGATGGTATCAGAGCCTTAGTTTAAGGGATTTAGGTATTAGTATCTGTACCTAGACTTAAACTGCATGTGAAGTAGGATGTCCCTATTATTGTAGAACCTTGGGATGTTAAATATAAAAAGGTAGAAGGAACATCATGTAAGGTAATTTCATTATTACACCTGGCTAGTGTAATTGTGATCTTACATGTACATGTTTGAACTGGAATATCTTGTTATATGGGGTATGTGCTTATGTGTATATTAACCTTGTCTGAATCAACAGAATGGCAAGTGGTATGAGACAAACAAATCGGGAAGGAGGAGGAAACCCGAATAGAACCAATCCAACAGCCGGAGGAAGGGGAAGAGGGGGAGAAAGAGGCAGAGGCAGAACTGGGGGCAGAGTTCAGGGGCGTGGTACAAAGTTTGTTATTAGAGACGACTTAGCGGCCGAAATGGGAAGATTACAGGAAAATATCCGGGCTATGTTTAACCAGACTCATAATACTGAAACAGATAGACCAGATCCTACTCATGAAGAGGAGATGCCCATTACACCTACTGTCATACTAGTAGTGAAGAAGTGTGATTACAAAATGTTCTTAAGTTGTAAGCCTCCAACTTACTCAGGAGATCGGGATCCGGTGAAAGCTATGAAGTGGCTGAAGGAAATAGAAGCTATCTTCAAGACTAGTAAGTGCGCGGAAGAGGATAGGGTACTTTATGGAGCCGCAATGTTGAAAGGTGACGCTTTATACTGGTGGGAAGCTGATATTTCTTCGGGAGGTTCTGACATATATTCTACCTTCTCGTGGGAAGAATTTGTTATAGCATTCAGGAAGCAGTTATGTCCTCATGCAGCGGTTAAACAACTAGAGGGGGAGTTTATGAACTTGCAACAAGGAAATTTATCTGTTCGGGACTACACTGCTCGTTTTCTGGAAAAATCTCGTTTTGCAGAATATTATGTTGCCACGGAGGCCAGAAGTCAGGAGTTTTGTAATTGCTAAAGGACCCGAAACTTTCTCCGCTGCAGTAGACGTCGCGGAAACCGTGGAGCAGGATAAAGGAAGAAATACTAGCGACAAAGGTACAGGAAAAAGGAAGTGGGAAGGACCACAACACGATCCAAAGAAGTTCAGGTTTCAGAGATACGATAACCGTCCACCTTTCCGATCAACGGAAAGACCTTGTCTGAAATGCAACCGTGTCCACCAAGGGAATTGTCAGGTTGACTCACGGGTTTGTTGTAGGTGTGGGAAGATTGGGCATGTTGTTAAGGATCGTCGGGTCACGCGGTTCTGTTTTTCATGTAATTCTCCGGATCACATACAGTTCGATTGTCCGAAGGGAAGAATACAACAAGGGGGTACGTCAGGGAAACCAGCGGTTGTCAGACACGTAGTACCAAGACTAGAGCCACCAAGAACAAGAGGCCGTGCTTTCCAGATGACAGAGCAAGAGGCAGATGAGGCTCCCGATGTGGTTACAGGTACATTCTTAATAAATTCTACACGTGCTAAAGTGTTATTTGATTCTGGTGCAAACCGATCGTTTGTGTCGCCTTCTTTTGCTGCCTATATGCATTTAAAGCCTAAAGTGTTAGATCATGCGTTAATGGTAGATACGTCTAATGATAACCAAGTACCAATTAGTGAGGTATTTGATAGTTGTGTGATAAACATAGATGGATGTAGAGTGCCTATTCAGTTATTTCCTATAGCCTTGATCGAGTTTGATGTAGTAGTGGGAATGGATTGGTTAGCCGAGAATCAGGCTAATATAGTTTGTGATAAGAAATTGATAAATGTTGTCTTACCTGAGAAGGGACCAGTAGTGATTTATGGTGATCGTAGAAATCATCAGTCTTGCCTTATCTCTTTGTTGAAAGCTCGTAAGTGTATCAATAAAGGTTGTTCAAGTTACTTAGCTTATGTGATAGATGTTAAACTAGAAAAGAATAAGCTGGGAGATATTCCGGTTGTTCGTGAATTTCCGAAAGTTTTTCCAGAAGATCTGTCTAGCCTTCCGCCCGTTAGACAAGTAGAGTTTGGTATAGATCTGATTCCTGGAGCCGCTCCTGTTGCCCATGCACCGTATCGTTTGGCACCTCCAGAGATGAAAGAGATGATGACACAACTGCAGGATCTTTCAAATAAAGGATTCATCAGACCCAGTTCTTCGCCATGGGGAGCACCGGTTCTGTTTGTGAAAAAGAAGGATGGATCGATGAGAATGTGTATTGACTACCGGGAACGGAATAAGCACACGATCAAGAACAAGTATCCGCTTCCCAGAATTGATGACCTCTTCGATCAATTAGTTGGAGCTTGTTATTTCTCCAAGATTGATCTAAGATCTGGTTATCATCAGCTGAAGGTTAAAGAAGAAGACGTTCTGAAAACTGCTTTTCGCACAAGGTATGGACATTATGAATTCTTAGTGATGCCGTTTGGACTGACGAATGCTCCAGCTGCCTTTATGGATTTAATGAATCGGGTATGTAAGCCGTATCTCGATAAATTTGTTATTGTATTTATCGATGATATACTTATCTATTCCCGATCCAAAGAGGATCACGCACTGCATCTTCTTTTAATTCTGGAATTGTTGAAGAAGGAACGGTTATACGCAAAGTTCTTTAAATGTGAATTCTGGTTACGGGAAGTTCAGTTTCTCGGACATGTAGTTTCTGAGAAAGGTATTCAAGTTGATCCGACGAAGATTGAAGCAATTGAAAAGTGGGAACCGCAGAGAACGCCAACGGAAGTACGAAGTTTTCTGGGTTTAGCCGGGTATTATCGAAAGTTTATAAAAGACTTTTCTCGTATCGCGATGCCTTTGACTAAGCTGACTCGGAAGAATCTAAAGTTTGAATGGAAAGCAGAACAGGATGAAGCATTCCAGATATTGAAAGAGAAACTGTGCAGCGCGCCTATTTTGTCATTACCAGAAGGTTCCGTGGACTTTGCTGTTTACAGTGATGCTTTCAAACTGGGATTGGGGTGTGTACTAATGCAGCATGGAAAGGTTATACCTTATGCTTCTCGTCAACTAAAGGATCATGAAAGACAGTACCCTACACACGACATGGAGCTGGCAGTAGTTGTATTCGCGTTGAAGATTTGGAGACATTATCTTTACGGTTCTAAATGTCAAATTTATACCGATCATAAGAGTCTCCAACACCTTTTCGATCAGAAGGAATTAAATATGAGACAAAGACGATGGCTAGAACTGGTGAATGATTATGACTGTGAAATTCTTTATCATCCGGGAAAGGCGAATGTGGTGGCCGATGCACTGAGTCGTCAAGAAAGAAGTGGAACAATAAAAGCTATCTCACTACGAGCTAAACTCTTACCTAACATCTTTGACGAATTGCAGAAATATCAAATGGAAGCTTTTCAAGAAGAACACTTGAAACCAGAACGGTTAGTGGGGTTATCAGCATTGCTAGTGAAAGATGATCGTGGGTTATTGTGTTTGGGGAACAGAATTTGGGTGCCTCGTTTGGGTGGTTTACGTGATCATGTACTACAAGAAGCACATCAATCTCGTTTTTCTATCCATCCAGGTACGAATAAGATGTATAAAGACCTAAAACAATTCTATTGGTGGCCGGGAATAAAAAGAAGCATTGCTCAGTATGTGGAAGGTTGTACTACTTGTAAGAAGGTGAAGATTGAACATCAGAAACCGTTTGGGCAATTACAGCATTTAGAAATACCAATGTGGAAATGGGATCAGATTACTACAGATTTCATCACAAAGCTACCAAGGACTCCGAAGGGATTTGATGCCATTTGGGTGATCGTTGACAGATTGACGAAGTCTGCTCACTTCCTACCAATAAAAGAAACTGATTCGTTGGAACGATTAGCCAAGTTGTACATCAATGAAATAGTAACTCGACATGGGGTTCCAATCTCTATTATTTCTGATCGTGACAGCCGTTTTACTTCAAGATTCTAGAGGAGTTTTCAAAAAGAAATGGGTACACAGATAAAGCTAAGTACGGCGTATCATCCTCAAACTGACGGCCAGAGTGAACGAACAATCCAGACTTTAGAAGATATGCTACGGGCTTGCATTGTTGACTTTGGGGGATCGTGGGATAAGCATTTACCGTTGATAGAATTTGCCTACAACAACAGTTACCATTCCAGCATTCAAGAGGCACCGTTTGAAGTTTTGTATCGTAGAAAATGTCGAGCTCCTTTGTATTGGAACGAAGTGGGAGAGAAACAGCTAGCGGGACCGGATATAGTTCAGTTAACCGCGGATAAGGTTACTCAGATTCGAGAAAGATTGAAAGTGGCCCAAGACAGACAGAAAAGCTACGCCGACCGACGTCGGAAACCGTTAGAGTTCCAAGTTGGAGATTTTGTAATGTTAAAAGTCTCGCCTTGGAAGGGAGTCATCCGATATGGGAAACAAGGTAAACTGAGCCCGAGGTACATTGGACCGTTTGCAATTACAGAAAGAATTGGTGAAGTAGCCTACAGGTTAGATCTTCCGCCAGAGTTAAGCAGAATCCACAATGCGTTCCACGTATCCAATTTCCGAAAGTGTTTAGTTACGCCAGATTAGGTCGTCTCTCTACCAGATATACAAGTGGATGAAAAGTTGAATTATGTGGAGGAACCGGAAGCCATAGTTGACCACAAAGTTAAAGTGTTGCGGAATAAAGAGATCAGACAAGTGAAAGTTCAGTGGAGACATCATAGAGGGCAGGATGCTACTTGGGAATCGGAATCCGAAATGAGAACCAAATACCCTCGCTTTTTTGCCTAATCGAATTCCGGGACGGAATTCTTTTAAGGGGGAGATGATGTAATACCTCGGGTTAGTTCGTTAGTTAAATGTTAGTTCCGTTAAATTTTGTTAACTTTAAAATGTGAAGTTAAAGGTAAGTTTGGATAGATTTATAAGTAAAGGGTGTATTTGGTCATTAGTGAATAACTTAAGGACTAAAGTGGTAAATTGGATTAGATATTACCCTTAATGGATTTAGATATTTCCTAATTCAGTATTATCCATAAATTCAGTGTGTGAAGTGTGTGTGTGTTTTGGAGAGCAAAAGAAGAAAAAGGAAGAAAGGGTTAGGGCTTCAAATTGGAGTACTTGGAAGTAAAATTAAGGTATGTTTCTGCTATGTTTTATGTTCATAATGGTTAGTAGATTGTTTCTATCGGTTTGGAATCAACAAAATCGAACCGGTATAAACCTTAGTCGAATTATGGGTAAAAATAGGGATGAACAGCAGCAGTTTCCGGACACCATGAAAGTGTCCGGGTAATTTCTTTAGTAGTGTCCGGTAGTCCCTTTCGGTGGTGTCCGGACGAGTTCATTATCTGGGTAAGTCATTTATTTTCATAGTGTCTGGATAAAATAAGATACCGGATGGTATCCGGGTTACCTTAGTTCACGGGTGTTGTCCGGATTAGTATGTCGTCCGGAAAAGTGATGTTGTCCGGAAAAGTCTTGTTGTCCGGAAAAGTTGTGTTGTCCGGATAACTTGTGGTATCCGGATACTTTTGCTGTTTGGCCAATATTGAGAGTTTAGATGTTGTCGAGTATCCAGTAACCTGTGTTTATTGAACTATTGGATAGAGTATGAATGAGGACTGGTTGTGCTGTTGATTTGACTTAAGTCGGGTTTGGGGAAGACAGTTGAGGATAAGAGTTAGATAGAGCTATCTAGACTTCTTAGCTTAGCAAGTCTTATGTGATCAATGTGGTAAAGAAATACTTGTATCTGATTGTTTCAGAACCTGTGAATTTGGATTGAAAGCTGGATCGTTTTCAGAAGAACTAAAGAGCATTTTGATAAAGCAAACAGGTGAGTTTTACTTTAAAACGTTTTGAAACTGGAATACATATATGTGTGTATTGGATATGTGATAAATGGTGTGACTATGTTTATGTTTGAATTATAATATGTTGAGATATTGTAATTACGTGAGTATTATATTATGTTATAATACGTTGGTCGGGCATCGGACCGGTGTGTTGGTTGTAGTTGTTGTACAGTGTTAATTAGTTGTAGTTGTTGTACAGCGTTGTTTATTAGTTGGCTTGCAACCAACTAATATGGCCATGGGAAGGAGACAGAGAATTACGCGATGAGTGAGTTATGATTGATAATTGTGTTTGTATTATGTGAATGTTGGTGTGCAAAGGATTTTCAAAGAAACAGGGATTTTCTCACTTAGACCATTAGGTCTAACCCTCATTTTTGTTTTAAATATGTATTCCAGGTCGAGGATCAAGTAAGAGCAAATAGGAAGGATAGTCGTTGCTTATCTTTAGGGAAGACTTGTGTTATGAAGATCACGAAGTGTTTTTGTACTTATGGCTTTGTTGTTAGTCATGATGTAAATTATTTAGTCAAAAAGTTTGTACTGAATTACTTGTTATGTCTAGTAAGACTATGGGACCGAATATGAAATTTGATGTATCTTTTGATGAAATTATAGTTGTGAAATGTATGTTATTTGTATATATGAAAAGTGGGATGTTACATGGCTGAAATCCAAGAAGTAAAGGAAGAATCAGCTGAAATTCTCTCTACCTCTACTTCTCAGGTATCAATCTCTCCTTTCCACCTATCATTGATGTTGATAGACTTCGTGCTATCGATTTGCTGACAATTGATTTATATGACGCCCTGAATGGCAAGACCCAAGCTAAACAACAAAATCTAGATTTAACTGAACAATGAAATAAATTCCATCTAAAGATCCAAGAACTTTCTAAAATTGAAGAGAATTTGAAAGATCGGGTCTATGTGAATCAAGTAATCAGCATCAAACGCGAACAAGCTATTGCTGAAATGAAAGCTGAGAAAGCTACTGTTGAAGGATGGTGTAAATCATTAGCAAAGATCATTGAGATAATCGGTGCTCAGATCCTTGTCAATGACATAAGTGGTCTTGGTTATAATGTTAACGCTGAAGAACCAACCAAAGATCGTTCCATGCTTATGTTTGGAATGTTCATCTCTTCCATTCCTGACACCTCATCATCTCAGTGCTCTTCTTCTAATAATCCTATCCCTGAGGAAAAATCCTCTTTAAGCCCCAAATTTAAAGATAAAGGAAAATTTGTTTTACAAAAACCTCGGAAGGGTACCAAAGTGCCAAAGTTGAAGAAGTTTACACCTTCAGCTAATCAACCTTCTACCTCAAAAGACAAGATCTCTGAACATATTCACCGATCAACTCCAAGAATAAAGGTTGATGTCATAGGTAAGAAATCTGAAGAACCTAAGGTTCCTTCGATCTCTGATGCTAAAGGCATTCTTGGTACAGGCCCTGCTCATTTAAAATTATCAAATTCTTATGCCTATGGTCCTAAAGCTACTTTCAGCTATAGGAAATGTTATCAGTGCGGACTTACTGATCATATCGCTAGTAAGTGCCCCACGGCCACCAAAGTTGAGAAATCAGTTAAGGTGAAGATAAATGCCTCCAAGGCAAAGAAGATCACCCCAGGTGAAAAGCAAGCAAAGGTGAAAAATACCACTAAGGTTAAGAAATTAACCAAAGTGAAGGTTACCACTGACGCTGAATCATCAGATGCTGTAAATACTGCTGATCCTTCTACTTTGTCTTCCACTAACAAATGTGGACCCATTGTAAAGTGGGTACCAATTTCAACTTAATCTTCCTTTTGTTTGTAGGTCTCGAAGGGTATCTGGTTTCTTGATAGTGGATGCTCTCGACACATGACTGGAAAAAGAAACACGCTCACTGAATACAAGGAAGAGAAAGGTCCCTCAGTGACCTTTGGTGGAAATGGAAAAGGATACACCTGAGGGTTTGGTGTACTTTCTAATGGTACAACCACCTTTAGAAGAGTCGCTTACGTAGAAAGACTGAAGCACAATCTTTTTAGCATCAGTCAGCTATGTGATAAAGACTACAAAGTTTGCTTTACTAAGGAAACATGCTTTGTCACTGATAAGAAAGAAAAGATTGTCAGCGGTTATCGTTTAGAAAATGTTTATGTAATAAACATGTACTCAACAACCACTAAGAAAGTTTGCTTTCTATCCAAAGCCTCTTCAGATGTCAACTGGCTATGGCATAAAAGGCTCTCATATCTCAACTTCAAAACGCTGAATACTCTTTCCTCAAAAGAATTGGCCACTGGCTTGCCTCAGCACTCGTACGCTAAGGAATCTCTCTGCTTAGCGTGTGAGAAAGGAAAACAAACATAAGCTAGTTTCAAGTCAAAGCAAGTATCATCAGTGACAAATCCCCTTAAGCTCCTCCATATGGATTTATTTGGCCATGTCAACACACAATCCATCGTTGGAAAGAAATATACTATTGTCATAGTAGATGAATTCTCTCGCCATACCTAGGTTATGTTTCTCCATGCAAAGAGTGACACCTTAGAAGAACTCATCTCTTTTGTCAGGAAAATGGAAGTCCTGAACAATATGATTGTTTGCTTAATAAGAAGTGATCATGGAATTGAATTCAAAAATAGTTCCCTTGATAACTTCTTTCAGAGTAAGGGCATATCTCACAACTTCTCAGCGGTGAGAACACCTCAGCAAAATGGAGTCGCTGAAAGAAGAAACAGAACGATCATCGAAGCTGCTAGATCTATGCTCAGCGATTCTCATCTTCCAACTCAATTCTGGGCAGAAGCTGTCAGCACTGCCTGTTTTACTCAAAATAGGTCGTTGATCGTCAAAAGATTCAACAAGACTTCCTATGAACTTTTCCATGGGAGAAAGTCATCTATCAGCTTTCTTCATATCTTTGGTTGTCAATGCTTCATCTTAAACAACAGAGATTCTCTTGGAAAGTTTGATCCCAAAGCTGACGATGGAATATTTATAGGATACTCCTCAGTATCCAAAGCCTTCAGAGTCTTCAACAAAAGAAGACAAACTATAGAAGAAACCATTTATGTCACCTTTGATGAATCTCGTTCAGCAAATTCAACACCTACTGCAGAAAACGATGAACTAAATCAGTGGATGTTTTCTCACTATAGGGAATCAGAAGCTAACCTCAACCCTGACCCTCAAGTCAACAACCCAATCGTTGATGATGATCTTATCATCATTCCCATCATGTAAACAAGTGAAGTTGAATCCTCCTCATGGGTATCAGTTGTTCCAATAAACACTTTGCCTCCTTCTGAACCCTCAGCCTCTGAAAATCCATCTACTTCAAATCAACAATCAGTAAATGAAATTTCATCCGAACCTCAGCAACTCTTACACGATATACCTGAATCTACTGCTGCTGAAGCCTCTTCTTCAGCACCTCCAGATATCCACTCTGAGTCATAGATTTAAGCTCATGCTCAGAGATGGACAATCAATCACCCAATCGATCAAATTCTAGGTGATCCAAACGCAGGTGTCAGACTCGACGAAGTTCAGGTAATATTTGTTTACTTGTTAATTTTATCTCAGTGATTGAACCAAAGAAAACAGATGATGCCCTCAGAGATCCAAACTGGGTCAGTGCTATGCAAGAAGAGCAGACTGAATTTGAAAGAAACAATGTTTGGAATCTAGTTCCCAGACCATCTGACAAAACTGTGATAGGTACCAAATGGGTATATCGAAATAAGTTAGATGAATTTGGAAATGTAACCCGCAACAAAGCTAGACTAGTTTCTCAGGGATACAGACAAGAGAAAGGCATAGACTATGACGAAACCTTTGCCCCAGTGGCAAGACTCGAAGCAATTCGACTTTTCTTAGCCTATGCAGTTCACAAAGACATCAAAGTTCACCAAATAGATATTAAATCAGCATTCCTTAATGGAAAGTTGAATGAAGAAGTTAATGTTGAACAACCACCAGGATTCGCTGATCCTAAGCATCCAGAGTATGTCTATAAACTGGATAAGGCCCTCTATGGCTTAAAGTAAGCACCTCGTGCATGGTATGACACTTTATCCTCCTTTTTTATCACTGAAAAATTTGAACGTGGTAAAATTGATAACACTTTATTTTTCAGAAAGGTTAAAGGTCATATTATTCTTGTTCAAATATATGTCGATGATATTATATTTGGTTCTACTAACCCATCTCTGTGTACTCGATTTGCTGAAAGAATGAGATCTGAATATAAGATGAGTATGATGGGTAAACTAACATACTTCCTTGGTCTTCAAATCAAGCTGAGTGATAAAGGCACTTTCATCCACCAAGGTAAGTACGTTAAAGATATGCTGAAGAAATTTGATCTTACTCAAAGTTCAGATATGAAAACTTCTATGGCACCTCCAAGGCTCCACTGGCACATAACAAGGATCCCTCTGAAACCTGTTAATGTCACTGCCTAAAGAGGAATGATCGGCTCTCTTCTCTATCTTACAACGAGTCGTCCTGATATCATGTATTCTA